>CM055102.1:52411698-53141698 GCA_029204225.1 Diphasiastrum complanatum | reverse complement strand
CATTTACGTGTCCTCCTTTGCATGGTCTTGGGGTCCACTGGGATGGCTGGTTCCCAGTGAAATCTACCCACTTGAAATTCGTTCTGCAGGTCAAAGTATCACAGTGTCAGTGAACATGCTGTTCACTTTCGTAATTGGACAAGCATTCTTAGCAATGCTCTGCCATTTCAGGTATGGAATTTTCTTGTTTTTTGCAGGGTGGGTTCTGGTCATGAGTTCTTTTATCTTTTTCTTCCTGCCAGAAACAAAGGGTGTGCCCATTGAAGAGATGACAAATGTTTGGCGGAAGCATTGGTTTTGGAGTCGATTCGTCCCTTCTGAAGATGAGAAAAGTGTTCAGCTTGGAGAAAATGGCAAGAAGTTGCATGGCTAGTTGGTCCAATCATCTAGGTAGGAGCAAAAGCTGCTTCAAGGCGCCACTACCCACCCTCCCAAAAGCTGGACATAAATTCCAACAATAAAAAAATTTCAAACAAAATTAGTCATCAATTATGCTTTAAGCTATAATTATAGTTTGTACGATAATCATTCTAGATGATAAAATTATCAACTCTCTCCCTTTTTTTTGGGCTTTTTTAAAAGCATGGTATCCATGTTACATGCTCTCTATTATAATGTTGTTTTCATTTCATGTATCTACAATGGAAATTAAAGAGTGCAAAGCATAAATGAAAACATATATTCTTAAAAATAAATATGAGCATAAGATTCTAGAATTTTCTTTACTAAAATTTGTCTTTATAGTGAATTAAGTATAGGGTAAGGCCCCCCCGGGCGGGGGCTGACCCTTTAATTTTTAGAAGCGCTTTAAAATATAGTAAATTTAAATTTATGTGACTTTCCAAAAATAGTAGGTTTTGAACCATGCGATTTTAAATTAAAATATAAAGTGAACTTTGCATTTTGTGAAATGCTTTAGTCACTTTTTGAAAATAGTAATAGGACCTTACAATGTGTAATCTATTTAATGCTCCATAAAATCATGTACAAAGTGCAATATTATGCCATTTAAGGCGTCCTCCAAATACACTAAAAATATTTGGATGTTGTTACGAGCTTTGGAAGACAAACATTGTGAAATGAACCTCGATATGAGATTCCATGTCCCATGCTATTATTAGGTAGGGGTAAATGTTAATATTCTCAATGCCCTTCATCCATTATGTGTGTCTATTCAAATCTTATTTATATCAATGGTAAAAATTGAGTTTAGGGACCATTACCTAGAGCATAATAATGGGATCTCAGGCTTTTCATAGATTTGGTTGGTTGTAATATTCAGCCCTCAAGATAGAATGTCCTCATGGATGGAATCTTGACAATACTTGCACACTAACTTATGAAGTAATTTTTTTGATACTACTATTATAGTCTCCACCTCTCAAAATGACTTATGTTGAAGGTTGATGTGCAAAGCATTGCACATTAAAGTTAGGAGCAGATTTTGAAAATTTCTCTCTTATGCTAGTTCCGTCATCTACATCATGGGAAGTTTGACTTTTTATTACTTGTGCCATGAATAAGAAATGCAACTATCACCTGACTCGACAATGCCACTACCGATCATGCATGTGAGAGTGTTCCCCCAAAATGCCACCTGGCGTTGGTCGGTTCTAACCCCAAGAGTTGAACCTGATCACAATAATTTTTCACTTGTAACCGACATACCATGCCTACCTCTCACCTGTGATTGCTTGCCCTCTCAAAATTGTCACCAATGATGAGTAGTCACACCGCCAAACTGCACTTTCGTTCCAAAATTCTCCACACAATTCCGCTACCAATCGCCCCCATACTGCATTTATCGCCTCCAAACGCCTTGTTACCCTGTCAGAAGTAAGTAATAATGATTTTGAAACGATAATGCCTCATTGTACTGCCCTGTAGCAGGTTTCACCAACCAAAAGTCGCCCCAAATTTGGCCCTACAATACCCAAATGGTGAATGTAGCCCATCACTAGGTCACCTGCACTCCGCTCGATGGAATAATGATGAAAACACCCCAAAATGTATTACTCTTGCTCTATGACGTTGCTCTTCCGCTGGCTCTGAGCAGCCAGTTTCAGGGATCATTTTGGCCCAAGGATGGCCAAATTAGGTGCCCTCTACCCTAAGATAGCCCTCTCCAAATATTGCCCTTGCAAAATGAACTGTAACTTCGTAATGAAGTTTCTTAATGAAAATGCCCTTCTGGCATGTCGGGTTCAAATTCACATTTCAATGTGAAAATTATTAATGAAGAATTTTCAAGGACTAGCCTTCAGCCCTTTCAGGGCTCTCTTCAAACCCATCCAAGGGTGGTCCTCCATCCGACGGCCCTTGATCAGTTCTATCAACACCATCTCGACCATCAATCTTCTCAAAGCATGATCCGATGGTCCTCTGTTTTTGGCAATTCACATAACTGCTCCTTTCTCCTCACACTATAAATAGATTTCAAAATCCTCTTAGCCCAAAGTTGCCACTACCCTGCTCCACCTTTCGATCCACTTCACTCAGTAATTGAAGGATGACCGAAGAAGTTTTGGCCAATTTTTCGAAGCAATACACCGTTTTGAACAATTTTTCGTGAATTCTCCCCGGAATCCACCTACGACGATCATTACTGATCTTCCCTGAAGCTCCGATCGAAGGACTTCGTTGTCTCCATCCATTAGGACTGCCGATACCCTGTATGGAGTCCTCTCTCCTGAGATGCTCTGAGTGCTATTTATCTTGATGAAAGACGCTATCCCATAGCTCCACCGGATCGTGCATGCCTGCAACACCCTGACGCTCTAATACCAAGTTGAAATTTCGATAGAATCTAGTGTAGTATGCATATCACATCACACAATCATCGTAGCCACTCCTCACAAGCTCTCAAAGATGGCACATCAAAAGTTGATAGGTTACAAAGAAACATTGTACATATAGAGTATTCACAAACTGCATGAAAAGGCAGGTGTCCTAAAACTGGCCTATCACCTGTCAAACTAAGGTTGGGCCCAATATGGCCAAATTCGATCGACAAACTTGGGACATGCCCATGGATAAGCTACTTATAGCTTTCATGCATTTGGCTGTATTTGTAAGAGTCTAGGCTTGGCGCAGGTGTCGGAATTTCCATGGTGCAAATTCTCAGTTGGTGAGATCAGGGATAAGCCTAGAGGGAGTCACTCAGAGCCATATACCTCAGTATGATAAGGGAGACAATGGTCTCGGAATCTCGTGAGCGACAACTCAGGGATACGCTTGGGTTGGCATGGTGTCGGGTGGCACATAGCCAGGGAGAGCGAGCAGATGCTAGGAGCCGGATGGAGCAGGTGATGCTTTGGAGTTCGGCTTGTCTAGCATGATGGTGACCAGGATCGGGGACATCAGGTGAGCATAGTCTGTGGATGACGAGTCCATTGGAGTGGCACTCAAGGAGATGCTACAGTTGCTCAGGTATGACATGTCATTTGATGTATGGACGATGTTCTTCAGCTGGTGCATCATGTGTGTTGACCTAGAGATGGGTCAAGCCTACTTGGAGGTAGGTGGCATGGAGTGTACCTGGGGTGGTATATATCCTGAGGGCATGGAGTGCATTACGGGGTGATGTGGATCTAGCATGCCCATGGTTGTGAGCCGACAGGGATGGAGATGGTTGCTCAAGGAATGACAGCTGATACTTTGGCGAGTGATCAGGTGAGCTGCATGGTTATATGCACAATGGTCTCCAGGTTGGCGTCACATGTTATTTCTATCCATCATCTTTTGGTAAGCAGGATGCAACTTTTGGTTAGATCCAGTTGGAGTCTAGTTGCACTACAGGTGGACAGATTCTTGGGGAGCTATCAACGAGTAGTGGATACTTGGTGATCAGATGGTACAAGAGGGTACAAGGTTCTGGAGCTGTCCTACCTGATATGCTATGGATCGTGGGTGAGTTATTCATCACGATAGTGGATCTAGTTTGTATCTGATTTGGCTTGGACGCTATGATGAATGTGTTGGTGAGATAGGCTCCTTGGTGGGAGGCCTATATACTGGTCAAATCAGTGTTGGAAACGTCAAGCATAGGAAGTTGAGTCTACATGGGATGTAGGAGAGACAGATTATCATTAGTATCTCTGGGAGATAGACGAGCTACCCAGGCGTAGCCTATGTTGAGGTTTGCATACTTTCATTCATTGAGTCCTTGGTAGACTCTTGTGCTTGGAGCATGGAGAATCAATGGGGATCAGCTTTCAGGACTTATTGGACATGATGTTAGGGCAAAGCGGCTTGGATCATAGCTTTGTTTGGGAGATACATTAGTAATGAGGCTTGGAGCGCTCATTGGTTCGAGCTGGTTGATCTTGGATGATGTATGAGGACATCTAGGTGATATGCTTAGACGTGAGGGCATCTTGATATGACAAGATACCGCTTATGGGCAGGCCTTGGTCATGTATTCGACACTTTATCATTCGTGTTGGTTTGCATGAGTGTGTGTGGGCTTGCATGTTACCTTGTCACGGGTGTCTAGATCTGAGTCGTAGTTTTATGTGGTTGTGCATTTGCTACGTGTGAAACAAAAGTAGTCATTTTATGCTCATTGACTTGTCATTGTCTACTAGCTGTCAATCTGGTGAGGGTACAATCTTATGGTGGCAGTAAGATTTCCTTAGGTTGAGCCTTAGTCGCTCATTTATGTCAACTTTACAGGTTTGTACTTGTAAGTGTCTGCTAGGATGTCAGCCTAGCTAGATGGAGGATGTAAGTCTCATGGTGGCAGTGGGATTTCCTCAGTTTGAGCCATGTCGCTCATGTGGTCCACTTGTGTTCAAGTCGGATTGGGGACGAGTCAGTTGGTCGAGAGTGTGGTAGACTCTCTGAACGAGCATTGTGTTTGAATGATACTTTGTGAGTCAAACCTGGTGGTTTGTTGGTGTGCTTGAGTGTGAGTCAAGTAAAGAGAGTAGCAAGACATGCATAACATCTTTTGGACACTCCAGACGTTGCTACAGATTACTGTTTTTCACTCTTATCACATTTGAGCTTAAGGGAAAGAGTTAGAAATCAGAGTTAATCTGATATACATTTTATGTAAGCTCTAAATGTGATATTGTAATTAGTGTACCATTTATTTGGTTTACTGTATATGGTTGTGATTAGGATGTGACCCGTTAGGATATATTGATCGGGCACTGATCCCGTAGCCGGGTACTTGGGTTAGCCGAGTAGCCACACATAGGAAAAATGAGCCTATAAAGAGTTATTTACACTACTTGCTATACTTGGGGGCATGTCCCAAGTTTGTCGGTCGAATTTGGCCATATTGGGCCCAACCTTAGTTTGACAGGTGGTAGGCCAGTTTTAGGACACCTGCCTTTTCATGTAGTTTGTGAATACTCTATATGTACAGTGTTTCTTTGTAATCTATCAACTTTTGCTGTGCCATCTTTGAGAGCTTGTGAGGAGTGACTATGGTGATTGTGTGATGTGATCTGCATACTGCACTAGATTCTATCAAAATTTCAACTCATCTATCCCGAATCCCTAATCTACCAACGCTAGACCAAGGCGTCAACGATGATTTACCTTATGCCATTCTTTTTCAAGTTGACTATACCCCAGTTTGGGCCAAGGATATTACTGAATATTTGACTTCAGGGCAGATGGATCCCTCATCTAAATTTGAACAATGTGTTGGTCCTCAAAATAAAACCTTATACATTAATTGCAGGACAACTGTACAAGCAAGGATTAGATGGAATTATCCGACGATGTCTTACTAAAGGTGAAATAACCTCATTTATCTCCCTAACCCATGAAGGTGTTGGAGCTAGTCATTTATCTTCCGAAACGACTTCCAAAAAAATCCCTTAGCAGGATTTTGGTGGCCAACTCTCTTCAAAGATACCCAAACCTACGTAAAGGCCTGTGATGTTTGTCAACGAACAAAATGCTTTCAAATAACAGACTATATGCCTTTACACCCTGTCACGACTGATCAAGCTTTCCAAAAATGGGGCATTGATTATGTTGGACCGATCAGTCCCGCTGCTCGACACACTCAATCTAGATATATCGTAGTGGCTACGGACTACTATACCAAATGGGCCGAAGCTTGAGCTGTAAGAAATGCTGACGCTCATTCTACCACATAATTATTCTATGAACAAGTTATCGTTCGTTTCGGATGTCCTCTAGAGCTTATCACTGATAGGGGTACACATTTCCTTAACTCTCTCATAGCAGATCTACTTTCAAAATTCTTTGTGGTACATCGCAAAAGCTCCCCGTATTATCCACGATGCAATGGCCAGGCGGAATCCACCAACAAAAATCTTATGTGGTGTTCTAACCAAGACTTTTGAGTCCAGTCGATCCGATTGGAAACTGAAACTTCATGCTGCTCTATGGGCCTATCGCACTACCCCGAAGCGAGCCACATGTTTAACCCCTTTCTAGCTAGTATATGGTCAGGAAGCTGTCATGCCTGTGAGATTCCATATTCCATCCCTATGAGTCGCATATAATCTAGAGCTAGATAATCGATAGATTCTAGCGAATAGATTATTCAGACAAGGTCCTCTTATACCAAGCCAAAACATTCCCGCAAATTGAAATTTTTCGGCCAAGCTGGACCTTATGTCATTCAAAAAATATTTGCCTCTGGATATGTCCAACTCCAAACCCTACAAGGCGATACCTTAGATACTGTGGTCAATGGAAGCAGACTCAGAAAGTACAATGAACCCTATTTTTATCTTGATATTTACTAGTTTGTTTTATTTCCTAAATTTTGTTTATTTATTTTTATTTTCTGCCTGCTTGCCATTGACCAAAATCTACCATCTTAAATTCTATTGATAGACTTTTCTTGGTTCTCTCAATGCCATCAATGTAATCATCACTAAGTATGATGTCATCTACATAGATCAATAATAGTACAATGCCATTTACATCAAACATTATGTACAAGCTTGGATCATACTCACTTTGAGTGAATCCAATAGAAACTAGGAAATCATTAAGTCTTGAATTCCAAGACCTTGATGCTTGCTTCAAGCCATACAAGCTCATTTAAAAATGACATACCTCACCTTCCATCCCAAGCTTGATGAAGCCTTGGGGCTGCTCCATGAAGATGTCCTCCTCCAAATAACCATTCATGATTGAAATTTTTTTGATAATCCATTGGACTTGAGTGAATCCTTTAGCCACCAGCCGTGCTTTCCATTTAGCAATGGAACCATCAGAGTTGATCTTCTTCTTGAAGATCCACTTGTTGTCAATAACTCTCTTGTGAGTGGGGAAGTTGACCAGTGTCCAGGTCTGGTTCGTCAAAAGTGAGTTGTACTCGCTTTCCATAGCTTCTTGCCACTTCACAACATCCTTGGGGTTAATTGCTTCGGCTAGGCTCTTTGGTTCTTCTGATAAAGTCCAGAATGATTGAGGTGTATACCGCTCAAGAACAGTCCAAGTTCGTGAGGATCTGTGGACGTTTGGTTGACCAAGATGCGATGATTCTTCTTCTTGAATTTCTCCAAATCTGCTCGAGCTAGCTTGGTCTGGTTTGATGACAGGTACTATTAGTTGCTCGGCTTCTATAGCTGTAGCTGCAGGTTCCGTAGAAGAAACATTATCGTTGGAAGATTCCATGCTACATAAAATAGGATGAAATTACATAGCATCGTTTATCGATGGTAGTTTGAAATCATAATATGTATGTTCTTGAAATATTACATCCCTAGAGACAAATACTACATTGGTGGATGGATCATAAACTTTATAAGCTTTATGTTCATCAGGATAGCCAATGAAAATACATTTATTTGTCCTATGATCCAGCTTCTTCCTAAGTTGTTTCGGAATGTGAACAAAACATATACAGCCAAAGATTTTTAAATGGCTAATACTAGGCTTGTGCCCATGTCAAACTTCATGAGGAGTTTTGTTGTTGATGGCTTTGGTGTTTGATTTGTTTTGCACGTAACAGGCTGTGGTAGTAGTTTCTGTCCAGAATTTCACAGGTAGGTGTACTTGATGTAGCATGGATCTGGCTGAGTTGATAAGAGTTCGATTCTTCCTTTTTGCAATCCCATTTTATTGAGGTGAATAGGAAGTGGTGAATTGTCCTCTAATGCCATGTTCAGCCATGTAGTCAAACATTTCATTAGAGAGGTATTCGCCGCCACCATCAGTTCAGAGTGCCTTCACTTTTGTAGACGTTTGTGTCTCAGCCATGGCCTTGAATCTCTTGAAGCATTCAAAGGCTTCAAATTTGTGCTTAATGAACGTGACTGTAAACCATCTAGAATAATCATCTATGAAAGTGATAAAATAGATTGCATCTCCTAAGGACGAAGTTGGCATTGGACCACAAAGATCGCTATGTACAAGATCTAATACATGCCTTGTTTTGATGGAATGTGATTTGGGAAACTTGCTTCTAGAGAGTTTGCCATAGACACATGATTCACAAAAGAAAGATTTTCTATCTAATGAAAAAGAGAAATATAATCCATCAACTAAGTTATTACAATGCATATAGGAAAGTGATCTTGTATTTACGTGTCCAAATCGACTATGCCACAAAATAGCATTATCATTTACATTTTCATGAGAGATGTTAGCTAATGCAACTGAATTAGAGAGTACGTAAAGATTTTTGACTCTAGTGCATGTAATCAGAGTAGTATCTTCCTCGAATATTGTATGTGAAAAGTACAGTACTAAGGACCATAAATGGATCTTTGAATGATCCACAAGGTGATTGTATGCTTGTTAAACAATCTATCAGAAACTAGTCATCAGAAGACAAGATCTAGTTTAGCAGCTTGATAGGAAACAAGTAGAGACAATCAAAGCATTGATCAAATAGTCTAATCCAACTCCACACGTGTGGAAATAAGGCTGTAGTACGGCCTGTAGACAGTGTTTACAAAGTGCCAAAGCTGGGTTTCATTGGAAAAATAGAGTAATCACCATACAATGAGAGGAAACTCGAGTTTCTCCTTGAGGCTCTAAAAAGTTTCTATCTTCTCACTATGGAGAATGGAAATACATAGTAAAACACACTTCCTTTGCAAAGTTAGGTGAAAATCCAGCATGTAATAAGGAAGTAGACTCCACTTTCTTGCCCTAATGTGAAAACCCTAGCCTAGATCCAAGAGTCATGCTTGGTAGGTGCATGGTAGGTACAAATCTCATCATAAATCATGGTCTAGATCCTACAAAGTAGGAATCACTACCAAATAGACACAACCACTCCTCTTGACTCGTGGTAACCTACTTTAGGTGTGTATGTACAAGTGGCACTTTGGCCATTCAAGTAACCAACAAACAATATTGACAAAATGTACAATATTCTACATGGCTAGATTTGCCAATGTAGGCAATTTTTCACATTGTACATGGCTCAGATGAGAAAGTAACAGTGTAGCCCTCATCAGTTTTCTTAGAGACTAATAACAAGATCTTTGATAGCTGAGGAACGTGAAGGACGTTGGGAACACAAATAGATGGATCGTTGTTGAATGTGATCTTAACTGTCCCTTTGCCCTCCACGGGTATGTTGCTTTAATCTCCGAGGTAGATGAATTGATCTCTGTTGTAAGCTGCATACTCGGAAAACCATTCCTTGCGAGAGGTCATGTGTTGGATAGCGCCGTTGTCCAAGTACCAGCTATCACAGTCTTCGTTGCTGTTGTTGTAAGCCATTAACAAATGTGTATCTTGCTCGTTGAATTCCGTCGTGTTGGAGGAGTCTGGCTGCTGTTGTTGTTGCTTCTTTACCTCGTTGTAGATCCGGATACGACACACCTTGATGTCGTGATTGGCTCTCTTGCAATATCTATAGAAAAGCTTCTTTTGTGATCCACTATTCTCACCTTGAGTATGAGACTTCTGCTATTGCTGCTGCACTTGATTCTTGCCCTCGGAGTAGTCTTTCTTCTTGGTGTATAGAGCCATGGATTTGTCTTTGATAGACAGGCTGCTAGTCTTTCTCCACATTTCTTCTTGAAGTAGATGACCGATCACCTTTTGAAAAGTGAGGTCGGGTTGTGTGAAGATCATCACCACAAAGTGTTCATACGACTTTGGAAGAGAAGAAAGCAAGGTCATGACAACATCATCAACTTGAATAGAACATCCTACAGCTGATAACTAATCCAATAAAGACTTGAAGCTGTTGATGTGAGAAGTGATGGCAGTAGAATCAAACATGCTATGAGTAAAGAACTTTCTTCTTAGATGTAATCTAGTGGCTACATCATGAGTCTCATAGAGATTTGATAACAAATCTAATGCATCCTTAGAGGTCTTGAATGTGGTAACATGGAATATTTGGGAGTCCGCCAGATTGAGTGTGATGCATGCAAAGGCCTTCTGATCTTTGATCTTCCATGTCTTCGCTTAATCACCATCTTCTGGTTTCAGGTTACCACCTTCTACTACATCCCAAAGATCTCTATCTATCAACATCATTCGGAGTTTTAACTTCCAGATGCAGAAGTTAGAACCATTGAACTTGTCAATAATTATAGCTTCACTGAATGGTAAAGACGAAGAGCTACCTATATGAGACATACTAACAGTAATATAAGTAGAACACACTTAATCTCTCAGTTTATATGAGCTACGTTTTGATACCAATCTAATGGGCAAGGGAGTGCGAAGAACGTGAACGGAGAAGAGAGCAGAAATATTGCGAAACCGCTCTCCCGTTACAATCAGCTGCTAGATGCAAAAACAACTTAATAGAAAGCTTATGCGAAGTATAATCACAACTTTAAGTGTCCTAGTTGCCCAACATGATCTTAAAAATAAGTTCATACTCACAAAACGAGAGTACAATCCACCGAAGAGATTAGAAATGGTTTGTGTGTGTGTGTGGTATTACTGGAAATCAGATTCAATATGAAGCTTAGTTCTGAAATAGATTGAAATAGCAGTGTAATAGCGCAAGTTCCTCAAGTCTCAAAGATAGCCATCATCTGATTAGAAACTGAGGAGTCGTAGACATCTGTGTTCTGATCAGAGTGAGTGAACAAATGTTATCAAACAACAATGAAGTGCATTCAAATCACAATAAGCATTCATCTACGTTATACACAGATAGAAAAGCGTATTGCAAGAAAAAATGAAAATTCAGTGGGAGTATTCATAAAAAAAATTCACACGTGTGAAAAATGGATGCGGACACCTGGCATTATTTAAGTGGTCCACGTGGATTGTTCGTACAGGTCATTATGACGCAATAATGAGGCCACGTGGGAATCAGACACGTGCATGAATCGGAATATGACACGTGTCATTCTGCACGTGACAAATGTCAGATCAATCATTCTCTGTATGGCGGTATATTCTCGACCAATCATGTAATAGCACGTGTTCTTTCGGACCTCATTCACATGTGCAATTTTTTTTTTTTATAAATTCATCATTTTCGACGTGGATTTTCTCGCAATTTTTTTGATTTCTGCACCGGATATCGATTTCAAGCGCACACTTGCCACTGCTTCGCATCTGTTTATACATTTGCACCTGAAACCGATACTGCCTACTCCAATATCGCTCTCAAGCACGCCTACTTGTCGATTTTTCCTGTTCTTCGTGCTCGCGCTCGGATCCGATACTCGATTTTCTGATATCTCTTTTGAGCGCATAGGGTGTTGTAGTTTTGTTTTAACTTGCATTTTGCGCCTGAGTCCGATATTAAAAATCTTTCTTTCTGTATTTTTTTGTTTGAAATGTCTAATTTTGATTCTAGTCTGGT
This sequence comes from Diphasiastrum complanatum, assembly GCA_029204225.1. NCBI lineage: Eukaryota > Viridiplantae > Streptophyta > Lycopodiopsida > Lycopodiales > Lycopodiaceae > Diphasiastrum > Diphasiastrum complanatum. Next base: position 53,129,961 of record CM055102.1, on the reverse strand, counting down.
ATCTTGTTTTCGTGAATTTGGTATCAGTGATAATATAGAGTATTTTAAATCTCTTTTTCCTCCTTTTCTTTTTGTTCTTCCTTCTATTACTGAGGGTCCTGGTGTGGAAGTATTTTCCAGAGATTTATTTCAGATTTAAGTCTCTACTCAGTACTCCCTTGTTCAGATCTCAGAATAAGGACATGATTCATTATCAGGACCTGGAGACACTCGACAAGCATAGCTATAAAGCTAAGCTTGACAAAATGTTCACCAAGTTAAATAATGATTTCAAGTCTGTAGATGATTGTCCAATTCACAATAAAAAAATGTAGATTTGTAGAGTTTCAGTCTATATTTGTTTTTTTTTTCTTTTGTTAAATATTTTTGACGATTCGGAAGCTGGCCCTTCTACTTCTGAAGCTGTTTTTTTTTCAGTGGTACAAAATCTGAAAAGTCGAAGACTGTAGATATAGAAATCTTTTTTTATTGATACAAGCGCTAGTTTAGATGATTGTACAGATTTTGATCCTGCACAAAATAGGGCATCGTTTATAGGCCCTAGAACTACCAATACCCTTTCTCCTTCTGATAAATCTCTTATCACATTGCCTACTTATAATATAGATAATAATTCTTTTTTGACACTATCGGATAAATCAAATTTTTTTATTTCACAGAGGCCGAAACTCTTTGCATTTTGAGTAAAGAGCTTCGTGAATTTTCAGATATATTCGATTATGATGCTGATGATCTTCTCCTTGGTGTTGACGATGTAAATAAGGATGAGTTTTATTCAGGGAAAGATTGCTTGAAATGGTTGTGGAGGAAATGCGCCAAAAATAAAATGATCTTCCTTCTGACGAGGAGTTCCTCAGATTTCAAAGTCAGCTTGATTTTCCAAAACCAACTGTCTATTCACCAATCTTATTGACATCGAAAGGTGGAAATAATATTGATGGAGAGGCAGTAATCGAAGAAGACAAAGCCGAATGCGTAAGTTTTGTATCTTATTATGTACTAGTAGACCTGTAATGTCAGATTTTATACTGGAGCTTACTTTGTATTTTTTTTCATTTCAAGAAATAATTTTTCTTGATGATTTTGCAATTCGTCGAGGTGGGCAGAGGTCCTTTGTTGGAGAATTTTCAAGAGATCAGATTATGGCAATCAAGACACTTTCTCATTTTCTTGAAGGACATAATTTTATGGTGCATAAAATAATTTTTGTTAAGAGAAATATTGCACTTAAGATTTTAGGATATGGTCCAGTGAATTCCATGCTCAAATCATCTCATTTTGCATTCGGAGCCTACGTTGATCTGAGCAAGCATGAAAACTATGAGCTCTTGGATCCTTACGAGAGAAGGAAATTGTTGCATGATTCTAAATTGCAACTTTCATTAGAGAAAGTGTCGAAAGCAGAGTAGATGATAACCAAACTTTGTAAAAAATTTCATTTAATATACAAAAATTTTCTATATGTCTATTGCCTATTGGCTTGTATAAATTTGCATGCTTTTTGAAATTTTTTATAATCCGTCGATTTCATATTACGACAAATTTGGATTCTTCTATAAAACCATTGGAAAAGTTGCAATATATAGCTGTTCTTTGTGCTATTCCCACCATGTTGTGTAGTTTTATGAAACACCACTCTTGCTTGCCAATGAGATTTTTCCATTCCTTGCGATGACCATATGCTAAGACTTCCAATATTTCTTGCAAAGAATGTCGAATGATGCCTTAATATGTGCTGCATGTCATAAAAACAAAATACAAATCAGTATCAAAAGTATCTAAATTAATTGCACATATTTGTCTATACTAGTGTAACATCGAAATCTTACCATTTAATGAGTTATATGATCTGAACCCCATGCACTTCGAACTGCATCCACAAATTTACTAGTTGTTTTTTGTATCATTTGTACATCAATATTTGAAAATTTATCTTTTCTCACTGTATTTCACCAGTTGTTTTCTGTATCATTTGTACATCAATATTTGAAAATTTATCTTTTCTCACTGTATTTCACCATGTTGTCTAATTTTCTCCAAACTTCTACTTTGTGTACACGAGTAGCACCTTCTTCTTCGAAATCTTGAGTTATAGCTATTATCTCTTTCCAAACCGAGTATTGAATCTTGGATTGTTTGCCAAAATAATTTGGTAAAAATCTACGAGCTTTGGATCCTCCAATGCTCGGCTTGCATGGAATATTTCTTGTTTTACCTTATAGCTTGTCGTCTTTTTTTAATTTTAACGTGGCCTTTATGTAAGCCTACTTTAGACAACACATCCTCTAATCTGGAAATAGCTTCCTTCGTAGATGCCGCTGGTTTAGAATTCCATGCAAACAAGATGTGAAAATATATTATTTTTTCTATTATACGCACCTCTGCATGCAATGTACAGATATGAACATTCTGAAGAGGAATCGATAGTACGGGTTTTCAATTAGGATCTTCTTGATCTTTTGATATTCCTGTACTCCTTGTCATGGCTTTTGCTATCTTCGTGCAGTACAAACATGGGTGTTTAGAGTTAGCGTCATGGGATACATTGAACATACATTTTAATGTCTTCAGATCTTTTATTAAATGTCATTCTATGTTGAAACTCCCAATTCCAAGAATATTGAGTGGATCTCCATCCATGTGATTTTTGATGGTGCAGAATATGATGTTCTATTAAATATCCATGAGAGAATGTCATGGTCTTCTGTCATCACCTATAAGAGAAACAAAATAATGTTTTAGAACAATATTAACACAGAGAAGATTTTCCAAATGAAATCCATATTAGATTATCCCTATTGAATATGTGAAGGAACTGCCTTAACAGCCTTTCAGGTTGTTCAAGATGCAGATATTGTTATATACGATCAAAAAGGCATAGAAGTGTTGGAAATTAAGCCCACAGTTGTCTCCTTGGTGAATGACTAATTTCTATTTCATGATTATTCTTGCACTTTATTGATCATTGATCTAGGGTCAGGTGAAACCAACTTTGGTTCTACGTCTGCTCATCTGATATCTGCAGGAATCACAGACTTAGATAGCCAATTTATTTGAAGAACGTCTACAATGGGCTTCCGGCTGATCTCCAGCAAAGGGTAACCAATCCTATCATAATTTCAAGTTTAGATGTTAAGTTCGATAATTTGGAGTCATTGAAGACTTGGCCATCTTCAAAGACTTCCACAAAATTAGCATTTAGAACAAGTCTATAGAAATACATTACTTTCGCGACAGTTTGCAAAAATACTCTAAGTGTCATGGCAGTCTGCAGAAATGAAGTATGTTTTCCACAGTGTCGGCTTTTTCGCATTTCCCCGAAATGCGACACTTAGGCACAGTTCAAAGTTCAACTATTTTTAACACCTTCAACTTTTTCGCAAAAAGGCGAAGAGAGATAAAATTCCCGAAGGTCATCTACTTTCAAGAGTTGAACTGTTTTAGGGCACCTTCGGCTTTTTCGTAAAATCTCGAAGAGAGAAAAAATGCTGAAGGTCATCTATTTTGAACAAGGAACGTTCCCAACCACTTCCCGAAATTTGCGAAGTGAGAGAAAACCACTTCACGTAGAAATACGAAGTGAGAGAATTTGGGACGTCCTTGTCTGTGTCAACATTCCTAATTTGTTGACAGTATACACTATGTATAGTTGTCACAAAAGCCATATTCTTCCAAGTACAACGACTTACCTAATTAGGTGACAAACATTTAATGTAGTTAATACATGGATGCAATCTATAAATAGATCATCCCAGCACAGATTACTTGAGATGCTCCATCCACCTTATATGTTGATGATACATTGTTATTCAGTAATGATCTGAAATATTTGAAGGGCGTTAAAGACATGCTAGCAAAAGAGTATGAGATGACAAACTTGTGCCCATCAGCCCACTTTTGTCTTGAAATCCAGATCCACAGAGATTGACCCAAGAGAGAGATTGACTTCAGTGATTTGAAAAACATTTTTAAAAATTTGCCATTTTCTGAAAAAATGCAACCTCTCAAACATTTGAATGAGCCTAGCACCGCATTTTTTGGAACTATGGCTAGTCCCTGCGTTGGCTAAACAGTAAATAAAGACTCAAACAAGGAACGATCATGAATAGCTTCAAGTATAAGCACACAGCTGAATTCAAAGCATTAATCACATGTTTCCATGTTTGTAGAACGGCTCTAGCAAGCAAGGGACTAAAGCCAGCCATTATCATTTACAGAATCAACTCGTCTTGACATGCAAATTCTCAATGCGATTCATTATGTAGAAAGAGGCAACAAAAACACAAATCAGTAATTGTAGAAGAAAAGATACGATTTTAACATCAAGAATGATAGCTAGATCTGTTCCTGAGAAAAATCATGATTTCAACCCATATCTCCATCTCAATCGTTGAGCATTTTTGTGATTGAAGGTGAGCGATTGGCTAATGTCAAATCACAATCTGCATAAATAATATAATTTATAAAGGAACTCGCTATCATTCTTAGATGATTATGTTTGCACTTCAAAGCTACTCTGAAATCATACATCCTCGAATATGTCCCTTTTGCTATCGAAGCCCATTCAAGAAGCTAGGAAGCAATAATCCCAGAGTTGTACTGTGTTCACCCTGACTTTGGTGCTACTAAAATCATTCGTGTGTTTCAGCTCAGAATGCTTTATACATGCACACAAGCATTCAAGCGCAGCATTTTTGTGACAGAAGGCTGTCATAACAGTTTGCGTCAACCTTAACCATCCTGCTGCCTGCAGCATTGGAGGATTATCTACTGTCAAATAAAGCAAGGGAAGTTATTTGAAGTTATTGCAACCTCTCTGATTGGAAGTACTAAAGAAAACCACGCTCCTGTACAACTTTGGAGCTGCTAAAAGTTTTCTGGCAAAGGAGACGCACAACAAATGTGCCAGTGTCTACAAGAACTCATATGCGCCTTAAATGTGTCGGTGCCCAGTGAAGCAACTAAGACAAATATTTTAGAAGCACTCAACTGAAAAGCTTGACAAGCCAGAAGCAGTTGGTGGTTGCTGTTGCACATGTCTAGAATGGATTTCATCAAAGGACTTGGGCATTGGAGGCTCGCCCAACAATATATTTCCCTCTAACATTTGTACAACCTTGCTCATGGACGGCCTATGTGAGGCTTGGTCTTGGATACACCAGAAAGAAACTTGCACAGCTCTTTCCAATTGATTGCTTTCCAGCTCCCCATGAAGTCTTTCATCTACAATGCTCATTATTTGGCCTGCTTCGAACTGGTGAAAAGCCCATGTAGGAAATTTGCTTTTGTCTGAATCCATGGAGGGGTCGTAGTTTCTTCGACCACTGATGATTTCCAGCAAAACCATTCCAAAGCTGAAGACGTCAGATTTGGTAGTGATTGGAAGATCAGTCAGCCATTCTGGTGCAAGATATCCACGTGTTCCTCTAACAGTTGTCTGAGTTCGGCCATGACCCTCTTTCAGTAGCTTTGCCAATCCAAAGTCTGAAACTTTTGCAGATAAATGCTCATCAAGCAGGATATTTTCAGGTTTAATGTCACAGTGAATGATACAATCCCTGCACTCTTCATGCAAGTAAGCAATGGCTCGGGCAGTTCCTAAAGCAATATTGAACCTTGTTTTCCAGTTCAGAAGAGGTTTTGTTAGCTCTGAATCACTAAACAGATATCTGTCAAGTGACAGATTAGCCATATAATCATACACCAGGAGCCTGTGGGAGCCTTCTGAACAAAACCCTACCAGGTGAACCAGGTTAATGTGATGGGTGCTGCCAATGATTGCCACTTCCATTCGAAACTCTTTCTCTCCTTGCTGTATGCCCTCTAGCTTTTTCACAGCCACAGTAGTTTTGTTCAGAAGCGTTCCCTTATAAACAGCACCAAATCCTCCTTCACCCAGTTTGTTGCTGAAGTTTTTAGTTGCCGATTGGAGTTCTCGGTAAGTGAATTTGATAGGAGCACCAGAAGCAAAGTCAAGAACAGCATAGTTTGATAAAGGGCCTCGAAATGTTATCCTCCGTCTGCAACAAAAGCCCCAAACACAAACCTCCAAAAGGATCGTAACTGCAAATGTGCAAGTGGTTCCAATGACTATCCCAATTCGAGAACCTTTTGATGATTTTGGGGCTGGACTACATTCTGAAACTCCTGGTGTAGCTGGACCAGTTGGAAGATTGCACACTTTGAGGTAGGAAGTAGCCTGGAGAAATGGAAATTGATATCCACTTATAAAATGTGAACGTTTTTGGCGACATTTCCCAGCCCCATCGTTTGGGACAATGGCAGCAACACAAGTAGGATCTTTGAGACAACCAGATTTGCAGCCTTCATCATTGTCCGATACAAGGAAATTATCTGACTCATACGCAAAGAGAACGGTGTGATTTAGAGATACAACCTGGGATCCACCACCGCAGGTAGCTATATCCGCATCAATGAATTTACAACCCTTTGTGGGTTGTTGAGAATCTAATGGTTTAAACCCCGCTGGGCAATTACAGATTGGTGCACCGATGTTATAGGTACACAATCCATAAGATCCACACCAACCATATACATCACACTGATTTTCTACAGCTTGCCACATCACAATCCATGAACCGGATTCTGCTGCCCAACTGTATATTCTAAGATTTCCATCTGCATCTAGTGTGAGGCGTCTCAATGGATTAGGTCCATAGTCACTGCTAAGCCAATTAGCCAAAACTGAAGAATTTGCAACCAATTGAAGTCGTCCATTCGAATCCAGGCTGAGGCCTAGCTTTGGGCTATTGCCAGAGACGGACAAATTACTATACGCAGAGCTAGTGTCACTACCCCAGTAGGAAAGATCGTTTTTCCAGTACAAGGAAAGATTCCCGTTGGTCTCTAATGTTAGAGTGTAAGTGGAAATGGAAGAATCAGCTTGTACTGTAGAGAGGTTAGTTCCAGTCATCAGCTGTTGCCCAGGAACCAGGGTATCAGTGGGGTATTGAAAGCTTTGCCACACAAACTGAGAACTGCTATTTACCAGTACAAAATTTCCTGTATCGTTCATGTCCGCTCCCACAACGTTCTGTCCACTGGTTTTGCTTTCCCACACTGTTACAGCTTTTGAGGAAGAATTGTACAGCACCAGATTGCCATCTTGACCGAGCTCTAAGATGGCATCTTTGGTCACTGTGAGGTTTCTGCCAGCAGTCCAAACAACAGTACTGATCTGCTTGTGGTAAAAGACTCCTACACTGTAAATACCCTGGCCTAAATTATAGAAACCCAAAGCAAAAGCATTACCAGGAGAAACCCACAGATTTCCCGTTGGAGTTAATGTACTTCCCAAAGAAATGGTCTGTGAAACGATAGACGGAGCAAAGATGAAAAGCAAGCAGCCCAGAAGTGTTATTCCAAGATTCATTTCTAAGGCGGAGCAAGTTGTCCACAGGTCTATAAGCTTCTGCAGATTGAGCTCTCAGAACTTCTTTGCAAGGAGATGTAACGTTTGCTTCGTTTGCGCAACAAGCTATCAGAACGACTGCTTCCTGCCCCCGCTCATCAGAGGTGCGTAGGGGGACTACAGTGGCAGTAGTACTTCAGCATCATCAAAATCAGATCCAGAAGAAAGGCACACCCTTCTGAGTTTAAAAGCACACGCCTATGCTCTGGTCTGTGGATTAGAAGCCCCACTCCAGCTATGATGCCATCAACAAACTTGTTAGCTTTAATAGTAGCCTTCCAACTTTCGGTGATAATAGATCTGCTTGCAACATATCACCAAATCCATGTTTCTCCCAGTAAGTTCGTTTGTCTCAAGCTCAAATACGCTGCCAAACCCTTTGCCACAATCCCGTCAAATTTACGGTTTGACCATGAACAGATCACACCACGCCATGCTCAGCAACAAGCCTTGTTCTTAGACAGCGACCCAATTCGATCTCTGAAAAGATTGATACAAGGATGCGTACATAATCAGTGCCAAAAAAACGGCATAATCTAATTCGACTCTTCATAGCTATGAGGAGACCATCTTTACACCGAGTAAAAGCCACACAAAGCATTTGCTTCTGTAGCAGAGAAAGGTCGAAGCAGCTTTTCTTATCACTGTCCGAAATGAATCACTACTATCTTTACCAAGAAAGGCTGTTTCTTAGCAGGTCTCCTCTGCTTAGACGTTTATGCAATCGACTTTGACGATTTCTCCGACCCAAGAAAATTTCTGCTGCCTGTCCAATCACAAGATTAGTGGAAGCTGATTGATTGAACTACACCTTTGTCGTTACAATATTAACAGCCAACATAATAATACAATCCTAAACGAGGCATTTGCAATATGATTTTTGTGAAGCCAGACGCCCCCCCCCCACCCGGACCTCCTAATAATCGTCAGGTAAATAATGTCAATCGGGAATTTCAGTGGACTGTGGCATCAGCTCTTTATAAACTGAGTCAAGGAAACCACGCACTTTCATGCTTCATGTGTCTGATGCATTCTTAGATGGTGATCTTGAAGATGAAATATTCATGGAACAGCTCGAGGGCTACATTTTTTTAAGTGGAACCCAATCATGTTTGTCTTCTACAAAAGAGTTTGTATGGGGGATAAAGAAAGCATCAAGGAGTTGGTATGCTAGGCTCAATTCTTTCTTACTCTCAAAATTTCTTGATGAGTGAATATCAACATTTACTCTACTTTAGATTGAATGGTAATGACATTACTATCCTCTTGATCTATGTTGATGATATCATTTTGAGTGGTAGTAGTAAGCAAGATATTGAAGACAATATCAAGGTGGCACTTAGAAATGAGTTTGAAGTTCAAGATCTTGGTTTGCTACACTATATCTTAAGGATAGAACTTTATAGGACTTCAAATACTACTTTCATATGTCAAGAGAAGTATGTTAATTCTATTCTCAATAGATTTCATATGATTAGTTGCAACTCTATTTCTACACCTGTGGAATCTAATTTAAAGCTAACCATAAGAGGTAATGAAAAGCTAATAGGATCTCTTATTTGGCTAACCCTCACAAAGCCTGATCTTAGTTATTATGTTGGTAGATTGAGTCAATTCATGCAAGATCCTAGTGAGAATCATTGGAAACTAGGAAAGAGATCTTAGATACATCTCGGGATGGTGGATCTTCATCTAGCCTTTGGGGATTTTCAAATTTATACTTTTGAAGAGATCAAATGGATAGGAAATCCATAAGTGCCTATGTTATTTACCTTGGAGATGCAGCCCCAAGTATAAGGCATTGACTACATGCACCAAGGAGATGCTTTGGATCAAAATGATGTTATTGGATTTTAGCTTGCTGGATTCTAAAAAGACTTCAATCATATGTTATGACAACACTTTAGCTCAACTTTGTCAAGCAACCTGTTTTTTTAAGCAAGGAGCAAGCATATTGAAGTTGCACACCATTTTGTGAGGGATCAAGTGCTAGGACAAGAGGTGGAGCTTCAACATATCTCTTCCAAGGAATGTGTGGCTGACATCTTCACCAAAGCTTTGAGAAAAGACTTATTTTTTAATCATGGATCAAATATAGGCTTATGTTCTAAACCTATGCTGAAAATAGCAAGTATAGTTGAAGAGGGGTGTGGAAATTTATCAACTAGTACTTAGTCGTTTTTGGAATTTTAGAGGCCAAATTTGTCAATAAACTTTATAAGGCTTCTTCACACGTGTTAAAATATTAAAATACTATTTTTAGATGGATATAAGTAACTTTGGTTATTAAAATACACAAATGGCCTATATTTTAAAAAATCAAAATACTATTTTTAGATGAATCTAAGTACCTTTAGTTATTAAAATACACAAATGACCTTTATTTGAAGTAATTTGGCCATATGGACCAAAATTGGCAAGTTAGGATTCATATTTTTATTTTAGGGCTATATGACTCTAGAGAGAGAGTCCTCTCTCTTAGCTATAAATGCAAGTAGGGCATGGAGAAACTAATTGAAGTAGTTGATACTGTTTTAAATGACTTCTTTGTTCTACATCACATGTTTACGAGGTTTAAGATTAGATCTATTTGTGAAAAGAGCTCTTCTTTTGTCATTTCAATCGTATGTGAGGTTGGTTTGATCTTAGAAGCAAAATTTGTGAGTAATTTGACTAGCTTTTGGATTGTGGAGACTTATGGATTTACTCTTGACCTAGATCATAGGTTTGGATCAGATTTGATTTGAGTTCTTCACAACTTGCTCATCCTTTCTCATGATATTTATTCATCATCGTATTTTAACATTAAACTTAAAATCCTCAAATACTTTGGTTTTTCTCTAAGTGCTTCTCTTTCTAATAGAGACTGGTTCAATTAAATTATCTCTTATGTCAACTCCAATGTCCTTCATTGGAACCCTAAAATTTCTCTTTCCCTACCTATCTCATTTCCTTGAAATATGTCATTACCTCCTAGCTTACCCACTTCCCATTTTTTTTGGTCCCTTCATGTCTGCGATTTTCACTCTGTTGCTACTCGGTCTTCTTGATCCCTCTCTCTCCTCTCATACCCTTCTTTTCTTATTAGATGCATTACTTGCTTCCACTAACATTTTCAAACAATGCTCGTGAAGATTATATTTAGGACTTATACATTTAAAAGTATGGTAATGTTGCATAAGATTTTGAAGCAAAAAGAGTCCTATAAGTGGTGAGGTGGAACACAGTTTCTAACAATAGTAACGAAGACTTATACATCTAAAAATATGTTTATGTTGCATAAAAATTGTAAGAAAAAAGAGGCCTCTTGTAAGTGAAACTTGGTAAGGTTTATATTTCCTCTTTTTTGAGTTAGATGTTTCACTTCAATAGGAAAACATAGAAAAGGAAAAAAAAAATTCTTAAGAAATTTGAAGTAGGTAGGATTCCCATCCAGAAAGTGTAGCAAGTGAAATGAGGATTCATATGCTTACTATCATTGCCATGGGAGCAAAGGCCCAACGCATATCATTTTGCCACCAACCTTGCCTTGTATTTGTGGATTGATCCATCTTGGTTTTTCTTCACTTTGAAGATCCATTTGCATCCAACTTCCTTCTTGTCTTTGGGTTGCTTCGCCAACCTCCATGTATTGTTCTTTATAAGAGCTCCAAACTTGACATCCATTGCATGCATCCATTTGTCCTTTTGTGTTGCATCCTCTACACAAGTAGGCTCATAAAAAAAATGAGAAAAGCAAAGTTTGTACCTTCCACAACTTGCTTACCCTTCTCATCATAAGTGAGTCTTCACGGTCAACCTCTTTGCCTTCAGTTCCCTCTTGGATTTTGACTTCAAAGAAGCACCATATTTTTATCAAAGATTTTAGGACCAACATCATCATCAACATGCTTAGAAACATTTCACTCATCAAAAATAACATCCCTACTTATGATAATTTTTTGTGTGGAAGGAATGTAGGTTCTATATGCTCTACTTACATCATTATAGCCAGCAAATATCTCCTTCTTAGACGTGGGATCTTCCTTAGTCCTATCATCAAGAGTTACATTGTGATAGCATGCACCAAAGATCTTCAAGAATTGGCCTCTTACCGACAAACATCACCTCAAAAGGTGCTTTTCTACCCAATGGCTCACTTGGTAACCTATTGTAGAGAAAGTTAGCACAACTCAAGGCTTCACTCCAAAAAGGCTTAGAAAGATTTGCGTCTAATCTCATAGATTTCCAATCTCAAGACCTATGTTGGATTTCTATCCTCTCTATCCCTATCTCTCTGCTAATCTAGATCCATTCACTAGCTGTTGTAAATACTTGTATACTCGCATACTTTGCATAAATGCACTTGTTTTCTGATAGTCTGCAAAAACACAAAAGAATCAATGACAGTGTTTTTCCGATTGTTCGGACACCTTAGACTATTCGGTCATCGTTGATTATTTGGCCATCTTCGATTGTTCGGCCATCCTGATAGTTTGACCATCTCGGATCACCTGACCAAATTCGATTATTCGGCCATCCTCAAACAATCGGTCGTAATCGACTATCGACGAATCAACAAGTACATTGAATCATGGCCGGACAAAATCTCTTACAGAATATTTCGAAGGCAACTACCAATAGCACGTAGTGCCTTAATCCTAATTGTAAAGTATATATTAAACATTCTTTTAATTAGTTAGCCATGTGTATATAATCCAGCAACTTATCAATTGCTCGATTAGACCAGACAAGAAGAGATGGTTTATTTCAATAATTTATCTATTTGATCAATCAAACATCCAAAGTGCAATTTTTTTGTTCTTTCTCTATGTTATTATAGGGTATTGTTTTAGGAAGAACGCGACTCTGACTGCATTCAGACTGTATCTATTCATGACTGCAAAATCAATGTTCCAGTAATCTAGGTCGTGTATACTGTGATTAAATGCTCATTTTATTCATGTTCAATTTCCTTCTTGATTGTAGATAAACTTATTTGTAGAAATCTAAAACCAATCTAAGATTCATGCGTGCATGGCTATGGAATTGATTCTATCGATCTAGTGACTTCGAAGCTGTGATCAAGTAGGACAGATTTTGAACTATCGAAGTCGGTCTGAATACGATAGACATAGTTGCACTTCTCTGTGTCGCGACGCGCAGACCTTGAATCCCAAAAACCTATTCTTTATCTTGCCCAATCCATTTTGTTGTTGATTTCTTGGACTTGGAATCTCCCTCTTGATTCCATGTGCCTCACAATATTCTCTAATCTTTGTGGAAATATACTCACCTCTCTTTGTGTCAAGTTGATTCTCCATTGGATTTTTAAACTTGTCTCTTTAGAATATAAACCCAAGCACATCTACTAAAGTCGCCAATGAAAATAACAAAGATCTTTGCACCTCCACTGCTTGATGTGCTAGCAAAATGCAAATCCAAATGTATGAGTTGAAGAGGCATGTTAGATATTGCATATAAAAGTCCATGACTCACATGTGATTTTGACTGACAAAATTTATTGATGCTAGAAAGAGATTTAGGGAGACCAAGCACAACCTCACATTTTGTCATTTTCTCCATTGCCTTGAAATTGGGATGGCCAACCTCTTCTGTTGCCATTTTCTCCTTTGCCATAAAACCTCCTTGGTTAGGATATCACAAGCATAAATTTTGTAGAGTTTACCTTGCCTCATGCCCTTGTTGGTAATCAAGTTCCCCTTCATCTTTATTAAGAAAGCATCACCAAAAAATCCAACATCATGTCTTTTATGAATCATTTGCCCTACACTAAGAAGATTCTTATTAATAGTAGGAATGAACAACACATTTTCTAACTTTGTGCAAATATTTGTAGAAAGAAAAATAGGTATAGATCCAACTCCCTTCGTCATCACATTCACCACCATTTGCAGCATAGATTACCTTCCTTTCTCTGACATAGTCATCGAAGGAAGAAAAGTATCCCTTATGACTAGTCATGTGAGAGTGTGCTACACTATCAATCCACCAAGGATCAACATCACCCTCATTTGACATCAAGCTAGAACATATTAATAGAGAATCAAAGACATCTTTTCCTATCCTCATCAACAATTCAATTGCCTTGCTTAGTTCCTTGCTCCCTCTTCTTCTTAAAACATTTATTAGCAAAGTGTCCTTTCATTCTAGAATAAAAACACGTTAACCTTGACTTATCTCTCCTTTCACCACCAAAAGAAGAAGCCTCACCTTGTTCTTGATCTTTAGTACTTTTATGGAATGCTTGGTCATTTCCTTTGCCCTTGAACTTTCCTTTTCAAAAAAAATGCCTCTTCTCCTCTTATCCTCCATCTTGTGTAAAAGTGGCACTAGTTCTAGCTTGAGCATTTGCCATCATGTGCTCCTCAACTGACAAGAGAGTCTTGCAAGTCCTCAATACTTGGCAAGGTCTTCAGAATAGCAAATCTTTGAACATGGTTAGCATGTGCATCCAACAAACCATTAACAATGACTTGACAAGCTCATTATCCTTAATGCCTTCATCAATACATACTAAATAATCAGTCAAGGACTTGACTCTTAAGGCATAGTTGTCATCACTTTCACCTTCCTTTTGGTAACTCCAATAGATTTAGACTTATTAGGATTAATATGCTTGAAGTGGACTTAGACTCATATGCCTTTGATAGAGTCTCCCAAGCCTCACTGGCAGATGTGCACCTACCAACTTTTTTCAAAAGCTCATTAGTGACATTCATCTTAATAACATGTAGGGATCTCTTTGCCCTCTTGTCAAATCTTACTTGATCTTGCAATTTTTTAGGTCTCTCCTCCAAGCCTACACCAAATATCCATTAGGTCATTCATTTCCAGTAAGGACTCCATCCTTACATTCTAGATTGAGTAATTAGAAGAAGATAGTCTATCATCAGTGATTCCAATATTATTCTTTCATGAGTAGGCATGATGTGTGATTGCTCTTTGATATTAAACATGTCCTAATGCACTTAGCACTCACTTTACTCTCAACAAATTAAAGTGAGATGAAGTCACGTAGATTTAGAACTCTCGAGTACTATCCCTCATAAACTTGTTCACTAGCATATCATATTTTGTAGATCATAGATCAACAAATGATCTACCCTCAATAGAATGAGATTCAAATCTCAATTAGAATTGAAAAGTCTCTTGAATATGGTTTGTACCTTCCATCAAGAAATCCAAAAAAAAAAATAGCATAAAATTGCAATTAGGCTTATTGAATCAACAAGAAAAGCTCTATGCCAAAAAGTACGATAATCATGCTCATCCACAAAGGAGAGCCCTCTCATGCATACGAGAGCTATGCTCAGCCACAAGGAGAGCATTCATCACTTAGGAAAAGCAATAAAATTTCATCAACTTAAGGAGAATTACATCCACAAGAGAGATTGCCAAGTAGAAACTAGAATCAACTCAGTTAAATTTGTCAATGCATTAGCTCTTCAACCAATGAAGGCTATGTATGATGAAGCATGTAAAAAATGATTAGTCTCATCCTTTGAAAATCAATCTATCTCTTCACAAAAATGAAGCTATAATCAAAGCACTCTACTGAATGTTATCCAATTTGAAAATTTGCTATTTTTTGGACACTGTATAGCTCTGATACCACATGAAAAATTCCAAATCTGATCCAATCCTATGATCTGGAACAAGAGTAAATGCATAAGCCTCTACAATCCAAAAGCTAGTCAAATTACTCAAAAATTTGCTTCTAAGATCAAACCAACATCATATGTGATTGAAATGACACAAGAGGAACTCTTTCCACAAAAAGATTTGAGTGGAAACTTTATGTGAGCAAGCCAACCAATAACAAAGAAGTCATAAAAGCATTCATCAATAGCATCCAAATCTAGCTACGCTACCAATGTCAAAAACAAATGTACATAAATGAGCTAAATAGAGATAGTAATTGTATGGAATGCTTTCCAAAACAATATCAACTACTCCAACTAGTTTCTCCATGCCCTACCTACTATTTGTAGCCAAGAGAAATGACTCTCTCTCTCTCTCTCTCTCTCTCTCTCTCTCTCTCTCTCTCTCTCTCTCTCTCTCTCTCTCTCTCTCTCTCTCTCTCTCTCTCTCTCTCTCTCTCTCTCTCTCTCTCTCTCTCTCTCTCTCTCTCTCTCTCTCTCTCTCTCTCTCTCTCTCTCTCTCTCTCTCTCTCTCTCTCTCTCTCTCTCTCTCACACACACACACACACACACACATTAAGCCCTAAAATAGAAAGATGGACCCTCACATACCAATTTCAATATGGCCAAATTACATCAAATAAAAGCCATTTGTGTATCTTAATAAGCAAAGGTACTTTGAACCAACTAAAGATAGCATTGAAATATGTTTTTACACATGTGAAAAAATCTTATGAAGTTTATTTACAAATTTGGCTTCTAAAATGCTAAATATAGCCAAGTACTGGCTGACAAGTTTTCACAACAAATATGCAAAAAGGGGACAACCTTATCTAACTCTAAAAGAGGTAGCAAATGTAGGATAAAGGATTTTTTAAAAGGATTATAGACGTACTGGCGGCAAAAAGATTACTTGTAAGTGGTAACAAATATTCATAGATACCAAAGGTTTTACAACAAGAAAAGATATCGTCCTAGCTGATTGTATCAAAAGCTTTACCAAAATCAATACACCTTTTCTACGTCACAATTCACATGTGTTCTTATTGAATGTGCATTCCTATTAGATTTTATATTCAATAGAACAAATCCTGCAACACATATAGAGAATTGGCTTCACGTAATTGTTTGCCTTTAAAGTTGAACTTTTGAGTAGGTTTTGAAGCTTTTTTGTTGTGGCTATACTAAGGCGCATAGGATGACTAAAACATTTTTTTCCAGTTCACTCAATCATAGCACTAGCCTTCTTAAGCTCAGCACTGAACCTCACAAAGCGTTGGATTGTCCTATAATGGTATCTATAGCAACATTGGCACCCTTCACAACATATGGAAAACATTTCATGCAAACAAAATTTTGCAACATTTGAAGCAAGATCTCCAACAAAGATTGATTGCCTCAAGGCATCTTACATAAGCTAAGTTTAATTTAGTAAAAAAACATTTCACCTTAGGCATTTGACTTCTTTTGTAGCTTTGCAAGGCTTTCCCAATTGCACAATGAGTAACAAACTCAATAAATTCATAGCCTTCAAAATCGGTTTGCTTGTTGCAAATGACTTTTGCAAAGGCCAATTGAAGAAGGAGATAATAGCAAGAAAACAAACCACCATGCCAAGCTATGAAAAACAAGTCACATTAAAAAATCCAACTGGAATGTCTCACTCAACTTGTGCAAAGCTAGAATGTCTCACCTTGTGAGATCATGGAATAAAGTTGGCTGCTTTGTTGCATTTATGGTAGGGTGAAGACATGATGGTGATATTGGGAAGTGGAAAAGCCTTTGCAAATATGTGCCTATAATATTCATTGGAAAAGAGGCCCGTAAATTGCACGCATGTTGGGAGGAGTCCTTGGCTCCAAGTACCATGCCGTGGTAGGAAACATGGCTAGGCTAATCCTCTTTTTATTGTTTCAACCAGTGTTGTGTGGGTATCAAAATTTTTGATACCAGCCGGATCATGGTATTGCAACTTTCTAAAAAATTTATTACCAGTTGGGTATCAATATAAGGAGGTGTAGGAGTTGTAGACTAGTATAAACCGGACTGGCATCACAAGGGTAATACCAGTCAATTATCAACTCGAGTATGAACTTGTACGAATTGCTAAAAATATGATTTTTAAAGAGTAATATCATAATTTAAGATGTAAAAAATATGAAATATCAAATTTTTTTTACTAAAAATAGTACTACTATTGATACTATGGCAAAAATTCACAAAATCTCCCAAACCTAGGTATCAATATGAATAGTAAGATAGTTAATATTGGGTGTCTGGTTCTAAACCCTAGTATTAGAAATTCATATACCAGTTGGGTAGGTTTTTTGATACCATGTTGATACCCATTATTGATACCAGCCGCGACCCTATATACCCACCCAACAATGGTTTCAACCAAAAATAGGACCCTCATCATTCTTGCTAATGCACATATATACCTCATTGGGCAGCTTGAGCCCGAATCTCGTGCATGCATTCAATGCCAAATTCAAAAGGTTAGGCTGGACATCGAGTGAGAGAATGGCACTACTACTCTTTAACTTGGTGTTCACCTTTGGGTACGGTGGGCGGAGAGTCTCTCACTTGATGTTCACCATTACAGATAGGCAATGGGCATTGTCTTGTATTTTGGCAATAAAAGCCTTTGCAAAGACAAGCACAAGTTCTTTGTTGTCTGAAGTTGTTGTCATGTGGAGGTTCTAACGCAAGCTGAGGCCACACCTCTATGCAAAAACACACTAAGAAGGAGACCACGGAGTGCTCCAGAAAACCAGCAAACTATAGAAATGGAACCGGCAAGTTTTCTCAAAAATGCGGCATCATAAAATGTGTGGCGATTTTTTATACAAGCATATATACCTTTTTATAAGTAAAAATCTTAGAAAAAACCGACAAGTTCTATAAATGCAGATTTTTCAGGATAAGTCAAAAGAGGTTTCCCGAGCACTCCGGCCACATTTGAAGATGGCTTGAGAGTTGAGACAACAATCCACTCCACTCCACTCCACTCCATTGCAAATTGCTTGGATGCATCATGCAAGTCTGTTGATTGATCGCAGAAGTGAATCAATGATAGTGCTAAGACAAGAGCCGTGATAATAACACCTATGTTTTTTTTTTGTCCAGCAATTTTCTTCATTGAATGTGTTGCGCCGGCGCCTCAAAGAGCGCTGGGACTTGAGCGGTTTCCCCAACACGTGCTTAAGTCTAACATTCATCCATCATGCACTTACGTAAAAGCCAACTCAGAAACGTAACAAGCTTAACCATTCAGACTTAAGAAAACTGGAATCCCAACCAACCCGAAAGCCAACTCAGAATCCATCCCCAAAAGGTAACCAAAGGCAAAGACAAGCCACACATGAAACCTGTAGCGCAGGCATCCCAAAGGGAGCCGGGAATCACGACTTAGCTTCCCAGCCTTCAACTCTTGCCATCCAAACCCAGTTGACATACAAGCAGCCAACTCGCCAACAACGATCAGACTTAACCAACTTAAAGTTCCGAAAACCAACATTGAGATCCAACCTGGCGCCATGCCAGATCGGGGGTCCCGATGTGGGTGACTTCCCTCCAAGCAAGCCGCCCGACATACATCAAACTTAACCAACTCGAAACTTCGTTACAAACGAGTAACATCCATTCCAAGCAAGCGGTCTGACTTACATCAGACTTAACCAACTCAAAGCTTTGTCACGAGCGCTGGAAGCCAACCTGGCGCCACGCCAGACTGGACAGCCATAAACATGTAACATCCACCCAAGCAAGCAAGCGGTCTGACTTACATCAGACTTAACCAACTGAAAGCTTCGTCACGAGCGCTGGAAGCCAACCTGGCGCCACGCCAGACTGGACAGCCATAAACAGGTAACATCCACCCAAGCAACCCATCCAACTCAGCCGACAGGTTAGAGCCCGTTCCCCAAGAGCTTAACCCATTCACGTTCATGCAAGGAACACTCAGAACCACAAGCCGCGACAGATATGGAAACAACCAGTTCTTGGACCAAATGGTCCCGACAGCATACCACTGGCGCCACGGACCGAATGGTCCCGACGGCATACCGCTGGCGTCCCGGGATACGACCCTCAGCTATGTGCCAAGTTAAAAATTTTGAAAGCGGCCTTACAACAGGCGCTTTTACCGAACACTGAAACCCAGAAGGTAATCAGAGTCAGTTTGAGGAAAATCCCACTTTATTGATAAATCTGAGAAGGTTACATTTCAAGTGTGTGACCGACCCTAGTCTCCGGGGCGCTAGCATGCCAAGGCGAGAGCCATGACAACATTCCAGCAAGGGAGGCTGAGACTTGGTTGGAGCTCGCCCTGAGTCGCAACCCGCACTCCCCTGTAGTATTGGTGTGATTCGGCACCCCCCCCTCATACCAAGCACTCTACCCAAGCTGGTAAAGCACGTTTTTCTCTCTCTAGGATTTTCTCTTTCTAGAAAGTCATTTTATCTCTCTAGATTTTATTGATCCCTAGGCTTCCTTTAATCATGCCTAGATCGTGTGAGGTGATTGCACATCGATCTGAGCTCTCTGGAATTTGCTAGAACCGATCAAAGATTTTCAGCCATAGGAACTTGGCGCCGGCTGGATTCTGGTCACAGTGGCGCCGGGAGCGGCGCCAGCGCCGTTGGCGCCGGGAGCAGCAGGGGCGCTGCTGGCGCCGGGACATAGCTGGCGCCGATGGCGCCGAAAGTAAAGCTTGTAAAGGTAGCTTTACAACATCCACCCCACCTTTATAAAATCTGATGTCCTCATCAGATGTCAGATTAAAGTAAAGGTGTCTCCCAATTAAAATGACTATACATTTAAGCTACTAGGCACAGTACTCAATTTACTGGCCACTTTTTATTAACATTGAAACTGGCACACCACAAGTCGGAGGCTCAGCTCTTTGTACTGGAAAATTACATAACTTGAAAATATATCTTTGTCTGGGAAAAGCGTAGATTTGATATCGCTTTCGTAAAACCCGAGAACCTTATTAACTGGTGACAGAGGCCTTTCTTTGAAATGTTCGCCCCTGTCGCTTCTGACTTTCGACTTTGGAACTCCTTTGAGCTCCTGATTTGCCCTTGATGCACTTTGTGTTGAGCTCCCTGAGCTCCAGGTTTGTTCAGTTCCGCACAGGTATCAAGGCTCCCTGAGCAGAAGGATTTATCGTTTGATTGCCCACTTTATGGTCCACTCCGTGCCTTGTTGCTTCTGCACCTTGATTTCTCTCCTTGTCCAAGCCTGATCTTGATACTTTTCCATCTTGGCTCTTTAAGGTAGGCAAAGATTGAGTACTCCGCAATGCACCTCTCACTTAGCTTGAAGTAGCTCTTTGAATCAGCCCAAATGTAACCATTGACCTCGTGGAAAGCCAAAGGGTCGCACCAGTTTGATCCGCATCCGAACTATCTCTTCGCGTTTGTTTGAAGCACCATGTCCGTCGCGCAAAACTTGACTTTCACAATTCCATCACTGGTTAGTTGCCTCACAGTCAAAACCAGAAATGTACATCGAGCTTGGCTTCAAGTAGCTCTCTTTGAATCAGAAACATGCACCCAGAGTTTGCACTAATCCGATCTCAACGCGAACTGTCCCTTAGCGTCTGTTCGAAATAACAAGTCTCTCATGCAAGACTCAACTTTCACAGTTCCTTCATTGATCAGCTGCCTTACACGTAACACAAGCCAGCGTACTCATATGTTTCCTCATCATTGCTGGTCCAGAGAAAGCCTATAACAAACTTTCCTTTCCTCAATAAAAACTTGTCAACTTATTAGGTCCAAAGTTCGCCAGTCTCCTCGTGTGAGAATCGCTAGGTCACCTTGAATTTGCCCCCATTTTGATCAACTTTAATTCAAAATTTGCCCCAAGAGAGAGGTGTGTGTGATAGTTCCCCTCCACTTAATAAATCAGCTGATCGGACTTTAGAGTAGAGTTCTTCGGACAAAAGCCTTTCCAACACTTTGCTTCCCATCTGCTAGGATTATGGCTCGATCCAACTTGTTGCCAATCTCTGAAGAGGATCCTAGTCTTTTCCCCTTTGAGGAAAAACCCAACTGATACTGGATATCACCCATGCTCAGTGAGTTTCAGTTCCGAAGGTGGCCATCCCAAAATGAAGACCAACTGCTATAGAAGATCACCCCTGAAATGGCCCTTTCCAACTTTTGACTTCCTGCTTGCGTCTGGTGGGCGTTGTCACAAATGAAACTAACCCAAGAAACAGGCTAGTCATCCATCCTTTGCAAACATTGAGTCATTTCGTTGTCGTTCACGTGCGAGTACTTGAACTGCAAATCCGCCGCACAGATTCTGGATATCACCCATGCTCAGTGAGTTTCAGTTCCGAAGGTGGCCGTCCCAAAATGAAGACCAACTGCTCCATAGAAGATCTCCCCTGAAATGGCCCTTTCCAACTTTTGACTTCCTGCTTGCGTCTGGTGGGCGTTGTCGCAAATGAAACTAACCCAAGAAACAGGCTAGCCATCCATCCTTTGCAAACATTGAGTCGTTTCGTTGTCGTTCACGTGTGAGTACTTGAACTTCAAATCCGCCCCACAGATTCTGTAGTCCTCTTTGTTTGATGGTATCAGCCTTCAAAAGAAAAGGTTCCTTCTCGAGCCATCAGCTCCTTGTATCACAGGCAATCATGCAAACCAGGCAAAGCACGAGTACTAAGACTCACCACGAATACGTACAAGTAAGACCCTCAGGCAGGTTTACTAACAAGTAACAAAGGCAAGGTCCCCCTTTGAGATGGTCCTGCCAACGGACCTTTGCCTGGCCGCGCCCATACAAATCGATCACGGAATCAGCCCACATAGGACACCCCTCCAACTATCCGTGCTTTCACCATTAAGCAGCACATTGCCTCAGTCACGCCCCACCACTTTTTGGTCTATAGCCCTTATAGCTAAACGATCGGCAGCTATCCCGCACCGGCAGCTAACCACCCGTGCTTTACACCCGAATTCGAGCAGCATCTCTGTATCAATGGTTAACCCGTACAGTTCGAATATGTCGCCCCGCACCCCACAAGGTACAGACCGTGCTTTCACCTACCTAGGCAGCACTTTGCCTCATCCGTCCTACGTGCAGACAGCGCCAGGCCCGAACCGCGAGAACTGACCGTGCTTACACCTCAAGGGCAGCACCTTGACTCATCAAGTCCCCCGTTCTGCCGACCACCCCGACCGTGGACGCACCCGTGCTTACACTGTGGGCAGCACCTTGCACAACAGTTGTCTTGATGAACCCCAAACCGTGGCCATTTCCGTGAGATCCGCATAGCTGACCGGCCAGTCGGCTCTGATACCACATGTAGCGCAGGCATCCCAAAGGGAGCCGGGAACCACGACTTAGCTTCCCAGCCTTCAACTCTTGCCATCCACACCCACTTGACATACAAGCAGCCAACTCGCCAACAACGATCAGACTTAACCAACTTGAAGTTCCGAAAACCAACATTGAGATCCAACCTGGCGCCATGCCAGATCGGGGGTCCCGACATGGGTGACTTCCCTTCAAGCAAGCCGCCCGACATACATCAAACTTAACCAACTCGAAGCTTCGTTACAAACGAGTAACATCCATTCCAAGCAAGCGGTCTGACTTACATCAGACTTAACCAACTGAAAGCTTCGTCACGAGCGCTGGAAGCCAACCTGGTGCCACGCCAGACTGGACAGCCATAAACAGGTAACATCCACCCAAGCAAGCCATCCAACTCAGCCGACAGGTTAGAGCCCGTTCCCCAAGAGCTTAACCCATTCACGTTCATGCAAGGAACACTCAGAACCACAAGCCGCGACAGATATGGAAACAACCAGTTCTTGGACCAAATGGTCCCGACAGCATACCGCTGGCGCCACGGACCGAATGGTCCCGACGGCATACTGCTGGCGTCCCGGGATACGACCCTCAGCTATGTGCCAAGTTAAAAATTTTGAAAGCGGCCTTACAACTGGCGCTTTTACCGAACACTGAAACCCAGAAGGTAATCAGAGTCAGTTTGAGGAAAATCCCACTTTATTGATAAATCTGAGAAGGTTACATTTCAAGTGTGTGACCGACCCTAGTCTCCGGGGCGCTAGCATGCCAAGGCGAGAGCCATGACAACATTCCAGCAAGGGAGGCTGAGACTTGGTTGGAGCTCGCCCTGAGTCGCAACCCGCACTCCCCTATAGTATTGGTGTGATTCGGCACCCCCCCTCATACCAAGCACTCTACCCAAGCTGGTAAAGCACGTTTTTCTCTCTCTAGGATTTTCTCTTTTTAGAAAGTCATTTTCTCTCTCTAGATTTTATTGATCCCCAGGCTTCCTTTAATCATGCCTAGATCGTGTGAGGTGATTGCACATCGATCTGAGCTCTCTGGACTTCGCTAGAACCGATCAAAGATTTTCAGCCATAGGAACTTGGCGCCGGCTGGATTCTGGTCACAGTGGCGCCGGGAGCAGCGCCGGCGCCGTTGGTGCCGTGAGCAGCAGGGGCGCTGCTGGCGACGGGGACATAGCTGGCGCCGATGGCGCCGAAAGTAAAGCTTGTAAAGGTAGCTTTACAACATCTGTCCTACGTGCAGACGGCGCCAGGCCCGAACCGCGGAATCTGACCGTGCTTACACCTCAAGGGCAGCACTTTGACTCATCAAGCCCCCATCCTGCCAACCACCCCGACCATATACGCACCCGTGCTTACACTGTGGGCAGCACCTTGCACAACAGTTGTCTTGATGAACCCCAAACCGTGGCCATTTCCGTGAGATTCGCATAGCTGACCGGCCAGTCGGCTCTGATACTACATGTAGCGCAGGCATCCCAAAGGGAGCCGGGAACCACGACTTAGCTTCCCAGCCTTCAACTCTTGCCATCCAAACCCACTTGACATACAAGCAGCCAACTTGCCAACAACGATCAGACTTAACCAACTTAAAGTTCCGAAAACCAACATTGAGATCCAACCTGGCGCCATGCCAGATCGGGGGTCCCGATGTGGGTGACTTCCCTCCAAGCAAGCCGCCCGACATACATCAAACTTAACCAACTCGAAGCTTCGTTACAAACGAGTAACATCCATTCCAAGCAAGCGGTCTGACTTACATCAGACTTAACCAACTCAAAGCTTTGTCACGAGCGCTGGAAGCCAGCCTGGCGCCACGCCAGACTGGACAGCCATAAACAGGTAACATCCACCCAAGCAACCCATCCAACTCAGCCGACAGGTTAGAGCCCGTTCCCCAAGAGCTTAACCCATTCAAGTTCATGCAAGGAACACTCAGAACCACAAGCCGCGACAGATATGGAAACAACCAGTTCCTGGACCAAATGGTCCCGACAGCATACCGCTGGCGCCACGGACCGAATGGTCCCGACGGCATACCGCTGGCGTCCCGGGATGCGACCCTCAGCTATGTGCCAAGTTAAAAATTTTGAAAGCGGCCTTACAACTGGCGCTTTTACCGAACACTGAAACCCAGAAGGTAATCAGAGTCAGTTTGAGTAAAATCCCACTTTATTGATAAATCTGAGAAGGTTACATTTTAAGTGTGTGACCGACTGTAGCGCAGGCATCCCAAAGGGAGCCGGGAACCACGACTTAGATTCCCAGCCTTCAACTCTTGCCATCCAATCCCACTTGACATACAAGCAGCCAACTCGCCAACAACGATCAGACTTAACCAACTTGAAGTTCCGAAAACCAACATTGAGATCCAACCTGGCGCCATGCCAGATCGGGGGTCCCGACGTGGGTGACTTCCCTCCAAGCAAGCCGCCCGACATACATCAAACTTAACCAACTCGAAGCTTCGTTACAAACGAGTAACATCCATTCCAAGCAAGCGGTCTGACTTACATCAGACTTAACCAACTGAAAGCTTCGTCACGAGCGCTGGAAGCCAACCTGGCGCCACGCCAGACTGGGCAGCCATAAACAGGTAACATCCACCCAAGCAAGCCATCCAACTCAGCCGACAGGTTAGAGCCCGTTCCCCAAGAGCTTAACCCATTCACGTTCATGCAAGGAATACTCAGAACCACAAGCCGCGACAGATATGGAAACAACCAGTTCCTGGACCAAATGGTCCCGACAGCATACCGCTGGCGCCACGGACCGAATGGTCCCGACGGCATACTGCTGGCGTCTCGGGATACGACCCTCAGCTATGTGCCAAGTTAAAAATTTTGAAAGCGGCCTTACAACTGGCGCTTTTACCGAACACTGAAACCCAGAAGGTAATCAGAGTCAGTTTGAGGAAAATCCCACTTTATTGATAAATCTGAGAATGTTACATTTCAAGTGTGTGACCGACCCTAGTCTCCGGGGCGCTAGCATGCCAAGTCGAGAGCCATGACAACATTCCAGCAAAGGAGGCTGAGACTTGGTTGGAGCTCGCCCTGAGTCGCAACCCGCACTCCCCTATAGTATTGGTGTGATTCGGCACCCCCCCTCATACCAAGCACTGTACCCAAGCTGGTAAAGCACGTTTTTCTCTCTCTAGGATTTTCTCTTTCTAGAAAGTCATTTTCTCTCTCTAGATTTTATTGATCCCCAGGCTTCCTTTAATCATGCCTAGATCGTGTGAGGTGATTGCACATCGATCTGAGCTCTCTGGACTTCGCTAGAACCGATCAAAGATTTTCAGCAATAGGAACTTGGCGCCGGCTGGATTCTGGTCACAGTGGCGCTGGGAGCGGCGCCGGCGCCGTTGGCGCCGGGAGCAGCAGGGGCGCTGCTCGCGCCGGGGACATAGCTGGCGCCGATGGCGCCGGAAGTAAAGCTTGTAAAGGTAGCTTTACAACATCCACCCCACCTTTATAAAATCTGATGTCCTCATCAGATGTCAGATTAAAGTAAAGGTGTCTCCCAATTAAAATTACTATACATTTAAGCTACTTGGCACAGTACTCAATTTACTGGCCACTTTTTATTAACATTGAAACTGGCACACCACAAGTCGGAGGCTCAGCTCTTTGTACTGAAAAATTACATAACTTGAAAATATATCTTTGTCTGGGAAAAGCGTAGATTTGATATCGCTTTCGTAAAACCCGAGAACCTTATTAACTGGTGACAGAGGCCTTTCTTTGAAATGTTCGCCCCTGTCGCTTCTGACTTTCGACTTTGGAACTCCTTTGAGCTCCTGATTTGTCCTTGATGCACTTTGTGTTGAGCTCCCTGAGCTCCAGATTTGTTCAGTTCCGCACAAGTATCAAGGCTCCCTGAGCCGAAGGATTTATCGTTTGATTGCACACTTTATGGTCCACTTCGTGCCTTGTTGCTTCTGCACCTTGATTTCTCTCCTTGTCCCAGCCTGATCTTGATACTTTTCCATCTTGGCTCTTTAAGGTAGGCAAAGATTGAGTACTCCGCAATGCACCTCTCACTTAGCTTGAAGTAGCTCTTTGAATCAGCCCAAATGTAACCATTGACCTCGTGGAAAGCCAAAGGGTCGCACCAATTTGATCCGCATCCGAACTATCTCTTCGCGTTTGTTTGAAGCACTATGTCCGTCGCGCAAAACTTGACTTTCACAATTCCATCACTGGTCAGTTGCCTCACAGTCAAAACAAGAAGTGTACATCGAGCTTGGCTTCAAGTAGCTCTCTTTGAATCAGACACATGCACCCAGAGTTTGCACTAGTCCGATCTCAACGCGAACTGTCCCTTAGCGTTCGTTCGAAATACCAAGTCTCTCATGCAAGACTCAACTTTCTCAGTTCCTTCATTGATCAGCTGCCTTACACGTAACACAAGCCAGCGTACTCATATGTTTCCTCATCATTGCTGGTCCAGAGAAAGCCTATAACAAACTTTCCTTTCCACAACAAAAACTTGTCAACTTATTAGGTCCAAAGTTCGCCAGTCTCCTCGTGTGAGTATGGCTAGGTCACCTTGAATTTGCCCCCATTTTGATCAACTTTAATTCAAAATTTGCCCCAAGAGAGAGGTGTGTGTGATAGTTCCCCTACACTTAATAAATCAGCTGATCGGACTTTAGAGTAGAGTTCTTCGGACAAAAAGCCTTTCCAACACTTTGCTTCCCATCTGCTAGGATTATGGCTCGATCCAACTTGTTGCCAATCTCTGAAGAGGATCCTAGTCTTTTCCCCTTTGAGGAAAAACCCAACTGATACTGGATATCACCCATGCTCAGTGAGTTTCAGTTCCGAAGGTGGCCGTCCCAAAATGAAGACCAACTGCTCCATAGAAGATCTCCCCTGAAATTGCCCTTTCCAACTTTTGACTTCCTGCTTGCGTCTAGTGGGCGTTGTCGCAAATGAAACTAACCCAAGAAATAGGCTAGCCATCCATCCTTTGCAAACATTGAGTCGTTTCGTTGTCGTTCACGTGTGAGTACTTGAACTGCAAATCCGCCCCACAGATTCTGTAGTCCTCTTTGTTTGATGGTATCAGCCTTCAAAAGAAAAGGTTCATTCTCGAGCCATCAGCTCCTTGTATCACAAGCAATCATGCAAACCAGGCAAAGCACGAGTACTAAGACTCACCACGAATACATACAAGTAAGACACTCAGGCAGGTTTACTAACAAGTAACAAAGACAAGGTCCCCCTTTGAGATGGTCCTGCCAACGGACCTTTGCCTGGCCGCGCCCATACAAATCGATCACAGAATCAGCCCACATAGGACACCCCTCCAACCATCCGTGCTTTCACCATTAAGCAGCACATTGCCTCAGTCACGCCCCACCACTTTTTGGTCGATAGCCCTTATAGCTAAACGATCGGCAGCTATCCTTGAATATACCACCCCCGTGGACGCACCCGTGCTTTCACCGTCAGGCAGCACATTGCCTCAGTAACGCCCCCACCAAATCTAGTCGATAGCCCTTATAGCTAAACGATCGGCAGCGTACCCCCCAATCGTGGACGCACCCGTGCTTTCACCGTTAGGCAGCACATTGCCTCAGTAACGCCCTCACAAAATTTGGTCGATAGCCCTTATAGCTAAATGAATGGCAGCTATCCTTGAATATACCACCCCCGTGGACGCACCCGTGCTTTCACCGTTAGGCAGCACATTGCCTCAGTAACGCCCCCACCAAATTTAGTCGATAGCCCTTATAGCTAAACGATCGGCAACATACCACCCAAATCGTGGACGCACCCGTGCTTTCACCGTTAGGCAGCACATTGCCTCAGTAACGCCCCCACCAAATTTGGTCGATACCCCTTATAGCTAAACGAACGGTGGTCATCGTGAATATGTCACCCCGCACCCCACAAGGCACAGACCGTGCTTACACCATCCTAATGGCAGCACATTGCCTCATCTGTCCTACGTGCAGACGGCGCCAGGCCCGAACCGCGGAAACTGACCGTGCTTACACCTCAAGGGCAGCACTTTGACTCATCAAGCCCCCGTCCTGCCAACCACCCCGACCGTGGACGCACCCGTGCTTACACTGTGGGCAGCACCTTGCACAACAGTTGTCTTGATGAACCCCGAACCGTGGCCATTTCCGTGAGATTCGCATAGCTGACCGGCCAGTCGGCTCTGATACCACATGTAGCGCAGGCATCCCAAAGGGAGCCGGGAACCACGACTTAGCTTCCCAGCCTTCAACTCTTGCCATCCAAACCCACTTGACATACAAGCAGCCAACTCGCCAACAACGATCAGACTTAACCAACTTGAAGTTCCGAAAACCAACATTGAGATCCAACCTGGCGCCATGCCAGATCGGGGGTCCCGACGTGGGTGACTTCCCTCCAAGCAAGCCGCCCGACATACATCAAACTTAACCAACTCGAAGCTTCGTTACAAACGAGTAACATCCATTCCAAGCAAGCGGTCTGACTTACATCAGACTTAACCAACTGAAAGCTTCGTCACGAGCGCTGGAAGCCAACCTGGCGCCACGCCAGACTGGGCAGCCATAAACAGGTAACATCCACCCAAGCAAGCCATCCAACTCAGCCGACAGGTTAGAGCCCGTTCCCCAAGAGCTTAACCCATTCACGTTCATGCAAGGAATACTCAGAACCACAAGCCGCGACAGATATGGAAACAACCAGTTCCTGGACCAAATGGTCCCGACAGCATACCGCTGGCGCCACGGACCGAATGGTCCCGACGGCATACTGCTGGCGTCCCGGGATACGACCCTCAGCTATGTGCCAAGTTAAAAATTTTGAAAGCGGCCTTACAACTGGCGCTTTTACCGAACACTGAAACCCAGAAGGTAATCAGAGTCAGTTTGAGGAAAATCCCACTTTATTGATAAATCTGAGAATGTTACATTTCAAGTGTGTGACCGACCCTAGTCTCCGGGGCGCTAGCATGCCAAGTCGAGAGCCATGACAACATTCCAGCAAGGGAGGCTGAGACTTGGTTGGAGCTCGCCCTGAGTCGCAACCCGCACTCCCCTATAGTATTGGTGTGATTCGGCACCCCCCTCATACCAAGCACTCTACCCAAGCTGGTAAAGCACGTTTTTCTCTCTCTAGGATTTTCTCTTTCTAGAAAGTCATTTTCTCTCTCTAGATTTTATTGATCCCCAGGCTTCCTTTAATCATGCCTAGATCGTGTGAGGTGATTGCACATCGATCTGAGCTCTCTGGACTTCGCTAGAACCGATCAAAGATTTTCAGCCATAGGAACTTGGCGCCGGCTGGATTCTGGTCACAGTGGCGCCGGGAGCGACGCCGGCGCCGTTGGCGCCGTTGGCGCCGGGAGCAGCAGGGGCGCTGCTGGCGCCGGGGACATAGCTGGAGCCGATGGCGCCGGAAGTAAAGCTTGTAAAGGTAGCTTTACAACGCCGACCCTAGTCTCCGGGGCGCTAGCATGCCAAGGCGAGAGCCATGACAACATTCCAGCAAGGGAGGCTGAGACTTGGTTGGAGCTCACCCTGAGTCGCAACCCGCACTCCCCTATAGTATTGGTGTGATTCGGCACCCCCCCTCATACCAAGCACTCTACCCAAGCTGGTAAAGCACGTTTTCCTCTCTCTAGGATTTTCTCTTTCTAGAAAGTCATTTTCTCTCTCTAGATTTTATTGATCCCCAGGCTTCCTTTAATCATGCCTAGATCGTGTGAGGTGATTGCACATCGATTTGAGCTCTCTGGACTTCGCTAGAACCGATCAAAGATTTTCAGCCATAGGAACTTGGCGCCGGCTGGATTCTGGTCACAGTGGTGCCGGGAGCGGCGCCGGGAGCAGCAGGGGCGCTGCTGGCGCCGGGGACATAGCTGGCGCCGATGGCGCCGGAAGTAAAGCTTGTAAAGGTAGCTTTACAACAAAACCCAAGGCATAGTGGTCGCCAAACTGACCAATTGGCATAGCGGCAAGCCACACGTCGGTGACGTGGACCCTTAGGCGCCGGGGACGCAAAAAGGTTGTAGTAAGGGTCCTTCCACTTGGACCAGTCCCAGAGGCGAAACCGAAATGGTAATCATCCCCAAGGATCAACTTTATTAGATCTGGAAGAGGTTGCATTCATACATAGACTGACTGGTCTCGGGGCCACCAACACGTGCTGGGCATTGTGCCTATCTCATGCTGGTAGAGGGAGCTGAGACCTGGCGACTGGATTCTTGGCGCTGGTTGAGCTGCCCAATTTTTTGTCTGCCAGACTCCCCCTATAGTTCTGCTGTGATTCGGCCCACCCCTTTGTCTTGAAATATAGTGCTTTCTGGTAAAGCACACTTTTTAGGACTTACTTTTTATTTTGTTGATTAAGCCTGGCAAGCCTGGCAGAATCAGTCTGGCTCCCAAACATGGGTCCCGGGAGCCGTCCCGGCGGCAGAATCAACTTGCTTCCTGACTAGGCCATGACTCGAGCTCCAGAGGTAGCTCATGACTTGTGACTACTTGACTGGCTCACCACAGGTCAGAGGCTCAGTCCTTGACATTCTAACTTGCTCTGGGACCTTAGAGAGTGTCACCCCTTAGAGTCTTACAAGGCACGTTGGGTGCACCCGAGTCAGCTTTACAACATCCTCTCCTCGTGCTTGCTTGGACACAATTGACCTGGTTCCTACTTGGCTCTCAGATGATGTGAGCATGCTAGTTTGAGGAGGGGATATTTCTATTGAAGCTGATTCAATAAAAAAGAAAAGAGAGCTGTGGGGCCCGGCCGACAAAAGGGAGAGTTTTCAAAAATAAAAAGGATAGAGGCGATAATCTGTTGGAAGTACACCTCTTACTATAATGGACGACCACCTTGATGAATTACAAGCATTGACGAACAGAGAGGAGCAGGTTCGAGAATACGGCTCCCGCATGCATCGAGATGGCACCAGGTCCAAGTCAAGAAAGAAAGAGCGTATGCACTCCACAGTGGCGCCTCTCCAAGAAGAGATGGGTGGCCCTTCTGAACCTACACCAAGAGACGAACCCATGCCAGAGGCGCAACAAGACCTCTTTGAAGTGAAGATGCGGCAATACTTATCAAGTGCAATGACGGCTATGCTTAGCGAGGTGAAGAAGGACAGAGAAACAGAAAGGAAAGAATGGCAAACATCTCTGCGAGCCATGAACCTCACTCAAATCCACCTTGCTAGAGAAATGAGAGACGGGCTAACACAGCTCAAAGCCAGGTTTGAAGAGTTGGAGGTAACTAGAGGGAATGAAGTGGCACCTCCTCCACAGATACCAAGAGAACCACGAGCGCGAAACACAGAAGGCCCAAAGAAGACTACCAAAATAAAAGCACCACCTACTTTCAAAGGAGAGCGTGACATTCGAATTGTGGAAGATTGGTTGTTTCACATGGACCATTACTTCCGTCTGATGAACACTCTTGAAGAAGAAAGAACGGACTTGGCATTAGCATATTTTGAGGGGTAGACTACAAATTGGTACCGGATGGCAGGAATGCATTTCCAGACATGGGATCGTTCAAAACCGCGTTACGAGAGGAGTTCATACTAAAGGATTCACACATGAGATTGAGGACAGAATTATCAGGGCTCAAGCAGAAAGGTTCATTGTGAGATACCTCAATAAATTCAGACAGAGTATATGGGTTATTGAAGATATGTCGGAGGTGGACAAAACTCATTACCTCTTGTCTGGAATGCAGTCTTGGACCCGACGTGCAATAGACAGCTACATGCCCCATGACTTCAATTCAACTGTTCAGGCGGCTGAAATGGTTTGTGATTATGAGAGCACATTGGCACCAGCTGCTCCCTCAACCTCAACAAGAGTATTTAGTGGATCCAGACCGAGTCCAAGCTTTTTTTCAAGGGGGGACTCAGCTTCAAATGCCAACCAAGCCTCGAGTAGCGTGAACAAATTCCCAACAAAAACAGGGTTTGGTAACCAAGGCAACAATGGAGGGAACACGTTCCAGAGAAGAAACAATGCTGGACCTTCAACTAGTTATAGCAACAGCTCACCAACAATGGGTAGTTCCATGCGCTGCTTCAACTGTCATCAGCAAGGTCACTCTTGGAGGTCATGCCCCAAACCATTGAACAAGCAAATCATGGCTGCCATTGAAGGATTTGATAGGATGGAGAGAGAGACATTCGATCAAGAAGATGGCGAACAAGATGACGAAGAAGACCCAAAAACGGATTTGACGGAGACGACCTAAATGTCTTACAACATATAGGGGCACTTGCGGCGTATCCTGAACATCTCATGGCGACTGCTGCGAGAGGATCAAAGTTATTGTATCTGAAAGTCTTTGTTCAAGACAGGATCATTTACTTCATGGTAGATCTGGGAGCGTCACATAACTACTTGTTAGAAAAATTAGCAGGGGAATTGGACATCCAATGTGAAGAAAATGTGACTCCTATTTGTGTGGAGACTGCGAAAGGTACAATGACCACTTGTAGATTGGCAACCAACTTACCAATCTCCCTGGGAACCTGGAAGAATCAACTAACGTTCACAATCTTGAAGATGGATGCCTTCGATGCTATTTTGGGATTAAGTTGGTTTAACGAACACGTGGTGGCCTTCTTGGCAAAAGGGATTAACCTTGTGTTATTATATAATGATAGGAGACCTTGTGTCGTCAGATCTGTGCCAGGGGACCAACTAGAAACGAATGACACAAATGAACCTGAGCCAACCATCCCTCCCAATCTCATTCACCTCTTTAACGAAGGGCAGCCTGCAGTGACAAACCAGCTAACATGGGACCAAATGGAGCCAAGATCGCATGCAGTTTCTACATCAAAGGTGAATCCAAGTGCCGATGGAAAGCTCAAGGAGCTCAACTTGTGTGACCAAGCGAAAGCTCACCTCTTTAACGAAGGACATCCAGCAATGACAAACCAGCTGACGCGAGGTCAAATGGAGCCAATATTGCTTGCAGCTTCTACATCAGAGGTGAATCTAAGTGCCGATGCAGAGCTCAAGGAGCTCAACCTGGGCGACCAAACGAAAAATCTAGAGTCCTAGGGGACTTATCCAGACGTACG
This sequence comes from Diphasiastrum complanatum, assembly GCA_029204225.1. Classification (NCBI taxonomy): domain Eukaryota; kingdom Viridiplantae; phylum Streptophyta; class Lycopodiopsida; order Lycopodiales; family Lycopodiaceae; genus Diphasiastrum; species Diphasiastrum complanatum. The sequence goes on along the minus strand of CM055102.1, from coordinate 53,096,479 downwards.
ACAAAAATGACATATTTGAGGCTTAAGGGAGCCGTAAGTACCTTTTTCTTTCATGTTAATAAAGTAAGCCGCATTTCTCATCGAGGAGTGAGCTTCAGTCTAATGTCTAAGTGCATCAGCTTTACACAGGTTTTACGTAAGTGAACTAGATCCACACTTTTCCTGTGCTGGGTGCAAACACAATGTTTTTACTTCTCATTACAGTTGGTCTCCTATGTCCGGTGAATCAAGCCCGTGCCCTTGTATATGTGAATAAAGTCTGGCCGGTGAATTAAGCTCGTGCCATGAGTCTTAGGTTCTAGTTTGGCCCTGATGAGGACATCAGTTCAAATATGTCACCCCGCACTCCACAAGACACAGACCGTGCTTTCACCAACCTAATGGCAACACATTGTCTCAGCTGTCCTACGTGCAGACGGCTGCCAGAACTGTGGGAACTGACCGTGCTTACACCTCAAGGGTAGCACCTTGCCTCATCAAGTCCCCTGTTCTGCCGACCACCCCGACCGTGGACGCACCCGTGCTTACACAGTGGGCAGCATCTTGCACAACGGTTGTCCTGACAAATCCCAAAATATGGCCATCCCTGTGAGACTTGCGTAGCTGACCGGCTAGTCGGCTCTGATACCACATGTTGCGTCGGCGCCTCAAAGGGCGCTGGGACTTGAGCATTTTCCCAACATGCGCTTAAGTCTAACATTCATCCATCATGCACTTACGTAAAAGCCAACTCAGAAACGTAACAAGCTTAACCATCCAGACTTAAGAAAACTGGAATGCCAACCAACCCGAAAGCCAACTCAGAATCCATCCCCAAAAGGTAACCAAAGGCAAAGACAAGCCACACATGAAACCCAAGGCATAGTGGTCGCCAAACTGACCAATTGGCATAGCGTTGGTGATGTGGACCCTTAGGCGCCGGCGACACAAAAAGGTTGTAGTAAGGGTCCTTCCACTTGGACCAGTCCCGGAGGCGAAACCGAAATGGTAATCATCCCCAAGGATCAACTTTATTAGATCTGGAAGAGGTTACATTCATACATAGACTGACCGGTCTCGGTGTTGTAAAGCTATCTTCATAAGCTTTACTTTCGGCGCCAGCATTGTCCCCGGCCCCAGCAGCGCCCCTACTTGTTGTAAAGCTACCTTTACAAGCTTTACTTCCGGCGACATCGGTGCCAACTACGTCTCCGACGCCAGCAGCGCCCCTGCTGCTCCCGGCGCCAACGGCGCCGGCGCCGCTCCCGGCGCCACTGTGACCAGAATCCAGCCGGCGCCAAGTTCCTATGGCTGAAAATCTTTGATTGGTTCTAGCAAAGTCCAGAGAGCTCAGATCGATGTGCAATCACCTCACACGATCTAGGCATGATTAAAGGAAGCCTGGGGATCAATAAAATCTAGAGAGATTAAATGACTTTCTAGAAAGAGAAAATCCTAGAGAGATAAAAACGTGCTTTACCAGCTTGGGTAGAGTGCTTGGTATGAGGGGGGTGCCGAATCACACCAAAAATATAGGGGAGTGCGGGTTGCGACTCAGGGCGAGCTCCAACCAAGTCTCAGCCTCTCTTGCTGGAATGTTGTCATGGCTCTCGCCTTGGCATGCTAGCGCCTCGGAGACTAGGGTCGGTCACACACTTGAAATGTAACCTTCTCAGATTTATCAATAAAGTGGGATTTTACTCAAACTGACTCTGATTACCTTCTGGGTTTCAGTGTTCGGTAAAAGCGCCAGTTGTAAGGCCGCTTTCAAAATTTTTAACTTGGCACATAGCTGAGGGTCGTATCCCGGGATGCCAGCGGTATGCCGTCGGGACCATTCGGTCCGTGGCGCCAGCGGTATGCTGTCGGGACCATTTGGTCCAAGAACTGGTTGTTTTCATATCTGTCGTGGCTTGTGGTTCTGAGTGTTCCTTGCATGAACGTGAATGGGTTAAGCTCTTGGGGAACGGGCTCTAACCTGTCGGCTGAGTTGGATGGCTTGCTTGGGTGGATGTTACCTGTTTAAGACTGTCCAGTCTGGCGTGGCGCCAGGTTGGCTTCCAGCGCTCGTGACGAAGCTTTCAGTTGGTTAAGTCTGATGTAAGTCAAACCGCTTGCTTGGAATGGATGTTACTCGTTTGTAACGAAGCTTCGAGTTGGTTAAGTTTGATGTATGTCGGGCGGCTTGCTTGGAGGGAAGCCACCCACATCGGGACCCCCGATCCGGCATGGCGCCAGGCTGGATCTCAATGTTGGTTTTGGAACTTCAAGTTGGTTAAGTCTGATCATTGTTGGGGAGTTGGCTGCTTGTATGTCAAGTGGGTTTGGATGGCAAGAGTTGAAGGCTGGGAAGCTAAGTCGTGGTTCTCGGCTTCCTTTGGGATGCCTGCGCTACATGTGGTATCAGAGCCGACTGGCCGGTCAGCCATGCGGATCTCACGGAAATGGCCACGGTTTGGGGTTCATCAAGACAACTGTTGTGCAAGGTGCTGCCCACAGTGTAAGCACGGGTGCGTCCACGGTCGGGGTGGTCAGCAGAACGGAAGACTTGATGAGTCAAGGTGCTGCCCTTGAGGTGTAAGCACGGTCAGTTCTCGCGGTTCGGGCCTGGTGCTGTCTGCATGTAGGACGGATGAGGCAAAGTGCTGCCTAGGGAGGTGAAAGCATGGTCTGTACCTTGTGGAGTGCGGGGCGACATATTCGAACTGTACGGGTTAACCATTGATACAGAGATGCTGCTCGAATTCGGGTGTAAAGCATGGGTGGTTAGCTGTCGGTGCGAGATAGCTGCCGATCGTTTAGCTAAAAGGGCTATAGACCAAAAAGTGGTGGGGCATGACTGAGGCAATGTGCTCCTTAATGGTGAAAGCACGGATAGTTGGAAGGGTGTCCTATGTGGGCTGATTCCGTGATCGATTTGTATGGGCGCGGCCAGGCAAAGGTCCGTTGGTAGGACCATCTCAAAGGGGGACCTTGTCTTTGTTACTTGTTAGTAAACCTGCCTGAGTGTCTTACTTGTAGGTATTCGTGGTGAGTCTTAGTACTCGTGCTTTGCCTGGTTTGCATGATTGCTTGTGATACAAGGAGCTGATGGCTCGAGAAGGAACCTTTTCTTTTGAAGGCTGATACCATCAAACAAAGAGGACTACAGAATCTGTGAAACGGATTTGCAGTTCAAGTACTCACACGTGAACGATAACGAAATGACTCAATGTTTGCAAAGGATGGATGGCTAGCCTGTTTCTTGGGTTAATTTCATTTGCGACAACGCCCACCAGACGCAAGCAGGAAGTCAAAAATTGGAAAGGGCCATTTCAGGGGAGATCTTCTATGGAGCAGTTGGTCTTCATTTTGGGACGGCCACCTTCGGATCTGAAACTCACTGAGCATGGGCGATATCCAGAATCTGTGCGGCGGATTTGCAGTTCAAGGACTCGCACGTGAACGACAACGAAATGACTCAATGTTTGCAAAGGATGGATGGCTAGCCTGTTTCTTGGGTTAGTTTCATTTGCGACAACGCCCACCAGACGCAAGTAGGAAGTCAAAAGTTGGAAAGGGCCATTTCAGGGGTGATCTTCTATAGCAGTTGGTCTTCATTTTGGGATGGCCACCTTCGGAACTGAATCTCACTGAGCATGGGTGATATCCAGTATCAGTTGGGTTTTTCCTCAAAGGGGAAAAGACTAGGATCCTCTTCAGAGATTGGCAACAAGTTGGATCGAGCCATAATCCTAGCAGATGGGAAGCAAAGTGTTGGAAAGGCTTTTTGTCCAAAGAACTCTACTCTAAGTCCGATCAGCTGATGTATTAAGTGGAGGGGAACTATCACACACACCTCTCTCTTGGGGCAAATTTTGAATGAAAGTTGATCAAAATGGGGGCAAATTCAAGGTGACCTAGCCATACTCACACGAGGAGACTGGCGAACTTTGGACCTAATAAGTTGACAAGTTTTTATTGAGGAAAGGAAAGTTTGTTATAGGCTTTCTCTGGACCAGCAATGATGAGGAAACATATGAGTACGCTGGCTTGTGTTACGTGTAAGGCAGCTGATCAATGAAGGAACTGTGAAAGTTGAGTCTTGCATGAGAGACTTGTTATTTCGAACGGACGCTAAGGGACAGTTCGCGTTGAGATCGGATTAGTGCAAACTCTGGGTGCATGTTTCTGATTCAAAGAGAGCTACTTGAAGCCAAGCTCGATGTACACTTCTTGTTTTGACTGTGAGGCAACTAACCAGTGATGGAATTGTGAAAGTCAAGTTTTGCGCGACGGACATGGTGCTTCAAACAAAACGCGAAGAGATAGTTCGGATGCGGATCAAACTGGTGCGACCCTTTGGCTTTCCACGAGGTCAATGGTTACATTTGGACTGATTCAAAGAGCTACTTCAAGCTAAGTGAGAGGTGCATTGCGGAGTACTCAATCTTTGCCTACCTTAAAGAGCCAAGATGGAAAAGTATCAAGATCAAGCTTGGACAAGGAGAGAAATCAAGGTGCAGAAGCAACAAGGCACGGAGTGGACCATAAAGTGGGCAATCAAACGATAAATCCTTCTGCTCAGGGAGCCTTGATACCTGTGCGGAACTGAACAAATCTGGAGCTCAGGGAGCTCAACACAAAGTGCATCAAGGACAAATCAGGAGCTCAAAGGAGTTCCAAAGTCGAAAGTCAGAAGTGACAGGGGCGAACATTTCAAAGAAAGGCCTCTGTCACCAGTTAATAAGGTTCTCGGGTTTTACGAAAGCGATATCAAATCTACGCTTTTCCCAGATAAAGATATATTTTCAAGTTATGTAATTTTTCAGTACAAAGAGCTGAGCCTCCGACTTGTGGTGTGCCAGTTTCAATGTTAATAAAAAGTGGCCACTAAATTGAGTACTATGCCAAGTAGCTTAAATGTATAGTTATTTTAATTGGGAGACACCTTTACTTTAATCTGACATCTGATGAGGACATCAGATTTTATAAAGGTGGGGTGGATGTTGTAAAGCTACCTTTACAAGCTTTACTTCCGGCGCCAGCTATGTCCCTGGCGCCAGCAGCGCCCCTGCTGCTCCCGGCGCCAACGGCTCCGGCGCCACTGTGACCAGAATCCAGCCGGCGCCAAGTTCCTATGGCTGAAAATCTTTGATCCGTTCTAGCAAAGTCCAGAGAGCTCAGATCGATGTGCAATCACCTCACACGATCTAGGCATGATTAAAGGAAGCCTAGGGATCAATAAAATCTAGAGAGAGAAAATGACTTTCTAGAAAGAGAAAATCCTAGAGAGAGAAAAACGTGCTTTATGTTGTAAAAATACCTTTACAAGCTTTACTTTCGGCGCCATCGGCGCCAGCTATGTCCCCGGCGCCAGCAGCGCCCCTGCTGCTCCCGACGCCACTGTGACCAGAATCCAGCCGGCGCCAAGTTCCTATGGCTGAAAATCTTTGATCGGTTCTAGCAAAGTCCAGAGAGCTCAGATCGATGTGCAATCACCTCACACGATCTAGGCATGATTAAAGGAAGCCTGGGGATCAATAAAATCTAGAGAGAGAAAATGACTTTCTAGAAAGAGAAAATCCTAGAGAAAGAAAAACGTGCTTTACCAGCTTGGGTAGAGTGATTGGTATGAGGTGGGGTGCCGAATCACACCAACACTATAGGGGAGTGCGGGTTGCGACTCAGGGCGAGCTCCAACCAAGTCTCAGCCTCCCTTGCTGGAATGTTGTCATGGCTCTCGCCTTGGCATGCTAGCGCCTCGAAGACTAGGGTTGGTCACACACTTGAAATGTAACCTTCTCAGATTTATCAATAAAGTGGGATTTTTCCTCAAACTGACTCTGATTACTTTCTGGGTTTCAGTGTTCTGTAAAAGCGCCAGTTGTAAGGCCGCTTTCAAAATTTTTAACTTGGCACATAGCTGAGGGTCGTATCCCGGGACGCCAGCGGTATGCCGTCGGGACCATTCGGTCCGTGGCGCCAGCGGTATGCTGTCGGGACCATTTGGTCCAAGAACTGGTTGTTTCCATATCTGTCGCGGCTTGTGGTTCTGAGTGTTCCTTGCATGAACGTGAATGGGTTAAGTTCTTGGGGAACGGGCTCTAACCTGTCGGCTGAGTTGGATGGCTTGCTTGGGTGGATGTTACCTGTTTAAGGCTGTCCAGTCTGGCGTGGCACCAGGTTGGCTTCCAGCGCTCGTGACGAAGCTTTCAGTTGGTTAAGTCTGATGTAAGTCAGACCGCTTGCTTGGAATGGATGTTACTCGTTTGTAACGAAGCTTCGAGTTGGTTAAGTTTGATGTATGTCGGGCGACTTGCTTGGAGGGAAGTCACCCACGTCGGGACCCCCGATCTGGCACAGCGCCAGGTTGGATCTCAATGTTGGTTTCGGAACTTCAAGTTGGTTAAGTCTGATCGTTGTTGGCGAGTTGGCTGCTTGTATTTCAAGTGGGTTCGGATGGCAAGAGTTGAAGGTTGGGAAGCTAAGTCGTGGTTCCCGGCTCCCTTTGGGATGCATGCGCTACACTACTACTCCCGGAGCCAACGACACCTGTGCCACTGTGACCAAAATCCAGCCGGCGCCAACTTCCTATGGTTGAAAATCTTTGATCGGTTCTAGTGAAGTCCAGAGAGCTTAGATCGATGTGCAATCACCTCACACGATCTAAGCATGATTAAAGGAAGCCTGGGGATCAATAAAATCTAGAGAAAGAAAAATGACTTTCTAGAAAGAGAAAATCCTAGAGAGAGAAAAACGTCTATTACCAGCCTGGGTAGAGTGCTTGGTATAAGGGGGGGTGCCGAATCCCACCAATACTATAGGAGAGTGCGGGTTGCGACTCAGGGCGTGTGTAGCGCATGCATCCCAAAGGGAGCCGGGAACCACGACTTAGCTTCCCAGCCTTCAACTCTTGCCATCCAAACCCACTTGACATACAAGCAGCCTACTCGCCAACAACGATCAGACTTAACCAACTTGAAGTTCCGAAAACCAACATTGACATCCAACCTGGCGCCATGCCAGATCGGGGGTGTTGTAAAGCTACCTTTACAAGCTTTACATCTGGCGCCATCGGCGCCAGCTATGTCCCCGGCACCAGCAGCGCCCCTGCTGCTCCCGGCGCCTCTCCCGGCGGCACTGTGACCAGAATCTAGCCGGCGCCAAGTTCCTATGGCTGAAAATCTTTGATCGGTTCTAGCGGAGTCCAGAGAGCTCAGATCGATGTGCAATCACCTCACACGATCTAGGCATGATTAAAGAAAGCCTGAGGATCAATAAAATCTAGAGAGGGAAAGTGACTTTCTAGAAAGAGAAAATCCTAGAGAGAGAAAAATGTGCTTTACCAGCTTGGGTAGAGTGCTTGGTATGAGTGGGGGTGCCGAATCACACCAATACTATAGGGGAGTGCGGGTTGCGACTCAGGACGAGCTCCAACCAAGTCTCAGCCTCCCTTGCTGGAATGTTGTCATGGCTCTCGCCTTGGCATGCTAGCGCCTCGGAGACTAGGTCGGTCACACACTTGAAATGTAACCTTCTCAGATTTATCAATAAAGTGGGATTTTTCTCAAACTGACTCTGATTACCTTCTGGGTTTCAGTGTTTGGTAAAAGCGCCAGTTGTAAGGCCGCTTCCAAATTTTTAAGTTGGCACATAGCTGAGGGTCGTATCCCAGGACGCCAGCGGTATGCCGTTGGGACCATTCGGTCCGTGGCGCCAGCGGTATGCTGTCGGGACCATTTGGTCCAGGAACTGGTTGTTTCCATATCTGTCGCGACTTGTGGTTCTGAGTGTTCATTGCATGAACGTGAATGGGTTAAGCTCTTGGGGAACGGGCTCTAACCTGTCGGCTGAGTTGGATGGCTTGCTTGGGTGGATGTTACCTGTTTATGGCTGTCCAGTCTGGCGTGGCGCCAGGTTGGCTTCCAGCGCTCGTGACGAAGCTTTCAGTTGGTTAAGTCCGATGTAAGTCAGACCGCTTGCTTGGAATGGATGTTACTCGTTTGTAACGAAGCTTCGAGTTGGTTAAGTTTGATGTATGTCGGGCGGCTTGCTTGGAGGGAAGTCACCCACATCGGGACCCCCGATCTGGCATTGCGCCAGGTTGGGTCTCAATGTTGGTTTTTGGAACTTCAAGTTGGTTAAGTCTGATCGTTGTTGGCGAGTTGGCTGCTTGTATGTCAAGTGGGTTTGGATGGCAATTGTTGAAGGCTGGGAAGCTAAGTCGTGGTTCCCGGCTCCCTTTGGGATGCCTGCGCTACATGTGGTATCAAAGCCGACTGGCCGGTCAGCTATGCGCACGGAAATGGCCACGGTTTGGGGTTTATCAAGACAACTGTTGTGCAAGGTGCTGCCCACAGTGTAAGCACGGGTGCGTCCACGGTCGGGGTGGTCGGCAGAACGGGGGACTTGATGAGTCAAGGTGCTGCCCTTGAGGTGTAAGCACGGTCAGTTCTCGCGGTTCGGGCCTGGCGCTATCTGCACGTAGGATGGATGAGGCAAAGTGCTGCCTAGGGAGGTGAAAGCACGATCTGTACCTTGTGGGGTGCGGGGCGACATATTCGAACTGTACGGGTTAACCATTGATACAGAGATGCTGCTCGAATTCGGGTGTAAAGCACAGGTGGTTAGCTGCCGGTGTGAGATAGCTGCCAATCGTTTAGCTAAAAGGACTATCGACCAAAAAGTGGTGGGGCGTGACTGAGGCAATGTGCTGCTTAATGGTGAAAGCACGGATAGTTGGAAGGGTGTCCTATGTGGGCAGATTCCATGATCGATTTTTATGGGCGCGGCCAGGCAAAGGTCCGTTGGCAGGACCATCTCAAAGGGGGACCTTGTCTTTGTTACTTGTTAGTAAACCTGCCTGAGTGTCTTACTTGTATGTATTCGTGGTGAGTCTTAGTACTCGTGCTTTGCCTGGTTTGCATGATTGCTTGTGATACAAGGAGCTGATGGCTCGAGAAGGAACCTTTTCTTTTGAAGGCTGATACCATCAAACAAAGAGGACTACAGAATCTGTGAAACGGATTTGCAGTTCAAGTACTCACACGTGAACGATAACGAAATGACTCAATGTTTGCAAAGGATGGATGGCTAGCCTGTTTCTTGGGTTAATTTCATTTGCGACAACGCCCACCAGACGCAAGCAGGAAGTCAAAAGTTGGAAAGGGCCATTTCAGGGGAGATCTTCTATGGAGCAGTTGGTCTTCATTTTGGGACGGCCACCTTCGGAACTGAAACTCACTAAGCATGGGCGATATCCAGAGTCTGTGGGGCGGATTTGCAGTTCAAGTACTCGCTCGTGAACGACAACGAAACGACTCAATGTTTGCAAAGGATGGATGGCTAGCCTGTTTCTTGGGTTAGTTTCATTTGCGACAACGCCCACCAGATGCAAGCAGGAAGTCAAAAGTTGAAAAGGGCAATTTCAGGGGAGATCTTTTATGGAGCAGTTGGTCTTCATTTTGGGACGGCCACCTTCGGAACTGAAACTCACTGAGCATGGGTGATATCCAGTATCAGTTGGGTTTTTCCTCAAAGGGGAAAAGACTAGGATCCTCTTCAGAGATTGGCAACAAGTTGGATCGAGCCATAATCCTAGCAGATGGGAAGCAAAGTGTTGGAAAGGCTTTTTGTCTGAAGAACCCTACTCTGAGTCCGATCAGCTGATTTTATAAGTGGAGGGGAACTATCACACACACCTCTCTCTTGGGGCAAATTTTGAATGAAAGTTGATCAAAATGGGGGCAAATTCAAGGTGACCTAGCCATACTCACACGAGGAGACTGGCGAACTTTGGACCTAATAAGTTGACAAGTTTTTGTTGTGGAAAGGAAAGTTTGTTATAGGCTTTCTCCGGACCAGCAATGATGAGGAAACATATGAGTACGCTAGCTTGTGTTACGTGTAAGGCAGCTGAGCATGGGCAATATCCAAAATTTGTGCGGCGGATTTGCAGTTCAAGTACTCGCACGTGAACGGCAACGAAACGACTCAATGTTTGCAAAGGATGGATGGCTAGCCTATTTCTTGGGTTAGTTTCATTTGCGACAACGTCCACCAGATGCAAGCAGGAAGTCAAAAGTTGGAAAGGGCAATTTCAGGGGAGATCTTCTATGGAGCAGTTGGGCTTCATTTTAGGACGTCCACCTTCAGAACTGAAACTCACTGAGCATGGGTGATATCCAGTATCAGTTGGGTTTTTCCTCAAAGGGGAAAAGACTAGGATCCTCTTCAGAGATTGGCAACAAGTTGGATCGAGCCATAATCCTAGCAGATGGGAAGCAAAGTGTTGGAAAGGCTTTTTTTCCGAAGAACTCTACTCTAAGTCCGATCAGCTGATTTTATAAGTGGAGGGAAACTATCACACACACCTCTCTCTTGGGGCAAATTTTGAATGAAAGTTGATTGAAATGGGGGCAAATTCAAGGTGACCTAGCCATACTCACACGAGGAGACTGGCGAACTTTGGACCTAATAAGTTGACAAGTGTTTGTTGTGGAAAGGAAAGTTTGTTATAGGCTTTCTCTGGACCAGCAATGATGAGGAAACAATGAGTACGCTGGCTTGTGTTACATGTAAGGCAGCTGATCAATGAAGAAACTGTGAAAGTTGAGTCTTGCATGAGAGACTTGGTATTCCGAACGGACGCTAAGGGACAGTTCGCGTTGAGATCGGACTAGTGCAAACTCTGGGTGCATGTGTCTGATTCAAAGAGAGCTACTTGAAGCCAAGCTCGATGTACACTTCTTGTTTTGACTCTGAGACAACTGACCAGTGATGGAATTGTGAAAGTCAAGTTTTGCGCGACGGACATGGTGCTTCAAACAAACGCGAAGAGATAGTTCGGATGCGGATCAAACTGGTGCGACCCTTTGGCTTTCCACGAGGTCAATGGTTACATTTGGGCTGATTTAAAGAGCTACTTCAAGCTAGTGAGAGGTGCATTGCGGAGTACTCAATCTTTGCCTACCTTAAAGAGCCAAGATGGAAAAGTATCAAGATCAAGCTGGGACAAGGAGAGAAATCAAGGTGCAGAAGCAACAAGGCACGGAGTGGACCATAAAGTGGGCAATCAAATGATAAATCCTTCGGCTCAGGGAGCCTTGATACCTGTGCGGAACTGAACAAATCTGGAGCTCAGGGAGCTCAACGCAAAGTGCATCAAGGACAAATCAGGAGCTCAAAAGAGTTCCAAAGTCGAAAGTCAGAAGCGACAGGGGCGAACATTTCAAAGAAAGGCCTCTGTCACCAGTTAATAAGGTTCTCGGGTTTTACGAAAGCGATATCAAATCTACGCTTTTCCCAGACAAAGATATATTTTCAAGTTATGTAATTTTTCAGTACAAAGAGCTGAGCCTCCGACTTGTGATGTGCCAGCTTCAATGTTGATAAAAAGTGGCCACTAAATTGAGTACTGTGCCAAGTAGCTTAAATGTATAGTTATTTTAATTGGGAGACACCTTTACTTTAATCTGACATCTGATGAGGACATCAGATTTTATAAAGGTGGGGTGGATGTTGTAAAGCTACCTTTACAACCTTTACAAGCCATCGGTGCCAGCTATGTCCCCGGCGCCAGTAGCGCCCCTGCTGCTCCCGGCGCCGCTCCCGGCGCCACTGTGACCAGAATCCAGCCGGTGCCAAGTTCCTATGGCTGAAAATCTTTGATCGGTTCTAGCGTAGTCCAGAGAGCTCAGATCGATGTGCAATCACCTCACACGATCTAGGCATGATTAAAGGAAGCCTGGGGATCAATAAAATCTAGAGAGAGAAAACCTAGAGAGAGAAAAACGTGCTTTACCAGCTTGGTATGAGGGGGGGTGCCGAATCACACCAATACTATAGGGGAGTGCGGGTTGCGACTCAGGGCGAGCTCCAACCAAGTCTCAGCCTCCCTTGCTGGAATGTTGTCATGGCTCTCGCCTTGGCATGCTAGCGCCTCGGAGACTAGGGTCGGTCACACACTTGAAATGTAACGTTCTCAGATTTATCAATAAAGTGGGATTTTACTCAAACTGACTCTGATTACCTTCTGGGTTTTAGTGTTCAGTAAAAGCGCCAGTTGTAAGGCCGCTTTCAAAATTTTTAAGTTGGCACATAGCTGAGGGTCGTATCCGGGGACGCCAGCAGTATGCCGTCGGGACCATTCGGTCCGTGGCGCCAGCGTGCTCAAGGAACTGGTTGTCTCCATATGTGTCGCGGCTTGTGGTTCTGAGTGTTCCTTGCATGAACGTGAATGGGTTTAGCTCTTGGGGAACGGGCTCTAGCCTGTCGGCTGAGTTGGATGGCTTGCTTGGGTGGAAGTTACCTGTTTATGGCTGTCCAGTCTGGCGTGGCGCCAGGTTGGCTTCCAGCGCTCGTGACGAAGCTTTCAGTTGGTTAAGTCTGATGTATGTTAGACCGCTTGCTTGGAATGGATGTTACTCGTTTGTAACGAAGCTTCGAGTTGGTTAAGTTTGATGTATGTCGGGCGGCTTGCTTGGAGGGAAGTCACCCACATCGGGAACCCCGATCTGGCATGGCGCCAGGTTGGATCTTAATGTTGGTTTTCGGAACTTCGAGTTGGTTAAGTCTGATCGTTGTTGGCGAGTTGGCTGCTTGCATGTCAAGTGGGTTTGGATGGCAAGAGTTGAAGGTTGGGAAGCTAAGTCGTGGTTCCCAGGTCCCTTTGGGATGCCTGTGCTACAGGATGTCTGCGCTACACTCGGGGCCACTAACACGTGCTGGGCATTGTGCCTGGCTCGTGCTGGTAGAGGGTGCTGAGACCTGGCGACAGATTCCTGGCGCTGGTTGAGCTGCCCAAGTTTCTGTCTGCCGGACTCCCCTTATAGTTCTGCTGTGATTCGGCGCACCCCTCTGTCTTGAAATATAGTGCTTTTTGGTAAAGCACGCTTTTTAGGACTTAGTTTTTATTTTGCTGAGTAAGCCTGGCAAGCCTGGCAGAATCAGTCTGGCTCCCGGACATGGGTCCCGAGAGCCGTCCCGGCGGCAGAATCAACTTGCTTCCTGTCTAGGCCATGACTCGAGCTCCAGAGCTAGCTCATGACTTGTGAGTACTTGACTGGCTCATCACAGGTCGGAGGCTCAGTCCTTGACGTTCTAACTAGCTCTGGGACCTTAGAGAGTGTCACCCCTTAGAGTCTTACAGGGCACGCAGGGTGCACCCCATTGAGCTTTACAACAGAATGGGACGTGAACGATGGGCATAAAATTCAAATACATGTGCGAGGTCAGGTCAGGTCAAGGACCGTCCAAAAAACAACAACAAGAGCAATGGAGACCAATGCTTACCCAAACTGAAAAATGTGACACAATAAGCCAATAGATTTGTGTCACATAAGCCAATAGATTTGTTCAGGCCGCTGGCCGTTCTAAATTTTCTAATCTGCACCAAAAACTAATGACAATTTCCGCTCAGCGCATCATTGATTCATGCTCGCAGCTCCATTGCTCCACGGCTCTGACAGACTCTTGACTCTCGACTCCTCACTGTGCCGTTGACGTTTGAGCCTCAGGACCAGCGCATGGACTTTGAAGTGCTCATGTATCTTTCAAGTAGGCTAGTATGGGCCCGCCGTCGTTAAAGTTTGACAGGTGTAAAACAGGTTACACTGGTAGTGGGCTGCCGCGCTCTGGACGTTGAAGGTTCACAAGCTACTAATACTACCCTTTAAAGCACTGTATCCTCCAGGTTAAACACTGGATAATGTGCACACACTCTGTTGGATGTGGGCTGGGTGGCAGTGGAAGCTCGAGCCAGCAGGTTTGAAATTTGCAAACTCCATTGAATTTATCATTTGAAGTGTATCTGTGACTTAGAGCATTGCTCTCAAAACTTTTCTTAAGATTACCTCTAAATTCTTGCCTGTGTTTTTTAACTCTACTTCCTTAAGAATGTTGTACTCAAAATCTTACAACTGAAAACTGCTCTTAACTTTACCTTTCAAATATTAAATTCTGACAACAAATATCATATCTATTGTGAGAGTGGGCAATATGCTCATTGTGGCCAGGTTGAGCATTACTCTCAACAAAGTCCGAGTCTGTCCGACCATGAAAAAATAACTTGAAAGCCCTTTTGATGTTTAGATGGCATGAAGTTTTTAAGATTTTGGGCAAATAGCTTTACACCGCCACGCTTGGGGCGAATAAGCTTTTGCGCAGGGACTTGATTCTATTCAAAAGGTAAGTGCTGAAATTTGATTACCTGCGACATGAATCATAGCATAGTTTTAGATGCCCAGATTTTCTAAATCCTAGTGTCATATTTCTCTCCTATTCCTCACAATGCATACATAACAATAATAATAAAAAAAACTCAAGCCCACATATATTGTCTTATTGAGACAATATATTCCGAAATTTGAGACCAATGAATCCCAAGGACTTGAAATTTGACGTTTGAAATTGTCGAAATGTCCTCGTTGAACATAATATTTAGTACCCGAAAAACCAAGTTCATATTTAAGTCAACATCTTTCAACTTTTAGCAAGTTTTTGGAAAAAAAAAAATCACTCATTTTATCCTTATATTATGCATATTTTCTAGAGAACCTTCTTAGAGAAATGCAAATAAATGCTCTAATGAGTTGCAAAATTGCATTGCCCTTTAAGAGTCTTTGTTTTTCAGAAAAGTCAAACGAATGTATTAGATATAAACTAAAGGCTAGTTCTAAAATCTCCTTTTAAGCTAAAAAGCTCAAATAAAAGGTCAAAATTCATGTGAAAAGTCAAATGCTCATTTTGAAGGGTATAAACTTTCTGGGGAGTTTACTAAAAGAGTTGCTCCCCTTCATATGAACAAGAAGATATGATCTTCTAAAGGGCCATTTCACTCTACACTGCCCCACAAGTCTGAAATTTAAAATAGAGCTCTCCCATTGGTCCAAGGAGAAAAAATGGGCCTCTCACCCCTTTCACATTAACATGCACTTGCCACTATGTGGCAGATGGCATGGCAGGGACCCACTGCCACATAGGGGCAACTCAACCATTTTTTGGGGGGAGCGTAACCCGCACCACCAGAGGGTGATGCGGCAGCCATCCCCCGATGGGTGGGATGTTCGTACCGCCCATCTCACCGGGGGATGGACTCTACACCCTCACGTGTATGCTCCCCCCATTTTTTGGGCCAAGCAATGTCCCTTGGCATGTTGGCCTGCATTTTGAAGTCTTCCCAACCCTTCAATGCCGATATTCCTTTCAATGAAATGCATTTCAATTGACCTTTCTACTTGAAAGGTGATTGCTTGAACAAAAACCTTATTTTAAAATGAACGTGCTTGTATTAAGAAAAATATTTATATGATTGAAACAAAAAATTTAATCAATATTATTTAAAATTTTATATTTCAAAAAAAAAAAAAAAACTATTGAAATTTTCAAAGATATTTGAAATCTAATATTTAAACATAATAAAAGCAAATAATGATTACAAAATAAGTTACATGATTTGTGATTAAATAATATATATTTATTTAAGAAGAATTAGCTATTAATATTGTCATCAAAAAATTATTATATTGTTCACATATTTCAAGAAATTGAAATATTTAAAATCTAATCAATTTGAATAACATTCATTATTTTTTTCAAGAATATGAATTTAACAATTTCAAAAATTCATAAAATTGAAAATATCATTTAATCCTAACATTATTAATCATAAAAAAATTAGACTCTTCAAAAGATTTTTTATACAAATAAATCGAAAAAAATTAAATTAATCTTAAAAATTTCAAGACACAAATTTTCAAAAAATATGAACACAATTTTCATAATAATAAAATACAATACATTATACCAAAAAATCATCATTGTCATTAACATTTTTTTTTTTTTTTCTGGAGGAGCCTTAGTAAAAACACTACCTCCTCAACAGTCACTACATTATAATCTTGGACTAAAACATCAATAAATTTTCCTGTGTCACAAACCTTCCTACTAGCATGAGGTTGTGGTTCCTTCGACAAGGGAATGATTGAGTCTTCGTCATTAGTAATTTATTTACCTCTACCAACTCATCCATCAAAAGTGACAGAGATTTTATTTTCATTTTTACAAATTCAACTAAACTCTAATTCAAATCTACAACAACAACATGTCTACCCTTTTTAACAACACATGCACTAGTAGAACATCACTTGGAGTTCTATCTAAATCAATGCTAAAACTAGTTGAAGAAGGAGTGTGAAAAATTCAACTAGTTTAGTTGATCTATTTTGGCAAATTTGAGAATTTCAACCTAGATTAATATTTGTCAATAGTATTTTTACTGTTTTTGGCAAGTGGATAAATGTATGAGGTCGGATTTAGACCCCCATTCTAATTGGCTAGATTTCATACGCTGCATCTAGACTAGAATTTCTAGGTTTTTTGATGAAGTACCAAGAAGTTACCATTTAGGGTAGTTTAGGGCAATTGGACAAATGACATTTTGGAAGCTATAAATAGTTGTACTAGCATGGAAAAATATTATCAAAATTTCTTTCTTTTTGGAGAATTCATCTCTTGTGTTTCTATGCCCATCTCTTTCATATTTCTCAAGTACTTTTCTTGATTTCTAGTGTGTAGAATGTCAATTTTGTGATTGATCTTGTTTCCACACGTGTGAAGGATAGTAGGCTACTGTTGTTGTATGGACAGGGATAGTACCTTAATATATTTTTATGCTTATGATCAGATCTTAGTGATTTATACAATTCTGACATGCCAAAATTGATGATTTCTATCTTGTAGCTAAATCTAGTTGTGCATCCGAATTTGGTCAAGATCTTAGAGATCTATTAAGTATGTTTTGGATCTGACTTTTCACAATTTTGGGGGAGGTAGGTCTCTGTTTAATCCTCCTCCGTAACAATCTCACCTCGTGCTAATCTCTCTGTTACGAGGCCGTAACAATACCGACCCAATAGAACATGTGGATGTAGCTAACCACCAGAGGGCAGAAGAGAGTGCGAGTCAGAGGCATGCATGCATACCATGCAGTTGCTATGAGGGCCAGTAATGCCCATGTGGATACATGTGGATGCATGCATGACAATAGGGGGCCATCCAGTCCTACAGTAATGGGCTAGGACCCCGTATGCAATAGTAATCCATGCATGCAGCATGAACGGTGGGTGTCAACAGTAACTACCACCTACCACTTCCATGCAAACTCGCACTGGACTAGGAGGGACATTCTATAAGAGAGTGCATTGGATGAGTGGATAGACTAGCTTTTTCTTCTACATGGTTACACTGTTCCTAACACTAGTATTAGAGGAAGGTGATAGATTACTTGGATAGGAAGTGGATTCTTCACGAGTTTACATAGTGGTCTTGGCATTCTTGCCATCCTACTTTGTGAAAACTCGGAAAGGGAAGCCCAAAGCCCTAGTTTAAGACAACAGTTGCTCAATGACTTTCAGGTGGAAATGCGGCTTCTTGCAAGCTTCATCAGTGACATGTAGACAACAGATTTTGGCTTTGTGAACAGTTTCAGCGTTCATCTTCTCAAAAAGTTCATGTTACTAATTTCAACTAAACTTTGTTGATCCAGAAACCAATTCCTATGAGTTTGAGACAGTGAACTGTCATCAAATTTAGCATCAAAAATAGCATTGGAGGCTAGGAATTGTAGCACCGACTATCTTACGATTCATAGCAAATTTTTCAGAGCCTCTGGATAGAGCAATGGTTTTCAGTTCTTTGAGCTTATTTTTGGCAGTAGATATATTACTTAACACTCAACATTAAGGAAACAATTTTCCAACGCACCGTAGAGCTAAAATTTCCAACAAGTAGTTCATTGAGGTATTGCTAGTTTGGGTGCCCTATTGACAGCTAGAAAACTGACAATGCGAAGGTCATTAGGTCTAAGAAGAGAGCAATATATGTTGAGATATGAGCACATTCTACTCAGCACGTTTGAGATACATTTTAGTATTCAAATTCCAGCATGTATGAGCATTGTCTACTCATAAACCAACAACCAGTTCCAAGCTTGAAATCAGTGCCTATGTCTACTAGAAATTCTGGGGAGAGAGTTCTAGAACCACTTTTGGAAATCAATGTTGATATGACTCTTTTCAATAGCCCAATAAGTGTGCCCAACTCTCAGCAAAAAAAGTGTTGATTCCAACCTGGTTCTATTGTCCAATATAACAATTGGCTTTTTGTTCTGTAAATTGCATTAGATTTTCACTCTTAAGTCATTGATAGTTATTATTGTCACTTAGACTAATTTCCACATGGATGTCCAAGGGAAAGCCAGTCTCATCGTGGACAAGCTCGATGGATCCAATTACCATTTGTAAAAATTTAAGATGAAAATTGTGCTAATGGCTAAAGAGTTGTATGATGTTGTCAGAAGTGCAGAGGCAAGACCCGAAGCAGATGACGCTGCAATCTCCCGATGGAAGCTGAAGGATGGAAAGGCTTTCGTGTTGATCATCCTCAACATATCAAACACACAAATCGGCCATGTGTCTGAAGCTCAGACCTCCAAGGAAGTCTAAGACATCTTGAGCATACTGTACGATGTGCGGGACATAGCTTCCAAGCTACACCTCAAAAGGAGATTCTTCTCTCTCAAGATGACAAATGGTGATTCATTACAAAATCACATCAACTAGTTTAAGAACCTGCACAGCAAATAGCCACTGTCGGATCAGTCATAGACAATTAAAACGCAATAATGACACTGCTTTCAAGCTTGCCAAGTTCATAGGATAGCTGGGTGATGATCATCACGACACACCCAAAACTGACTCTTTTAAGAGTTATTACAATGTTGCTACAAGAAGACACTAGAAGGAACGAACCCTCCAGTTCCTCAACTGTCGACTCTCACGTCTTATACACCAACAGAAGCTCAACTAAGTAGAAGAAGAAAGGCTCAAAACAATCAAAGCCAAATAAAAAACCGATGCAGTGTCAAGAGCAGTCGAACCTGTCAACAAAGAAGAAGCTGTTCTGAAAATACTGCAAATGAACCAACCAAGAAATTCAAGATTGTCGCATACTACAAGCCAAGAACAACAACAAAGGGCAATCAAATCAGATGGCAAATGCAACTGTAGAAGCACCACAGCCTAACCAAGAAGCGGATCATGATGCATGCATGACTAGCCATAAAGAAGCATCAAACGACAGCTCCTGGTTTCTAGATTTCGAAGCCACACGGCATATGACCAGCCATATCGGTTGTTTCGAGTCCTATACACCTTACAGTACCAAAAAGTATGTTCACTTGGGCGATACTAAGCACACAAGCTATCAAAGGTGAAGGTACAGTAAGATTAAGCTTTGTAGATGATCAATGACATTTGCACGGCCCCTAAAAAATTGAGGGGTCTTGGACTTCTGGATCCCTCAACCTTCTCTCTCATTCTTCTTTTTAGACATATTCATTCCAATTTCTCATTTCCCCAACCATGGACTCTGATAATGACGGTTGTTCTCCCTTCCCTCCCTTATTTGAAAAGCAATATTCCTCATTTTTACTTTCTTGAATTCACCTGCTCTGCCTTCTCTCCTTCTATTTTCCTTTTCCCTCTTTCCAAATCCGTCCTTGGTGTTCTCCTTGCTATGCAAGAGCGTACTTTTTGGATTGGCGGCTGCTCCGTCTCTCCTTCGGAATCCCTTTGGTTCTCTAAAGCGATCACAATAAACTCTAAGCCCCTCGCTTTGATTGAAACTACACTTTCTCATAGTCTGACCCGTAAAGGACTTGTTACTTGGAATCATATCATGGACTTGACCTACTCTTGCAGCCTCTCTCCTCTCAAGACAGATTTAGGCCTTTTCGTCTGAGAAACCAACTTTCTCTCCTATGCCTTCTCTCATAGTGACCTTGGCCTTTTGTCTACTTCTACCCCCTCTGATTGTGGCAACAACTGGATTTTTAAGGCCCTCAACAAGGCTGGCAAAATTTCTTACTCCTATGTCTTCTCTGCTACCAAAGAACCAAAAGCTACTTTCTCTTGGTAAAACTCTTCCCTGCTCTAAATGCAAAATATTTGATGAGGATGTGACTCACTTGTCCTTTCATTGTTATTCTCCTCTTTGGAATTTGGTGACTAACCTATTTATTGCTCACTTCCATGCTAGGTTCAAGAAATTCAGCCACTAGACCTTTTGCTATATGATATTGCATTTGATGATGATAAGATTAATACTGGCAACGTATCAAAATTATAACATTTTGGAACATTTGGTTAGATAGGAATAGTAGAGAATTTGAGAATGATGATTTTTTAATCTCCCCTCTACTCCTCTTTAAATGATAAGCTTATGTCTTTCGCTTTCTTGTATTTTGTAAAAATTCCTTAATCTATGGTCAGTTTTCTTCTTCGAAAAAAAGAAGAAGAAGCAAGATCATAAATTGCAATTTCAGATTGTAATTTGACATCAATCATCCTTACTATATCAATAATTCATCTTTGATGATTGATAAAGACCTGTGAGCTACAAGTTCACCAACTAAACTTTACTCACAACGCAATTTAATGTATAGTTGAAATACTCCTTCCCACTTTCCTAAAGTTTCAAAGAGAATGATTGTATTTATCTGAATTTTGTTATAATACCACTCCACATGTATCAATTGGCATGAAAATTTTCTATGCATTACATGGCTATGAGCTATTTTTATTAAGTTCTTGTACTCGCTTGTCATTTCTTGACATTTTTGCACTTTTCATTTAGGAAATACTCATTTTACTATTTTTAATAAGTTTAAACTCACCTGCAGTGCCATTTCTGGGGAGTTAAACCAATTTTTCATTTTCATCATCGTTATGATGCTTGGATGGATGTTAGCTTGGGCATCATGGTTTTTGCATGATAGTGTTAGAATTGATTTATTAGGTTAGTTTTGTGATTTTGTGTGGATTTCTTTTGTACCTAAGATTGATGAGCAAGGAAGTTCAGACAATATATCATTATTAAAATCTATCTGGATATTTAAAAATTAGAGAAACAATAAAAAAATTGCTCATTTTCTACAATTTGAAGGTAAAAGAAAGTAAAATCTTCATCATACACTAATAACTCTTTCTTCCTTCGCAACTAAACTTTGCCAACTTGCAAGCAGGACCGCCTTGATGTAGTGAAGCTACAGTTTGAAGGGCGAAGATTACTTCCTAGCCATTTTCCAGAAACTTGAGAAAAGCAGCCAAAAATAGTGAATCTAAAAATCAAAATATACATAAAATCAAGAGCAATCAGCAAGAGCTTGGTTTCAGAGGATCAACACATTCCTCATCCAACATGGTTTTCAACCAAGCACTGCCGATTCCAATATTTATTTCAAGTCAATACAACATTCTTTCATTATCATCACCTTGTATCGATCATCAACACATTTTAAAGGTCTTCAAGTGTAGTCAATTTTTCCATTATGGCATAGCTTTGGATAAGGTTAGCAAAATCACTACTTAAGCCACTCAAAACTACTTGTACTAGCTCACTCTCCTTAATAGATTCACCAATATAGGCAAGCTCCTTGTTCAAATCTTTCACTCTCAAAACAAATTGATGTCCACTCTCACTCTTCCCTTGGAAGCATTGAAGAACTTGATTCTTGAGAAAAAGTAATCTTGAGGTATTCTTGGACTCATAGATCTTTTGAAGAGGCTCCCAGGCCTCTTGGGCTGAGGTACATGTTTGGGGTATTCCCAACAAAGTGTAAATAAATAAAATCATCCAATAAAATGTGTTGCGAGGGCATGGCATCCTGCGCGTATAAGCACATGGCCCAATGAGCACGCAAGCCAAAGTGTAAATAACAAAGTTTTACGACATTTTCCAGTAATTTCATGATTGCAACATTTATTTCGTTGTAAATCTCTTGCACAACTTATGGACTGGCCTCTACAGATGGGATGATGAGGGTACCTTCAGATTCACCTGCATGGAAACACATCAACAAAGAGTATCCAAGCTTTGCCAATGAGTCAAGACATGTGAGATTTGGTCTTGCAACAGATGGTGTGAACTCCTTTGGTGTACGAGCAACTACGTGGTCCATTTGGCTTGTTTGCTTGGTAAATTATAATATTCCTCCTTGGTTGAGTACAAAAAAGAGACACATTATGTTGGCACTTTTAATTCCTGGCCAACGCAAGGTTAAGAACATGGATGTGTATCTTGAGCCGCTTATTGACGAGTTGGAAGATTTGTGGAAGGGGATAAAAGCATATGACATTTTGCGCCCCTTACATGAGAGGGAGTTTACACTACATGCCATTGTAATGTGGACAATGCATGACTATCCATGATTAGGTGAATGCTCAGGTAATCATTCAAACAATGTCTATCTTGTGTACATAGGAGTTTGTTTACAGTTACATACAACTAGTAATTGTTGACATTTACATGATATATTACAATGGCTATAATTATTCTTTGACATATACTTTTTTTAATAGTGATTGATAGTATCCATTTGTTGGGCAAACTTTTAAACCCTGGAAAAAATGCTTGTTTTTTGTGCGGGCCAAATCTTGTGGGAAGATACTCTTTTAGTCAAAAAAGTGGTTGATGAAAATCATCGTAAATACTTGCATAAAGGCCATCCATTCAGAGACACTCATAGAAGAGGTTTGGAGGAAGAGTTGAGAGAGAGATGCCTCCAAAGAGGATGTCCGTGAAAGATTGGCGAACACTATGGGAGGAATCTCAAGCAAAGCCAATCGATGGTATGAAAAGATTATCTATATTTCATCGTTTGGAATATTGAAATCACCTTTTCATTAATCACCTACTTGATCCCATGCACATATTTAAAAATGTGGGTGAATATATTTGGAAACACTTGATTGGTGAAAAAGATACCATTGCTGCAAGGCACGATTTAAAAAAATCAAACACCAAAAAAGAATATTGGATAAAGGTTGGTGAAGATCATGCTCCAAAAGTACCTTGGACATTTACTAAGGAGGAGCTTAACCATGTGCGCTCCATTATTTATGACATTAGAACACCAACTGGTTTTGCCCATTCTCTACGGTCATCATTCACAATGGATGGAAAGTTGCAAGGTCTCAAATCTCATGATTGGCTAAAGATGATTCAATTCATCTATCCATTGTCAATTCGTGGGTGCTTGTCAAAAGATATTTGTGAGACCATATAAAAACTATCAATCATTGTCAGGTGTTTACATGTACTTGGTGCATTTATTTATTTAGTATTTATTGATTGGAAATTCAAATAGATAGAAAATAGATTGAATATGTTGCAGATGGATGTGTTCAAAAGAAATCCGTGAGTTGGATCTTCGCAAGAGACATGAGGATATGGTGGAGATTGTGTGCATGTTTGAGAGATATTTTTCGACTTCCATTATGGACTCACAAGTGCATTTATTTGGTGCACTTGATTGCAAAGATCCAAGATCTTGCATTTTTAACTCCTTTCATAGAGCTAGTTGATGCTCATGGAACTGATGTTTAATGATATTAGTAAATAATAGTGGGGAGAAGGTTCTTAGAACTTTTGGATGGTTCTATTTCCTCCACACCTTTCAACCTATTTATACATGTGAAATATACCCCCCCCCCCCTCTCTCTCTCTCTCTAGAGACATATATCAATGAGCTTGATATTATTTCCACAAAAAATGATGTCATCTACATAAAGCACAAGAATGATTACATCACCATCTACAAACTTGAAGTATAAAGATGGCTCATATTCACTAAGATGGAATCCTAGTGAGAGAAGGAAAGTGTTAAGTCGATAATACCAAGATCTTGGAGCTTGCTTGAGATCATACAAGCTCTTGAAGTGCAGAAAAATCTTGTCCTCTTGCCCTTTCTTGATGAACCCCTCGGGTTGGTGCATGTAGATATCCTCCTCAAGATAGCCATTAAGAAAAGCATTAGTCACATCCATTTGATACATGAACCAATTGAAATGAGATGATAAGGCAATCAAGATTCTAAAAGTAACCATTTTTACCACGGGAGCAAAAGTCTCTTCATAATCTAGACCCCTCACTTGAGCATATCCGTTTGCACAAAGTCTAGATTTACACTTTTTAATGAAACCATCTTGATTGTACTTTATTCTAAACACCCATTTGCAACCAACTGCCTTTTTGTTAGGTGGAAGATCAACGAATTCCCAAGTATTATTTGCAATCAAAGCATCAAAACATCAAAGCATCAAGTATTATTCATGCCATACCTTTGATTATAATGCATCTTTCACACAAGAAGGCTCATCAAAAGAGATGAAGAGTGCATGAGAAATGTTACCCATCTCGACTTGCTTTCCCTTATCAAGATATGCGAGCCTAAGTGGCTCAGCCCTCTCCCTTGAAGATCTTCTAGGAGTCTTGGATTGAGAGATCTCCTCCTCAAGCCTCAGCCCCTCTCCAATGCTTTCTTGGAAGATTGGTAGCTTCATGGATCCAACATCAACTTGGCCACCCTCAGCATCCTCAAGCTTCAAAATTTGCCTTCATGAAAAATCGCATCTCTACTCAACACAATCTTGTTAGTAGAGAGCACAAAAATTCTATAAGCTTTCCTCGATGTAGAGTAGCCTACCATAATCCCTTTGGTGGAGTTGGGATCCTCCTTTGTCCTTCCATTCAAGGGAACATGAACAAAACAAATGGATCCAAAGATCATTAGATGATCAACTTTTGGCTTCTTCTTATACAACAATTCAAATGGTGTTTTGCCTCCAATAGCAAGATTAGGCAGTCTATTCCACAAATAATTGGCACAAGTGAAAGCCTCACCCCAAAATGAATTTGGAAGTTCTGCATGCAACCTCATAGCTTTTGCACATTCAGAAAGAGTTTTATTTTTCCTCTTGGCCACTCCATTTTTTTGAGGTGAGTAGGAACATGTGATCTCCTTCTTGATGCCAAGTTGCTCACAATTATCTTGAAACTTTGTGGAGATGTACTCCCCACCTCCATCCGACCTCAAAGCCTTGATCTTGACATCAAATTAATTCTCTACAAGAGCTTTGAACTTCAAGAAAGTTTCAAACACCATAGCTTTTGAGGATAAGAGGTAAATCCAAGTGAATCTAGAGTAGTCATCAATGAAGGAGACAAACATAGTAGCACCACATTGCTCCTAGTTGATGAAAAATGAACATTCAAGTGCAAAAGATGAAAAGGATGAGTGGATGAAGCAGTAGACCTTGGGAATGACAATTTGTGTGCTTTTGCCATAGCACATGCTTCACAAGCCTTACCATCAATTGCCAAAGATTTAGGCAAGCCAGTTATCTTCTCCTCCTTAATGATGGATTGCATGGATTTGAAGTTGGGATGACCCAACCTTTTATGCCAAAGCTCCTCCTTGGACATCACAAACTTGGCCATCAAACCAAAAGGATTAACTCCATCATTAGTATCCAACTTAAAGAGTCTTCCAAACCTTGTCCCTCTTGCTACACCTTTTCATCCTTCTTGATCGAGCAAGCATCCACACCAAAATCAACTTGAAGACATTGTCAACACTTAGAAGATTCTTGGTGATTTTAGGCACAAAGAGAACACCATCTAGCTTTAAAATCTTGGTGGATCCTAGATCGATTGGCACACTATTAATTCCTTAAATTTTATACTCATTATCATTTGCAGTGTAAATGTACTTTCTAATGTCATAATAGGATGCAAGATGTGAAAAAGATCCTCTTTGACTAGTCATGTGAAAACTAGCACCACTATCTATCCACCAAGGACTTTCATCTTTAAAGCTAGAAGAAGAGTAAATTGACATCATATTAAGTGATTCTTCCTTTTCACTCTCCTCTCCCTCCTTAGTGATATTATCTTGTTTACCAAAAGCCTTTTTCATCTTGAAGCATTCCAGGGCCTTTTTACCACACTAGAAACACTTCATCTTGAATTTGTCCTTCTTGCAACTTGTTGATGAAGATTGTGATGCATCATGACTCCCCTCCTGGATTCTTCTTTGCGTGTGACTTTCCCTTGTCTTTTCCTTTGCCTTGGATGATGAGTGTCTTCTCCTCCCCTTCCCTTGCCATGCTTTGCCCCATACTTGCAAACTTGAGCTCATGTTTACTCTCCTCAGCCACTAGCACGCCTTGTATACTTTCCATGGATGGTAGCTCCCCTTGAGTAGCATAGGATTGAACAAAGTTAGAGAAATTATCATTAATACCATTCAATACTATTTGAACAAGCTCTTGAGACTTGATGGCATCAACAATACATGCAAGCTCCCTATTCTAATCCTTCACTCTCAAAACATAATTATGAGCACTCTCTCCCTTTTAGTGAAAGATTTGGAGGATCTGATTCCTCAAGGTGAGAAGTCTAAAAGTATTATTTGATTCATGGATAGCTTGCAAGGTATCCCATGCCTCCTTGGTCGAGATGCATGCTCCTATCTCCCTTAGGAGCTCATCAGACACATTCATCTTGATGCAATGCAAAGCCATTCTTGACCTCTTCTTGAATCTAGTGGCCTCTTGTAGGTTTTGAGCTCTTCCTCAATCCCACTCACTATATCAGTGAGATCGTGAAGCACCAATATGGATTCCATTCTAAGTTTCCATTTGAAATAGTTAAAAGAAGTCTATTTCTCACTTGCTTCCAATAGGTATGCTCCTAATGATGCCATGATGAGCAAGTAATGAGCACTTAGCTCACACGTGTGAAGTGACTCTAGAAAATGAGTATGTGACTTCCAAACTAATTGTTTTGAACATAATTTTGAAGTGTAACTAATGATCGACCACCTGAGTGCCAAATATCCACGTCAAGGATTATACCAAATTCTCAATACTAGACATGGATGCCCTAGGTCTTGAATATATGATATATTATAATATGATATTATTTGATGATGGCATGGAAATACTAAAATATGGGATGGTTGGTATGCATACTTCTAAGGTTTATGTCCAAGTAATGTCTTTCATCACATTGTTGTACCAAACAAATTTGAAGGTTTTGTATGATTTTCAAATAAGGCTTTTCCATTGTTTAATTTCTCCTCCAAGGGCATCTTTAGAGGATTTGTTTCCCTTGGTTTGTTGACTATGAATATGATGACTAATAGCCTGTAGGGCACCAATGTATGGACATACGATAATGGAGTAGGTATTTGCACAAGAAGTTAATTCTTGAAATACTAGAGGAATAATGTCTTTGATTGTTCCTAAATGTACTACTTACTTTGAAACATTAGAGAAAATATGGGCCTAAAGAGGGACTTTGTAAAAGATGCCTTTTTTTTTTCTCATTTGTGTTGCCATGTGGACAAATAAACATACTGATATCAGTAACTTCTACGTAACATAGCTTTTTGGGTCCACATTTTGAGTCCACATTAAAAATGGCAAAGCTTTTTAGTGGTAAGTCTGATGTCAATAGAGTTTGGTGTGATAGGATGCGCTTCGACAAGCGTTTTCCAATGATATCTTACATGACATAGTTCTGAGCTACGGATAAAAAGTTATGGCAAGTCAAAGGTATTAGTTGAAAATTGTGGTATAATATTTTAATCGAAAATTTATAGTTAGTGCCTTTTACACCACAAATCGATATACAAATAATTAAGCAACTTGGATAGGGTGTGACATGGATAAGAACTAAAAATTGATGTACACAACTGGTGAGAGTAATGAATTTTATGACAATTTTTTCTTCGATATACATTTTTTTTTAGAAATTGTAGATTTTAAAAGACATGATGAGCTTGTTTTTAGAAACCCTATTGTTTGAGTTTTATTGAAAAATGTTGATATAGTTGTGATATAAATATTAGTTTATATTTAGGCCACACACTCAACGGTTGTAATAAACAACTGTGTAGTAGTTTGTCAACTTTCCAAGCCTAGGCACATGAATAATCCTCAGATGAACTTCTAAGTAGGCTTGATGCACACATCTAGGCACTGTTGATGGCAAAAAATGCAGTTTTTCAATTTGCAAAATTTATAACGTCCAAAAACTCACTCAACAAAAGTAAGTTTTAACATGCAAGAAAAAATCTCTCTCTCTCTCTCTCTCTCTCTCTCTCTCTCTCTCTCTCTCTCTCTCTCTCTCTCTCTCTCTCTCTCTCTCTCTCTCTCTCTCTCTCTCCAACACCTCACATTATGGCTATTTTAGGGCCCTAAATCCTAAAAACTATTAACCCTACAAAACCCTAAAACCTCAAAATCCATGGTCTCTCTCTCTCTCTCTCTCTCTCTCACACACACACACACACACACACACACACACACACACAATATGAGGAGCAATAGAATCAGCTCTCTCAAATAGGTTTGAGTAAAGCATATGCATTGTGAAAATACAAAAAAAGCATAGGAATTGATTGGAAGCCAAAAAAAACAACTCAAACTTGATGCCTCAACTGCCACCCGTAAAATCGCAATAGCTGACAATTAGCTTCTTTAGCTGCCACACTCACCGCCATATATATATATATATATATATATATATATATATATATATATATATGTCTCAATTTTTGTTTCCAAAAGTTTCTAAAAGCACGTTCTCTCTCTAAAAAAAAGGCGTCTGCCCTTCAAGTTCCTTTCAACTGCCCATCAAATACGTTTTGGGGCAAACATGGCCCAATAGAAAAGCACAATTCAATTTTTCTCTACAACAGCCTACATTCTCGCTATTTCTCATCCCAAACCTAAAAAACCCTTAAAAAAATCCTACAAATTGAAAAATCCGCACCCTCTCTCTCTCTCTCTCTCTCTCTCTCTCTCTCTCTCTCTCTCTCTCTCTGGCGCTCCTCTCTTTCTCTCCCTTGAGATTGCGTGATTTTATACAATATCAACAAGACCCATCATTAACATGAAGAGTTAAGGCAAATTTGGGAAGCCCAAAGCTCATGACATTGCAGTGTGTTCTTGCAAAAAGTGAGGGATCTGCCTAGCATGTTTAGATCTAGTTTGTATGTGGCGCTTCCTTAAAGTGCATGTGGCGCCTCCTTAATTTGTTTTTGGGACGTATAGTATGCGACCCCCCTAGGCACACTTGTGATGTGTGTTATGGTGGTGAGAGATGGAACATGATACATGACTAAGTCTAGAGGGCCCAACCTGTGTATGTGGTAGGAATGGGTGCCAACCTAGGGTAACTCCACTTGTTGGAAAGACCTCTTGTATGGTGACTTGCTTTTGGGGACCAAGGCGACATATCCGGTTGATGCCATTTCTTTATTTCCACTAGGGCTGGCAGAGCCCTGTCCCACTGATCACGTCCGGGTGCCGTGATCAATCCCCTGCCGAGTGACTCATGTGAAGAGGCCCTAAAGGAGGAGGGGCCACGGCTGCTAAAGAGTTGGTTTACTCGAGTCTCGTGCTTTTGGATCAGTTCAGTTCGGCCTAGTGTAGGGCAAGCCAAGCGGGCCGTCAGTGTCGATCTTTGCAGCCAAGCTCTGATCGGGCCTGTAGCTGGGAGGCTGAAACTGCTTCTTTCCTTGCATCAAACACCCATGTAGTGAGCAAAAATAAGGCAGTAGATACTACACTGGCCCTGACAGCAGTGCGTTGTATGCTATTGCAACATAGTACAATACTGTTGCCAGCTTGAAACCCCTGACTCAAAAGTCCATCTCTCAAAAGGACACACAGATCTCAGCTGATAGGATAAGGCGCAGACAATGATGTTCATTCATATCACTACATGCACATTCTTCATAGGTGCAGCAGTACTGGTGGGGATCGTTCTATTGCTAGTCATTTTCGCAATTTTGTGGGCAAAGACTTCAGCGGTGGTGCAGGCTGCTCGAAGCCGTCGCAGAAGGCATGATCCCAAAGCTTCGGTGGCTAAAAAAGCATCATCTGAAGACGGGAGGGGAAGCTCTAGCATCCAGGAATCAACAGAAAAGTCAAGTGGAAACAAGAAAGCTAGTGAAGACGTTTAAGTCACTCTCTCCCAGGCTCATTCAACGTTGAACTGAATCTATAGTTTCTTATGAAATGGATGTTTTACTTAACTGATCCTATCCTTCAGTCTGCCTCTGATCTTTTTAAATATTTGAAGCTGCAGTTTCTACCGATGAGCTTCTGTGACGGACTCATAAATGTATGGACTCTCTCTCTCTCTCTCTCTCTCTCTCTCTCTCTCGCGCGCGCGCGCGCGCGCGCGCGCACAGACACACACTCACTCACTCACTGTTCAGTTGTCGTTGCCATGAGCTGTGTGCCTTCTTTCAGTTCAGCTCAATGCTACGAATGTAGGAAAGAAACTCTGCATGTGATCCGTACATGGGTGAATGCAGGGTTCGACTGTTTTTGGTCTTATTTCTCATGGCTGATGCATCTTTAGGGTTCCAAAGCAGTGCTGAAAACTAATCTCGATTGAGCAACACAAAGTAACCCCATTTTAAGCCACACTGTTCAATGCTTAAGTACTTTATACTTTAATAAATTAGTACGTTTCAGCTGTTTAGACATTGTGTAGATGGAATCACCACTTTAGCCCAAATAAGCTTACGCATAAGAAAGGTTCACTTTTAGAATCCTTGTACTCTATTCACTTTATACGATTCTAAATTGTGGAGAGCAAGATTTTACTCAAAGCTAGATAGTTTGATATTGGAAGAGTTCAAAAATGTTGTTGTGTACATTAGTTTAAGTAGGGCACCCCAACTTTACCAATTTAGAGGTCATAACCATGCTTTGGCCAAAATGACTTTGTGGCAGTGGGGAAATCTCATTGATTGCAATAGCCCAAGTGTTTCTAGAGGGATCTAAAGAGAATTTACACGAGAATGGAATTTATGCATGGTTTCCTTCTTTCAAATGACCTAGGCACGTTAAAAAGTGTAGTCATTGTATCCCGTGTCAGGAGAATATGTGCGTCGCGATAGGGACGACTACTCCTCGGTGCATGAAACCACGTCTATCGGATATAGGCCAACTTCAATAGTTCAAAGTTTGTGCTACTTGATCACAGCTTCGAAGTCATTGGATTGGGACTATCGATTCCATAGCCATGCACAGATTAGATACATTGGTGAGAGGGAAAAAAACATGAATGAGCACCGCCAAGCCAGAGTTGAGAGATCCAAGTTTGGAATCTCGCAGGCCATGGGTCGCCAATGAGGGCGCTATATAATATAGCCATGCCAAAGGCAGTTGGTCGTAGATGTTGTTGGATGCCATGGCTTTATTTGGATCAAAAAATATTGGTGGCAAAAAGTCGTCCCATTTGGTGAGGACTTGCATCAAGAATTCCAAGTCCCGGATGCATTTTCTTGACACAATCATTGCAAAGATTTGTTGTTGATGAATTACAAAGGGAACATTAGTCAATAGAGCAACTTAAAGGCAGTTCAACACAAAGTCCAAAGAAAAGTGCGATCATGCAGCCTTCAAATGAGAGGTGCAATGACAGGGGAAGACTAAGGGTGATGATTGGGCCTCAATTATCG
Source organism: Diphasiastrum complanatum (assembly GCA_029204225.1). Taxonomy (NCBI): domain Eukaryota; kingdom Viridiplantae; phylum Streptophyta; class Lycopodiopsida; order Lycopodiales; family Lycopodiaceae; genus Diphasiastrum; species Diphasiastrum complanatum. The sequence goes on along the minus strand of CM055102.1, from coordinate 53,065,131 downwards.
GTGCTTAAAAGGCAAAATCCAAGGAATTCAGGCCCAAAAATGTCATTTCATAGCAAGAACTAGCGCCTACAATGTCTACACCTTGTCCTCAATTGGTAAGTGTAGAACAACTGATCAGACAGATCTTGATTCTACCAACAAAGCATGCAGTTCACTTGACAAAGGATGAGAAAGAAACGAACACGAACTCGAAACTTTTCTATTCGTGACCAACTTGAAAAGATTTGCGAAAGATTCACGAAACAATGTCTTGTGGAAGCTCATGGATTTCTTGTTGAAACTCGAAAAATTCGCGAACAGAATCTTGTCGTGAAATTTTCTGTTTCTTGATCAAGCCTTAGATGTCGCAAAATTGTCGTGAACAATTTCGCGAAATCTTCTGGACTATTCTTCAAGCTCACCTGTCGCGAAACTATCTCGAACAGTTCGCAAAATATTCTAGTTTCTTTCAAGCTCAAGAATTGTCATCTGTCACGAACGATTTGTGAAAGATTTCGGATCCTTAAGATCCAATCTACTTGAATGATCTTTGGTTAGAAAGAGAAATACATTACCAATTTCACCAATGTAGAAAAATCAGCATCTACACACAATTTGAGATGCAAACACTAATAGAACTTGATCAAACTTGAATGAAATGATTATGTATTGTTGCTGTCCGTACAAAACCAGCAAGCTACTGTATTTCACACGTGTGGATCCAAAAATAGTTATGAAGTTCTAGAAAGACAGTACTATGACCTACCACCAACGTTAGAGGGAGCAGAGGAAAAACACGCAAATGAAGATTTTCGAGTCGTCTCCCATTCGAGCGACGAATCAGACAAAGAAAGATTCAAGAAGCAACCTGCCACCTCAGTTCTTGTAAACCAAGATGATTCCTGACCGAGCAGAGCAGACAAGGGCAAAGGCATAGCTGTTCCGGGAGGATCTCCCAAAAGGTCGACAAGACCACAAAGAGCGCCAGCAAGATTTGTGCCAGGCAGCTCAGCTTCCACATCAGAAGAATTTTGCGGATTGAGTGGCAAACCACAGACATTCAAGAAGGCAATTGAAGGTCCAGAAAAGGACAAATGGATCCAAGCCATGAACAAAGAGATGGAGTCCATAAGGAAGAACTAGGTATGGACGTTGGAGCCATTACCTCATAAGCGCAAGACTGTCAAATGCAAATGGGTTTCCAAACTCAAATATGGACCAAACGGGAGTGTGACAAAATACAAGGCAAGATTGGTAGCGAAGGGTTTCTCTAGTTGTGTCTGATCTTGGATGTTGAATGCTTATGTTGTTTATTTCATATGTCTGAGTTTTCTTTTTCCCTTTGAATTCCGCACCTTGGTTGAAATTAAGTCGAATGCTGTATTAATTTTATGAACGTAGATAAGTAGTAACTAATAGACCGCGTTAAATTATTGAGAATAACTCTTCTATGTCATTATTAATAAATTTTAATTTAAAAGTAGTGATTTTATCAACTAAAACTTTTAAAACTATCAGGTGTTTTTTATTAATTTATCGATGTTTTGTATCATAAATAGCTATTTTTGTTTCAAAATCTCATATTCACTTTGAAAAATACGTTTTTTTTTATAGTAATGATTGTTTTTTAATTTAACTTGTATACTGCATAACAGATTCAAATGTTATTTCTAGTAGGATGTCTGTGCAAAAAATCAACCAAGAGGAAAGTACTATAAAAAAAAATATCTAGAACCATGAATGAAGGTCATAAGGACTCAAATATGGATCCTGCAACAAAAGGAGTAGCAAGTTATTCATTTAGAAACTTTCCTCGGTACCTTTTATTGTCGTCAATCGGGCTAATTCTAACTATGTCTAAATTGAAGGAATATGAAAATATTGCAAAATGTGATGAAACTAGTTGAATCTTTCACACGATTCGCGAATGACAAAAATGTCACGACGAGACAAGTGTCGCGAACAATTTGCGAAACACAAAGCTGAAACGAAGAGACAGACTGTTGCGAAATATTCGTGAATAAAATTTATTCGACCCTAGAAACCAGCACGTTGTTGAATATCAACCGTCAAAACGATTGGATTCTGTTACAAAAGGAAAAAGGCCAAAGACTTATCCTGTAACAATATAAATACATGTGCACTTATAGTAATAACATACTCTTAGATTCAAGCTTAGACTTAGACTCAGACTGACCTAGTTACTTATGCACTTGCGCACTTACGTATTCTTCGTAAAAGAGATACCACAAGGCAGCAAGAAAAATGTATATTGATTCAGGCTCAATTATAAAAATTCGTTTTCTGATCAAAGTTTCAGTCGTTTATCTGATTATCTAATTGTCTATCACATTCGCGCATATATTTCATATTTTCGCACGCATAATTTATCATAATAGAACTGCTCTATTAGTACATAGATCAGATTCAAGCATGATTAAAACGTTGATATTGGTATGATTTATTCAACCTCTAATCGCGTTCTCTAAGGAAGAATTTGCATAACCTTTCCTACAGCGGTATCAGAGCAGATATAGTGATATACAGTGAAATCAGATAGCCTTATATCCATCAAGAGTCAAATCGAAAGATTGGAAGATGTCTTCGATCAGCAGCATTCAGTCTAAGATCAATACGATCTTGGATGCAGAAGGTTCGAACTATTAGTTTGGAAGTTAAAAACGTCACTCGTACTAAAGGGTGAAGGTCTATGGCAATGGGTAGAACCATCAGAAGACAAGCCAATTGCTCTTGGCAAGGAACTTCGTGAATGGATGGAGGAAAATGACAAAGCTATAGCAATTATTGCGTCTTCAGTGCATGACGACATAATGCTAGATCTTTTTATCGACTTCAAATGCGAAAGAATTGTGGGAAGAACTACGAACCAAGAATGAGACTCGATCTTGAAATCAAGTCATGTTCTTGGAGGACCAATTGACTTACCTATAATGGGACAACAAAGACTTGACAACATTTGTACGAAAGATAAAGGATTTGTTTTTTTTCTTTGCAAAATTCCGTCACCAAAAATGCGATCTCAAAGGAAAAGCAGCTTAGCCATTTTCTTCGCGCCCTACCCAGGTCATTCCACACAACTCGAACTTTACTGGAGAAAGATTCGACAATGACACTTTAAAAAGCGATATATGGAGTCAAAGAAAAAGTAGAAGCACGCGAACACTATGATGACAATGGTGATTCCGAAAAAGCTCTTTTTACTCCAAAGAATATATATTCTAAGAAGTCTAAGTCCAAGAGGGAGTCGTTTAAGAAGAATGGAAATAGTTCAGATGAATCAAAGACAAATGATCGACAATATGGAAAGCAGTAGAAAATTTTTGGTGAAAAGAAGATCTGCAACAGATGTAGAAAATCAAGTCATACAAAAGACAAATGTTGGTTAAATCAAGACTGAATGCATTCATTGTCATAAACGGGGTCATGCAGTAGTAGACTGTTAATACCAGAAACAAAAAGGAGCAGAATTGAAGCGAACCTTCAGATTCTAATTTCATCGAAGACAAACCAGAATGTTCCAGAGCAGCGGAAGAGAGAACAACAAGAAACTCAGCAACATATGTTTCTGAAGATTTACGTCGTTCATCAAAAGTAGTTCTTGATTTGGGAGCCACCTCACATTTTGTTTCCTCGAAATAAATATTGTCCGAGTATAAGAAGACGAATTATTCAAGATTTATTATACTTGGAGATAATTCTAAACATATAGTTGATGGAACTGGTGTACTATGGCTAGACACAAATCAGGATGAAAAGAAACTGGAGGAAGTTCTCTATGTTCCTACTCTTGATAAGGATCTTCTATCCGTAGCTAAGATAGTTGACACAGGAATGTCAGTAACCTTCACAAGAAACTCTTATAGATTGTTCGATGAAGATTTTGATAACCTGGTTGCCAAAGGCAATAGAAATGGTAATTTGTAACACTTGAGCATCCGAACTAGAGTTGAACAAACTAATTAAACTGAGGAATCAACATATATTATGTGGCACAAGAGGCTATGTCACATGAACATGGAAGCCCTGTACCAAGCCAACAAAAGTCAAAGAATAGAAGGAGTCGAAATCAAAAGCCGAGATATTCGAACTACCTACGAATCATGTCTTAAAGGCAAAATGTCTCAAACGCCTTTCAATAAAGATGTTTATAAAGCAACCAAGGTAGTGGAAATTGCGCATTCAGATATTTGTGGACCATTTGGAGTGTTGTCATTGGGTGATGCAAAATCCTTCATTACGTTTATCGATGACTTTAGCAAGTTCGTTGTAGTATACTTTATTCGTACAAAATCAGAAGCTTTCGAAAAATTCGTTGAGTATACGAATTGGGCTGAGAAGCAGACATGCAACAAGTTGAAGCAAATTCGCACAAATCGTGGAGGTAATTACATTTCCAACGAATTCAAAGCTTTCTGTACTAATCAAGATATTATGTATACAAAAACAGCATCATACACACCTCAGTACAATGGAATAGTTGAACGAAAAAATTGTACACTAAGCTGCAAGGTGTATGATGGCTCATGCAAAAGCATCAAAGGAGTTATGGGTGGAAGCAGTAGCTACATCAAACTATCTTCAAAATCGAATTATGAAATCAAGAATGTCGGATAAAACTCCTCATGAAGTATGGTGGAAGTCAAAGCCAAATTTGGCTCATGTTTGGACATTTGGATGTGCAGTTTATATGCACATGCTAGACAAATTGAGGAAGAAACTTGATGAAAAGACAAAACAAGGGTTTATGGTAGAATTTGAGTTGAATTTTTCATATTATCGAGTTTACATACCCGAAATTGAAAAAGTAAAAATTGTACGAGATGTAAAATTCGATGAGTCAAAGTACATAGTAGACAGTGACTTATTCGGCTATGAAATTCTCAAGAGTTATTATGAGTTACCATCTACAGAAGTAAAGCAAGCAGATGATAAAGAAGAATTACCATCCGGACACAATAGTGATTCAGAGGGAATTCAATTTCAAGAACCTGAAAGACTCGAAATACCAAATTGAATCCAAGCAGAACAGGTTGAACCTGAAGATGCGTCTTTGAATTCGAGACCTATACAGATTGTGAGAAGATCTGAAAGGCAGCGCAAACCACCAATAAGGTCTGGTCATGATGAATTCTGTGGCTTCACTAACGAACCTCAGACATTCGAAGAAGCTATTGACGGATGGAGGACGAAATGTCATCCATGTATAAGAACAATCTATGGACACTTGCACCTATACTTGATGGAAGGAAACCAGTCAAATGCAAGTGGATCTACAAGATCAAAACAGGTCCTGATGGAGAAAACATCAAATACAAAGCAAGGCTTATGGCAAAAGGTTTCAATCGTTTATCTAATTATCTTATTGTCTATCACATTCGCGCATATATTTCACATTTTTGCACGCATAATTTAATCATAATAGAAATGCTCTATCAGTACATGGATCAAATTCAGACATGATTAAAACACTGATATTGGTGTGATTTATTCAACTTCTAATCGCGTTCTCTAAGGAAGAATTCGCAGAACTTTTCTAACAGTTTCACAAAACCTTTCCTACAGTAAGATTGACTGCCCAAGAAAGTATTCAAGTTCAAGCATACCACGACTAGATAGATAAAGCAATCAAGCTAGCACGTCTTATCCACATTATGAATTGGGAGGGTCTACGACATTGAGAGCAGTTTCGCCAATCTACGAGGATCACTATCAACAAGCATTATCATGAGATCCTTTGATAGATTGTGTTGACTACCCATTTGTCGATGAACAAGGTTATCAAGAATGGCCACTAGACTATTATTGAAAATTGGTCTGAGGGCATTGCTCCTTAGATAATTTTAGACCTGGGTCCATGGGATTATGTACAAACTTGCAGTTCATAAAATTGAATTTTGTCAACAAATTATAGAAGTACATATGCTAGGTGATGTAGAGAAATCTTCTGCTTCTGTCTATGTGGATCTGAATCCTGAGATAATAATGCGCTTCTCCCAGATCTGTCATCTTGAATTCTTGAAATAGCATTCTCTTACTGTCCTTTGTTAGTTCGATATTGTTGTTGAACATCAACGTATCATCCACATACAGTGTGATGATGACAAAGAATTGTTTAACAGCTTTGAAATAAACATTATAGTCTGCAGAGTTTGGTTCGAATCCATGATTGCTCACAAATGTGTTGATTCAATGGAACCATGCTTTGGATAGTTGTTTCAGACCGTACAAAGCTTTATGGAGTTTGCATACATGATCTTCTCGACCATTAAGGATATAGTCTCATGGCTGGATCATGTAAATGTCCTCCTCGATAATTTCATTTAGGAATGTTGTTTGTACATCCATCTGGTGTACCTCAAGATCTACTGCAGCAACATATGATAGTACTAGTCGAATAGAAGTGTGTTTGACAGCTAAGCTAAAGGTTTCGAAGTAGTCGATATTGGGAATTTGTGAAAATTCCCTTGTCACGAGCTGAGCTTTCCATCTGTCGATACTTGAAGAAACTATTAGTTTCTATCTTTCAAAGCCTTAGCATTTTTTCCTTTGCTGTTTTTTGCGACCGTGCATTTTGAACTATGTTTCGCAAAGTCTGCATTTTTGAATTGTTTTGTCGGATAGTTCGCATTTTTGTGTCATGAAGAAAATTCAACATTAGGCCTAAAACACTTAGAAAATAATTCTGACAACTTTTCCCGACACTGTCGCATTTTTCGCATTTTTGCGAAAAAGGAGACTGTCTTTAACTACCTCAGAAAAATTTTCTGGCCTACCTTCGTCTTTTTCGCCCTTCAGGAAAAAGGAGACAATGTCTCTAAAATGCCTTTAAAACATTTTCAGGCCTACCTTCGTATTTTTTGCCTTTTTCGAAAAAAAGCGAAGGTGCCCCAGAAAAAGCGAAGGTGCCCTTGGAAAAGCGAAGGTGCCCTTAAAAAGGCGACACTGCCCTTAAAATCTTAAAAAAGGTCTTTAAGCAAAAGGCGAAGGCCTGCAGCGTGAAGACACTGTCCAACGGGCAGAAGGCAGCTAGTGCACGGGCAAAAGGAAAAGCTCCAACGACACGACGCGACACGAAATTGTTTGCGACACAAAACTCTTCGCGCTTCAAAGGACCAAGAAGATTAAACGAGTACCAAGTAGTATAGCTTTGATGACGTCAACAGAAGAGCGTTGAGACGTGTCTAATCCACCGCTCTTGTAATCTGAGATTAATTGTAGATCGTTTAATCTCTCTAATCAGATTTGTTACTCTGAATATATGTATTGCTAGACGCATCATGACAGTCACGGACATAGAGTGTTTTACAGATTAGTAGTAGCTAGTCATTTTCGTGAGAGAGAACACCTTGTTCGAGCCAACGCGTTGATCTGAGAAATAGACAGCGCTCAAGAAAATATTGTAAAATTCAGTTCTGATAATAGAAGGGATTTTTTTCAATGCTCTAGAAGGGTCATGCAGCAATTGACTGCAACCAAAATCCTAGAAACAAGAAAGCTCAGAGCGGATGGGAGAGCGATAATAGCTCATCCTATGTGGAGGAACCAGAGTCCTCCAAGATGGCCGAAGATAGAGCCAACAACGGCAAGAACCCAACAACTTACTTTTGTGTTGATGTTTCTGCGACATACACAAGAGATAATTATTGATTCAGGTGCAACATCACACACTTCGTGGCAACAAGGCACATGATCACTGATTATCAAGAATCAGAATCCTCCAGATACATAATCTTGGGAGATGGTTCCAAACACAAAGTCAACGAAACTGGAGCATTGTGGTTAAGCACCAAAGGAAGAGACAGAAGGCTCGATGACACTCTATACGTGCCCACTCTTCAGAAGGACCTACTATCTGTTGCTAAGATGATATATGCAGGATTGAGAGTCACGTTTGAAGGCGATATCTGCGAAGTGGTTAAATCCGCAACCACTCAGCTTGTCACGACAGAGAATGGAAAGGGTAACCTGTATCACCTCATGATCCGAGTATCTTCAGAGCAAGCTCACCAGATCAACAAATCGATGGATATTACATGGCACAGGAGCCTGTATCACATGAATACAGTTGCTCTATACAACGCTAGCCGGAGTGGAGTCTTGCGATGTCTGTAACAAAGGCAAGATGTTACGTATACCATTCACCAAGGACTCTTTCAGAATGAAAGAACTCTTGGAACTGGCCAGTTTAATATCAATCCAGACCCTATGCACTGAAAGATAGCCAAGAGGATTTTGCAATACCTTCAACAGACGAAGGATTATGGGCTATGTCTATCTCAGCATGAAGGATTCCAGATCAAATCCTACAACGATGCAAGCTGGGCATCCCTGAAAGATGACTGCAAGAGCGTCTCAGGAGGGTGCACAATAGCAGCCGGTGCAGTTGTGATATGGATAAGCAGGAAGCAGACCGTGACTACGCAATCATCCTGCGAAGCAGAGTATGTTGTAGCAGCCAAGATGGCGAACGAGCTTACATGGCTCAAGCAGTTCCTTGACGGACTGGGAGAGAACTCCAACGAGCCGCTGCATGGACAATACGTCCGCCATTCATCTGACAAAGGATCCAGTGTTTCATTCCAGAACGAAACACATTGCTATCAGATATTATCTGATAAGAGATCTGGTTGAGAAAGATAGGCTGAAGTCTGAGTTTATTCCAATGAAGCAGATGGTGGCTGATATATTCACAAAGCCTCTTGACAAGGCAATCTTTGAGAAGCAGCGTGCAAGCTTAGGAATTAGAAAACTACCAGCTTTGAGAGGGAGCTGAAAAAACTATTGGTTTCTATCTTTCAAAGCCTTAGCATTTTTTCCTTAGTTTTTTCCTTTGCTGTTTTTCGCGACTGTGCATTTTGAACTATGTTTCGCACAGTCTGCATTTTTGAACTGTTTTGTCGCATAGTTCGCATTTTTGTGTCATGAAGAAAATTCAGCATTAGGCCTAAAACACTTAGAAAATTTTTTGGCCTACTTTCGCCTTTTTCGCCCTTTGGAAAAAAGGAGACATTGTCTCTAAAATGCCTTTAAAACATTTTCAGGCCTACCTTCGTATTTTTCATCTTTATTGCCTTTTTCGAAAAAAAGTGATGGTGCTCTAGAAAAAGTGAAGGTGCCCTTGGAAAAGTGAAGGTGTCCTTAAAAAGGCGACACTATCCTTAAAATTTCAAAAAGGATTTTTAGGCAAAAGGCAAAGGCCTGCAGCGTGAAGACACTGTCCAACGGGCAGAAGGCAGCTAATGCACGAGCAAAATGAGAAGCTCCAACGACATGATGCGACACGAAATTGTTCACGACACAAAACTCTTTGCACTTCAAAGGACCAGGAAGATCAAACGAGTACCAAGTAGTATAGCTTTCTGATCAGATATGATGGCGTCAGTAGAAGAGCGTTGAGACGTGTCTAATCCGCCGCTCTTATTAATCTGAGATTAGTTGTAGATTGTTTAATCTCTCTAATAAGATTTGTTACTCTGAATATATGTATTGCTAGACGCATCAAGACAGTCACAAACATAGAGTGTTTTACAGATTAGCAATAGCTAGTCATTTTCGTGAAAGAGAATATCTTTTTTGCGCCAACGCGTTGATCTGGGAAACAAACAGCGCCCAAGAAAATATTGTAAAATTCAGTTTTGATAATAGAAGGTATTTTTCTCAATGCTCTATTGTATGATGTGTATGATCTAAGATATTGAAATGCATGCTATTAGTAGATAAATTTTCGCTGTTATTTTTACTCAACAGTATCTGCTGTTTACAAGTTTGATTTTTACAACAAATCTGCAGTAGCGATCTGGGGCTTAGAAGAGAATTAGACCACAGTCAGTAACAGTAGCTACACTTGCCAAGTCGGCTCTATCCGGCCTTTTATTTTCATCAATACTGCCATCTGCCTTGTATTTGATCTTAAAGATCCATTTGTAGTCGATTATCTTTCTATCTGTTGTTGGCAGCTTGGCGACAGTCCATGTGTTGTTCCTCAGCAGTGAGTTGTACTCCTTGTCCATAGTTTCTTTCCAGAGATCTGAATCGACATGTGACATAGCTTCCTCAACTGTGGTTGGTTCCTAAATAGAATAGTGAGGAAACTCATCAGTATATCGGACAGGCTGAATTCGAATTCTTGTTGATCTTTGGATGAGATTTCTGACTGTGAAATTCAACTTTGTCTTGGCTATGTCGGCTGCTCATGAGTTGCAGCTTGATTATTATTTTCTGAGCTGACTGTACAAGGTCACTGCTTGAAAAAATCGAAATAGTATTTCGATATGTATCAGTTGTCGGGGTAGAAATTGTAGATTGCATCTGGTCCTTGCCCTTCAAATCAATAAACTGATCTTCAATAAAAGTCACATCCCTGTTAGTGAAAACTTTACAGGTCTGTATATTGTACAGTCTATATATTCCATCAAAAATATAATAGCCAACAAAAATAGTTTTAAATAAATACTTATCTGATTTTTTTTTGTTGTCCTTTGGGTCATGAGCATAGGCAGTACATCTAAATACTCTCAAATGCTTTAATGAAGGCTCGGATCCTGTCCAGACTTCATGAGGGATTCTACTGTCAAGGAGGCCTTTAGTTATACATCGGTTCTGCACGTAGGCTGTTGTCGATACAACATGTTGCCAGAACAATTTGGGCAATGAAGCATGAGTTATCATGCATTTGGCAGACTCGACTAAGGTCTTGTTCTTCCTTTCTACCAGTCCATTGGATTGTGGAGAATAGGAAGCAGCAAACTGCTGCTCGACGTCGTTGGCTGAGTAGTAATTCTTGAATTCATTTGAAATGTATTCACCGTCGTTGTCGTTCCTAAGAATTTTGATTTTATTGCATGTATGCAACTTTGCATTTTCTTTGTATTTCTTGAAGTAGTAAAAGACTTCAGATTTGTGTTTCAGAAAATATACAACAATTCTTTTAGAATAGTTATCTGTGAATGTAATAAAGAATCTAGCACCAAGTAGTGGTGTCTGCATTGGGCCACATATATGTGTTGTGTTGCTCCATAATCGAGGAACCACTCCTCTGATTGTTTGACATGGTGATGGTTCACAATAAAGGCTTCCTGCTCGTCATCATCGTCTTCTTGGATCTTCTGCTTCGTGTTGGCTGCACGAGCTTGTTCATCCGGCTGCTTCTTTTTGTAGTTGTTGAATTTTAGGATCCGGCAATCCTAGATTTCGTGGTTCGTCCTCTTGCAGTACTTGCAGAAGAGTCTCTTCTTATTTTGAGCAGATTGCAGATTTTGAGTCTTCTGTGACTGTTTTCGATTGTCGTCGATTTGTCTGACAACTTTCTTTTTTTGTTGCTTCCTTGGATTCTTCTTTGAGAATATTTCTGCGAGTCGTTGATGGAGGACGAGGATGTTCCATTCCTTTTTGTCTCCTCCTGCAGCAACATGATTATGATTCTAGAAAATGTAATATTTGAGTGTGTGGAAATCATCATCACCCAATTTTCATAAGAGGATGACAAGCTAGACAATAAGGTCATTACAACATCAAAGTCTTCGATCACTGAAGCTATTGCTGCCATCTACTCTAACAAAGTCTTGAATTGATTAATGTGATTCTAAACAGAATCACCTTCTGACATTTTGAGTGAGAAAAAATTTCTCCTTAGATGCAGCTTTGACATCTATCACTTCGTATAGTGTATACAATATGTCCCAAACCTCTTTCGAAGATTGGGCTTGTCTGATATGGCCGATCTGCGTGTTAAAGATGTTAAGGGTGATAAAGACAAATGCCTTGTCATCCCTAAGCTTCCACTTGAAAATGATTTGCTCGACACACTGGGAAATAGTTCGGTTCCAATGACTATTTCTCACAATTTCTTGGCCATCAGTACTACTCTCATCTTGAATTTTCATAAATGGTAATTCGAACCATCCAGTTTGTCGACCATTAGAGCAGACTGTGATTGTGAATCCATCTTGGAAATGCAAGATAAGTGTATGTAGATATTAGATTATATGACTGGAAACAGCTATAATGTGTTGATACTATATCAGAACAATCGTTCTGGTGTTATATGCTCAATAGTTCTAATACCATGTCGGGAGAATAGGTGCATCGCGACAGAGGCTACTACTCAATGCATGAAATCACGTCTATCGGATTCAGGCCGACTTCGATAGTTTGAAGTCTTTCCTACTTGATCACAGCTTCAAAGTCACTAGATGAAGACTATCGATTCCATAACCATGCACAGATTAAGTAGGCTTATAAATTATAATGTGCGGAAGCGTGAGCATTCAGATCAACACAACATTATCAGTCATAACTCAACTGTAGATCTTGGTCTCCTTGCCATTGCTATTTTCAAAGCTTGGGCGCCAAAAATCTCTCTCATATGATACTTGATTTCAATTTTTCGTATCACATTTAATCTAATGTGAATGCCACAATAGTCACAGCTACTATGCATACTATATTTTTAGTAACTGTGTATATTATATTTCTATAATTGTAACTAGTCTGGTTAGCAAATTTCATTATACTAACCAGCATAGTTAGGTAAATTTAACTTGAGCTATTGATGTCGGGCAGATTAGCATGTGTCGGGCAAGGAAGAGCAAACCAATGGGATACGTCCATGCTGCCCGGACACAAATTTCAAAGTTTGTTGTAATGTATTTTTATTTCTCAGTTTATTTGAGCTACGTTACGTAGATTTCAAATTTGTGCATTTTGATTGGGCCAGGCGACGGTCGAAAGCTAGAGAAAAAAAATAAAAGTATCTTTACAAAGGATCTTTTTTTATTTTGGAACTCCTCTAATGAATGTGTTGCTAGTTATATAGGCATGACTAATTGTTTAAATGAATGTTTAATTTGTACTTTACAATTAGGATTAAGGCACTACGTGATGTTGGCAGTCGCCTTCGGACAATATTTGATTCTGTTGGAGATTTTGTCCGGGTGTAACTCAATGTACTTGTTGGATCCGCCGATAGTTGGATTACGGCCGATTGTTTGAGGCTGGCCGAATAATCGACCATGGTCACATAGTTCGAGATGGCCGAAAAATCGACTTCTTGGAATTAACTCAATCGTGTGGTCTACCGACTTAGATGGTGGTTAACCATGACATAATTCAGATGGAAAAACATCCCTAAATTCATTTATGATCTGTTTTTTCATTGCTTGTTCATGATGGATATAGAAAAAACTTCATACTATGAATAGTCCAATGCTTCCATTTCAGTTTTTAGTAGAAATCTTATCCAACAAACGTACACAATTACTTCCAAATAATGTAACTACCTTATCACCCTCTTTGAAAGTGAGAACACGCTTCTCAAAATCAATTATTAGAGAAGGCGATTTCCTAAATAACCATTTGTATCCTAAAATTAAATCAGTACATGCTAGGTCTAAAACATGAAATTAGGTAATTCTCTATGTCTCTGTATCATCACTAGGAGATTCGGTCCACATTTCAAGTCTCCAACTGTGATCCTGAAGCTAGATAAACTTTTTATCTATGATTGTTGGCTTCAGTTTCCAAGCTAAGTTTCTGCACAAGATGAGAATCAATAAAATTATGAGTTGAATCACTATCCAATAAAATACTTACTTCTTGATCATTGATTATGCCAGTTAAGCAAAAAAGTTTATTAGGCAAGAAAGAAGCAGTATTGAAAGAACATTCACACTCACAATCTGTCAAGTTAATTTCCAAAGTCTTACCATTACCCCTGGGTTCTCAATCATATGAGCTGGCATTTTTTTCCTTTCTAGACAAAACTTCATCATATGTCCAGGCTTTTTACAGACGAAATATAAGTTCTCTTTTTCAGCCTTTTTCCGGGACATAGATTTCTGGAATCTCTTTTTCTTCGGTTTCCTGGGTTCCGATGCTGCTTGACCCAATTTGTCAAAATATTTTGCTTGGTCTGGACCACGCCTCTTCCCCTTCTTGGTTTTTAAAGCAGTTGGAATTTGCGCAAATTGCTTCCTGGATGCCACCACTGTGGAATCATATGCTTTCGAAATTCAAAATGCATTCTCGAGGCTTTGAAGCAAAGACTTCCGCAAAAGCATCTTAGGTAGTTGGCTTCACCGGTAAATCTCGCCACCATGATGATGTGTTGGCGCATAAGAACAACACAACACTTTCAATTTTCTTCTCAAATGGAACTCCATGTAGGTTGAAGTAACTGCTCCACTTAACGATCCAGACTTCAAATTTCTTTTCCTTCTTCTCTCCAGAATAAATTTCTGGTTGAAAACCAAGATTGGACGAAGATAACAATTTGACTTGGTTCAAAAGAACTTCCATTTGTTGATCTCTCATCTGATTTCGATTATTCATATTATTGAGCATCGTACTCAATTGTTGGCAAATCACCATATAGGATGGTACAACTGGATTTGCAACTTGATTTGAAGTTTCTTCGGCCATCTCAATTTATCTATTTCTGAAAATTACTAAAATTAGTTAATATCTGATTAACTATTTAGTGAAGTATAGTTGACCAAAATCTAACTGAAATTGACTCCAGTATGGTCAATTCACTAATTTTAGTACATTTGATAGATAATTCAAGAAACTAGCAAAAACTAAAAATTTTGAATTTTCGGATTTTAAATTTTTTTAAAATTTTTACGTAACTTAAAAATTTGTCAAAAATATTGTCAATAATTAGGCAAGTGAAATCGAAAAATCGATTCACTATTCGATTCTTAATCTTACTGAATTAATGTCTATCAGGCATGTATGACATGCGACATTAACTGCTTCTTTTGACTTTAACGGAATTTTACGTAAATTTCAGTTCTACGGAAATTGTCACCCATATATCTTGATTTGTGTCCTAATTATCAAAGCACATGCATATAATCACTCAAAACAAATGTGAATCCCTCATGCATGTCAGAATCACTCTGAGAATCAGCATGCAATCACTCCATGTAAGCACAGTACCACAAATTAGGAAATTGACTAGCATGCAATCAAAACAATTTCAATTTTTGCCAATTTTACTCACAAAATTGTAAAACATTAGACGATCATATCTTTGGCTACAAGACACCAAATTGTTGGATTTCTATCTTCTCCATTGTATCAAATTTCGCTTTTTGTTTCTGTTTTGTTTTCAGGAGCCTAAGCAAGCAACTACAGATCACAAATCATGACAGAATCAATCAAGAAGATGACGTGAATGATGAGGTGGAGAAGAGAACAATTGTATTTTCTGTTTTACATTTTCGGGTGAGTCATTCAGTGTCTCGCTCGTTGGCAGCCTGACGTTCACCTAAGTCGCTGTGTTATGCTCGTTGGCAGACTTTCATGCACAACTCTACTCTCTATCTTACTCACTCGTCCTATATCGTCCCATGTTTTCGTGTTAATCAAAATACATATTAATCTCTACTATGTGGAGTTTACTAGATAGTTTATTAGAGAATTACAAGACAAGTTAATGCTAATCAACTAGTTAGTTATTTTCTATTATCGCTGTCTCTTCCAGCTGAGCGAGAAGTACAATACACCACGCTCATCGAGCTGCTAATTAGCAGCGCAAATTGTTCTCTTTTGTTTCGTGTCTTCTTCTAGTGTGTTTTGTCACCTGGTCATTGGGCCGAATCTTGAACACTTTTCTTTCGATCTTTCGGGTGTGTTCACCCTTCACTTTGTTTCATTTCGTTTCGCTTCATCACCTTCGCGACAAAGTTGCAGGAGTTCACAATTTTTGACACACTCTCTTGAACCTTGCAACTTTGTATATTTAATCCAATTGCTTTTCTTTGTCTTGCGAAGAGTGATTTGTCGAGCGGCTTCGTGAGCAAATTTGCAATCATGTCTTCAAATTTTATGTACTGAACCTTGAGCTCTCCTTTCGAGATCAAGTCTCGAATATGATGGTACTTCAGAGGTATATGCTTTGTCTTTGAATGGAAAACAGGATCCTGGGACAAATATATGGCACTTTGAGAATCCATCATCATCGTGCATGGTTCTCTTTGTGGTATGCCAACTGCTTTCAACATCATCTGCAAACATACTACCTCGTTCGCCATCTTTAAAACTGCGATATATTCAGCTTTGCATGAGGATTGAGCCACTAAGGTTTGTTTCTTGCATGTCCAGCTGATTGCTGCTCCGCACGCAATCAAACATCCTCCTTGTTGGAAATTAAGCCCACAGTTGTCTCCTTAGTGAATGACTAATTTCTATTTCATGATTCTTCCTGCATGTTTATTGATCATTGATCTAGGGTCAGGTGAAACAAACTTTGGTTCTATGTCTGCTCATTTAATACCTGCAGGAATCACAAACTTAAACAACCAATTTATTTGAAGAACGTCTACAATGGGCTTCCGGCTGATCTCCAGCAAAGGGTAACCAATCCTGTCATAATTTCAAAGTTCAGATATCAAGTTTAATAACTTGAAGTTATTGAAGACTTGGCCATCTTCAAGGACTTCCACAAAACTTGCATTTAGAACAAGTCTGTAGAAATACATTACTTTTTCAACAGTCTGCAAAAATACACTATGTTTTCAACAGCTTCAACTTTTTCGCATTTCCCCGAAATGCGACTTGCATAGTTCAAAAGTTTAACTGATTTTAACACACCTTCGACTCTTTGCAAAAAATGCGAAGAGAGAGAAAATCCCGAAGGTCATCTATTTTCATGCATTAAACTGTTTTAAAGGCATCACCGTCTTTTTGAGGACAACTTTGGCTTCTTGCGAAAAATGCGAAGAGAAAAAAAAATCCAGAAGGTCATCTAAAATAAACGAAGAACGTTCTAGCCACGTCCTCGTCCGTGTCAACGATGCTGCATTATTGACCATAAATACTGTGTATAGTTGTCACAGAAGCCATATACTTCCAAGTACACCGACTTTTTTAATTAGGTGACAAGCATTCAATGTAATTAATACATGAATTGAGTCTATAAAAAATCATCTCTAGACTCTTCGGTGGACTGTACTCTTGTTTCAGAGTATGAATTAATTTTTAAAATCCTGTTGGGCAATTAGAACACTTAAAGCTGTGATTACATTTAGCATAAGCTGTCTATTAGACTGTTTTTACATTTAGCAGCTGATTAGAACGGGAGAGCTGTTCCGCAATATTCCTGCTCTCTTCTTCGTTGGCATTTTGCTGTCTCCCTTGTCCTATCAGATTGGTATCAGAGCATAGCTCAAATAAACCGAGAGATTAAGTTTGTTCTATTTGTATAATGTTATCATGTCTTATATAGGTAGCTCTTCATCTTCATCACTCAGTGAAGCTAGAGTCATTGACAAGTTCAATGGTTCTAACTTCTACATTTGGAAGTTAAAACTTAGAATGATGTTGATAGATAGAGATCTTTGGGATGTAGTAGAAGGTGCCGACCTGAAACCAGAAGATGGTGATCAAGCAAAGGCCTGGAGGATCAAAGATCAAAAGGCCCTAGCATGTATCACAGTCACTGGCCGACTCCCAAATATCTCACGTTACCACATGCAAAACCTCAAGTACTGAACTTGTTATCAAGTCTTTATGAGACTCACAATGTAACCACAAGATTACATCTTAGAAGGAAGTTCTTTACTCTTAGCATGTCTGATTCTATTGCCATCACTTCTCACACCAACAACTTCAAGTCATTGTTAGATCAGTTATCAATTTTAGGATGTTCTATTCAAGATGATGATGCCGTTATGACCTCGCTTTCTTCTCTTCCAAAGTCCTATGAGCACTTTGTGGTGATGATCTCCACACAACCCGACCTCACTGTTCAAAAGGTGATCGGTCATCTTCTTCAAGAAGAAATGCGGAGAAAGACTAGCAGCCTGTCCATCAAAGACAAATCCATGGCTCTATACGCCAAGAAGAAAGACTATTCCAAGGGCAAGAATCAAGTGCAGCAGCAACAACAGAAGCCTCACACTCAAGGTGAGCATGGTGGATCATGCAAGAAGCTTTTCTACAGATATTGCAAAAGAGCTAATCACGACGTCATCAAGGAGTGTCGCATAAGGATCTACAACGAGGCAAAGAAGCAGCAACAACAGTAGCAGCCAGACTTCTCCAACACGGCGGAATTCAAGGAGTCAGATACACACTTGTTAATGACTTACAGCAGTAGCAAAGACTGTGATAGCTGGTACTTGGAGAGCGGCACTACCCAACACATGACCTCTCGCACGGAATGGTTTACGGAGTACACAACTTATAGCAGAGACCAATTTATCTACCTCGGAGATTCTAGCACCATACGTGTGGAAGACAACAGTGAAGATCAGTTTCAACAATGATCTGTCCATTTGTGTTCCTAACGTCCTTCATGTTCCTCAGTTGTCAAAGAACCTGTTATCAGTTTCTAAGATAATTGATGAGGGTTACACTGTTACCTTCTCATCTGAGCAGTGTACAATACTCGAGGAAGATACTACTCTGACTACATGCACTAAAGTCGAAAATCTTTACGTACTCTCTAATTCAGTTGCATTAGCTAGTATCTCTAACGAAAATGTAAACGACAGTGTTGTTCTGTGGCATAGTCGATTTGGACACATGAATAGAAGATCACTTTCTTATATGCGTTGTAATAATTTAGTTGATGGTTTGAATTTCCCGTCTTCATTAGATATGAAATCTTTTTTTTGTGAATCATGCATACTCTAGAAGCAAGTTTCCAAAATCACATTCCATCAAAACAAAGCATGTATTAGATCTTGTACATAGCGATTCCACGGTCTGAAATAGGCCGCAAGAGCATGGTTTGATATAATCAACTCTCATCTCATTCAATTGGGATTTGCAAACAATTCAGCTGACTGTAATGTTTATTCAAAGCATATAGGCAACAATTCAGTTCACATAGCTCTTTACGTAGATGATGCATTTATTTTGTCTAACGACGCTTCTCTTCTGCACACTACTAAGAGTGATCTATCAAAGAAATTTGACATGACTGATTTAGGAGCTGTTCATTCTTTGCTAGGAATTCACATTACTAGAAATAGACTTCAGAAGAAGATCTATCTTAGCCAGCATGCATATCTAAAAGGCATTTTAGAAAAGTTTCATATGTCTGATTGCAAGCCAATTGATACCCCAATGGATCCAAGTATAGTATTGACTAAACCTTCTTGTGCTGAGACTGATAGTGAAGTACTCGACTTAGCGAAATACCCTTATCATTTACTAATAGGATCTTTACTGTATGCAATGTTCTGTACTGGACCAGATTTAGCATATACTGTTAGCACGTTGAATCAATTCATGTCTAATCTTAGGATCTCTCATTGGAAAGCATTGAAGAGAGTGATGAGATATATTCAAGGAAGTTTAGATTACATCTTATGTTACGATGGATATGCTATCGACCCACTCGTCCTGCGAGGCTACTCCGACTCAGATTGGGGAGGAACAGTCTGTTGTGGGTATTTCCTATACATAAATAAATAAGTGGGTCCCACCACTTAAAGTACTGTTGGCCAAGCCTTACCTTGTGGGCCCCGCCACAGTACATTGTACAGTTAGAATAATAAAGTGTGAGGGCACTGGTGTCCTACATGTGTAAGCCCAACCCAATGAGCACGCAAAATGGTTAGGTAGAACTTGAATAAAAGACTTGGGGCCTTAGTTAGAATAGATTAATTAAAAAGCCCAAAGTCAAGTTCATAAGGTTCTAAGTTAAAAGGGAATCTCTCAAACTCACATGAATCATGTGAGTTTGGCCCCTTTCCTAATGAACCATTAGATTGAAGTTCAATTAGTTTGAAGGGCTAGGATGCCATTGTAAATAGGCCAATGAGAGCCAAGATGGCCCTCCCTCCTCAACTATATAAGGAGGCCATTTTTCATTGTACACACCTTCTATTCTTCTTAATAAATCTCTCTCTCTCTCTCTCTCTCTCTCTCTCTCTCTCTCTCTCTCTCTCTCTCTCTCTCTCTCTCTCTCTCTCTCTCTCCTATGTTGGGATAAAATAGCTTTGGGTAGGCGCTTGAGCCCCCAAGGCCTTTCTCAACTTAGGCTCTCTCTCTCTCTCTCTCTCTCTCTCTCTCTCTCTCTCTCTCTCTCTCTCTCTCTCTCTCTCTCTCTCTCTATGTTGGGATAGAATAGCCTTGGGTAGGCGCTCGAGCCCCCAAGGCCTTTCTCAACTTAGGCTCTCTCTCCCTCTCTCTCCAAGGGTGAATGGTGCATAGCTATGGGTAGGCGCTCGAGCCCCCATAGCCCCAACCATCCATGGGGAACTCTCTACTCTTTCTCTTCTCTCTCTCTCTCTTCTCTCCTCTCTCTACCTCTCTCTATCTCCTTTCTCTACCTCCCTTCTCTCTCTCTTGCTATGCAGGTGTGCACGGGCGGCTCCTAGTGAACGGACCCCTATACTACAACCAACTACAATTGGCGCCGTCGCCAGGGAGCGCCAATGTTGCTCACCGCATAGCTGCCTTTCAAACCCTCTATTTCTTCATTCCTCTCTCCACTCTTTTCTGCTTCCTCCCCCTCACCTCCTCTTTTTCCTATTCTCCGGAATCTTCCATTTCCATTACAAAAAACCCAAGCCCTCAAGGGATTAGTTTTATTTTTTAAGTAGTAATTTTAATTCTGTAGGCCATATATTGTGTAGTTAATTTTTGATTAAGGTTTTTTTCAAATTGCCCACTATTATGACTTTAGTTCACTTTTTTCAAGCTTTCCCCCCTCCTTCCTTTTTTCAAAGTACCATTTTATGTTTTCTAATCATTTTATTTTTTTAAGTTTCCCCTCCCTTCTCATAAGTTACCTAAGTATTTTTTAAGCTTTTCTTTTTCCCGGTTCTTTAATCTCTTTTACGTTTCTTTCTCAAACAAGTTTTTTTTCCCTTCGAGTCTCCTCACGTCCTATCCGTTAATTTTCATTTTTTACGGCATTGTTAAAAAAAAAAAAACAAACAAACTTTTGTAAAGGCCTTTGAACTTCCATCTTAGTCTCACTAAGACCAGGACACAGAGAAATCTGCAAGGGTTTGTTGTCAAAAAAAAAAAAAAAAAACAACAAACAACAAACTTTTGTAAAGGCCTCTGAAGTTCCATCTTAGTCTCACTAAGACCAGGACACATAGAAATCTGCAAGGGTTTGTTGTCAACAAAAAAAAAAAAACAACAAACTTTTGTAGAGGCCTCTGAAGTTCCATCTCCTTGAGACAAGGACACAGAGAAATCTGCAAGGGTTTATTTTTCTATAAAAAAATAAAAATACGAATTGGGCCATTAGCCTCGTTGGGAAGCGACCCTATCTTTGATAGCTCCTCCCACGACTGTCGAAGGCCCTTTTCTATAAAAAATATTATAATAATTTTAGCCCAAGCCTCTTTGGTGAGTGACTTTGTCTTTGATAGACTCCTCCCAAGACCGCCAAGGCTAAAGCGAGTTATAGTTGGTATTGAAAAATCCTTCTATAAACTTGCGGAGAAGTGTCAAAAAGTAGTTTTTTGAAGCTAAACTAACCCTTTGCCAAAAACCCTACATAAGTACTTTTCCAATTATCATCCCTCGTCATAAGACTTTCGTTGGAAGGGCATAATTGAATTCATTTATAAAATCTACCCTTGTCCAAACCGTGAATGTTCTAGACAAAGGAATATTTCTGCTTTTCTTTTCCTCTTCCATCTCCTCATCATCAATTCCCTCATACACATTTCAAAAACTGCATCCCCCAATCTCTCTCTCGTACATCACCACACCACTCCATATCATCTTCATCTTGCACACAACAGGCCATGGCAATGTATAAGCAGCTTGCCCAAATCTCGATGCATTCTGGAGAAACTCTCAAGGGCTACACTGGACGATTTGCCAAGATGGTGGGAGATTGGAATTCCGGTCTTCCTAGTCACCACAAAATGGCATTTTTCTATGCCGGATTACCGCACGAGATCAAGATTGGTATGTCACCCTTTACAACAAATACCAGTCCAAACGAACTTTGTGAGGCAGCCGCTATTGCAGAAGCACATATCTTGCACACACCATCACAGCCCATATCCAACATTCAAACAATCAGGGATGATAGAGCATCTAATCCACAAGATGCCACAAACAACGCTAGCCAAAGTACTAGCAACACGGACGATCACTGTCAGTGACACAGATGAGATGTGCAGTCAATCTGATTATCTCCCAGAACCACAAATTGCCAATCGGAAGATCCGACCATTGGACCAGTGCCATTATTGTTTTGGAAAACATCCAACACCTCAATGTCCAGTTCGGAATCCGAGATTACAAAATCAATCCAATAAGGGAATTCTGGAGATTGGAAATCAATTAACAAAACCTTCATCTATGCCATCTAGCTTGCCATCAGATCGCTCCTCCAAAGAAAATGGATCGGTCTCAAAACTTTCAGAATCTTCTCTAGTGGCTAGGCAAGGTTCGGTGGAAGTATTGGTTATATCAACGAGCGGACCATCCCAGACAGGGGAAGTTCAAACTGGCTCACCACTATATTACGTGGAAGGGATCAAAGGAGACCTGATTCCGGTGTACGCGCATCAATTGAGAGGTGACATAATCTTACACATGGTACGATGTTTCGGATGTGGAGGTAAACATCGTAGATCAGAATGTCCACACCGAAATGATCTGTCCTCCTTTTATCCTTGGTGTGAACAATGCGGCATCAATCACCCATGTCGTGATTGTCCACTAAGAGATCCAAGAAAAGCCGTTATGACTCCTACCTGCTTGAATCGGCAACCTACATATGACCATGCAAATCCACCAACCGAGAAGCTGCACTACAAACGCAAACTTCTAGTGCCACCTAGTTACAAAGTAGATGCGGATGGAAGGAATGAGAAAAAGATCCTAAAACAAGTTGACACGGCCACACGTGAATCACCAACACCACAGAAGACAGAGTGGATAAAATCTAGCCAACCAGGGGTAGCGGAAGAAGTCAAGAAATTGGCAACAGATGCAATCCAGCAGATTTTACCAAGCCTCATTAAACAAATGCTGCAACAACTTCTGGTGGATGAATTACAAAGGGGCCTCACATCAACCACACAACTTGAAGGCAAACTGACTACCAATCAACGCAACGATCCATCTGTACCACCTTCAAGAGAGCAGTCCATTGAGAAAGGAAAGACTAAGGTGGAAGATTGTCCTCTCATCTCAACGCCAATCATAAGCAAGATCCAACCACAGTCGGAATGTTCCACTCAATATCTGGCCACCACAAAGCTACATCAGGACATCACATTGCTTAGACGGCCAAATCCAAGGAATCCAAGCCCAAAATGGCCAATTGCACAGCAAGAACCAGAACCTACAATGACAAAGCCTTGTCCTACATCTATGATATTGACTGCTGAGGAAAGTTGTCAGGTTATGGCATACCATGAATACCTGGATAGACAAGAGCATCAAGCAAGCACGTCATATCCATTATGATTTGGGGGAGTCCATGACATTGGGACCAGTTGCGCCGATCTATGAGGATCCCTTATATCAGCAAGATTTATCTTGGGATCCTCCGAGGGCATATCTCGACTACCCAATTGTCAATGAACAAGGTTATCCGGAATGGCCACCAGACCCTTATGGGTATTATTGGCAAGTCCAAGTTCTTGCTGATCGCCATCATCCAATAAAGCCTCAGGTTTTACGTAAGCGAATTTGATCCACGCTTTTCTTGAAACACCCATGTCCCAGCAAAAAAAAAAAAAAAAACCGACAACAGCGCCCCTTCACGACAGTTGCTGCCTAGTGCCGAGGGACCGGCACTACTTTGGGCCGTGGACCCTGTTGTGGGTATTTCCTATACATAAATAAATAAGTGGGTCCCACCACTTAAAGTACTGTTGGCCAAGCTTTACCTTATGGGCCCTGCCACAATACATTGTACAGCTAGAATAATATAATGTGAGGGCACTGTCGTCCTACGTGTGTAAGTTCAACCCAATGAGCACACAAAATGGTTAGGTAGAACTTGAAGAAAAGACTTGGGGGCCTTAGTTGGAATAAATTAATTAAAAAACCCAAAGTCAAGTTCATAAGGTTCTGAATTAAAAGGGAATCTCTCAAACTCACATGAATCATGTGAGTTTGGCCCCTTTCCTAATGAACCATTAGATTGAAGTTCAATTAGTTTGAAGGGCTAGGATGCCATTGTAAATAGGCCAATGAGAGCCAAGATGGCCCTCCCTCCTCAACTATATAAGGAGGCCATTTTCCATTGTACACACCTTCTATTCTTCTTAATAAAGCTCTCGCCTTCTGGTTCGCTCTCTCTCTCTCTCTCTCTCTCTCTCTCTCTCTCTCTCTCTCTCTCTCTCTCTCTCTCTACATTGGGATAGAATAGCTTTGGGTAGGCGCTCGAACCCCCAAGGCCTTTCTCAACTTAGGCTCTCTCTCTCTCTCTCTCTCTCTCTCTCTCTCTCTCTCTCTCTCTCTCTCTCTCTCTCTCTCTCTCTCTCTGTTGGGATAGAATAGCTTTGGGTAGGCGCTCGAGCCCCCAAGGCCTTTCTCAACTTAGGCTCTCTCTCCCTCTCTCTCCAAGGGTGAATGGTGCATAGATATGGGTAGGCGCTCGAGCTCCCATAGCCCCAACCATCCTTGGAAAACTCTCTACTCTCTCTCTTCTCTCCTCTCTCTACCTCTCTCTACCTCCTTTCTCTATCTCCCTTCTCTCTCTCTTGCTATGCAGGTGTGCACGGGCGACTCCCAGTGAACGGACCCCTATACTACAACCGACTACACAGTCTCTACCAGAAAATCTATCTCTGGGTTCTGTTTCTATCTGGCAGGGGGACCGATTTCGTGGAACTCAAGGAAGCAGAAATTAGCTGCGCTTTATTCGACAAAGGCAGAGTACATCGCAGCATGTTAAGCTTCAAAAGAAGCTGCATGGATCAGGTTATTACTTCATGACTTACATCACACTTAGTTTAATACTACCACCATTCTGTGTGACAAATTGAGCTGTATTTCACTATCACTGAATCCCAGATTTCATGGCAAATACAAGCACATAGAAATACAAGCACATAGAAATCCAAACACATAGAAATCCAGTATCATTTCATTCGCGAGAGTTTTCTCAGGGCAAGTGATCCTTCAATACTGCTCCACAACAGAAATGGTCGCAAAAATCTTCACCAAAGTGCTTCCCAGAATCAAGCACCAGAAATTCTTCAACAAGCTGAACCTAATGAAGCTACCAAGGCACCAACCATGACCTTAAGGGGGACTGTTGAAAATTAAGCCCACAATTGTCTCCTTGGTGAATGACTAATTTCTATTTCATGATTCTTCCTGCATGTTTATTGATCATTGATCTAGAGTCAGGTGAAACCAACTTTGGTTCTATGTCTGCTCATCTGATACCTGTAGGAATCACAAACTTAGACAACCAATTTATTTGAAAAACGTCTACAACGGGCTTCCGGCTGATCTCCAGCAAAGGGTAACCAATCCTGTCATAATTTCAAAGTTCAGATGTCAAGTTTAATAATTTGAAGTCATTGAAGACTTGGCCATCTTCAAGAACTTTCGCAAAACTTGCATTTAGAACAAGTCTGCAGAAATACATTACTTTTTCAACAGTCTGCAGAAATACACTATGTTTTTAATAGCTTCAGCTTTTTCGCATTTTCCCGAAATGCGACACTTGCATAGTTCAAAAGTTTAACCATTTTTAACACACCTTTGGCTCTTTGCAAAAAATGCGAAGAGAGAAAAAATCCCGAAGGTCATCTATTTTCATGCGTTAAACTGTTTTAAAGACATCACCGTCTTTTTGAGGGCATCTTCGGTTTCTTGCGAAAAATGCGAAGAGAGAAAAAAATCCCGAAGGTCATCTAAAATAAACAAGAAACATTCCAGCGACATCCTCGTCCGCGTCAACGATGCTGAATTATTGACCATAAATACTGTGTATAGTTGTCACAGAAGCCATATACTTCCAAGTACAACGGCTTTGCTAATTAGGTGACAAGCATTCAATGTAATTAATACACGGATGAAGTCTATAAATAAATCATCCAAGCACAGATTACGTGTTGCTCCGTCCATATGAGACACATTATTTGAGCCTCCCTATTACGCCGTCATTTTTTGTTGTAATTGCTATTTGTATTGTGCTTCAGTGTAATATAGCAACAGCTTGCTTTTATCTGTGTACAATGTAGATGAATGCTTGTTGTGATTGAAAGCACTTTCATTACTGTTTGATCGCGCTTGTTTACTCACTCTGTTCAGAATACGGACGTCTACGACTCCTCAATTTCTGATCAGACGATGGCTGTCTTTGACGCCTGAGGAACTCGCATTATCATATTGCTCTTCCATTTACTTCAGAGCTATACTTCACGTTGAATCTGATTTCAATAGTACCACATACAAACCATCTCTAATCTCGTCGGTGGACTGTCCTCTTGTTTCAGAGTATGAATTAATTTTTAAAATCCTGTTGGGCAATTAGAACACTTAAAGTTGTGGTTACATTTAGCATCAGCTATCTATTAGACTGTTTTTGCATTTAGCAGCTGATTGGAACGGGAGAGTTGTTCCGCAATATTCCTGCTCTCTTCTCCATTCGTGTTCTCCTGTTTCCCTTGCCCCATCACTCCTGTCACGGACTTGTTGTCGTCTTTGCAGCTCACCCAACTTGCATCACTATAGTGTTGCAGCTCAATGCCTTTGTTTGCTTTGTAGATTAATTCCATGTTTTGGGTACCCTTCAGATATTGCAGAATTCATTTCGCCATTTGCCAATGGGCAGTCCTCACTTCGTACTTCTGCTCTAGTCTTTCCCATGTTTCATGGTTGCTCTCACAGTCTTCAATCTGCATGAGTATTTCTTCATTAATGGACGAAACGATGATCGCCATTGCACGTTCATCTTTTCTGATCCACTCCGCTCTCCTTGGGTCTCCTTCTGGAGGCTGCACCTCTGTGAGTTTGGTCACCGACCAGATGCCTTCACCCTTCAAAAGTGTTTTGATTTTGAATTTCTATACTTTGTAGTTTTCGCCATCAAGACTGATTTCTATTCTCGTCTGGATCATTGTAGCCATATTGTGTTGTCTTAGAGAATCATTGTTCAGATATCACGTAGCAATAACCTGGGGCTCTGATACCATGTAGCGAATTTTGCTTTTTGTTTCTGTTTTGTTTTCAAGATCCTAAGCAAGCGACTACAGATCACTGATCATGACAGAATCAATCGAGAAGACGATGCGAACGATGAGGTGGAGAAGAGAACAATTGTTGTTACATTTCTCAATCGAGGAGGACATCTACATGATCCAGAAGGCTACATCCTCAATGGTCGAGAAGACCAGGTATGCAAACTCCACAAAGCTTTGTACGGTCTGAAACAATCTTCCAGAGCATGGTTTCATCGAATCAACACGTTCTTGATTGATCATAGATTCCAACCTAGATCTGCAGACTGTAATGTATATTTCAAAGCTGTTAATCAATTCTTTCTCATCATCACACTTTATGTGGATGATACATTGTTGTTTGGCAACAATATTGCTCTGTCAAAGGATACAAAGAGGATGATGTCCCAAGAATTCAAGATGGCAGTTCTTGGAGAAGCACACTACTATTTCGGGATTCAGATCCACAGAGACTGAAGTCGAAGACTTCTCTATATCACCTATCAGAGGTACTTTTATAACTTGCTGATGAAATTCAATTTTTTGAATTGCAAGCCTGTGCATAATCCCATGGATCTAGGTCTCAGATTATCCAAAGAATAGTGCCCTCATACCAATGAGGAGAAGGCAGAAATGAAGGGGTATCCATACCAATCTATTATTGGATCACTGATGTATGCAATGATTTCGACTAGGCCAGATCTTGCATACGCCATTAGTTCCTTGAGCCAATACATGACCAATCTTGGCATGATCCATTGGAAAGCTCTCATCAGAGTAATGAGATATGTACAAGCCACAATGGACCTCTACATTTGCTATGGTGATGGATATCCATCCGATATCCATACTCTTCATGGATATACAGATGCAAATTGGGCAGGTGATATCGAGCTAGTTGTACTACTGTATGTGAGTGATCTTTTTCATTTATTGCATTGATTTGAAGGTAATAAAGTTGATTAAAGGTCTCGAAAGCTTGCTGCAACTTTCTTTGGAGTGTTTTATCGAATCTATATGCCTTTTATGGAGATAATGTCAAGATAAGCTAGTTTGGTAACTAGTCTTGATTCTAGCTCATAGTTTGGATGTAGATCAATCAAATGTGCATTCTCCATCACTTTTAGCATTTATTGAGATTCATTTTTCTGTAAAATTTTGTCATGGTATCATAGCCTAATCAAAATTTTAGATTTGAATTTACAAGCTTAAATCCTAGATTTTGAGTAGTATTGGTTTTTCCTTTGCTACTAGTTGATAATCTAGAAATAGCACCTCCAAATTTGGTTTCATTTGGAAGAAAACAAATCAAAGGGGATCTATTTTGTTGAGTAACCGAGATTGGGTCATTTCCATTCATCCAAACCAAACTAGAAAGTTCTCATGAGTTGAATCTTGATGTACAAGTCTTCTTGTAGGGATTTTCATAAGGATTTCATTGCCACCACTCTTTAGGAAAGTGAATCATCCATTTGAGAGCTTGAATAGGTCATTATTAGGATTTTTGAGGTCCTTAAATACACCTTTTAAGTTCAGATCAAGTGATTTGATGATTTTTTTATCTAGAAACACAAAACTACTGACTGTGTTTATTTTTTGCTCGAATTTGAATAGGTTTGTTATTGAAGATGTCAATGTGACTCAACCTAGATTCATAGGGCTTTATTAGTGAGGCATTTGTGTGCTCTAAAGTGATTTTGGTTCATTCACCCTTCTTGTGAAGTTGAGATCAAGGAGGAGGCTAGTTTTGGTCAAATCTATAGTAAATTGAGCTAGGTTTGGATCAAGCTTTGATCAAGAAGATTTATCAAGCTCAAGATCACCTTAGATATTGTTGAGAAATCAACGAGTGATTATTCTCAAGTCCCAAAGAGAGTGGGATAGCTAGTTGTGATCAAATCTTGTACAATGTATCTTGATTTCTAGAATCTATTCCTTTCTTGTAGAACATGACATCAATGAGTGCTTATCTTTTGGATTTTAATTATAGATTGAACTCTTACAATTATTCAATTTGGAAGTTAAGAATGGAATTCAACCATGTTTTTACAAGATTTGATGGATATTGTGAATGGAGAGGAACATGAGCCAATCCATCCACAAGAGGCAACTAAATACAAGAAGAGATGCATGATTGCACTCCATTGTATGAAAATGAATGTTGCAAATGATTTTCTCAAGGAAGTAGGAGCATGTACTGTAGGGTCGAAGATCTTGCGTAGTATAGCCCTCCCGCCTGTCGACAAGGTAACGTTAGATCACTGGATAGGTACCTAACTATGCATAGATGCTATCTTTAGTTAGTTTCCTACTTTCTCCCTTAACTCTATTCACCATTAACACTACCCTCCTTTAATTATACTCCTCTACACTAACATTCATCATGCTTTTGGGTGAAGGGAAAGGATAGACAAGAAGATGAAGAGAGAAGAGAAGAGAGAAAGAGAGAGAGATGAGATGGAGGTTAGCTCAAATGCTCAATGTCATTGCTTATGGAGAAACCTGTGACTAATCACAAACTAAAAGCATGGAAGAAATGGAAATAACAAGTAATCAGAACAATAGCATAAGCAAGATTGATTAGCAAATGAGGATGCTTGAGCTCTCAAAATAGTAGAGTCTCCTCCTCTCTATTAAGCATGCAAATAGTGTACAAATGGTGCCTTTTTATAAAATGGGGAAGGCCCTTGCCCCTCAATCCTATTGGCTAATATTCACATTGATCCTATCCATTCATCTTGGACCCAACTTGATCCACGGGTCCACAAAAAGTACATTGAAAATCACAAGATTCATGTGAGTCCAAAATTGGACCCAACTCTAAAAAGTAAACTCTAAGTTTAAAATTGACTTTGGGTCTCAATTTTTATTACAAAGGCCCAAGTCTATTTTATTTTATTTACACTTTGGCTTGCGAGCTCATTGGGCCATGGGCTTATATGCGCCGGATGCCATGCCCTCACAACACATTTTATTGGACGATTTTATTTATTTACACTTTGTTGGGAATACCCCCAACAGGACCCACGGCCTGAAGTAGTGTCAGTCCCTTGACACTTTGTCGGTTTAGTATAGCATTTGCTTTGCTCGCCTCTGGTGGATCAGGTAGCCCGTAACGTCTTCCATGCGGGTGTAGTACCCTACTTTCCAAGATAGCTTTGGCTGCTACCTCATCCAGGATGTATTTTTCCAGAGTCTGGTACGCTGTTGTTAGGTTTGTGGGAGCAGGCGATATACTGGCACTGGTAGGGGCTTGTGTTGTATCGGCCTCGACGACTTGTGGAGTATCGTCGTCATCATCTTCTATCAGGTTCTCATTGGACCTTATGCCATCAATCTGGGGCGGTAGGATTAGCCCGATCTGGCGATGGTATGAAAATCATTTGGACAAATGCATCATCAGGCAATGGTTTTTGGTTGCCCTTGCCAACCTTTGTTGGCGAAGCAGGTGGGGTTTGAGAAGCAACTGTGGATACAGGAGTGAGGACGGTTTGTCCGAATGAGAGGATGGAAGGAACAGAGGAGAACTGAAGGCTATGGAAGAAGGTGAGGATGGAGCAGAAAGTATCTGACGTGGGGGTGAAAAATTGATGACTTGCATCAACACCAGAGTGTCTGGAGACAATTGAGAATCAGAAGGATTGAATGAAATAGAAACAACGGTGGCGGCAGAAGTGATGGAGGATGCGATGGTGATGGACGGAGTAGTGGATAATGAAACAGAGATAGGAGTGGTATCAACAGAGGAAATGGGGATGGACACAGAAACAGTTGTGGATGAAACAGAAAGAGAGGTAGCGACAACAGAGATCGGAGTGGGGGGTTGCACGGAAGAAGAAGTGGCAGTGGTTAGTGAGGTAGTGGAGGCATGTCTTCGGGTAGCATATTGATCTTAGCCCGATTGGTCATTTTTTTATTTTCTATCACCTGTGTAGAAGATGACGCTGTATCTGAGTCTATTTTGATTGATTTCAAGGAGTCCAACACCTTCTTTTTGCCCTTTTTTGTCATTTTGGTGGGTTCATCCTTGTTGTCTTTCATCGAGAATGCCACGACATTTGCCTCATGGTTGCGAATATCAACATCCACTGTAGCTATCGCCTCTTTGGGTAGATCACTCCATTGGATCACTTGGTTGTAGCATTGCTTCAACTAATTTTTCTTATTCGCAGGTGCCTTGGGTGGATCGATCCTTGAGATTTTCGCCATAGTAGCCTTTTGCGATGGTTGAGCTGGTACTTTTTTGGTTCTGTAATGATCTGGGTCCATGTGGTGTAGGACCTGTTCATGAGTTATCTCAATCTCCTTATCATAAGTTAGAGCATGCTGCCAAGGGACTAGATCATCGTCCACTGGGTTCTCAATAGGCTCTGCTAACAGCCATGCTACGTTTATCATATTCACCCCAAATGTGATTGGTGTGTCCATAGTGTAACACTTGAGTGAAGATGTATTGGGTTCCAGATCTGATTCATATTGACATGCCCGATAGTCAATAATTGCTAACGCATCCGTCTCTGAATCATGTGATCTCCCTTGGCTGGCCTTGCGCAATCAATCATGTGATTTGTCGTAGATGATTTGTCATCAACTTTGGGTGCAATAGGTTTCACTGCCCATGTGGTTGGATCAACCTTTACAGCCTGTTCTCTGTTCTCGAAGGTGAGTTTTTCCGTACCCTAGTTGTGTACTACTTGTGCAGTCCTCAACCATTGTCTTCCCAGTAAAATACGGTATGCAGATGGAGATTCAGGTATATCCATGACTACAAAAGTAATCACAAACTGTTGGCTTCAACTTTTGCAAACC
Organism: Diphasiastrum complanatum; assembly: GCA_029204225.1. Classification (NCBI taxonomy): domain Eukaryota; kingdom Viridiplantae; phylum Streptophyta; class Lycopodiopsida; order Lycopodiales; family Lycopodiaceae; genus Diphasiastrum; species Diphasiastrum complanatum. The sequence continues at coordinate 53,033,200 of CM055102.1, read as the reverse complement.
CCATTTTTCATACAAAGTAGTGGAGATCAAATTGACACCCAATCCTCCATCTATCATTGTTGTCTCGTCCTCGTATCTCTTGTGTTTGATTGGTAAAGTGATGTGTTGTGTTTCTCACTTTCCCATGCTGCTCCGATGTGAAGGATGTGACTTGTTTCTTCATAGCTCGTACAATATATGGGCTCAGGCACTACTGGCTCCTCATCCACTTTGGCCCATTCAGTTAGAACGCTTTTCGCTTGTGGTGCAATCTGCAGTAGTTTTCCGAGTGGTAAACTAACACAACTTGACAATAAAAGTGTGAGCCTTTCAGTGCGTGGTTCCTCGGGCTCCACCATGTGAAAAGGTGGTTCATGTTGGTGCAACCAATCATTCTGATCAGTGCGTAGCGGTGAGCCTGCTTGCGGTATCCGTTCGACGCCAACTGGAGGTTCCGTGGGACTGTCTCTTTCTTGCTCTTTTTCCTCCGCTTGTGCTTTCTGTAAACAGTGTCTTATTTTCTGGTACTGCCTTCTTTCTTCCCTCACATTCGGATATGGCGCGGAGGTTGAGGGTTGGTCGTCAGTGACCAATGGTGGTGGTGAGGGAGCCACTTTCTTCCTCTTCTGTGCTCGCGTAACAACTAACATAGGAGCGTGGAATTGTCGTCCTTCCGATGACATCCCTGCTAGAACGCTGGTTGCTATATTGCAATGAAGTTAAGAGGTGCATTGGTTCTAGGTTTAAATGGACAATTCTTGTAACAGTGCCCATAACCGCATTCTCGACAGAAGGATGTATATTGTCCCTTGTAGGGACATTCCGCAATTTTGTGTCCTTCGCCGCATCCGTAGCAGCCGTAATTTCTTTCGCCTTGACGCTGAGTTTGAGCTGCATAGGCCACAACATATTCATTTATGGCAGGATCCATAAATGGTTCAACTGGTCTGTACCATTGCTACTGCTCAGGTTGAGGTGGCATTTGCATCTCTGCTTCCGCTGCTGTCATGTTTACATGGGCCACTTGTTGATTGGCTGGCCCTGGTGGTGCATGTAAGGCCATACGCTGTTGTTGATTCGGTACGTCGTACCTTGGTGCCACATTGGGTGCCCCTTGATGGTAAGGATAAGAAGTCTGATAAAGACTTCTCTTCTGTTGAACAATCCGGGGGTTAAATGGGCAAAATGCCGTATCGTACGATGTTGCATTGCACAGATGGCAGAATCTATGTGTCAGTCTCAGATTTTGCTTTAGGACTGGACACTCGTTCGATGTATGGTTCTGTGTGCACACTGAACACCATATATTCTCCCATCTTGGATACTGCAGCTGGTCCGGTTCCGGTTGATGTGGCGCTACTGTTATAGCTCCTTGTAAGGCTTTCAATTTCCGGTCAAACTACGCCGTAAGTTGCTCCATCTGTTGTTTGTGTAATTTCGTCATTTGCTCCAACAGCAGTTCTATGGATAGAGCAGATGCGTTTGATGATGATGATGCGATCGAGGGAGTAGGAGTGTGGGTGGATGGATATTCGTCATCAAATCCCTCATCATCTTCCCTGATGGCATCTTCCATAGCTTCTTGTAGAATAGCATACTACTCCCGTCGTTTCAGTTCTCTTTTGATGCTTCGTAGTAGTGCGGCTAGGAACCACATGATCACCACATGATCGGGAGTTAGAGTTGCACTGCACTCGGATCGTAAGTGTTTGACCCGCTCAATATAGTCCCTGACCCTTTCTCATTTTCCCATCTTGACTTTGCTCAACAGGAGGTCGGGACTTCCAAGAACTTTCTTGGTTTAAAGAGCGTAATGAGAGCCGCTTTAACCGCTTCCCAGGTAGATTTTTCTTCCTCTGACAGGTTGAAAAACCAATCTTGAGGCACTACCAAACCAATCTTGAGGCACTACCAATAAGGACATGGAGAACAACATCAGCTTCTCCGCAAGTGTCCGTTCGCCGTAGATTTCACAAGCTTGCTCGTAGATCTGGAGGAATCGGATGAGATCTGATGATCCGTCGTATTTTGGTATTTCCATCCGTGGTGCTCTCCGGACTGCTTGCAAGGGAGCGATAGGTACGGGTTGGCCCATTGGATCCATTGGTGCTGGTTCCGGTTCTGCCTCTTGTTGCACAACTGCTAATCTGGGAAGGTGTGGTGCTTGATTTGCTATCCTTCTTGCTATTGATCGTCCCGATCTCAGCTTCATCCGATGGTGGGTTCCAAAGTGATTGGATCTTGCTTGTACAGTAGGATGCAGTCTGGATCTCAAGAATCTGATCATTCTGATTGGCCGGAAGTGAATTTTAGGCCTTTTGCGGTGGTTTTTTCCTGATAACTTTTTACTCCTTGTACTGATTGACCTGAGATTTTGACAGTAGCTGGATCTAATGCAGATCTTTCCACTTATCTGGTCTGTGAAGGTTCTCTTGTGCAAGGGTTCGCTGTGCGAGGGTTCTTTAGCTATTTTTGCAGATAAAAAACATGATATCTCTCAAATCCTTGGGAAGTAACTCTCGCAAGGCTCATAGTAGCTGGATCTGAATCAGATCTCACTATAGAATTATCTGCGAGAGTTAACTCTCGCAAGAAGTGAAAATTTCACTGTCTACGAGAGTTCAAAACCACTTTTTTGACTTGATCTTCACCAAATCTCAAAACTAACTCTCGCAGGCTTCATCACTGATGGAAATTATCATTTTAAATTGATTGAGAGGGTCTGCGAGGGTTCTTACTGGAAGGATTTGCTAGATCTTCACTTTTTAGTGATTTGTTTGCAGTTAAATTCAATTTTCTGCTCATTGGAATCAAACTAACTCTCGCAAGCTCTTCTGTATCCTGGTCTCACAGAGATGGAACTTCGAGAGTTCTTGACCATTGGAACTGACAATTTTGCTGTCTAATGCACATCTACGCAATGCAAATGTATCTATTGATGAATTCAATGCAATGTATCTATTTTAGCACATGATTTGCATGCTAGAATGCACAATAAATGTAATGGAAAGCACAATGTAAAGTAATGGAAACCACAATATAATGCATCAATAGATAACACATTAAGTTATCAACTAAATATCAAATGAGTCAAAATAAATGTGAATTTACCTTTACTATTGTATCTCCATTGTTTTGCAATCTTTGCTTTTCCTTTTGCATGCACTTGATCTTTGAATCCTTTGCAATGAAAGCTCATTTTTCATTTTTCATATCCAAACCTACATCACAAACAAAAAAGATCTTAAAACTTATGATTACAAAACACATACTATTAACATCCATCAATGAACTAAAAACTCTAAACACTATCAATCTTCTCACTCACATTCATCCTTATCTCATTCTCACTCCCATCTATACTCTCTTTTTCTCTCTCTCTCTCACAACAGTTTCAGAGCGAACCACATTTTGGTTCGCGCCAAATGTTTTTTTTTGGGACAAAATTTTTTGTGTGGATTATCCACGCGTGGATAATCCATGCAAATCTCAGAAACCTATCTGCATGGATACCGCGTAGATATAAAAAAAAATTTATCCATGCAGTATCCACGGCCTCAACTCTCTGGATTTTGCGTGGATAAAGCAAATTTTCCGTGGATAATCCACACGTGGATAATTATCCATGCAATATCCACGCGAAAGCCGAGCCTTTTTTATTTGATTTTTACTATGGCGTGGATAATCCACGCGTGGATTATCCACGTGAAATTAGAATTCCTACTTCTAGCTCCGGGTGTCGGAGGTTTGCCCGGTTGCCGGTAGTCGGACTTGGCATGGATAATCCACGCGTGGATAATCCATGCATTTTGAATTTCACGACATCCGGCCGATTTGCTGCCGGAAATGACATTTGCGTGGAACATCCACGCGTGGATAATCCACGCGCTTGTATCCATGCGTAAATCCACGCCAATCCACGGCTATATCCACGCAAATTTTTTTTTGCCCGCGCGTCCTCCTTTGTAATGTGCGTGGATATTTCCGTGGATATTTGCTATATGTGTTCTTGTGCAAGAGAGTGCTTAGGTACCTTTCTAGCACTCTAGATTATGGAATCTTGTATCAAAGAGATAACCTTTGCTTGATTGGCTTTTCATATTCAAATTTTGCAGGTAATAACCTTGATAGAAAGTCCATAAGTGCATTTGCTATGTATCTTGGAGGTGGAGTCATCTCTTGGCTATCTAAGAAGCAGGACACTATCTCACTCTCATCAACTGAAGTTGAATACAAGGCACTCATCACCACTACCAAGGAGATTTTGTGGATCAAGCATCTTTTGGTGGAGCTAAAGTGCATCACAAGTGAATGTGCTCCCATCATCTAGTGTGACAACATTTTAGCCCAAGGCCTTACTTCAAATCTCAACTTTCATGCAAAAGGAGAAAGCATAGTGAAGTGGCATATCACTTTGTGAGAGAGAAAGTTCAAGAAAAGGACATCATTTTGGAGCATGTGGATATTACATGATGTGTCTTCTCACTAAGCCTTTGCATAAGACTTCATTTATTAAGCATCGATTAGCCTTGGGAATTGTTAGCAAATCTATCTTGCAAAATATTGCATAACTAGTTCTATTTTAAGGATTGTAAAAGTTGATAAAATTAGACTAGTTATTTTCTCAACATGTGGTAGAAAGCTTGTTCAATCTCGATTTGATCCATCCAACTTGGATAGATGTGCAACCTCACATGCATGTAGGTCTTGGTAGATCTTTATGAGGTCCTCAAAACTCCATTTTTGACAAAGAAATCCTTTATGGGTATAATAACCATGAAAATTTATGACCACTCTTAACATGTGTGGTATGCACGAGTAATTTTTAACATGTGCATGTTGAAAAATTTATTCCATGTTAGACCCCCATTTGATCCAATTGCCCTTGTATATTAATAGTCATTTTCATTTTAGGTATCCACGACGATGTCCCTGAGCTGGTATCTTACATGGGAATTTTGTAGAACCTATAGAAATACATAGAAGTTTGCACAGTCAACTATCTTGACTTGAATAATATTTGGATGATGCCGTCTCAACTCGAACATTGTTTGAAGGATTGTCAAATCATTCAACTTGACTCGATTTGAACGTATTTATAGGATAGTTGAATTCGACCTTTCATGACATTCGACAAATTTGACCCTTCACAACTCCAAATAGGTTCAACTCCTTTCAACCCTTCATGTTATTTGTAGCTAAGAGTGATGACTCTCTCTCTCTCTCTCTCTCTCTCTCTCTCTCTCTCTCTCTCTCTCTCTCTCTCTCTCTCTCTCTCTCTCTCTCTCTCTCTCTCTCTCTCTCTCTCTCTCTCTTTCTCTCTCTCTCCTCTCTCTAGAGTCATTTTGCCTATGTTATCCAAAACTTGACCTAAACTTGTCATATTGGCCAAAATTGCCAAGTAAAGCTAAAAATGAACTTTGATATGTACAAGTGACTAAGTCATCTTGGACCCAACTTTAAAATGACCATGTATACTAGTTGTCCATGTGTGAAATAACCATGTAGACTTTATTTGCTTATTTGGTCTCATCTAGGCTCAAATCAGTGCCAAACTAACTAAAATGCTAGAACAATTTCACACTCCCTCTTCAACAAATTTAACCGTTAGATTTAGAACATACTACAAGATGTGATCTATGATTTATGAACAAGTCCTTTCCTAATAATTTGGTGAAGATATCAATCACACATTCCTTTAAAGAAACATGTTGAAGCTACACCTCCTTTGCCAACACTTGATCTCTCACAAAATGATGTGCAACCTCAATGTGTTTGTTCCTTGCATTAAAAACCGGATTGTTAGCCAAACTTGGAGCTGAAAGGTTGTCATTGAATATGATTGAAGTCTTCTGAAAATCCATCAAGTGAAGCCCAATAACATCCTTTTAATCCATAGCATTTTCTTAGTGCAAGTAGTCAATGCTTTGTACTCAGCCTCAATGGAAGATAGTGAGATAGTTGCTTGTTTCTTTGACATCCAAGAGATAGCTCCATCTCCAATGAAAATAGAATATGTGCTTATGGACTTCCTATCCATATGATCACTTGCAAATTTTGAATCTGAAATCCCATAAAGGTTAGATGTAGATCTTATGCCAAAGTCTCTAGATCCCAAGATGGATTTCAATACTCTTTTTCCTAGCTTCCAATGAGACTCACTAGGGTCTTGCATAAATTGAAGTAATATATAAACACAATAGCTTAGATCAGGTCTTTGTGATGGTTGGATTGCAATAAAGTCCTTAGGAATGTGGCAAAGCTTTTAGTGTACTGCACATACCTTGTTATTTAAGACATTGACTTTGATGTTGACTTTTGTATAAACTCCATTGACCTAGTTGAACACATAGTATTTACTTTTGCAAGGCAATATCGAATAGGATTTTGGATGATCCAATGGATGACTTTTGCCATGAAAGGTTTGTCCAATTTCTTTTCAGTCAAACATTAGAAAAATTAATAAACAAAAAATTCCAACACCATTATTTCTTTGATGACAGAGCTTTTCTTTCATAAACGTGCCTAGGTGATACCTTTGGCCTTTCCATCCTCATGATTCTATGTACGTAAAAGCTTTGCTTGAAATTTTCTTTCATGTTATTAAACAAGATTGAATCTCGTAAAGGTTGTCTTTCCTTAGAAAATTATGTGTTTAGGGTGCGTTTGGCAAAGTCCATGAACCCATAAAATGTTGAAACTCACATTATCAACTTTGAAAGTGACCTTGTCTTGCTTTTTTTGGGCATCATGAGATTTGATAGTGACCCAACCTATTTTTTATGGCATATTATGATATCTAAAGTCATAAAAAGAATTCACAGATCAAACATTTGCTCATAAAAAGGTCATAAATTTTTTTGAAAGACATATAATAACTTATGAAGATGCATAAGCGAGACTTGTATAAAAATTTCAACCATAAGAAAGGCCTTCCTTGCCATTCTTTACGCTTGGGAAAAAATTTTGTTTTGAGCTTTGCACTCGTTAAAATGGTCATTCAATTATGGTGTGGTCTAATGTCCTCACCATAATCTTACAACAGTGTACTAGATGCAAAGGTCATCAAAATAACCATTTTCCCAATAAATATAAAGGTGGCGAGGGAGCTTAATACCAAGACATTTTATGAAGAATTACCTCAATTTTGGCAAAATGCCATACTTGCCATTTGAACTCCTTAGTCCTTAAAATCACGGGGCAACATCAACATATGAAGGTTGATCACAAAATCAAACGGTGGCAGGGTCTAAATCATCCCATCCCCTCCCATTAAGATACGAGCATAGTGGGTTCTCCCTTCATTCATAATTCTACTTTCATTCTTGCAATTCCTTCCTTTTACGCTACGACTGTGGCTTTATTTACCAACTACCCTCCTCGTTGTATATCCACCTCCTTGAGCTAAGCTCTTCTCCTCCAGCTCCCTTCTTCATCGCACTCACTGCACCTACCACACCTTCTTACTAGTGCTTTGCTCTCGATGCTGCAAAAACAAAAGTTAATTCCATCCGATCGAGAATATAAGGACATACCAACTTTATCCACGCTTATGCACTACTGTCTCCGACAAACGCTACTGTAATTTGTTGGTTGTAAATATGATGAGTGCCCATATGATTTATTGATGTCAACAGTTTCCCATGCTTATCTGTAAAGCTTCTTAGCCCTCCGAACTGAATTAATTTGTTTACTGGGCTAAACTACTGAATAGTATTTATTTACATCGTTGTCTATCTTTCTGTTGGGCTCGTCGGTGATTCTTTACTCAGTGCTGCTGGGAGAAATGTAACACTCCTGGTGATCATAAGGGGCCACTGGTGTAGCTTAAGCTTGAAGATTTATATTGCTGATCCGTGTATATGCAGCCCAGCTGCTTGCTTTCTCGGACACATCATGGTAACCCGAAATGGCTACAGATTATTTTCTTGCTGAATAGAATCGCTCTCATAAATTGAGATCATGTTAGAATACGGGACTTTCACAACGAGATAGATTCAGGAAAGATAGTTTCGAACTCCATGACTAATCTGAGGCGTTGGAATCTCAACCAGTTGTGACATGTAATTAGTGACTCTTAGCGATCGTACAGAAATTGTGGGGCGAGATGGAATCATGTTCTCAAACTCATGTTGCGCATCTACAGGTTGTCCTTCTAGTCTTATGCTTGATAATAATGGGGGGTTGCATACCCACACTCTCCGCGTGCCAATTGTCGCTTAGTTTCAACAAGAAGCAGAAAATCTTTAAGACATGCAGGGACCTTGGAGTGCAAAAGGCATCCCTTGCTTGGTCCCTATTTCCTCACAATCACACTTTGGAAATAGCCTTTGCGGGCCGGGCTGTCTCGCCGTCTGGCTGGGTGGGCTGGGGAATCAATTTAGGCTCGAATCCAGTGATGAAAGGAGCCAATGCTTTGGTCGCATTTAGGGCCGCCAACGGCAGCAATCTTCTCACATACAAGCTTTCCGATGAGACGTACAGTGGAGTCCTTCCTTCTTGTAGTCCTATTGATCTCGTTATCATGGACAAAGCAGTAGAAATAACAGGAACAGATGTGAAAATTTTTGCAAGTTTTCAGCTACAACCGAACCAGACTGTGCTGAATCATATATGGAACAGAGGCCCGGGAATGGATCAATTCCAGCCTCAAGCGCACGATCCCATTGATATCAGAGGTGCCCTCCGCATCAACATGCTGCAAGGAACTGTGCTCCCTATCACACCGCCTCACGAAAAACTTAAATACGTGAGTACAAAGCCTTTAGGTGATTTCTGCGTGAACTAACTCAGTCTCTTGTGACTTGCTATCGGAGGTCAGAACTTATGTATTTTTTGCTTTTCATGGAATTTCAGATCCATGGCATCGTCAACACACTTGGCTGGGGATTTTTACTTCCCGTTGGAGCACTGACAGCAAGATATTTTCGACAATTCGAATTAGAAGCGGGAACAGCCTCTTGGTTCTATGCACACATCATCTTGCAGAGTTCAGGATACGTTCTGGGAATTATGGGTTGGGCTATTGGAATGAAGCTTGGGAGCTACTCCACGGAAGTTGCATATCCTCAGCACCGATGCATCGGCATTACCATCTTCACATTTGGTAGTCTTCAGGTCAGCTATCGCCCCCTGGTTGAATATGCATTAGCCGGCCATTTAGGCAATGATCAACTTCTAAGCTCTAAGATCATAATACATATGCTGTTGATTTTAAACTCAGTTTGTTAGCACTTAGCTTTTCTACGTTTGTGTGAGCATGTGAGGAGCATGTCGGTAAAATGGCACAAATTAGAACTACTGCTTTATGAGTCCTGACACATGTGCCCCAAATGCCTACATGCATCAATGCAGGTTCTATCTCTTCTGCAAAGACCCAACAAGAATCACAAGCTTCGGATGTATTGGAATATATATCATCACACACTTGGTTATACAATAGTGTTGCTGGCCATCATCAACAATTTCGAGGGTTTCCACATCTTGAAGGCTAATGGGATGTGGAGGATGGGCTACATTATTGGGCTTGCACTAGGAGGAGCAGTGGCCATAGTTTTGGAGATTGTGACATGGGTAATTTATATGAGGAGAAAAAGCATTTATCCTACCAGAATTTTGGATCGCAAATACACGAGCGGAGGCTCTTGTGAGCTTGGCAAATTAGACAGCATTACGATGGACGAGTTCGACAAGTCTCGGGCTTTCAGCTGGTCGGTATATTAGGCTTAATATTCTAAGTCTCATTCCTACAATCTACATTTTGTATATACTATTAGCCCTCAGATCTTAATTTCGTTGCTGCTTAGGAGCTGGTTTCCTCACAACAACCAACCTTTCATGATATGCTACTTACATAATTCATCCAAATTTACATCTAATTTACTCTTAGGTCCGATATTTGATTTTGGGGGATTGGAAGGATGACATGGCCTTGTCATCCCATGTCAAATCATGTTTCATTGTTAGAACAACCTTCCTCACTAAAAGTAGTGTAACTCCTATTTTCGGTGAAATTTTGCTAGGTAAGATCATATCTAAAAAATGAAACACCATTTCACGGTTTAACAAGGTGTTCCATAAATCACAAAAACATTGCTTACACATCACAAAATCTTTGTCATTCCAATCATTGAAAAAAAAAACCAAAGATTGCATGTTAGACGAATAAAAAAAATACTCGTTCTAATGCCTAAACGCACCTACTAAGAGTGACACATCCTCCATCATCAAATCTTCACAATAGATATTGTGGCAAAGCTAAAAAAAACTAAACACAATATTAGTCATGGCAATAGTAACATATGCTTTACAAGGGTAGTACACAAATAAAATAACTAGTATTCTAAGAATATAGAATAAACTAACCTTATTAGTTTCTCTACAAAATGGATGCAAATAGAGTGGCGTTTGATTACAAAGAGAAAGTAAAGGATGTAAACTTTGGCACCCTTTATTCATTATTCAAAAAAATGGGCATCCGTCTAGCCTCCCTTTGTGGAGTAGAGTGCTAAGAACTATCATTTTCTACCATTTATGTCATTGTTGGATGTGATGTGACCATTTGTTTGTCTTTGGAAATAAAGCACAAGCCATTTTACACCATTCACATAAAGGGAGGCCTATGGATATCTTGTATGCACCATTCAAATAAAATGTGGTTATCTAGCATGCCTTTAGAAATAAAAGAGTGAATAGTTGGTCATCCTTGTGTGCACTATTCAAATAAAGTAAAGCCATGAATATTTTTATAAACTAATCACATAAAGATTTGCCAAGTTTATGCACCACTTGTAGCCCTTTGTCCACCAGTTGCACAAAAAATAAGTTCTATGGACATCTTTTCTACACCATTCAAACTCATAAGGGAGATGCATACACTTAACTACTTTTAGATGTATAATGCTACCAAAGGCCATCATCCTTTGTGATCTAACCAAATCAAAGATAATAACTATAATTCCTTTCTTTATGCCATCAAATAGTTAATTTGACTAACCTTTGGCCACAACCAATTCATAAACTTTGTCATGTATCTTTAATACATAAGTACTTAAAAATGCATGACTCTATTCATTGTGAGATTTTTGGGCCCCAAAAGATTTAGTAGTCTTAATAATGCTTCTTGGTTTCCAAGGGAAGGCTCGAACCTGAGACCAAAGAAACTATGGATGTCAAGCTAACCAACTAATAAGGATAACATGCCAACATGGGTCCAAAGTAGACTTAACAAGCCCTAACAAGAAAGAATTGGACTTCAAGGAAGTTGAGTCAAGTTAGAAGATGGGCCTTGTCTATGAGCAGGCAATATGCATCAATTTTGAAATTGTTGGCTTAATTTGCATGTGAGTGAATTTAGAGTTCTACATCATCTTCCTCTAGTGAATGAGAGTAGGTATCTCCTTGCTAGGTCTCGTGTGCCCAATCTACATGAATGCATTGCTCTCTTGAGGTTTAATCCATACTTTGTACTAATCACTTCACTTCAAATTGACTCTATGGAGATTTTTGTCTATCATGGTTTTTGTGGCTATATAAAATTCATTCCTTTCTACTTTTCTTGTTAGTGTCTTTAATTTCATCGTTGCTATTTTTTGGTATTGGCGCATGACAATTGTGGTATCAAAACATATGAATCATTATTCAACATGATTCTATATCAATTTTATTAGATTTGGAGCTTTTCTAACTTTCTTTTTGCTAGTTTCTAAGTTTAAAATTTTCAAACCTATTTGGGTCATTTTTTGGAGTAATATCTTTAAAATACTTATAGAGCTTTGTTTGAGCTTTAATTTGCACCAATTTTCAAGCCATTTGGATAAAAGAAACAAATGTTAATGCAACTTTTCCAAAAGTTGTCAAAATAAGTGGTTAATTTTATTTCAACTTTGTTTGCAACTTTTCAATCTGATTTGTGTGTTTCATTTAAATTTGTTTAAATAAGTCTTTAAAGCATTGCCTTATATATAATTTGATCCATTTGGCAATTCTTGGTTTCTATCTTAATTTTGGCTTATTTTTCATTCTTGAAAATTTTCAAACTTTTTTTGTTATATTCAATCACTAAACTTTTTATATAGATTGACAGAGCTTGTTTTTAGCTTCTGTAAGTACTGATTTTTATTTTTTGGACTAGTGACAAGAAAGCTATGGTCAAATTAGACTAAGTGTGAGAGGGTTAGAATTGGCAAAAAAAATTCAAAAAAAGAAAATTTTGAATTTTAGGAGCCTAGCGATGCAACCTTCATGTCTTCATAGTTGAAGTCTTTTCTGAAGGAGTTTTTTTCATTTATTTTTGTTAAAAAACAAATGCTACTTGCTACGATAATTTATCATACTCTTTGCCCTAATTTTGATTTCATTCTTTCTCCCTTTTGGCTTCCAACATTATTGTTTATTCTCATTGGTCATACCCTAATGCATCTTTCATTATTTTTATCAAACATACATTGAGTTGTAGACAAGTGATTTTTTGTAGCACTTCGATCTGAATGTGTTTGTAATCTGTATATGTAGCATTGTACAAAATACACTCCATAGTTGAGAGCACTTGAGTCCTCTACTGAAATTTTCAATTGTACTTTGAAATTGTAAACGTATGCTTCAAAGAACACATTGACATATACGAACTCTTTCGAAATCATACTAATTTTCAAAAACAAAATCTTGAATGATGTTCCACCATGATTGCACATGTCAATACACACAATTATCCCACTATTAGAAAAGGTATATTCCAAAGTAATTAACCAATTATCCACATCAGTGTAATAATTGCTTCCATCAAATGAAGGATTAACAAATTTAGATCATTGTCTTTTTTTAAAGAAAGGCTACGTGGAGTAAATTTCTACCATTTCTTGGAAATTTTACTTGGGTTGTAGATAAGTGCTCCACAGTAAGTTCACAATTTATCATATCACATATTTCTTATAAAGTTGACGTAGATCCAAATTTAGTAATTAGGAAGTGACTGTTTAAGAACAATATTGATAGGAGTTTGAAGAAATTGCACATAATAGAACAAACAATTGCTATATTCAATTTTTTTTTTTGGAATCAATTCTAAACTTTGGTTGTCCAACTATTGCATAGATCCATACGGATATACGTACAAATTTGAAATTATTCCAAAACTCTGTTATAGGATGTATCTTGGTTTCCAAGGGGGCTTGAACTTGGGACCAAAGAAACTTTGGATGCCAAGCTAATCAACTAAGCCAACCCTTGATAGCATATTGATAATGATGAAATAAGCATCAAATTCAACCAACCACTCTTCAACACTAATTGAGTTAGAAATCAAGTTATGATCTGATTCATTAGTTTAAGCTCTAAATGTGATGATGTAATTAGTGTACAGTTTATTTGGTTTACAGTATATGGTTGTGATCGGGACGTGACCCGTTAGGATATATTGATCGGGCATTGATCCCGGAGCCGACTAATTGGGTTAGCCGAGTAGCCACACATAGCAAAAATGAGCCTGTACAGAGTTATATACAATACTTGCTATACTCAGGGGCATATCTTGAGTTTGTCAATTGAATTGGCCATGTTGGGCCTGACCTTAGTTTGACAGGTGGTAGGCCAACTTTAGGACACCTGCCTTTTCATGCAGTTTGTGAATACTTTGTATGTACAATGTTTCTTTGTAATCTTATAACTTTTGTTGTGCCATCTTTGAGAGCTTGTGAGGAGTGGCTATGGTGATTGATTATTGTGATCTGCATACTGCACTAGATTCTATCGAAATTTTAACTTGGTATCAGAGCGTCGGGGTATTGCAGGTATGCACAATTTGGTGGAGCTATGGGATAGCATCTTTCACAAGGAAAAATAACACTCAGAGTGTCTCAGGAGAGAGGACTCCATACGGGGTATCGGCAATCCGGATGGCAGGAGACAACAAAGTTCCTTCTATCGGAGCTTCGGGGAAGATCAGAACAATCGTCGTAGGTGGATTCCGGGGAGAACTTATGGAGAAACTTGTAGTTTCGACGGTTTTGGTGAAATCATCGATGGTGGCCTCATAATTCATTGTGGGGACAACCATTGGCACAACTTCCTTTTCGTTTGGAGTCTGATCTGTAAATTGAAGCAATGACACTTGTGGGTGCTTGAACTGGTTGAGAATGTATTGGAATTTCATGACTCCAAATTCTGGCTCCAGCCTCAAGATGTTCAAAAAGCTCTAATTTTTCAGTAAATATAGCTCTTTTGGATTTAACACAACGAACATCACTTTCAGAAGGTCTCCTACAAACATGTGAAAAGCTTAAACGTCGAGGATCAACAGACTTATGAGGATTTGTTGATTTACTAAAATTAGTAACCGAGTGAATTGAAGCTTTTGAATCATCACTCAATGATTCAACTTGTTGAAAAGAACAATGTTCTGATTGTGTAGAGCCTATATCTGAAGAGGAACACGAGGTCGAAACATTTGACACAAGTTGAGTTACATGTGTCATTTCTTGAAAAGTACTTACATGAGGAATTTTAGAAGATGAACGGGTTTATGATGATGATGCCACATCATTTACGGAAACATGTTGAGAATCAGGAGTGGCTTTGGGCAACGATGCATGTGCTAGCATACACTTAGCAGATTCGACCAGACTTTGGTTCTTCCTCGCAGCTAAGCCAATAGACTGAGGACTGTAAGGAGTAATGAATTGCTGCTCAATGCCTTGGCTTTGGCAGTACTCCTTGAACTCGACAGAGATATATTCTCCACCATTATCTGACCTTAGGACCTTGATCGTCCTTCCAATCTCCTTTTCTGCATGCTCCTTAAAGATTCTGAAGCAGTTGAAGGCATCTGATTTTTTCTTTATGAAGTACACCATCGTTCTTCTCAATAATTCGTCAATAAATGTTATAGAATACTTGCCTTCCTTCAGCGAAGGATTTTTCATCGGGCCACAAATATTTGAATGTACAACATCTAGCAATCCTCTAGCAACATGCTGATGGCTTGACTTAAATGGCTTCCTAGTCTGTTTTCCAACTAGACAGTCTTGACAGATAGGTAGCTCGGCTGTTTCGCGAGGATAGTCGAGATCAAGAACAATAGATTGTCTAGACATTCGTTGTACAGTAGCATAATTTAAATGACCAAGCCTATAATGCCAAAGTAAACCTTTATTTGATTGAATTGAAGTACTGAGAGCTTGGCTAGAGGCAGAAAAACAATGACTTGATTTATACAAGTATCCATGCCTCTTTTCGAGTGCTAGGATCTTGCCTGTCCTATCAACTACTTTACATTGATCACATTCAAATTCTACTTTGTGTCCTAGATCTATGAGCAAATTTGTGGATAACTTAGGTACACACAAAACTTTGGAGAGTAGCTTAGATTGATCATTTTCAAAGCATAATCTTACAGTTCCTTCATCTTTAATAGCTTGTGTGCTATTGTCGCCAAGGTGAACAAATGTTTGGATACTGTAAGGTGTATAGGACTCGAAACAGCCAATCAGGCTAGTCATGAGCTGAGTGGCTCCGGAATTCAGGAACCAAGAACTGTCGCCAAATGCTCCTTGATGGTTGGTCATGAAGACATCATGATCTGTTTCTTGAATGGGCTGTGGAGCTTCTGCAGCTGCATTTGCCACTTGATTCGACTGCCCTTTGGTGTTGTTCTTCGCTTGAAATATTCGACAATCTTGTATTTTGTGGTTGTTTCGTTTGCAGTATCTGCAGAACAGCTTCTTCTTTGTCTACGAATTTGACTGTTCCTTGTGCTGAGATGGTTTTTGGTCTGGCTTTGATAGCTTTGGGCCTTTCTTCTTCTTCTGCTTTGTTGTGCCCTTGTTGGTCTACAAGGCACGAGAATCAACTGAGGAACTTGAGGCTTCGTTCCTTCGCGTGTCTTCCTACAACAACATAGTGATGAATCTCGAAAGAGTCAAATCTGGATGAGTCGTGATGATCATCACGTAGCTGTCATAAGAACTTGGCAAGTTTGTAAGCAGTTGCATTACTGCGTCTTGATCGTCTATGACAGATCTGACAGTGGCCATTTGCCTTAGCAGGTTCTTGAATTGATTAATGTGATTCTGTAGAGAATCACCATTCCTCATCTTGAGAGAGTAGAATTTCTTCCTGAGATGTAGTTAGAAGCTATATCTTTCACTTCGTATAGCGTGCTCAAGATGTCTCAGACTTCTTTTGATGTCTGAGCCTCGGATACATGGCCGATCTGTGTATCTGTGATGTTGAGGATGATCAGCATGAAAACTTTTCCATCCTTCAACTTCCATCTGGCGATTGTCGCGTCGTCCGCTTCGGGTTTCCCTTCTGCACCTGTAACAACCATTAGAGAAAATATGGGCCCAAAGAGGGCCCTATAAGAAATGCCATGTAGGAGAGAGAAAAATAACTATAAAGTAATTATAATATCATTTTTTAAATTTTTTACGCATCTGCCCGCACTACTTTCCATGTAAATGAATGCACCTTAGTTTAGTCACATCAAACTTCACTGGTGTTTGACCACAGTTAAAATATAATTTTACAAAATACTGAAATATTCTCTCCCAATAGTTGGGAACACTCAAAAATTTGAATTAGGAGTGACATTTATGAAAAAAACCTACGCCATCTCTATCTCCAACAGAGTCGTTAGTGCCATTTCCAGCTTTGTTATTATCATTGTGTTGTTTGTTACTATACTACTGTACTGATGACAAAGCTTTATCATCTTCATGTGGATCTGTCACCAGAATATGCTCCGCTCAGGACGAGAAATTCAAAGCAACCCAAATTGTCAACTTCTGATATGGTCCGATACAGGGAGGAAAAGCTAAAACATGTAGATTTATGGTCATCAGGAACATTGTATCATATTGATCCATGTTCATTGCAACACCCAAATTTTCATTCGGTGAGTCAATTAATAATCTATATGTGTCTTGGTAAATATGGCTTTTTGGGTTATTATGAGAATTTGATGCTCTATGGGAATGCACATTCAATGCAAAGAATACATTATTTGGAAGAGAAATCAAGGAAAATATCAAAGGAGTGCGAAGAAAAATTTACAAAGATGAAAACTTGTTTGGATGAAAATGAGATGCTCAAGGAGGAGATCCAAAGGTTGAAATCTTCTTTGCATAATTATACAACTAGTAATGATGAGATAAAAATTGCATTTCAATCCATGCATATCTCATATTTGTCTCTTGTTAAAGATATGGATGTGCTCAACAGAAAGGTCCGAAGCAACAAGAGAAAAAGACTGGTAAACAAGGATATATGTGATCTATCATCCATAGGAGGTCATAGAAAAAGACGAATCCGTGCATTCAAGTAAGTTATAGCTTATTTGGTACTGAAAATTGCTTGAGCTTTTTTATTTATTCATAATCACTAATTTTGTTATTTATTCATTTCAACTTTCTGTTGATTTGCTTATTATATACTGCTGTGAATACTATGAGTGTCCTTATTTCTACTGACATTTTCATGAACATTATGTTTGCAATGCAGATCAGCATTGGTTGTTGAAGACCATTTGGCGGATGAGATTTCAATTGGAAACTCACTAGGCTCTATCTTGACTTCTAAATCTATGAAATCAATATTAAATAATAACAAAATGAAAAAGATTAAGGCTTCAGTTACTGATAGTATTATAAATGAAGCTGGAAAAATATTACACACTACATTGCTTCAGGGGGCATGTGACTTTTCTTGCATTAGTAGGGAAGCATATGCAACAATGTTTAAGATGATAAAGGAGGCATTTGCACAGGTAAATATTAAAAAGTTTCCAATCCCACGACCATTTCATCTTAGAAAAAAAGAGACATGTTAAACCATGGTATGCAGACAATAGTTGGTAATCCATCTCATATCAATGAAGTGTATTGCTCGAAAGGAGAAAGTCTAGCATATAACAGTTCCAACAATTTATTTATTGACATTAATTAGTTATTAACATTCATCATAAATTTTTATGTTATTACAAATGAGAATGTCAATAACAAGTTGATAGTTGTTCTCAAGTTAGATGAGTCTGAAATTATAAAAGGACAAAAAATGGAAAGAGTCAGTCTCACGATCATGAATGGAGCACTTTCAAATTCAGAAGACTCAGAAGGCCTCAATTTCAGTGTTCAATCAGAAAATGATATTTGGTGGTTGGCAACATTTCAGGTATAGCAATTCCTTTGCATAATAAATAAGGATAATCATTTGAATATGGATTTCATATCTAAAATCTTCTCTATGTTAATATTATGAGACTAATCACATTTTTGTATTTTCTTATAGGTGTTGAAAGAAGACCATCACATTCTCTCATGGATGAACATCATATACTGCCACCATAAAAAATCACATGGAGGGAGTTCCACTCAATATTTCTAGAATTGGCACTTTCAACATTGAATGGCATTTAGCAGGAGATCTGAAGACATTAAAATGTATGTTCAATGTATCTCATGGCGCTAACTCTAAACACCCTTGTTTGTACTACATGAAAATAGCAAAAAACATGACAAGGAGTACAGGAATATCAAGAGATCGAGAAAATCCTAATTGGAAACCTGTACTACCGATTCCTCTACGAAATGTTCATATCTGTACATTGCATGCATAGGTGCGTATTATAGAAAAAATAATATATCTTCACATCTTGTTTGCATGGAATTCCGAGCTAGAGGCCTCTGCAAAGGAAGCTATTTCCAGATTAGAGGATGTGTTGTCCAAAGCAGGCTTACATAAAGGCCACGTTAGAATAAAAAAAGATGACAAGTTATCAGGTAAAACAGGAAATATTTCATGCAAGCCGAGCATTGGAGGATCTAAAGCTCAAAGATTTTTATCAAATTATTCTGGCAAACAATCTAAGGTTCAATATTGCAGTAACTCAAGATTTCGAAGAAGAAGGTTCTACTCGTATACACAAAGTAGAAGTTTGGAAAAAGTTAGACAACATGGTGACATACTTGAGAAAAGATAAATTTTTAAATACTGATGTTCAAATGATACAGAAAACAACCAATGAATTTGTGGATGTAGTTCAGAGTGCATGGGGTGTTGATCATATAACACATTATATGGTAAGATTTTGATTTTACACTACGATAGACAAATATGTGCAATTAAATTAGATACTTTTGGTACTGATTTAGATTATGTTTTTATGACATGCAGCACATATTACGACATCATTCGACATTCTTTGCAAGAAATAGTGGAAGTTTTAGCATATGGTCATTGCAAGGAATGGAAAAATCTCATTGGCAAGCAAGAGCGACATTTCATAAAAGTACACAACATGGCGGGACTAGCACAAAAAATAGCTATATACTGCAACTTTTCCAATGGTTTTACAGAAGAATCCAAATTCGTCATAATACAAAATCGACGGATTATAAAAAATTTCAAAAAACATGCAAATTTATACAAGCCGGTAGGCTATAGACACACAATAAAATTTTGTATATTAAATAAAAGTATTTACAAAGTACAATTCAGCAGTATCTAATCTGCTTCCAATATTTTTTCCAATGAAAGTTGCAACTTAGAATCATGCAACAATTTTCTTCTTTCATCTGGATCCAATAGCTCATAGTTTTTATCCTTACTCAGATCAACGTAAGCAGCATACACTGCAAATTGAGATGATCTGAGCATGGAATTCACTGGTCCATATCCTAAAATTTTAACCGCAATAGTTTTCTTTACAAAAATTATTTTATGCACCTTATTAAAATTATGTCCTCCAGACAGTACCTTGATTGCCATTATCATAGTTTCACCATGTTGATGAAACTTTGAATGGGCAACAATTATCTCATTATTCTTGAAGGACTTTAGATAGTGCCCGAGTGCATGATCTCTTGAAAATTCTCCCGCAGAAGATCTCTGCCCTCCTCGACGAATTGCGAAATCATCAAGAAAAATTGTTTCCTAAAATGATAAAAAACAAAGTAAGCTCCAGTATATAATCTGACATAACAAATCTACTAGTACTTGATAAGAGACAAAAACTTACGCATTCGGCTTTGTCTTCTCTGATTATTGTCTCTCCATCAATATTATATGTCCACCTTTCGATGTCAATATTCTTGGTGAATAGACAGTTGGCTGTGGAAAACCAAGTTGACTTTGGATTCTAGGAACTCCTCCTCAGAAGGTAAATCATCTTCTTTGTTGCGCATTTCCTCCACAGCCATTTTCAAACAATCTTTCCCTGAATAAAACTTATCATTATGTACATCGTCAACACCAGGGAGAAGATCATCAGCATCAAAATCAATTATATCCGAAAATTCATCAAGCTCTTTGTTCAAAATGCAAAAAGTCTCAGCTTCAGTGAAGTCAAAAAGATCCGATATATCCGATATTGTCAAAAAAAAGAAATTATTGTCTATAATATAAGTAGGCAAAGTGATCAAAGATTTATCAGAAGGATAAAGGGTAGTGGGTGTCCTAGGGCCTATAAAAGTAGCCCTATTTCGAGCATGATCAAAATCAGAACAATCATCTAAATGAACACTCGTGTTAATAAAAAACGTATCTATATCTACAATCTTTGACTTTGTAGACTTTGTACCACTAGAAGAAGTTACTTCAGAAGTGGAGGGCACAGAGTCTGAATCGTCAGAAATATTTAACAAGAGAAAAAAAACAAAAGCAGACAAAAAATCAACAAATCTATATTTTTTATTGTGAATTGGGCACTCATCTACAGACTTGAAATCATTATGTAACTTGGTAAACATTCTGTCAAGCTTAGCTTTGTAGATATGCTTGTCGAGTGCCACCAGGTCCTGATAATGAATCATGTCTTTATTTTGAGACCTGAATAACGGAGTACTACAGGGACTTAAATCTGAGATATATCCTAGAAGATGCCTCCACACCAGGGCCCTCAGTTATAGAAGGTAGAATAAAAAGAAAAGGAGAAAAAAGGGATTTGAAATAGTCCAACCTATCAATAATACCAAATTCATTAAAGAAAAAACAAACTAGATTCAAAATTAGACATTTTAAACAAAAATAATAGAACTGAAGTTTCAAATATCGCTCTCAGGAGCAAACCCCAGGTCAGACAAGCACGTCAAGGCAACGTGCGCTCAAGAGAGATATTGGAAGCTAGAGTATCGGATCCGAGCGCAAGAACAACGAGCAGGAAAGAAAAGGGATACGAAACGCGCTTGAATGTGATACTGAAGGATGCAGTATCGGATCCAGGCGCATAATAGTCAACGAGACGTAATGAGGGAAAGCGGCGCGCTTGAAATCGATATCCGGCAAAGCAATCGTAAATTTGCATGAAAATCTGAACTGAAAAAGACCTATTTATATAAAAAAAATTTGCACGTGTGGAGGAGTGGCGAAGAAACACGTGTCGACATGTGATTGGCCAAAATAAATGCGCCGTATCTTGAATGATTGATCTGACATCTGTCACGTGCAAGAATGACACGCGTTGATAAGGGATTCATGCACGTGTCTCAGCCCACGTGTCCCTATAATTGGGTCATCCTTATCAGTACGGAATTTCCACGTGGTCTAGTCATCTGACGACGCGTGTCTAGGCCGTCTTTTCACAAGTGCAAAAATTTGCGAAAATTCATTAAAAAAAAAAAAGCAAACTGGATTCAAAATAAGACATTTTAAACAAAAATAACAGAACTGAAGTTCCAAATATCGCTCTCAGGCGCAAACCCCAGGCCCGACAAGCACGTCAAATCAACGTGCGCTCGAGAGAGATATTTGAAGTTGGAGTATCGGATTCGAGCGCAAGGAAAATGAGCAGACAAGAAAAGATTTGCGAGACACGCTCAAATGCGATACCAGACAATGCAGTATCGGATCCAGGCGCATATTAGCCAACGAAATGTAATGAGAGTAAGCGGCGCGTTTGAAATCGATATCCGACAATGCAATTGTGAATTTGTTGAAAATTCGAGCCCAAAAGACATATTTATAAAAAAAAATATTTGCACGTGTGGAGGACTGGCGAAAGAACACGTGTCGACTTGTGATTAGCCAAATTAAATGCGTCATACCTAGTATGATTGATCTAACATCTATCACGTGCAAGAATGACACGCGTCGATCAGGGATTCGCACACGTGTCTCAGCCCACGTGGCCTCATAATTGGCTCATCATTGTTAGTACGGACATTCCATGTGGTCTAATCATTTGACGACACGTGTCTCGGTCGTCTTTTCACACATGAAAAAATTTCGTATATATAAGTCCTCGGAATTTTCATTTTTTTTCACAAAATTTTCGCTTTTAGCTCCCGATATCGCTCTCAAGCGCGCACTTTCATCTTTCAAGCTTCCGCCTTCTCACAGTGCGCTCGAGTCCGATACCGCGTGCTGCGCAACATCGCTTTTGAGCGCGCATCTCTTTTCTGCAAATAATCTCTGTAGGTCTTGCGCTCGAAACCGATATTCAGTGCTGGTATCGATCTTAAGCGCCTTTTTATCGCAAATTTTTTTGTTTAAATCCACTTTTTTTTGTTCAAACTTCTTCTTGTTAATTTTCTTCTTCCGAGAATGATGGCCAGGACCATAACCACCGTCCGTGCCATCACCATTATACAGCCATCCCATTTTTGTATTCCCCCTGGTACTGGCCGTAGGCGTGACAAGAAGCAGGTCTGGCTGAGGAAGATAAAAAAACTCCAGAGATCAACTCAATTGTTGATCCCTTCAGCTCCTTTCCGCCGATCTGTACAAAATGTCATTCTTTCACTTGGGCTGGATGTTCGTTTTGTCGTGACAGCCATGCAGGCCTTGCAAAGTGCTGCAGAAGATTTTCTATCCCAATTTTTTGGGGATACTTGTCTTTTGGCAGTGCATGGTAAGCGTGTCACCATCATGCCAAAGGATTTCGTCATTCTCAAAAGGCTTTGGGACAGATATTTTGGTCTGCATGTTGATAATGTCAGCACCTCCAAAGACCTGCCTCTGGATAGAACCATCGTGTCTACTACCTCTAGGAGGAAGAGAAAGCAGGCTGTCCCCAAGAAGGTTGGATCTCGAAGGCCAGCTGCTTCCCTTCCTTCTAGACGTATCCCGGCCAAGAGACCCACGGAATCTTCTTGAGCTCTGAGTCAGATGCTGGAGAATCTGACCCAGATCGAGAATCTTCACCCAGTCCTCCTCCTGTTATTCGTCCAGCTCCTCTGCAGGTTTCATCACCAAAAGTGTTGATTACCCAAGAGGAGCTAGACAGAATAAGAGAGAAATTTGTAAATATTCTTTGCACTTCTGTTTCTGTTCCTGTACATAATATTTTTGTGAGAATTCCATACGATCCAGCCCAGGTTTTTTTTTATTCTGACCATTATAATCAATACGAGACCTACCTAGCTAACAAAATTGATCTTCTCGGCAACTTTTTTGATTTTTTTCTTCCAAATACACGTAGAAGCTTTAGATTAGGTCCCAAAGTTTGTGCCGAGCTAAAAGATAAAACCTTAGAAATTTCAGATGCAATAGTAGAGGCTAGAGTTTCTTTTTTACAGAATAGTATTAGTTTTGATTTCCATGGTACAGTTTTTGTAGTTAGTCCATTTTTCATGGGAGCGGTAAAGGCGAAAGAAGCCAATTTTGAGAAGGCTATCTATTTATCGAGTGCAGTCCTATGGCAAAATTTTATTTGATTCCATATGAAAATAAGTAAGGATTGCTCTTTTCTTTTTGTTGTTTTAATCTGGATTGTTGCATGTCTCATTGCTTTAATAAGAATAGAATTTTTTCATAGATATGAATTTAACGATATTTGTATCTTGGTTGTTACAGTCGGCATTGGAGCCTAAACATTCTTTTTGTAAAGATAAATAAGGAGGGAGTATCAAATTTTCTATGTGTAAAATTAAACTCAGTTGCAAATACGCATAGAGAATTTGATTCTCTACTTTAGGATGTCGTTCGGGAAATACCAACAACGGCAACTTCAATTGGAGATATAACCATTAAATCTCTCAAGGTATATTCAATTTATCTCAGATATGCATGTATTTTTTTTTTAATTCAAATGTATCGTCATAGCATAAATAAAATTTCTATCATAATATTACTACTTTTTGTTCTATATATGCAGTGTGTACAGCAAAATGACGCTTTTAGTTGTGCATGGTTCATCCTGTACAATAAGAACTATTTTTTGAATGGTATAGTTTACAAACGGGTGTAGATATTGAAAAGGTAATATTCTATTCATTTGTAGTTCATTTCATTCTGATTCATATTTTATTACTATCATTGTTCGTAATTTGCTGATTCTCATGTTTTGTGATGATAGTTCACTCTTGAGCCGTATACTCCTGATGATGTATATAGATTTTGGCAAGAGTTGATCAGAACCTTTGTCCAGTACGGTGTAAGTGTTGCACTTGCAATCGAGGGCCCTCAAAAAGAAGCTGCTCCTGCCTTAACAGCCTTTCAGGTTGTTCAGGATGCAGATCTTATTTTATATGATCAAAAAGGAATAAAAGTCCTTCCTAATACAGAGGAAGGCAATTTTGTAGCAGATATTCCTCGTCTTAAAAGGCATTGAGGCCCTTCCCGAAATAGAGGAGGGCGAGATTATAGGAGGAGCTGTTGCTTTATCAGTTCCTAATCCTGATATAGAAAATATAGAAAAATTGAAACTATTCATAAAAGATCGAGTGTTTACAGTTACTTACGAGTTTATCATTGAAAATGAATCTGAAGTTTGAAAGTACATCATCTTGTAGGAGCAATAGTTTCCGCTGGATGTAGTTTAGACTCCAATCTTCTTCCACCTCAACACATGTCAAAACGACATCATTGTATATAATTTTAATATTTTTTCGTTTTGAATGTCCACTGGCTTCCAAGTCTTGATCGAGTGGCACCCATTTACCTTTATTTTTTTTTTCATCTTTGATAATGGAAGCATAAGCTCAACATTTGTTTTTCAATTTGATAACGGAAGCACATGGAAGACATTGTAATTCTGTATTCTATTTCTCCATCTGATCTTTTGTCTCAGCCTTCATCCATAAGTTCAGATAATAAACTATCTGATAAATTTTTGCATACAAACATCGTTGGGGTTTTGTGTACATTGACACTTGAAAAGAAATCCACAAATATATTCAAGGAAATAAACCAACTCAATCTAACTGTTTTTTTATCTCGTGCTCATTTTCATTGAATTTTTTACATCATTATATATCTTGCAACGAAATGATCCTAAAACTGTAGCATCTGGTGCAATCCATTCATCACTTTCAAAGCTAGGTAATGGAACTGGTACTATTTGTCCAAAATTTTCTTTTGTATCAGGAATGTACATTGATTCATAAAAAAAAATTCCACCATTAACTAGGTCTATTGCAGTTCCACCTTGATATTGCAGTTGTCTAACACACCTGCTAAAGATCCACTCGGCTCCCATTCATTTATGTTGGATGGATATAAATCTGCAAGAGAAAAATGATTAGATTGGCAAGTTTACTATTAGATATTTATGAATGACAAAAATCAAAGTATCAAAAATATCAATACTCACAGTTGTTTTTTTTGTGATCCTGACGGTTGAATCCTTGCACATTTATCTCTGAATGCATATATACATGTTGGACAAGAATTTCAAAAATAGATTTTCCTCTTGATGATGTTCTGAAATCCAAAATTCTGGCCTTCCAATAAGATCGAAATGATAGTTTTGACCTTTTTCTTTTTCGAAATGCTGCTCTTGATGATGGATGCATCAAAACCCAAAAGTTTTTTGAATATTTTCTTGGCACCCATAATCCATTATCATCTGTCTCGTTGAATAGAAGCACAGAGTCGATTGAGGAGCACGGCTTCCTTGATGGCGTCATTCGTAATTTGCATGCAAAAATCAGAAACAATGAACTATGAATCTCAAAATTTGCGTAGACAAAAAGCCATGAATCTGAGAAAAAGTGTTGGCGAAAATTTGAAACACTGATCTATTTGGCGCCACAAATTAACTCTGGTTATCTCTGTTAACCATAGTTTGACAATGCATATACATTAATGGTACATCGATTTTTTCATCTCAACCATCTGTCATATTCATTTTCAATATTTTTGGGTCTCTTTGGGCAGTGATGAGCTGGAAGGGCAGGCCTCATCAACCAATAGCATTTCCACATGCTGCTCGACGAAACAGCAATATATTTAGAAAGTTTTTATTTTATTTATATTTGAAAAACTCTACATTACGTAGAACTCTGAAGCTAAGGTTTCAATTGGTCCACATGGCAACGAAAATAAAATAAAAAAATAAAAAAGCATTTTTTTCAAAGGCCCTCGTCGGGCTCTAAGTTTCTCTAATGGTCATACAATTCTTTTGCCATTAGTATAGTCTTCATCTTAAATTTTCACAGATGGTAATTGGCTCCATCAAGCTTGTCCATGAGAGGACTGGCTTTCCCTTGGAAATCCATGTGGAAGAATTAGTCTAAGTGATAGGAGAAACTATCAGTGACTTAAGAATGAAAATTTGATACTGAAAAATACAGAACAAGAAAACAATTATTCTATCGGCTAGTAGAGTCTTGTACTGTGGGAGCTAATCGAGCTATAAAGATAGTTCTGATACCAATTGAGCATTGAACAAGTATATTTTGGCTCTCAGAACGACAAGTTATGCAAAAAAGGAAAAACGGCCATCACTTTTTAACATAATAAAAATCATGTTGGTAGAGAGGGAGGAAGAATAAATGATGAACACGAACGAGAAACGAACTTGAACAGAAAATGTTCATGTGCAGCGGAATGAGTTAAATGACTCTCTCCCTAAGCATGACTACACTTATCAGAATGAACAGAACTTTAGTGATAGAAATCACAGTCATTCTAGATTACGTAGCCAAACATCTAAATGGATGAAGCGCTAGATGAATAATTTGTCGTGAAATGCAAGACAAATTATATGTCGTGAATGATTCGCGAAGAGCTAGATTGTGCTCGACTGATAATTAGTCACAAATTATTCGCAAAAGACAAGATTGAAAGTTAATCATTTATTACCAGAAAGAGGAACAAGAAAGATCAGACAGAATGAAGAATAAGCATAGCAATATTGACATATCTAAAATGCAGAACAAATGAACTGTGTCAGATTAGGTATATCAAGTATACAAGTCAATAATGCGGTAGTGCACAAGACTATAGCGGACGAAACCGCGTGCCCTACAAAGCTTATTTCTATTTGTAATGAGGAATCAAACCTCCTTCACTTGTTCTAGACTTATCTTGCTTCATCAAAATTCATCATCATCATCATCATCATCATCAAATACGCAGATAGTATCCAATATATATACATAATATTATAGGTGTGCAGATGCGAAAGTATAGAGTGGATGTGTTGTCTGTAGGAGATCATGGGTGGCTGCAATCATTGTCCAATCTATTAGCGCAACTGCATGGGGTGAGGGTGAAAAGGGTGCGAGGTTAGCCAATACTGAAGTGAACGTTAGTGATGACGCAAAAGTGCGTCACTCTTATAAATGGCCTTAGGATAAGATTTATAGGGTGCCTTATTTGTAAGGGGACCTTTGACATTCAATAAGGTAGTGTCCCCTTTTTGCCTGTCACCATGACCTGTGTAAGAACACAGTGTCGCGATTCTTTTGCCTTTTCTTGGTCTGTGCGAATTTGCGTGTAAAAATGAAAACTGCATGACAACGTTAGAAAAAAAAAAATGCAGCATGAATGGAGGCAGATAAAAATTGGGATTAAGGAGAGTAGGAGGAGTAAATCCAATAGCGACAAGGTCATAGTTTTCTATAGTTATTTGCATACGTTCCAATCCACACATTTCTTTATGGTCAAATTCCTTTCATTTTTGATAAGCTTTGGACTCTTTTCTATGCTTAGCATGAGTAACAGAGTATTGCAACTACTAAATATCTAAGTTTCAATTAAAGTTTTACTTCTTATCACGTAGGTGGCCTATGCTCAGATAGGTGGCCTCACTTGTCCTCTCCTCTCACCTATGCTCAGCATAAGACTTGTTCGCGTATTTAGTGCTTACCTATGCTCAGCATAGCATCAAGTCGTGATGTTTTGCTTATTACCACGTTTGTGACCTATTCTAAGCATAGGTGGCCTCTCGGGTCCTCTCCTCTCACCTATGCTCAACATAGGATGTCTTTGGGTCCTGAGTGCTCACCTATGTTAAAATTGGCAAAAGCTAACTTGATCAAATCTTGTAAATACCATAATGACTTGTACCTATCATCATCAGACATGTGTGGAGCCTATTCCCACGTGTGAAATTTATGCCTAAGTCATTTAGATAGATCGTATAGATTGTACATCTCATTTAATTTGGAAACTAGTGGTTAAATTGGCCAAAAACTAGTTTAGTAGTACTATGCCACTTGGCACCATTCTAGTGGTAGAAAATGCTATATCACATGGGTAGGAGTGGTCTCCCATGTGTGAAATATCATGTAGAAAGTTCACATCCATTGTATATAGTTTTCATACAAGTCAAATGTCAAATCTCTAGATTGTAGGACCTATCTCCTAATTTGTAGGAATCTAGAAGGTCAACACTAGCCACCAATGATGATGTGGCAAATCAATGGAATCTTAGCCAAAGTGGATATGGATAAGCACTATGACCTGTCTCACACGTGCTAGAAGTGGCTTAGCGAGAGAGTATGATGATTTTGTATTTAATCCATGATGGATCCACTTTGAGGTATGAAGAAGAAAGACATTGATTTGGGAGCAATCTAAGTGTTTTCACTCTATTAGGCATGTTCTTTGTGAATGAATGCTTAGAAAATGATAAGTAATCTTTTTTGCTGTTAGAAGATTGTACATCTACTTTACTTCACACATGTGAAGGCTTTTGATCCTTATTTTTTATTGTTCTTGCTTGGATGTGTAGAAATTGTCAAGTAAAGGCTAGTTTTGGATGCTAGGTTGGAGATAGATCAATATTCCAAGTTTCCAATCACTCTTACTAATCTAATTGAGTCCTATTCTCTGATTTTTGACATGGTTTCAGAGCCAAGCCAAAGAGCATAGATGGTGATCAAGATCTCTCCATTTTGTTAAAGGCATTGGTGCTAAAATCAATCTGAGAGAGGGCAAGTCTAACCAAATGATTACTTCTAGATTTGAAGTACAAATGAGTGTGTGAATTTCAAGTGTACTTCCCACACGTGTGAGAGGCTGTTGTACTTGTACTTGCACCATATCTAAGTGATTTTCAAGTTTGTGCTTCATAGAAGTTGTGAAAGTGAAAGATCAAGCTTTGAGGATTTTGTGATCTCGACTAGTTTCCAATAGGATTTTTGTTCTAACTAGGCCAAAAATCTATTTTTTTGGTTCATTGCAGGTACGATACGGACTACTATTATCAAGCACATGCGAGATCCATCCACTTTGAGTATTTGTTGTGATCTCAAGGTAGAACCAGATCAATTTGAGTAAAAATTTAGGTGCAAGTGATTTCAATCAAAATGGGTGATCCTAGATTGAGTTAATGACATTTTTTTGGAGGTAGGATTGTCAAAGAGCACAAAATCATAGCCATTGTAGATAAAAAAAACTTCAAGATAGCATTTTCAATCTAGGTTTTGAGAGTTCTAGATAGGATTTTGAGATCGTAGTCACAATGTTTCACTCCTACTCATAGTTCTTGAGTGTTTAATGACCTAAAAATGTGTCATAGAGGTGTGTGAAGCACATGTGGAGAGTGTGAAATTCCAAGAATTCCTTCCTTTGGAGAGGGCAAGATCAAGCAACTTAGAGTGATTGGCATTGTTGGAGCGTTCTAGAAGTGATTTTTGAGATCTAAGTCACATTGTTCCACTCCTACTCAAAGAGTTGAGTTTTGTTTGGCTTGAAAGAGAGTCATAGTATAAGGGAAGCTCCCTAAGATCCTGCTTACAAGATAACACACAATGAAAAACACACTATGGAGCAACCACCCAACCAAGTAGAAGCAACCAATCAACTCTAGAAGCTTCACCCCCAAGCCAAGGAATAAGAAGCATGAATGTAGAATGAAACCCTGGCAATGAATCAATTATCACAATGAGGAGTAGGACAAGTTTGGCCTCAATATATAGAGCCAAAAGCAACCTGGGCACATAGCCATGCATAGCCCTAAGTTCTCTATACATAGATTCACCTAGAATAGAGTCCTAAGCATGGACCACCTATTCATAGAATTGCTATTGATAACTCTACACATGCATACACTGTCTCATACCTTGTCTAAACTCCATTTAGTGTGTTCTGGGCCTCACAAGGATATTAGTTACTTTCGGGTCACACGTGTATCCAAGACTAGGAGTACACTGAATTTCCATAAAAGTTAACTGGAAAGATAATATATGAAAATATCTAAATCCTAGAAAAGTCAGTAATAAGTGCCTCCACTAAAGAATTCACTTAATTAAAAACAGGACTTCTCCTTCAAATATTTTCAATCTCAGTGATAGAAACTACTATTCCATTGAAATCCATTTATGCAACATAGAAAATTCTATGGTTTAAGAAATTGAAACATTTTAACCTTAGAATTTATTTGAATTCCAAGTCTATTACACAAGTAGTAATTTATATGACATAATAGTCTTTCAGAAGAATAACTTCATGCTGGAAAGAATCATATAAATCAGTCTAATATACTATATTTGAGAAATCACTAAAAAGTAAAGGATTAATATAGAAAGCGAGAAATAGATTTTAGCTAGAACTACATGGTTTGCCACATGAAAAATCCCAAGCTTGCTTGACTTGCCATGGGGTAGGCCTACATGGCTTGCCACATCTTTGTAGATATCATAGCTATGACATGCCTATTTGGCTTGCTACACAAGCCCATTGAGCCAGAAATTGGTCGGATTCAATAAAAAATGGTCAAAACTTTGAACGAGAGGTGTCCACAAGTTCGTGGGCTCGACACAAACTCAGAGGTTCATTTGCAATTCAATTCCGACGCCGTTTGTCCGAAAATGCCCCTTCTACCGAGGGGAATGCCACTAAATGGACTACTTTTCAACATTCCCGAGAACTGGTCCGGTGTCGCCGAACGGAGTCCATTTTTCAAACCCTTTGTTTTGTCCTGCGCTGCACGCCGAGACAAACCTACACGACTAAACGAGGCTCCAAAAAGTTCAGTACTCATAGAAAAACGTGCGTCCAAACCAAAAACCCTAAACGTTGTCCTGGGATTCTAGGCCCGTCGAGTCAAAAATTGGTCAAATTCAGTAAAAAAATAGTTAGAACTTCAGACAGGAGGTGTTCACAGGTTCATGGGCTCAATTTCGACGATGTCTGTTCAAAAATGCCCTTCTGGTTGGGGGAAATGCCATGGATTACTTTCCAACTGGTTTAGCACCAAACGGAGTCCGGTTTTCAGACCCTCTGTTTTGTCTTACACTACACACCAAGATGAACCCAAAGGACTAAATCAAGCTCCAAACGGTTCAGTACTCACAACAAAACGTGCATCCGAACAAGAAACCCTAAATGTAGCCCTAGGATTCTAGGCCCGTCGAGCTTCGGATTCAGTCAAAAACAGTCAAAACCTCGGACAGTAGGTGTCCAGAGGTTCGTGGGCTCAACACGAACCCGTTGGACCAATTGTTGCTCAATTACGACATCGTATGCTTGAGCACGCCCTTCGTGCCGGGAGGAACGCCACTAGAGCACAATAAATGGACTACTTTTTGGCATTTTCGAGACATAGTCCAGTATCGCCGAACAGGCTCCGTCTTGCATGCCGCTAATCTCAATGATTCAAGATGTCCAGTTCTTGAATAGCCCTAAAATAGTGTGCAATTGAAAAATGAACACCATTCATTCGACCTTCCATCATATGAATGCATTTTACAGCTCTCAAAGATGACAATACTTGAGGTGATGTAACAGTTCGACCAAGGTTACCAAAAGCAAAAAACTTGTCTTTCAAATGAGAAACGATGTTGGATCAAAATCAGAAAATTGCACGTGTTAGGATTTCAGAGGTAGATTGTCACATCCATTCCTGGCAAGGTACTACAGGAGCAAGAGGAAAGGATGGGACATATTGATCAAGCAACCTTGTACATCAAGAGAATAAAAAACTACAAAGTTGGGAAGCAGGAAAAAGGAAAATCCCTAGAGGTAAGAACAAAGGAAAATTCCGTGTTTTGAATAAATAAAAAAATGTCTAGTTTTAGATATTCAACTTCTGCTATTTCCCATAGTCGTTGCAAGGATGGGATTAGCAAATATGTTCTTCAATAGAGCACGGATGCTAGACGGAGAAAAGAACTTTGGGCAAAACTTTATCTTCATGATCTATGGGTAAAATTTTAGTAATTCAAAATAAATACGAAAGCCATATAATAAATCTTAGTGTGGTTCTGCTCATCGATGATGTTTTTTTAGGTGGATTGACAGGAGAAGGGGAGAACATATGGGGTGGGCGGAGTGCGGGTGTGCTCCCTAATGGTTAAAAGCAAGTTGTTTGGGCAAGAGGCCGATGGTTTAAGTGCTCGGGGGAGATGGGTGGGTGGGTTTTGCCATGTGACAAAAAAGAGCGAGGGAGTGTTAAAAAAAGATATGCTCCTGCCCTTAAAAGCCTTGGTTTTTTTTTTTTTTTTGGGGAGGGGGGGGGAGAATTTCTTTCTTGATGGGGACTTTTTTTTGTCTCCTTTTAAAAAAAAGAGAACTTAATTTATGGGGAGCCAATACGCCCCTTCACTTTTTTTGTTTTATGGAGAGTGGGGGTTCACATTTTTAAGTGGATTTACATTCATATTTTTTTATGAGAGGTTTACATTTAAGAAAAAGTGTGTGTGTGTGTGTGTGTGTGTGTGTGCGCGCGCGCGTGCGTGAGGGGGGACTAAATATTGATATATTTACTTTTAATGGAATGGAGGCACCCCGTTGTTTATATATCTACACACACACACACACACACACACACATCAACCTCCTTTATTTTTTTTAGGGGCATGGAGAGACCTCCCTCCCTCTATGGGTGCTTGGTCGGCCTGTGGAGAGAGAGAGAGAGAGAGAGAGAGAGAGAGAGAGAGAGAGAGAGAGAGAGAGAGAGAGAGAGAGAGAAGTGGGGCCCGTGGGAAAGAGAGAAGGAAAAAAAGGACTCTAGGCTCTTCTATACTTCATACAATATATATCATTGACAAAAGGTTTTTTATATGGAGATGTGTGTGTGTGTGTGTGCACATGCGTGCACACACACACATCTCCGTTGTGTCGGGAGTCACACACACAGAATGAACACGCGCACACACACACACATAGGCATGCGCGCACACACACACACGTGTGCGCGCGCACGCACACACACTCACTCACTCACTCACACGTGTATGCATGCGAGTGAGCGAGTGAGTGAGTGAGTGTGTGTCTGACTCACACAGTCACTCACTCACTTTTATTGTCTCTTTACTCCCCTCACCCCATCCCCCTCCTTTTTTTTTAATTGTGCATTTTTTGGCCCATGGATAAAAGCTTGCGGGTAACGATTTAGGAGTTAAAGCTAGTGAGTTTGGGCTTGTGGTTAAACATTCCTGAAAATGGCGGGCCAAGATAGGAATTTGAAGGATTGAAAACAAAAAAAAACCAGTTTAAGGCAGTCAAGAAAATTTTTATGTTCATGATTTATGGGTAAAACTTTGATAATTTAAAATAAATAAGAAAACCAAGTAATAAAGATTATTGGCTAAAGTTTAAAGCACGTTGAAGTGTGTGAAGAAAATAAAACCTTAACTTCAAACTTTAAGTATTTGAATTTAGTAAGTGGGAGGGAAGGGGTGAGGAATCTTTTTGGAGTCCACCCCTCAATGCACACAATGTGCAAATGTATGAGGATATGCACATTTCCCATACATGCATCCTCCTCCCCAAGTTTTTTAGTTAGAAAAAGCTCATGCATGGGTGAGGGGAGGAGGATGCATGGGTGCACCCATACACATGCGCAAAACTGTACATAAGTTTAAATATATATATAGACTAGTAAAGAGTGCCCGTCGTTGACGAGCGAGCAGCAATAGTTTAGGAGGAAAGCCGATGGTCGTTGACGGGTGGCCAATGTATGTGTGTGTATCATATGTGTTCGAAGTACGGCGGCGGGTGGACATCCAATTTTGGGTATCAAAACATTTTGATTCTGGGCATCGAGAAAGTCTGATTTTGGGTATCGAAAAAGTCTAATTTTGGGTATCGAAAAAGTTTGATTTTGGGTATTGAAAAATTCTGAGTTTGGAGATCAAAAAAGTACAAATTTTGGGTATAAAAAAATTCTGATTTAGGGTATCAAAAAATTACTGATTTCTCGAGTCGATCTCCTATCGAAAAATTCTGATTTTAGATATCAAAAAAGCCTGATTTTGTGTATCGAAAAATTCTGATTTTGGGGTATCAAAAAATTCTGATTTTGGGTATCGAAAAATTACGAATTTTTTGAGTCGATCCCATATTGAAAAATTCTGATTTTGGGTATCAAAATATTCTGATTTTGGGTATCAAAAAATTACAGATTTTTCAAATCGATCCCGTATCAGAATTTGGGTATAAAAAAGATACGAATTTTTCGAGTCGATCTCATATCGAAAAATTCTGATTTTGGATATTGAAAAAGTTTGATTTTAAAAATTATGAATTTTTCGAGTCGATCCTGATTTTAGATATCGAAAATTCTGAAATTTGGATATTGAAAAATTACGGATTTTTTGAGTCGATACCGTATCGAAAATTTTGATTTTGGATATCGAAAAAGTACAAATTTTTCAAGTCGATCTTGTATCAAAAAATTTTGATTTTGAACATCGAAAAATTACGAATTTTTTGAGTCGATCTCATATAGAAAATTCTCTTTTTGGATATCAAAAAAGTACAAATTTTTCGAGTCGATCCCGTATCAAAAAATTTTGATATGCGTGCATATGTATGTATGTGCATATTCAGTGTGTTTACAATTGTATGTTCATGTTTGTGTGCATGCAAGTGTGTTTGTGTATGTGTGTGTACATTTGTGCATTTTGTTTGTGAAAATCTCGGACAAAGAATAGATTTTACAAAATTTTGAAATACATCATGCACAAAAAAATATATCCAAATTCACTCGTGTACACTATGACATTCAAAATTCAACTCTTATCGGACAACCATAACCATCAAAAGAATCCCATAACATTTTTGGTTAAGAGACATTTTAAATAGTCTGAATATATATTTTCAACCAATTTCAAAACATCGTCGAAATGTCGTTACTTAAATCTAATACCATTACTTGGCTATACACCAGGCTATCTAACATTGCCTCAAAGGCAGATGCACTAATAGTACTACCATTCCTATAAACATATCTTAAATTTGCTAAGTAGCAAATCAACGTTTAAGAGCAAACGAAATCTTTGTGGATATGCGCCAATGATGCTTGATCAAATAACAAATATACAGCTTTAACAACCAAATGGTTGTGCTGCAAAACATATGCTCTGCAGTTTCATGGAGCAACAAAAAACAACCTACAGTAGTCTTATCTTCGACGGCTGAATATCGTGCACTCAACAATGCTACATAGAAAACAGTATAGTTACAAAGATTGCTTGTTGATTTAGGTCAACCACAGGTAGATGCGACTATTACCTTTTGTGACAACCAAAGCTGCATTCACCTTGCCAAAAATCTAGTTCTACATGTTTAAACTAAGCACATCAAAATACATTATCACTTTGTTTGAGAGAAAATTCTTGATGGAACCATTTTTGTAAATCTGAAGATCAAGTGACAAATATTTTTACTAGTCATTAGGTAGATATAACTTTGAAATTTTTTGTATTTTATTAGGAATAGAATAATGTAATTTTATCATTGAGGGGAGAGTGTTAGAAACCAATGATAAACTTATTACTGTTTACGATTTACCGTTGACAACTGTTACCAGCTGTAAGTAGTTGTAGGCTAGTCTATAGTCAACTACTAGTTTTTCTCTCTATATATATATTCAGGGTTTATTGTACTCTTCATGATTCAGTGTAATAGTGTGATAGTGTGTTCTTCCTCCTTATGGTGATTGCTTGTGATGAATGATTGATAGTGCTTATCAAATCATTGACAAGCGCCATAGCTGGTTGTTGCATGCAACCACCACAAGCGAGCACATTCAGAAAGGGAACACCACAGCCGACTGTTGCATGCAACCACAACGATAAATCCAGAAAGGAAACAAATGTGATAGAAAAACAATAAAAAACTTCATATTTCACACTCCAAACATCAAATTGTCATGCTCCAAATTCATTTGAGATTCATGAAGTCCTAGAAAATGAAGACCCGATGTTTTTCCAAAAAATCAAGAAATTACCACATGCCAAACACACTAAAATCTTTAAAGACTAAAAAAATATACATAAATATTTAAATTTTAAAATAAAATATAAAAATAAAAACCACAAGCCAATTAAAACCAAACCTGAATACAATAAGCCCCTACCTACGACAGGGCCAAAAAAAACACCCAAAAGTAATTAAAATAATTCATTCTTTTTCGAAAAATGCCTAGATTTTTTTTAAAGTCTAGTATTCACTAATGAGTGTTTCCTTCACATCCAAAAGTGAGTGCAACTGTGATACAATCACACAATGCCAATATCAAAATAGATTGACAAAACTTTACATATTTCACTAAGTTCAACATTGATAATCTAGCAAGCTTAAACACCAAATTTATGTCCACTAGTGCCTTTCCAAAATGTGACCTTTACTCCAAATTTGTTTTTCAGCTTAAAAGAGATTAGATCAACAAACGGTCCAGATCAACTACGAAATTACAACATTTTAGTAAACATTTTTCAAAAAATTTCTCTTCAAGTCAGAGAGAGCACAGTCTATTTCATTGAGTTCAATATTCCAAAATGCTGAAATTTTTCACTATAGACTGGATTGAGATGCATCGATTAGTGAATCGATGAATCGATGAATCAAAACATCAGGAATTAGTGAATTAAAAATACCTAGTATTCAACCAAATTTGGCTTCTGCAGTGCATAAAAAAATTTGAAAAAAATATAATAGAATCTCATAAAAAATATGGAGCAATTTGACATAGATATTGCAAAAACAAAAAATCAAATGTTCCGGGGAAGCGTTCCGGGTCAAAGACCCAAAACGCGTTCCGGAACACCCCATAGATTTATGGTGTGAACATTTGAGGGTACTAACTGCTTCTAAGGTTATATAGCAATGAAAGGAGAAGGAATCTCAAAGATACTTGCATTCATATGGTGCACATCTAAAGCAAGAACCATAACACCAATAAGAGCTCAGAGAAATGTACTAATTACCTCAATCTACATAAATTTCATAATAAGCCCGTCACTACTCACAAAAATAGAAACCCATCAACTTCAGGTTGTAGAACTAGCAGAATAGCACAAAAACAACGAAGGAAACCACTAGAGACACTAGTGGATAGATTATTCAATCAGCAAAAACTTGTCACAAAATAAAATAAAAATTAACTCCCTAGCTTTAGTATCCAGTGTCCCAATTGCAATACATAATCAGTTTCCAGTTCCAAGGGTTATTATGTGGGAGAGCGATTTCATTCAAATGTTGGCAATTACTAATCTGTCATAGTCAATTGCATATTTAAGAACTTGTATATCAGTCACAGTGGATGAATTGCCAGCGACAAAACAACACCCTTAGTGATATTGACGATATATCAATATTGTCTAGGATAGTAAACACAAAAAGGGAGGCGAGCAATCTTCAACCTTAAGGAGTCCACCCACAAAGTTTCAGAGCTTTCACTCCATATTGTGCATGGAGCAAAACTGTGACATTCCTACTCACTTTGTCAGTGCCCCAGTTTAGAGTAGCCTAGGTCACATGCACAAACATACATCCACATTCGCTTTCATACATTTGTACAAAAGCACAAAAGAGTTTCCATCAATTCTTGAAGGCCAGACTTGGGCATGATGAAAGCTAGTATTAAAAGACAGTCACATGAAGTCCATCCGTCCTCGTAGAAAAATAAGAAAGTTTCCATTTCATTTAAAAAAAATTTAATCAATTTTTCCAGAGTCCTTAAGAAGCAGCCTAATTCTAAGAAAGAAGGATTTTTCAAAAACACAATAAAAGCTTGTAAGCCTATATCGGCTACGTGAGACCACAGGCCAACTCTAAGAGTAGCAGGCTAGGATAAACTTTTGAGCCGGCATCTGAGGCAATGCGCTGAAAATGCAGATATGGTGACAAACTCCAGGCTAAACCCTCTGGTTTCTTACCGAAATATTGACCATAACTGCATTCACAGCTTTAATCCAGTTCTGCTTGTAAGGATCTCGAGCAATATTTGTCCCTTGTTCACAGGCAATTTCTAGAAGTTATTTTTTTCACAGTTAATGTTGTTCTTAACAATGGAAAACCTTGTAGTTTATGAACCAGAACACTGAATCACAAGTATGGTTTTGATACGATGCCCTGACCTGCTTGAGTCATTTCAGCTACAATTACCTTAAAAGTGATAATTAAGTGACGATTTACCTTGCCTCCTACCTCTTGCTGCAAAGAAGAAGGGGCGGCTGAAGAATGAATAACCTATTTGGGTGTCAAAAGCGCCACAACTTTCTAGCAAACTCTCTATCATGCTACCATCTTATCTGGAGGTATCTGATCCATCCAAGAGCATAGTAAATGTTCCATGTTCTCTCTAGGACCTTTAGGTGCGCCTGCAGTTGCATTAGAAGCATTCAACCCATTTACTTCTCTATCACTGGAACCATCCTTCATCAAAGTTTGAACCCAAAATATGTCAAGGTCTGTTGGTCCATGAGAAGATAATGAAGCAGATCTTTTGAATTTACCAAGATCTTGTCCTCTAACTCCCCAATCTGGTTTGCCTGAAGGAGAACCCCAATCAGACCAAGATGGCAAGGATACTGACCCTGACAGATCCTTGGAACTCCAGCTCTCCCTTCCTCTGAGAACAAAAGCAGCCTTTCTACTGCAAAGACTAGCAGCAGCATCAGAGGATAAAGGAACTGGTGGAGAAGTCCGCAAATCTAAATCAGTTCCACGGGTAGAGATTGACCGGGGAGAACCTAAACTGGGAAGATTGAAATGTGCTAAAGGTTGTGGCATTGATATTGACAACTTCTGGGAAGACCTTGGGGATAATAAAGAATCAATATGGGAATGAGACTGTAAATGACTCTGAATCCGAGGGGACAGATAAGACTGCTCTTTTACACAATTGTGATAACTCATAGACGAAGTTGAGCTCGTTTCAGATGCAAACATATCCTGAAGATTTGGTGGTGAAATGCTTAGACCAAGGTTTTCATACTTTCCAATTTTCCTGCCTATACTACCAGCTGCAACGGTTGGACTTGACCTGTTACAGGTGGACCAAGATTTAAACTCAGAAGTAGAACATGAATCTAAATTTGAACTATCATCAAGGTCCTCAAGAGCAACATCTCTCGCGTTTAATGCTTCCTTAAGCCTGCTCACATGCAAACTTCCACCAGGAAGATGCAAGGAAGGGATGTTGTTAGGTTGAGACCAGCCACCTCCAACAGAAGAATGCAGAGAGGATGCAGGAGACAAGGGAGGGGTGCTTCCAGGTGGATTAGACGGTGAATATTGAGGAACCATAATTACTTGTAGAGGAGACACTGGGGGAAAAGGAGGGCTCATAGATTTTGTATCCAAGGAAGAGGATGCTCTTGGTGATGGCACAGCAGAACCCATAGAAACATAAAGCGGTCGCAGTTCCTCTGTTGTGTGAGCAAAGAAACACACCCTTCTAGCACAGTTTGTACCATCTTTACACAAGCGAGTTCGATACTGAGCAGGATGAAGCCAGCACTCAAAAACCCCATGGGCATACTCACAGGCATCACCCCTTCGGCAAGTGCCTTTGCGAAAATCAGGACATGGAACACAGCTGTAGTGATACCTCCTTGGATCCCTTCGTCTTGCATTTTCCCCTGGATGAACAAAAGGGCACTCCGTCCAATCATGGGAATAAGCTCTTGAGCACGGACGTACCTTAAATGAAAACATCCGAAATTCATCAGTGGTATATAATATGTTCTTAATGTCAGGTAGAGAAGCATCCACTGGATATTCCCTTGCCTTTTCAGTGCCTTCGCCAGAAGATTTGGGAGAGTGATCCTCTGAAGACTTGGGAGATGAAGGAGATGGGGGAGAAACGAGAGGACTTGAATCAGGAGAAGAGAGGGATAGATATGTAGATGTGGTGTTATAGGTCTTGTCAACAGGCTCTGGGACAAAGTCGTCAAGGCATTTATGCTCAGAAACAGAAAGAGGATTGGGCAGAAATAGCAAACAAACTTTAGAAGCACAGTTTCTTATTTCTGATCTTTCGTTTCGTGAATGAACTGGTGATTGCTGTCCATTAATCCTCCAACTATTCAGCATTTCCTCTAAAGAAGCTTTCATAGGTAGAAACATGGGTGAAACTACCAACATATCCACAGGTTGCCGACCATGGACATCCTTGACATTTGCATATGCGCCATGATCAAGCAAGAGTCTAATGATCTCAGCTGCTCGAACCGAACCTCCTGCAGCAGCGCAATGAAGAGCGGTGACTTTACCTGGACCCCATGCTTTATTCACAACAGTGATAGGGAAAGGAAGATGACACAAAATATAGGTCAAAACTTCGACGCTACCATAGAGAGAAGCAATCATCATAGCCGTTCTCTGCTCCGTGGCCATCTGATAAGTACTCCCAATAACTCTTCCATACCAGCTGTCCGGCTCGTCCAGTGCGGCTCCTTCTTCGACAACTCGTGAGAAACCATTCAAATCATTTTCTGCAGCTAATTCCAAAAGCGATGAGCAGATACGTCGTTGCAATACTTGTGACAGGGATGTCCCATCAGAAGCAGAACTCGATTCTTGTTGAGGGAACATTGCTTCTTTTTTCTGAGAGGCAGTGAAAGATCTTGAAGACTCTGTTACCTCGCACATCATTTTTTGTTGAGGTTGTGTACTATTTCAACTGCAAAATCATGACAACTTGATTATAGGTTACAAAAATCAGCTGGCCCAATCCGAACATACTATAACTGCATGCTCTGATCAACTCGTTTCAAGACATAGTGAACATCTCAAATCGGAAAATTTTAATTTAGCTAAACAGTTTCACTTTCCAAGTTTGATTAGTACAAGCCACCTTCTCTTAAAAAGACACGAACTGTGCAAAGCTATATTCTGGCCAAGCGAAACAAAAACTATTCGTATGTGATTCGTTAAGTGCTGAAAAAAATCAGAGTTTTAGCGAATTAACGAATCCAGAGACAAAACCACAAGAACTTTGGTTAGGACAATCGAGAAGGGGCTAGAATAAAACAACAAGAACATATGCTAAATTTCAGCCCTACAGGAATAACAACTTTCTGCCTGGTTTAAGCAACATGACAAGAGACTCGCGTCTTGATAAAGCAAAGAAAAGAGAAGTATTGAGATAGTGGAGAAAGGAAGATTCGGATGCAAATACAAAGAACAGACTGGTAAATGAGTCAGCAATCCACCTCGGAAATATGAGTCTCAAATTGGAGTAAACCGTGACAGCGCCAACGATTATTGAGAAGATAAGCAGTCGATCCACCGAGGATCCATAACAGACAGCAAAAGCATAACAAAAGCTCTACGGTTGAGAAAGCGGCTAATGATGCAACCGTGAACTTACAATAATGTCGCGCTTCGTGCAAAAGGAAGATGAGAGAAACACTAGACACCACGGCCATGCTTCAAATATTCCCTCCATCCCCATCCCCATCCCCATCCCCATTTTTCTTCACGTTTTTCCGCATTTTGCATCGTCACCTTCCTCACGCTCATCGCCCGCCTTACACTCCATTACTTTAAGAAAAGCCTTCGGGTCCGACTCCCACGACCCATTCCGTCGTCGTCGTCAGCGTGTGCTTGCCAAAAACCTATAATCCATTAAAAAAAAAGCCTAAAAACATTTTAAATCACCTACTTAAGAAAAATTTTATAGGTTTTCATAACTTACATGTTTGAGCACTTATAGGTTATTACCCAATCAAAAATTAAATTATAGATTTTTAGTATGGCCCTAGGCTTTAATACATTATTTGAGTGGCCCATAATTAAGTGTTAACAAATGCATCTAATTTTACTTCTTTTAAAATACAAAAATCATACAATTATTTCTTCATCATTATTAAAATCAAAATATAAAAATTTAATATTTTGATATTGATTATTGCATCACTCTAATTTTTTGTGATTTTTTAGAAGTTGTCAATTTTTAAAAATCTTCTCTTTTGAATCTTGCATCTCAATTTTCTTCCGGCAAAAGATTACAAATTTTCATTAATAATTAATTCTATTGACTTAATAAAGCTATGTAACATAAGGTTTATATGAATCCACTACTTTATTACACAAAAAAAATTTGGATTTGAAAACGTTAAACAAAATTTTTCTTGCATCTAAAAAATGTTGTCGATTTTTTAAAAGTTAATTTCCTATAATTTTTTTACACAGTCAAGTTTTGGAAAAAGATGTCGATTCCATTCTTATACTTGTTGACTTTACCGAACAATGAGCCAAACTTTTATCAAAGCCTTCTTGAAAGGTTTTTTTTTTTTTCAAGCCTTCTCCATATAGAATCGTAGGCTTTTGGCCCATGAATTGTTAAAAAGCTTACAAAAAACAATTTAATAGGTTTTGTGTTAGGTTGAAAAAAACCCTTTTTCGCAAGCATTGGGACTTAGCACTCAGCACACTACAACCTCTGCTCTCTCCTTTCCTTTCGGAGACTCCAATTATAATACGCCACGTCTACACAGAACAATGCTTCCATACCCAGTACGAACTGACATCCAACAAGACTCCGTCAAATAATAATCAAGGCATTGATGTGGATCGGTGTAAGCCGACAGGATCACTAACGCCAAGGGTCGCACAGTGCGCGGATCTGAATTGCCCGAATCTAATTTCATTTAGTTCTTGAAGCGGGGCGGGTGGGGGGGATAGGCCCCCGGCCATCGTACTCGGTGCCGACGTTGCCTCCCACCCATCCCATCCCATCCCATCCCTTTGTGCCCTATGATCTATCCACTATTATTTGTTTTTGCTTGAT
This sequence comes from Diphasiastrum complanatum, assembly GCA_029204225.1. NCBI lineage: Eukaryota > Viridiplantae > Streptophyta > Lycopodiopsida > Lycopodiales > Lycopodiaceae > Diphasiastrum > Diphasiastrum complanatum. The sequence continues at coordinate 52,990,092 of CM055102.1, read as the reverse complement.
TATTAAGATTCTTTTTTTGGTTATGGCCAAGGCTTTGCATTTGCAAGCTCTCTAGGCCTATTTGCCCGTCAAAGAAAGGCAATTTTGGCAACGTATTACTTTAAAAATTACCCTTAGGACTGAAAGGTAAATATAAACAATAAAATTTCATGTTTAGAAGGACAATGCATTTTCATTTTCAAGTCTAGCCTTCAAGCTCAAGTCATGTAAAAGTTGAGAAACATGCATGTCATATGAGAGTTTAGACAAAAGAAAATTCCTTCAATTTGAAAGGTTGTTATGCATGTAAACTTCCTATCGTGTTAGTGTTAGGACCCACCCACAAGCTTAAAACATCAAACTCCTTGACAAGTAGTACAAAATATTTCTTGGAAGGAATAGGATTAGCAAGGATAATTGTTTTCTTTGAGCATGCCCATTGCCAAGATAAGATAAGGTTTGAACTTAACAAAGAATCTTTAGAATGAGAGCTATTCTTTAAAAGGAATAAGATAAAAATCTTTCAAAAGATTTTATGTTTTGTAGCTTAAAATAGTCATGTAAAGAGAATTTTTGAAAAACAAAGCACATTAAAATGAGTGAGTGTATCATTTGCCAACTAATTGTTATGCAAAAGTACTATATTTTTTTGAGCCCAAAAAATAGATGAATATAGTAACTCAAACTTGCTATACTCAAAAACAAAAAAGATTCTTATTTTTTGATACACATCAATTATTTCTATTTTACTATGCACTTCATTCATGACTAATGATTTTACCATGTGTTATGTACAAGTGCACCATGTACATCAATTTTAGAAGAGGCAAGGTTCATGCTCTACAAATGTGTCAAGAATTTCCCTCTTACTCATCTCAATTCTCTAGCCTTAAGTGAGCATGAGCTCAATTTTGCTACTGAAATACAAATTCACGAACATTCACAATAATGTCTTTAGTCTACAATTAGTATGTGTCAAAAGCATGCTCCACGTTAATTTCCATACAAATGTTAGAAGAGAGCCTTTTTGTAGCAGTAATTGATAATAAGATTTTATAGATACATTGAGTGATTTGTGGACTATTTTTTCGAAATTTTGCCAATATAAGGTGTATTTCAATGCAGTAATAGTGGTATTATTAGCTATAGTACTATATTATTTTGGTTATTATTAGCTATAGTACTCTCTCTCTCTCTCTCTCTCTCTCTCTCTCTCTCTCTCTCTCTCTCTCTCTCTCTCTCTCTCTCTCTCTCTCATTTGTTTTTGTGAGCTATCGGAAGGAAGAAGCAAAAGGAAGAAAGGAGGGCGCCTGAGCGCAGACGATGGTGAAGCCATGGGGGGCGATCAAAGCCTGGGCTGAGGAAGCAGAGCGGGCGGAAGAGGAGGCATTATGAACAACATACTTGCATGGTACAATATTTGTAGCAAGCCTAAAGTCAAGATGGATTATTTTTCCATTTCAACAGGCCGAATTGCTACAGGGTGGCCAAATAGTCGGTGTCGGAATTAGGGTCCTTGATCTCGAAATTCAAAAACAATAAAAAAACATGCTGTTTTTGGCTCCTATATTATTTCTACCCTATCTAAGCACTCTTTGGCCTTATTTCAAAGGTGCCTTTACAATGTACGGTGTAGAATAAAACTTTGGAAAAGCATCCTATGCTATTTGGCATGTGTGGCATCTATTTACATTGCCATCTTGCCAATTACAATGCATGTGACCATAGCTGAAGGAGAGCAGCATAAGGGCAGCGTGACGAGAGCGAGCTGAAGGAGAGTAGCAGTAGCAACGATGAGATGGCTAAGGCTACCGAATTTGCATCCCTATACGAAATGTCCTAACTTTAAGCATGCTTTGTGGATCAACAATCGGTTCAATACTCCTTGTTGATATTAGAAGATGAATCGGACTATTTGGATTCATGAGTTCTTTGAATTTCTGTTTTGACTACAGAAATTCGATGAATCATATGGAAAAGGATGGCAATGTGTGGTGGGGCATCAACTTTGGTTCATATGTGACACACACCAATGGTAGTGCTTAGAACGGATGGCCTTTCTGCTATTTAAAGGGGCAGCAGTAGCACAGGCTACGTAGTGCACCAAATGTGCAAAAAGTACAAAAAAGACCAAGAGTGGATCCTAATCTGATCCTCAAGAGGGATTGGTTGTCAGATTACTTCATCTATCAATCTACTTCAGATTAAGATCAATCTAGATCAATTCTAGACACAAAATCCTAACAAGAACAATCATTAATTGAAGGTAAGTGTACTTTCTAGTTTCACACGTGTGAAACATTGTCTGAGTACGGACTTCAACCTGAAAATCAAGTACACATTGATAGAACCTCAAAACAATCAAAACAAATGTAGACAAATGGAGAGAATAACTCAAAATTGCTTCCAAAACCAAGATTGGTATGTCTAGAAAACTAGTTTTTGGCCTTTTTAGCCACTAGAACTTGAATTAAATCATATGTACAACTTATATGATTATGGTACATGACAAGTACACTATTTTCACACGTGGGAACAGGCTCCACATGTGTGTTTATCTATATACAAGATTTTTGGCCTCTACCCAGCTTATTTTTGCATTTTTCACACTCCTCCTCAAAAATGTAGCTTGGTAAATCTAGCTTGATGGAAAACATGATGATCTTGAACATGGGCTGAATTGGTCTTTGCTGGTTCAAAAGGTGTGAAGATCAGCCAATGAGACTGATGTTGATCTGAAATCACCATATCCATGATAGTCCTTCTTTGATGTTGACATCTTTGATGAACTTGAGAGCTTTGCACCATCCTAGCACTTCTTCCTTTTGAAAGTTGAAATGGATATGAAAAAGTTTTGACACCTAGATTTTTCTTTTCACTTGACTAGTTCTCTCAACACTTGATATTCTTGAACAAAAGATGGGTTTTGTTTCAAATACATGAAAATCAAACTTAGTCACTTCTTTTGGACTCACTCTTGACCCAAATAATCTCACACTTGAGATTTAGAATGAATTTGATTTGATTCGACAACAAACTATACCACCAATTTTTCACAAAGCTTAAAAAATTAGACAACTAGAGATTCACAAAGATCTCAACCATGCATGAATACTCAAATATGGACTCCTCCTCATTCTAGACATCCAATGGGATCTCAAATTGACCCTCACACTCTCACAAAGAAAGTTGAATAGAACTAATTTGAGCTTCATACATACTATGTCAATTTTAAATTGATTCAATCACCCCTATTGAATTCCACCAATTACTCTACCTTTAGAGACTTGGAATGAAATTCAAAATCAAAAGTTGTGATTTTTCTCACTAAGATATTGTGCTTCAAAGAGCTAATGCCACTTAGAAAGATTTGATCACCTAGGAAGAGACAAACTCTCCACCAATAACAACACATAATGAGCTTCTAGATCTTGCCCTCTACAAAGGAAGGAACTCTTAGAAAATTGGATCTCTCTCTACACATTTGCCATAGACACCTTAATGACTCTTTTCAAACCTTACAATCACTCAAACAAATTGAGTAGGGTTGAACAATGTGACTTGGATCTCGATCTCTTTTCTAGAACTCTCAATTAAAGCCAATCTATGTCAAATTCTACAAAAGATTTGCATAGATGCTCTATATCCACTAGAAACTCTCAAAGGTTTCACTTGGAGGACAGATCCAAAGATGTTTTCTAGCAAATTGATGCTTATAAACTTGACCCTATCACTCTTGAACAAATCAAGAGTGATGGTACAATGGATTTCAACCTCTCACCTTGCATACCACTCCTTAATCTATGATTTTTAGCAAAATCTCTCTTAAATTCAACATACACTCAAAAAATCAGAGAATATCAATTAATGCACCTATTTCAAGCTTCAATTTTAATTTTTTGGCTGATCTAATCCAAGAACTAATCAAAGGATTAGATTTACTATAGAAAATGCTTGATTTTGCACCAAAAATCACTCAAATTGGGTATGTGAGTCAAATTCTACAAATTTTTGAAATTTCTCAGCCAAAACTGGAGCTGTACGGCCTCACACGTGTGAAAAGGGTTCCTACAGCCCACAACAAGATCTAGACCAAAAATTTTGAGGATAGCTATCAAATCCAACTCGCTACACAAAATTTGACTAGTTTCCAAAAAAATTGCTAATTTTGGCTTTGGTTTGGATTAACCCTATCAATTTCAACAAAACCTCTTGTACTAGGCTCTGATACCATGTGTAAAAAGTACAAAAAGGACCAAGAGTGTCCTAATCTGATCCTCAAGAGGGATTGGTTGTCAGATTACTTCATCTATCAATCTACTTCAGATTAAGATCAATCTAGATCAATTCTAGACACAAAATCCTAACAAGAACAATCATTAATTGAAGGTAAGTGTACTTTCTGGTTTCACACGTGTGAAACATTGTCTGAGTACGGACTCCAGCCTGAAAATCAAGTACACATTGATAGAACCTCAAAACAATCAAAACAAATGTAGACAAATGGAGAGAATAACTCAAAATTGCTTCCAAAACCAAGATTGGTGTCTCACATTGATTATGGCCAAATGTGGCTCTATATATACAATAAGTGGGAGCTCGTGGTACTGATCATCCCTTTGATCCCACATGTGTGAAGGTGCTTTGTCATATGATGATTCATCATGCAAAACTGACACTTGGACAAAACCTTCATTTTCCTTCTATATGGAGATCTACTTGAAAATCTTCTAGAAGTCAAAATTCGTCTACTTCAGCTTATTCCACACATGTGAGCTGTCCTCTACACATGGGATGTGACACCTAACCAAAGGATGTGGCTCATGCAAGCAATAGACTGATGCCATGTGTCATATGTCTAGAAAACTAGTTTTTGGCCTTTTTAGCCACTAGAACTTGAATTAAATCATATGTACAACCTATGTGATTATGGTACATGACAAGTACACTATTTCCACATGTGGGAACAGGCTCCACACCTGTGTGTTTATCTATATACAAGATTTTTGGCCTCTACCAAGCTTATTTTTGCATTTTTCACACCAAAGCTATCTTGAGGATTATGAATCAAGTTGAAGATCAAAAGAAGATAACAATACCGATCTAGAATAGATAACAAAGCTGAAAAAAAATGGCCCCATTCCTTTACTTTATTCAGATCATGGCTTAAATGGATGGTGTTTTGCTTCTGGAGATGGATTCCAAGTCAGAGGACCTAACTATCTAACAACTAAACTCAAAATACCAACGGGTGAATGCCAATTAAAACCCCTAGCCTTTGACTGGCTTAAAAGCTCTACCAAGATCTACAATATTATGAAGCATCCAAGCAATAGGGTGGCATCTGCACTCAAAAATCTTAGGATCGATGAAGACCGTGCTCCATTTGTTTGGGCTTTCAATCTGCAGGTGCCAAGTCGTGAGAACTCCAGCGCCATTTCTTACTTCATCAATGATGGTCCTGTTGCGGAAGGCTCTCTCATGGACCGCTTTCTCAAAGGCGACGACTCTTACAGAAGTGTCCGCTTGAAGCTGATAGCCAATATTGTTAAAGGTCACTGAATCGTGAAGACTACGGTGGGGGAACAAGCCATCTGTATCTTGGGGCGAGCCCTAAAGTGCAGTTACACAGTAGGGGAGAATTATTTTGTGATAGACGTGGACATTGGATCGTCGATGGTAGCCAACGCTATTGTGCACCTTGCATTCGGCTACATTACAAGCATAATAGTGGACCTCGCATTTCTGATTGAAGGACAGCCCGAGAATGAGCTTTTGGGAGCTGTTATATTTTTAGAGCTGCAATTAGAATCTGCGACTCTTCTAGAAGAGATTGAGTCCTGTGAAGGATCAGACAGTGAAAAGGAAAGTAATTTTTCTTTTTCCTTGAGGTTAAATGGTAGTTTTGGGCATATTCACACTCAATTGTGTTAAGTTTGATTTATTATTCATGCATAGCATTGCTATTGAGTGGGCGCTATCATTTGATAAATCCTTTGCATAGTGCTATTATTAAGTGTGGCTAATTAAGGGTCTTCATTTTTGTTGTGATCCTTCTTCCGACTTATTGTTGCAATGTTTGTTACTTGCAGCCACACGAAGTTCCCTTGAACCAACACTCATTGAAACTTTTGAAGTGGTGGACTTGGCAATTTGTGATTATAAGGCCGGTCTTATCAATCTTGATGATAGCACTTCAATTGCTTGTTGGCCTTGTATAAAGGTGCAATCACATGGATTGTCACTTTCATATTAAAAGCCTTTGTATCTCTGGCCATGTATTCTTTGCTCAATTTCTATCATCTATTTGCCAAGGAGCTAGCTCCTCACAAACCTCTTCCAAAGTTCCTTTGTATCAAAGGTGTTGTGTTTTTCTCATTTTGGTAGATATGTCGTGTAATATTTCTTAAAGACTCTACTTGTTTCATTTTTCGTGTACAATCAATAACACTCACCTATTCCATTTTTTTTTCCAAAATTTATTTGTTCTTTTGAGTAGCTTTTCTATTGAAGTTTTTTTCTTGTTTTCCATTAAAGCCAACATGAATAGTAGAGCTTGATGATGGAAAGCGTTTTTGAAATTCTTTGCCTTCTAATATATTTTATTATGCACCTTAAATCTTTGTTGGATATAATTAATGAAAGTCTGCTTGCCATTGCCTTGATCTTTCACGTTAGATTCAATTGCAACACGTAAACTCATATATAGTGTTGCAAGCTTTAGAAGTAAGAAGCTTTGCATAAAATCTTTTTTAATAGTCCAATAATGAGCAAGTTGAATAATTTTTTAACTTCGTTTGTACTTATTATCGTTGAGATCATGGATTACTTCATTAAGGATGCATTTAAACAAGTTTGATGGAACACAAAGTTGGAGTGGCTGTTCATTTTCTTACGAACTATTTAGCATCTATTGTGAAGTTGATACATGGCAGCATTTTTTAGAAGTCTTGGATTTTGCTAACATTTTTCATTAAAACTTTACTATTTACAGGTAGGTTCCTTGTGAAAGTAATAAAAAAGTTTTGATGCAATTGGGTTTAAAAAGATTTTAGTTGAAGCTTGATGTGCATCTTGGTAAACATAGATAGAACCAAATTCATATACAATTGACAAAAAAATCAACATGAAACATTTTTTTAAGAAAAAAATGATGCTGCCCGGGGAGATCCCCCCCCCCCCCCCCCCCTCGCTTTCTTGGCACACGGGCTGCTCGGGACCCCTCGGAGGGTGAACAGTTCTATTTGAGGCTTTTATTAACTCAACTTAAAGGAGCGAGTAGCTTTGCACAATGACAAGTCAATGAGCATAAATGACTACTTTGTTTCAGTGTAGCAAATGCACAACCACATCAAACTCCGACTCAAACACAATGGAAAACACACTATGGAGAAACCACCCAACCAAGTAGAAGCAACCAATCAACTCTAGAAGCTTCACCCCCAAGCCAAGGAATAGGAAGCATGAAAGTAGACTGAGAGCCTGGCAATAAATCAGCCAAAAGGTGAGGTAGTAGTGCGAGTTTGGAGTATCATCTAGGAATACAACCACAAACTTCCTCAAATATGGACAAAATAAATCATTCATCATTTGCTAGAACGTTGCTAGAGCATTCATTAACCCGAATGGCAACACTAAAAACTCATAATGACCAAATCTAGAACGAAATCTTGTGTTTTTGACAGCTTCCAATTTAATTCTTGTTTGATGGTACCCTATTCTGAGATCTATTTTGGTGAAATACTGAGCTCCACCCAAGCGATCTACAAGGTCATCCATCCTGGGTAACATACATTTATTCTTGACAGTCACCTTATTTAACCTCTTGCAATCCACACACATCCGAAAACCTCCATCTTTCTTAGCTTTCAAAAGAACATGAGCACCCCATGGTGATTTACTAGGTTGTATATGTCCCATCCTCAAATAATTTTCTATAAACATAAGTTCTCTTTCTTAGCCTTTTCCTGGGACATAGATTTTCTGAATATCTTTCTCTTTGGTTTCCTGTAGAGTAGGGAAAATTGTGTTTTCAAGTATTCGAGGATGTATATATACAAACATCCTGTAACAACATGGATGTAGTTTATTGGCGCATTGAACTTATTTTGAACAATGGCTAAGGCCAAGACACCTTTTTGGTGTGTTGTTAGTTTGGCCCAAAAATTCTTAAGATTGGTGAAAGTCCAGGGATTGTCCCATTGCTCTTTGGTATGACCAAAAAGGTTTGGCAAAAAGAGGTAATCCATTCTCCATTTGAGTTCTAGACTAAACAAAGGGGGTAAGAAGGTTGGTCAGTTCATGCTAAAATGTAGTAAATTCTAATCTCAGTATTGAGTAGACTACCTTATCTTTCCTCTGTACACTGCCACTTGGTGAAGCTTCGCTCTGCTACGAAATCATTGCTAAAATGGGTGGTTCTTCTATAGCAGCTTTGGCAATTGGTTTCGGCTTCTCAACATCCTCGGATTCAGTCTGCACTACTTGATCTCTGTGGATTTGCTTAAAACTGAGTCAATCTGGATGGCCTTTTCTGATATATCATGGACTGGCACATCCGTCTGTGTCGACTGGTCTTGGTGCTGGACAGGTTCTTCTTCAGTTTTGTATCCGTCGTGAGATACACATGCTCCAAGTGTTACTTCGGTGTTTATTCACAATAATATTGCTTCCTCTCATCCAACTGTTTATCCAGTTCTACGGATTCTTCCGTGTTTTACACAGTCTACAAAATTACAAGTGTTTTTACACAGTCTGCAAAAATACACCGAGTTTGACAACAGTGTCGGGAATTTTCTCTCACTACAAAACCCGACACTATCGCCTTTTTGCTACAGTCAATTTTCTCTTAAAGCGACACTATCAAAAATTTCGAGTAAAAATACAGTGTCGCGTTTTTCATATTTTTTGCTTGTCAAGAATTCCAAGTAAAAATGCAGTGTCGCATTTTTCGCCTGTCAAAAATTGCGAGTAAAAATGCAGTGTGGCATTTTTCAAAGTGCCTCAAATGTTAAGGAAATGACTTTGGCAAAGTGTGGGGCTACCCCAATATTCAAGAAATGAGATTTTGTGACACTGTCGCATTTCTCACAAAACTCGCATTTTTCGCTTTCTCCCTGATGATAGTTACGTTCATTTATGCAGTGTGACAATCACGTTCATTTATGCAGACATATTGTTTACGGCCAAATGTCACCGCTTATTAGCAAGCAACTTCTGAGAAGAACTGAATGAATGCCAACAGACTCCAGCCAACTGGCAGCTGCATTTGACGACCTAATTGCTTAGTATAAATAGTTGTTCATATTTCAACATCTTAATTATCAGATCAAGTATTGAATAGTTAGCTCTCTCTCAAGCCTGCAAGCTTGAACACTCTTGAGCATTCTAGCTAAATTCTTAAAAGTTGATTATTGCACTTAATGCTTATCAATAGTTGCGTTTAATTCAGACTTTTATTTAGTCACTCAGAAATAGCTTAGAGTACACGGCTTCAATCCGCAAACTTGTTGTACTCATTCACTTCTGTTTCGTTTCATACTGAATCAATACTATCTTTAATTGCGTTCAGTTTTGTCTCAAAATGTATGCATTTTTGTGATTCTTCGCAATTGATTATTTGTCTCATAATTCAATGTTTTAAAGGTTTGGCTACGTAATCACTATAGTACTAATGATTTCAAAGTTAGTTACTATAAGATCGAACATTTTTTTTTTAATCACTATTGTTTTGTTCGAAATTGATAGGCGTAATCATGCATGAAAAAAGAGGAAGATAGATTATTCCACTACGCATGATAAGTTTTTTTTTTTTGTTGTTTGAATTCTTTTTATTCGAATCTTATTCGATCTATCTTTTATACACCTATTTCCAACATGGTATCAGAGCGTTGATTCTTTTTCAAGGCCTAATACTATATTAGAGTGCAAGCTCTTATACTTGATATCTTTCGCGATATCAAATCATTCTTAAGTTCGAATCAATTTATTTTGGTATTAGAGAATTGATTTCCAATTCGAACGCAGCACGATATCTCTCTTAACGACGACAGTCTAAAGTTTCAGATGGATTCTCAAAGTAAAGCAGGTCTTATCGCAGACAAGCTAAATGGATCCAATTATCATTTATGGAAATTTAAGATGAAGACCTTGCTAATCGCCAACGAGTTGTGGGATGTTGTTACAGGTATCGAAGTGAAACCTAAAGACGACACAGAAGACTCAAAGTGAAATTCGAAAGATAAGAAAACTTTCGTGCTTATTATCCTCAATAGTCATAGACGATCAAGACGCAATTATGTTGCTGCAAGAAGATAATCGAAGAAGTCAAGACACTTCATCTCATGCTCTATATGTCAACAAGGGCTCGAAACGACAGAAGCAGAAAAGCTCCAAGTGGTCTACATTGAATCAGAAATAGACTCAAAGTCAAGAACAAACATCAAATCCACATTTGTCGAAGAAGAAGATGTTTTGCAAGTATTGCAAGCGCAATAACCATGAGATTCAGGATTGCCGAATTCTCAAAGTGAAGAATGCAGCAAGCAACCTGATCAACAAGCAAATATAGTTACAACATCACCCGAAGTCTAAATGGACGAAGGCGCTTTTATGGTCAAAGACAAATACGCGAATTCGGATGATTCGTGGTTCTGGATTCTAGAGCTACTCAACATATGACCAATTATCGTGAGATTTTCCAATCCTATACGCCACCTTATAGCACAAAGAAATATGTTCATCTTGGTGATAATATCACTCACACTATCAAAGGTGAAGGTACTGTAAGATTAAGATTCCAGCATGATCAATTCAAACTACTACCAAAAGTCTTGTATGTTTTTTAACTCTCTACAAATCTGTTATCAGTAAGTAAAGTTACAGATTTAGGTCATAAGGTGGACTTTGAGTCTGATTAATGCAGAATTATCGATAGGAGTAATAAAATCCTTGCACTCGGCAAGAGGCATGAATACTTATATAGATTGGCACATTGTTATTCTGACTCTAGTCAAGCTTTGAAAACCTATGTTCTTGTCATTAAAGCATTACTATGACATCATCGCTTAGGACACTTGAATTATGCATATGTTTCAGACATGTCCAAACAATCCCTAGTACTTGATCTCGACTATCCTTATGGTAAAGTCGATCTCCCTATATGCCATAGTTGCATCCTTGGAAAGCAGACTAGGATTTTTTTTAGATCGAGTCATAGGCATGCACAGCAAAAGGTTTGTTAGATGTTGTTCATACAGATATATGTGGACCTATGCAAACTCCTTCATTGCTAGATGCAAAGTATTTCATTACCTTTATTGACGAATTCTCCAAAAGAACAACTGTTTACTTCATTAAACAAAAATCAGAAGCTTTCATCAAGTTCAAACAATTCAAAGAGCATGCAGAAAATCAAACTGGCAAACGAATTAAAGCATTAAGGTCTGACAACGAGGGAGAATACATCTCCACTGAATTCAAGGAGTATTCCCTTAACAATGGCATTGAGCAACTAACAGGACTTTATCTCCAACCTGGAAGTCTCTAAGTTTCAACTATCGACCATGCCATGCTTTTTGTCGACGTTTGTGGACTTGTTGAGCATGGATGCTGATCCGTCATGTTTCGCATAGTTGTTCCAGATGGAATAACCTATTTGCTAGAGTTTGTTGATTATCTAGCTCAAGATTATAGGCCACTCAAAGGGAGGGGATTTGAAATTCTACAGGCATAATGGCTTCTTGACCATATGCTAGCTGGAAAGGGGTTAAGCTTGTAGCTCTCTTCGGTGTGGTGCGATAAGCCCAAAGAGTAGCATGAAATTTGAGTTCCCGATCAGATCGGCTAGATACGATGGTTTTGGTGAGAATTCCACATAGGATTTTATTGGTGGATTCCACCTAGCCATTGCATCGTGGATAGTATGGGAAACTTTTGCGACGTACCACAAAATTTTTTGAAAGGAGATCTGCTATGACAAGGTTAAGGAAATGTGTACCCCTATCACTGATAAGTTCTAGAGCACAGCCGAAACGAACTAAGCCTGGCCATAGAGAAATTATGCGGTAGGACGAGCGTCAGCACTGCGAACAGCTCTTGCTTTAGCCCATTTGGTGCAATAGTCTGTAGCTACGATGATATAACGAGATTGTGTGTGTTGAGCAACGGGACTAATGGGTCCGACATAATCAATCTCCCATTTCTGGAAAGCTTGATCAGTGGTTACAGGGTATAAAGGCATGTAGTCGGTCTTTTGAAAGCATTTTGTGCGTTGGCAGACATCACAGGTCTTAGTGTAATTGTGTGTATCCTTGAAGAGTGTTGGCCACCAAAAAGTGGCCAAGAGGATTTTCTTAGCAATCGTTTTAGAAGAGAAATGGCCTACACCAATACCTTCATGAGTGAGGAAAATTATAGAGGGTATTTCACCTTCAGTAAGACATCGTCGGATTATTCCATCTAACCCTTGCTTGTAGAGTTGTCCTGCAATTAAAGTATAAGGTTTGGTTTTGAGGACCAGCACACATTGTTCAGGTTTAGACAAGGAAAGATCCATCTGCCCTGAAGTTAAATATTTTGTGATTTCCTTAGCCCATACGGATGTAGAGCCAACTTGGAGAAGATGGCATCTGGTAAATCATCGTTGATGCCTTGATCAAGGGTGGGAATGTTGGATTTATTTCCTCTACTCTCCTAAATCCCATTTTAATCTACCTCCATTCATGCTGCATTTTTACTCACGTTGTCGCGCAGTCTTCATATTTACACGTAAATTCTCACAAGGCGAAGAAAAAGATGAAAGAATCGCAAAACTGTGTTTTTACACGTGTTTTGTGACAGGCAAAAAAGGCGACACTACCTTACAAAATGCCAAAGGTGCCCTAGGAAGCAAAGGCACCCGATAAATCAAATCCTAAGGCATTTCGTCAGAGTGACGCATTTTTCGCATCCTCACCAACGTTCACTTTAGCAAAGGCTGATGTCACATCCTTTTTCACGGTCACCACATGCAACTGTACTTACAGACTTGACAACTACTGTAGCTACCCACGATCTCCTACAGACAACACATCCACTTTGTACTTTCTTCATCTGCACACCTGTAATATTGTGTATATATATTGAATACCATTTGTGTAATCAAATTGATCGTTGATTAAGAGATTGAAGATCAAGTGTGTGTAAATTTAGCATCAGAAGCTTATCAGAAATAGATGAAGTAGATGCCTTGTGCATTGATTCTTTAATTGTCAGTAATAGGTTCATTCCTCTTACATATTGAATTAGCTTTGCAGAGCACGCGGTTTTGTCTGCAATTGTCTTGTGCTCTACCGCATTATTGACATGTATATTTGATATACTTAATCTGATAACAGCTCTTTGTTCTGCGTTCAGATCTGTGTCAATATTGCTATGCTTATTCTTCATTCTGTCTGACTTTCTAGTTGCTCAATTTGGTAATCAGTTCTTAGCGAGTTAATATTAGTCTAGTTGTAGACGACTAATATTAAGTCTTGTCTTTTGCGAATCATTCGCGACTGATTATCAGTCGAGCTCAGTCTAGCTCTTCGCGAATCATTCGCGATAGATAATTTGTCTAGTTGTTCATGACAAATTATTCTTCTGGTGTTTTATTAACGTTTGGCTATGTAATCAGACCAACCGTGATTTCCATCACTAACGTTCTGTTCATTTCTAATAGGCGTCGTCATGCTTAGGAAAAGAGTCATATAGCTCATTCCGCTGCGCACAAACACTTTCCGTTTGAGTTCATTTCTCGTTCGTGTTTTGCTTCTTTTTCGTGTTCGTTTTTGTTTCTCACACAAGACACTCTCTTTCTCTTTCCCAACAGGGAATGTTAGGGATTCGGGACAGATGATTTGCTAGAAAATGTTGAACTCCCTTACGAACCACGATCCTAAACTCAAATTCTCGCAGTAATAGGTCCATCTAGTAATACGACCTGTGATGCAAGTCTTGTTGATGAGATACAACAGTGCTTGATGATCAGTGAAGAATGCAAAAGCTTTTTCCAGAAGATAATGGCGAAACTTCTGAACCGCATATACCATTGCCAAGGCTTTACGTTCGGTAGTGGTATAATTGACTTCAACACCTATCAATTGTCTACTAAGAAAACAGATTGGGAAATCCTTTTTGAATTCTCTCGGTTGAGTGAGCACTGCCCCAATGGCATACTTGGACGCATCGGTATGCACATGGAATTCTTAAGAATAACTAGGAGCCCGGAGGGTAGGTGCATTGGTAAGGGCTTCTTTGAGTTGATTAAATGTGACGCGTTGTTCATCCATCCATTTGGGAACTACAATTACTTTGTAGATTAAGCGTGCTTTGTTAGCGAAATCGAAAATAAAGCACCGATAGTAGTTGGTGTGGCCAAGAAAAGAGTAAACTTTGCGTATCGTACGCGATTCCGGTGGATTTTGAATGATAAGGATCTTTTCGGGGTCAGTGGCAATGCCATTTCGGGAAATAATATGTCCTAACACAAAACCATGTGTTACCCAGATCTGGCATTTTTCAGGATTAAGGGAGATGCGTTGACATTGGATAAAAAAAAACTGAGCACAGACAGATGGCGTGTTTCTTCTGAATGTGCACCTAAATCTTCCAAGTAAACCTCTAGGGTATCACCCATCTGCTGAGAAAAGGTAGCTTGCATAACACGTTGGAAGGTGCTAGGGGCATTGCAGAGACCAAAAGGCATGACTTTCCAACAGAAGGTTCCCCATTTTGTGGCAAAAGCGGTTTTATGTTGATCTTCTTCAACAATTTGGATCATATTCTATCCGCGCTGGAAAATGGTTTTGCAGTTGAGGACATTCATTAGCAGTATGATGTTGTGAGCAAATTGGACACCAGACATTTTCTCTTGTTGGAAAGGATTTCTCAGCAATCTGTTTCATGGAGGTTTGGAAATCGACAGTGAGCTTATCCATATGATATTGTTGAGCTTTTTGTCAGGTTTCCATTTGATGTAGAAGTTCAAAAGATGGGGCAATATTGTCAGACTTCGGATGATTAGGACGGTCCGGATTCTTAGATTTCTTTTCACAATGGCCAAAGTCATCGTCAAAACCTTCGTCTTCCTCACGGATAGCATCAGTCATCACATATTTAAGTTGATCATAAAGGACAGCTGGTTTGAGTTCACGGCGGATGTTTTTAGGCAATCCAACCAAGAACAGTTTTATGGCCATACGTTCGGTGATATTTTCATCAACACATTCTACTTTGAGACGTTTAAAATGCTCAATGTAGTTTCGAACAGACTCTTTGCGACGCATCTTGATATGGATAATTTAGAAGAATGGGCTCTGAGTCAGTTTGAATGGTTTGAAACACTTGACAAGAGCGTCCTTGAGGGTGGTCCAAGAAGCAAGATCAGGAGCTTCGAGATTCAGATACCATTCATTGGCTGTTCCATAGAGTACCATGGGAAATAGACGAAGCTTTTCAGTTTCGGAGGTATCTCCATAAAAATGACATGCATTATCAAAGTCTTGGAGAAATCGGACTGGGTCAGATTCTCCATCGTACTTTGGTACATCGATACGTGGAATTCTATGTTCTAGACATGGAGGAGCCGGATTAGAAGATTCAGCACAGTCACGAGACATGATGCAGAGTGTGGAGGAGAGTAATAATACAGATGATCAGGTTAGTAATGTACTTGGCAAAAAAGGCAGTTTGCTTGCAGAATGGAGAGTGTAGGACAAAAAAAACTAGTTTTCTGGCCGTAGTAGAATTTGTGGACAGGTTGAGAAATCATGGAGAGGCAGATAAGTCGAATTGCAAGACTCTCAAATTTTCAAAAGGAGTGTTGTCTGTCAAAATATTAATTTTTTTATATTTTTGAAAAAAAAATTGTACTGTTAGTAATGTGCGGGTGGGACGTGGAATTTGTGCTCACTGAGAACAATTTCGTAGGCTGGATGGTGATTTTTAATACAGAGGCTATACTGACAGATAGGGAATATGGAAAAAATATGACTTTCTGACAGGAAACAATCAAAATCTCTGAGATAGAATTTGCGGAGCTACTGGAGGACTGATCTTGATTAGATCTAGCCTCAATGAAGCTGGCAAATTCTAGGACAAAGATTAGGGTGATAAATAAGATATTCTGACAGTATATCAGGCTCTTTTCTCAAAATCTGACCGTGGTCAGAATTCGTGGAGGTGATAAAATGAAAGATTAGGGTTTGTTAGGGCTGTAGTGAATTCCGATATACCTGTTTGGTTCGGAAAAAGGTCACTTGGGTCACTTCCTTTCAAAGAAAATGCCCCAGTTGACTCTTTTGTTGCTTTCCCTCGACTTGATAAGTTGCTCCGCAGCTCATGTAGGACCTGGAGTGGTTGGAAGATGGAAGACAGGCAAACAAGCAAACACACAACACAGAAGTGAAAAAACAAAAGGAAAAGAAGCTAAGTAAAAATATTTAAAAAGCGGCAACGGTGCCAGTGTTGGAAGTAAATCTTGTTTGTGCTAGATCTACTTATGGTGCAGTGTAGTATAGGGAGGACCGTCCACTTTCTAAGTTCCTACCAAGCTTCAAACATAAATATGAAAATAAAGAATAATAACGGAAGCACTAAGGCTCATTGAACTAGTGCTCAAAACGGAATTGAAACTATCTAAGATGACAAAACACAAAACCTTACTAAGGCTTACCCATCTAACAAGGTGATTAAACTAAATTCTAGATTAACACCCAAAGGGATTGAGACGAAGATTGCAGCTAAACTAAGCATAGAGCAATTAAAAACATGCCACAATGAAAAAAAAGCCAATGAAAGGAGGCAAGAGGAGGCCCCGATGCACTTTCCAATAGGAACACAAAGAAATAGAATGATAATCTCAAAGAGAGAGCAATTTAGCATAATCTCAAAGTGTTATTTACAAGGCAAATATCTCTCCTTTTATGGCAAGGAGGGTCTTCCATAAGTATCCACTAACTTATGGGACTAATCTGTTTCTAGCCTTTCTAGAACTTCTAACTTAGGATATAGAACTTCAATGTTTCTTAACTTAGGAAAACTTAAGACAAAATATTTCTAATATTAAGTTTCCTAAGTCTAAGTTCTAAATCTAAGTTTAAGCTATTTTATTATTTTTTAAGCTTCTACTCATGGGCTTACAAAACACATGCCATGGCGGAAGTTTATTAACAGACACTCGTATGTGGATGTACAAAACAAATGCCACGGAGTTTTATTTTTTTATTTTTTATTTTTTCTATGTTAGCACAGATGCTAGAACAAATGGCGTCCCGTCTATATGTTCAAGTTTCACAGCTCCATGGCTAAGGATCTCCTTGACTCAGAACGGGAGCTTCGCATGTGAACTTCAACTTTCCCTTGATCGCTATAGTTTCTATACATGAGGACTAGATCTCCTGATCGAAAATCCTTCTTGTGCAGTCGGCGATCATGCCATGCTTTGCGTCGCTCCTTCTCAGCCGCCAATGCATGCACAACTAGCAAGCGTGTTTCACAAAGTTTATGTAATGCTTCATGATGCAATTGTAGAGATTTGGATTCATCAAGACGTTGCATTATGGCAATTCTTAATGAAGGTACCAAAAACTCCACTGGCATTACTGCATCCTAACCATGAACCAGTTGAAATGGCGTGTGATCAATGCTTCTCTTGTAAGCTATTCTGAATGCCCACAGAGCTTCATGTAACTTGTGCTCCCAAGTAGATCTGTTAGCTTCAATGGTTCTCGTGATCATGCTACACATGATCTTATTGGATGATTCAGCCTGACCATTACTGTGAGGATAATAAGACGTGTTGAACCTATGGATCACGAAAAATTCTTCCATCAGGACCTTGATGGTCTCATGGACAAAATGGCTTACGTGATCGCTGACTGTCTCCATTGGGCATCCGAAGCACACAATGATATTTTCATACAGGAACTTGGCCGTTGCTCGAGCGTCAGTTGTACGTACTACCTGGGTCGACGTAATATTGGCGCTGAGACCAATGCATCTTTAAGCTTCTAGAAAAAGAAAATCTCCCAGAAATTTCTGCAAGTACTCTTTGAATGCTGCCTGCATGACTCGTTGGAAGGTACTTGGGGCATTGCAAAGTCCAAACAACATCACCTTGTAGGCATAAGTTTCCCATTCTGTGCTACTCTATCTAGAACACTTTCTGTGCTACTCTGTCTAGAACACTTTCCGTGCTACTCTGTCTAGAACACTTTTCGTAAATGGTAAAGAAAAATGATCCTTCTTGGTGACTGCATTCAGCGCTTTCAGGTTCACACAGAACATTTTGCCGTTCTTCTTGGGTATTATTATTGGCGACACCCATTCAATGTGCTTGATTTCATAGATGAAATCAGCATCTAACAAATTTTGCAACTCTTGCTTGATCAGCTCTGTATAATTTGGGTTGCAGCAATGGTAACGACTCACCCTGGGGATTGCTCCATCCACCAAGGGTATGGTATGTGAAGAAACAAAGTGTTTTTGATTACAAAGCCTTGCTAGCTTTCAACCCTTCACCTGACGAAGATGTTCACGAATTCGAACATCTGGAGACATGAAACACGAAGAGTTTCGCGAACACGAAAGTTAACGGAGATGAAGGTGAACGGTTCGCGAACACGAAGGATCCACGAACGAGATTCCTTTGCGGTCAAGCAAGAGAAAAAGGAAGATGAGGTAAACGAAACCAACGATGGAAATGAAACTCATTCTATCCTCACGCTCCAAGGAGTACCACTAGAGATCACGAAAGTACCCAGAAGTATAGAGATCTGACTTGATGGCATGATGTCAGCAGATACTTCCTAGGTCGTGGCTAATCTGCCACTCTTGTAATTCCCTGATTAGTTGTAGATGTATAATCACTCTAATATTAGGTTTACATAGAGAGACCGTACTTATTGGATAATACTTGACATATATCAGAAGAGGATACGCAGAGTGTAACAAAAGAGAAGACACTGAAGAAGTCTGATGCTAGTAAGCAATCGAGACAAACACAGACAGAAGCTCCGCCTGCATGCGAGAAGATAATTTTGTCTAGGATCAGAAGATCCAATTGTCCGCTAGTGAAGCGAGACTACTACTCATGAGAGAACCGTGCTTCTCTCATGTCAACGCACTGTATGGATTTGCATGCAGTGCCCTGAAGAAATAAGAGAAAATCAATATAGATTATTTTCTAGTTGTGTCTGATCTTGGATGTTGAATGCTTATGCTGTTTATTTCATATGTCTGAGTTTTTTTTTGTTCTCTTTGAATTTCGCACCTTGGTTGAAATTAAGTGGAATGTTGTATTAATTTTATGAACATAGATCAGTAGTAACTGACTACTCTCTGGAGGATTGTAGGAGTGTTTCAGCTGGCAGTGCCCAGCGAACGCATCTGAACTCCATCCAAATCTTGAAAGAGAGTCGGGATTGTTTCGTGAATTTTCTCCTCACTATTCTCATCAGTCGTATCAGAGCATCGAACACGAAAACGAAGATTTTTGAGTCGTCTCTCATTCGAGCGACGAATCAGATGAAGAAAGATTCGAGAGGCAACCTATCGCCGTAGTTCCTGTAAACCAAGATGATTCCGGACCGAGCAGAGCAGATAAGGGCAAATGCATAGCTGTTCTGGGAGGATCTTCCAGAAGGTCGACAAGACCATGAAGAGCACCAGCAAAATTTGTGCCAGGCAGCTCAACTTCCACATCGGAAGAATTCTATAGGTTCAGTGGCGAACACAGACATTCAAGAAGGCAATTGAAGGTCCAGAAAAGGACAAATGGATCCAAGCCATGAACAAAGAGATGGAGTCCATGAGGAAGAACCAGATATGGACGTTAGAGCCATTACCTCATAAGCGCAAGACTGTCAAATGCAAATGGGTTTTCAAACTGAAATATGGACCAGACGGGAGTGTGACGAAGTACAAGGCAAGACTGGTAGCGAAGGGGTTCTCTCAGAGATACGGTATTGACTACTCTGAAACCTTCTCTCCTGCCGTCAAACATTCATCCTTACATCTGTTGTTTGCATATGCAGCAGCTTATGACCTTAGGATCCACATTGTGGACGAGAAGACAGCTTTCTTGCATGGTGAATTAGACGAAGAGGTCTACATGGATCAACCCCTAGGATTTGTCTCATATTCACTTCCTGACTATGTATGCAGAATGCATAGAAGCATCTATAGTCTAAAGCAATCAGCCTGACAATGGTACAAGAAGAAGGATCAGGCCCTGAAATCATTGAAATTCAAGCCTCTGTTGGCTGACTCCAATGTGTATGTCAGAGTTACAGATGGGCAGATCATCATAGTGGCTATTTATCTGGATGAAACTCTGATACTTTGCAGGAGTGAGCAACTAATTGCTGAAGTAAAGACAGACATCTCGAAACATTTTGAGATAGTGGATCTGGGAGAAGCCAGGTGTTACCTAGGCTTACAAATTGACAGGGACTATGAGGGAGGCAGGTTATACCTTCACCAGTCCAGATACACCCAGAAGATCCTAGAGGAATTTGGGATGCTGAATTGCAAAGGAGTGAACACTCCAATGCCCGCAGGGACAGTGCTAACAAATGATGACTGTCCAAAGACTGAGGAAGAAAGAGAACAGATGTAGCTCACACCCTATAGGAGACTAATAGGTTCACTGATGTACCTTGAAGACAACACACGTTCTAAAATTGCTTATGCAGTATTCAGGATGAGCCAATTCTGCACGAATCCAGGCTCGACACATCGAAAGATTGCAAAACAAATTTTGCAATATCTTCAATTAACGAGGGATTATGGCTTGTGTTATTGTCGTGGTGCAGGTCTCAGGATACTTTCCTATAGCGATGCTAGCTGGGCATCTCTTAGGGACGACTGTAAAATCGTCTCAGGAGGATGCACCATTGCATCAGGAGCAGCAGTTCTCTGGGTCAGCAAGAAGCAGACCATTGTAGCCCAATCATCCTACGAAGCAGAGTACGTAGCAGCAGCGAAGATGGCCAACGAAATAATTTGGCTAAGGCAGTTTCTGGACGAATTGGGTGAAACAAGGAACGAGCCATTGGTCTTGTAGATGGACAACACCTCTACGATACACCTAACAAAAGATCCTGTGTTCCACTCAAGAACGAAGCACATTGCGATCAAGTATCACTTGATCAGGGATCTGATTGAAAGGAAGATGATGCAGACCACCTTCATAGGAATGAAAGATATGGTTGTTGACATCTTCACTAAAGCTCTGGACAAAGGCCTCCTTGAGAGGCAAAGGAGCAATCTCGGGATCATAAAGCTACCATGCTTTGAGAGGGAGCTGAAGAAACAAAGTGTTTCTGATTACAAAGCCTTGCTAGCTTTCAGCCCTTCACCTGACGAAGATGTTCGCGAACTCAAACATCTAGAGACATGAAACACGAAGAGTTTTGCGAAGACGAAAGTCAACGAAGATGAACACGAATGGTTCACGAACACGAAGGATCCAAAATGAGATTTCTTTGCAGTCAAGCAAGAGAGAAAGGCAGACGAGGTAAACGAAACCAACGGTGAAAATGAATCCCATTCTGTCCTCATGCTCCAAGGAGTACCACCAGAGATCACGCAAGTACCCAGAAGTACAGAGATATGACCTGATGGCATGACGTCAGTAGATACTTCCTAGGTCGTGGCTAATCTGCCACTCTTGTAATTCCATGATTAGTTGTAGATGTATAATCACTCTAATCTTAGGTTTACATAGAGAGACCGTACTTACTGGATAATACTTGACATATATCAGAACAGGATACATAGAGTGTAACAAAAGAGAAGAGACACTAAAGAAGTCTGATGCTAGTAAGCAATCAAGACGAACATAGACAGAAGTTCCACCTACGTGCGAGAAGATAATTTTGTCTAGGATCAGAAGATCCAATTGTCCGCTAGTGAAGCGAGACTACTACTCGTGAGAGTACCGTGCTTCTCTCACGTCAACACACTGCATGGATTTGCATGTAGTGCCCTGAAGAAATTAGAGAAAATCAATATTGGTTATTTTCTAGTTGTGTTTGATCTTGGATGTTGAATGCTTATGCTGTTTATTTCATATGTCTGAGCTTTTCATGTTCCCTTTGACTTCCGTACCTTGGTTAAAATTAAGTTGAATGTTGTATTAATTTTATGAATGTAGATCATTAGTAACTGACTACTCTCTGGAGGATTGTAGGAGTATTTCAGCTGGCAGTGCCCAACGAACGCATCTGAACTCCATCCAAATCTTGAAAGAGAGTCGCGTGAATTTTCTCCTAACGATTCTCATCAGTCGTATCAGAGCATCTCATGATTCTCATCAGTATGATGGACTACGGTTGGTGGGATACCCTTCAGATCACTGTAATTCCAAGCAAAACAACTCTTATATTCCACCAATAATGAACGTAGTCTTTTATTTGTCTCCACCATGTTTTCAGCATATGAGAAATACTTAAAAAACCCGACATCTTTGCTAAATTAATAATTTTTCCTATATTTTGCGAAAAATGCGACACTATTTTGGAATTTGCTATCTTAGTAAATCCATCATTTTGGAAAAGCCAAAATTGCGACACTTGAACTTTCACATTTTTCGAGATTTTTTTTGGCACTTGACCTGCTTGGATTCATTTGCCATTTTTATTTTTGCAAAAATGTCGACACTTCAGCCTTCGCACATTTCTCTCATATATTTCAACGGAAAAAAAAAATGACAGCCTTCGCCGCCGATATCATATACATTGTTTCATGGATTGATACTATTTATATTTCCACTTCAATACTCATGAACACTGAGCTGAACTTTTGCAAACTAAGCGAAGCATTTGTGTATTTTATTCTTTTTATTTTATTTTCTTTTAGGACTAGATACCTTATTCTTGAGCCTGTACCTTCAAAGTGAGGACACACTTTCATTAGGTATCAGTGTAATCTGCCGATATACCATCAATACATTGAACACCTCAAACACTTCTGTTTTTCGTTTTTCTTTCCCATCGCTCTTTGCTTTCTATTTCTGTAATTTTTATGATTGAGCTCTTTTCTGCCATCACTAGTTCACTAATACTACTGCCATGGCCATTGTTTTCAAATCGCATCCTAAACCAGTGCTACCAGTTTTACAATCCTTTGCTGTTAGAGCTAAGATTGACGGATTACTCCAATTTTGATCCTTCAGTCATTCTAACAGACCTTTGTCATTAATTCATTCAAAATATTGATGAAACTGATGACTGACATGTTCGTAGTATTGTCCGTAATAAGGAAATTGTTATTTTTGAAAGTTTTTATTGTCGTGCATTAGGCTTGCCTATTGACGACACAATTCTAGTCACAAAGCCTGACTACATTACTAGAAGCGGAGCGTTTCAAGAGGAAGCATATCTTGAGAAGAGGGGATATAAGCTGTCTTATATCAGAGACCCAAATCTCAAGAGTTTTGTTCGCTTCGCTCTTGCTTCAATCTTCTTACCGGAGCAAGAGTATACCATTTCCAATAAAGACATGGGATATCTGCTGAGAGCCTTAGACGACATGAGCATATTGCATTCGGACAGATTGCTTTTAAGAAATTTTGTAAATTAATAAAAGATCAATAGTATTCAAGGCTCAGATTACAGTTTGGAATTTTATATATGCATGTTGGAGTCTTGACTGTGCAGGAGGATATCCCAGATAGGGTCTAGCCCCCTCGAGCCTTACAACTGGTATAAGACGGTCTTTGGAGAGTTGAAGAGGGCAATCAAGGAGAACACTAAGCAGCAATTTGTGACTGGCCCTCTCCTCTCTCTATCATTCACATCTTACCTGGAGGATAGGGTCCGTGGGTTTGTTGCCGATTCCTTGTCTATCTATGAAGAAACACCGGCAGAGTCGTCTCACCAGGCCTCTACTAGTCGTCGTCATCCATGCAGCAAGATCATCATTCCTAACTCACCTTACGCGTCACGTTGAAGGTTTTAGGCAGACATCTTCAGTTGTGCTTTCACCCCCCACTGCTATTCGCACTGAACTCCCTATTTTCCCCACCTCTGATGCTTCCCTCTCTTCTGCTTTCTCTCAAGGACAGTCTGTGACCATTGGGACTACCATTCCCATCACAGTTGTCCAGGCCGCCTCACCCCCACACATGAGAGCTGTTTCCCCAAACACCCAATATTTCATGGACATGTTCGAGGATTCTGACCCCCTTGGGGCCTTAGAAGTTCTGTAATGCCCCAGAGCCCTGCGCCCTTTGAACTCCAATCTCCCAGAAGTCGAGACTATCCATAATTCTGAAGCTATTTTTGAAGAAACCTTTCCCACAGAGCCACAAGAAATCGCAGCAGCTCAGGCACCAGCCACAATTTGGGTCGGGCAGGCTGTCAAATCACCAAAGCAGTTCGACGCCACAGTGCCTGAGGGCTATGAAGAAGAAGATCTCTTTGAAAAAGAGGAACTACATACACCTACTCCACGCCAACCAGGGACAGTACCACCAGGTCCTTCTGTTGCTACCACCTCCACAACAATAGATTCTGGTGATGCTCTAGGTTTAGTCTCAAGCCTTGCGCAAGTGATCCAGTCTATGCTGGATAATAAAAAAGAAATGGAACAACGCATCTCAGATATGGGATCTAAGAATACACTCATTAGCCAGAAAGTGAATCAGCTGGACAAAGAGTTGAAGATTGCCAAGCAGCACAAAGCTAAGTCTGAAGCTGAGAAGAAGAAGGCATAGCACTTGGCTGATCGCCTAGAAGATTATGTCAGTTCACTACAGAATGCGCTTACAACCGCCCAAGACCAAGTGGACAAGGTCGTGCAGGATCAAAGCAACAAGTGCAACTGCTCCAGGGTCAATTGCAGATGGCTGAACAAGATCACACATGTCTCCAAGGTAAATTGGATGCGACCACCCTTGAGCATGATGCATATCTACAAACACAAATAGCTGATCATACGTTAACTCCAACGGAAATCACGTATTTGTTTAAAAAGGTTGAAACTTATAAATTGGCCCTTCAAGGAGTCCAAGTCCGGTTTGACAGATTCAAGGGTACAACTTTAATTGAGTTGGAAAAGGCCAAAGCAACCATCAACGAATATGAAAAGGATGTGGCTCAGGTGTTGGAATACGGGCTTCAAATTTCAGTTTTGGTCATGTCGTAGTTCTCCCCTCCGCACCAAGATGACACAACTATGGATACAGAGTTGGATTTGGGCATGGACCAGGGTGGAGCCCCTGAAGTTGCAGAAGAACAACCAGTCCCACAGGCAACGCAAGCAGGTCCATCTTCATCAAGGGCCACACCATTGTTTAGATGACCAATCAGCGTCGAGGACCAGATCTAGAGCTTTTTAGCGCAACATCCTCATGAGTCCTTGCGTGGTGGTTGGGTCATCAAGTTTAAGACCTCTAAATTTGAGGCCGACAAAGAATTGGATAAAATACATGCATTGGGAGAGCAGCCGGCTTGGAGAATTATAGTTTTTGAGAAAACTCCGGAATTCATCAGGAGTTATGTGGCCATCTCTTGCCAATTGTGCGTAGATCCATATTATGTACCAATGCCACGCAGAAATAAGTGGAAGGATTTGGGATTGGCCATGGACAAAATCACCATCCATACGTCGAACTGGCCAATCATCCACCAACCGTATAGTTGGGAGATCTCAGTGGACTTCCATCGAGCCCTACAAGCACACCAGTGGGAGTATATTCACCCTCCCGATCCCATAGTCAGGCAATCGACATTGTTTGCAAAAGATCTCCCTCTATTGGTGTCCATTGCAACACGATTGGATGATTGTCTTCCCACTTTGGCATTCGATCCGAATAAGCCAATGGCATCAGACAGCATTAAGGATCAGCTACTGGTGGCCAGATTATATTTCTATGCAGCAATGATGGGAGGCTCTTGGGAATCTCGATTTACAGCCTGAACAACTTCAAAGTGGATTGTCGGAGCCCATCGTTGTTTTTTGCCACACAACCTAGATTTCAACTGGATTTCATGGAGAAGGTACAATATCATTTAATAAAGATTTGATGTGATGCAAATAAAAGCCCACAGTAACTACATCTCGTAGGTGTCGTGGGACCGCCACCAGTTTTGGTGGGGATACTGTTGGAGGGTTTGCGGATCCCAAGGCAACCCTAACCCTAGTTAATAAGTGAGAGGGATTTAGCATCCTGCGTGTATAGGTCCAACACAATGATCACATAGATATTTGATTAATTAGAAAGTCAATAAAAGGACTTTTAATGTTGTAGGGCCTAAATGTCAAGTTAGTGAATAAAGTTGGGTTTCCCTCCAATTTTGGATGGTTCCCACTCTTTTTTGAACTTGAATAATTAGGGAGGCAAAAATGGACCAATAGGATTCAGAGGCCAGGGTCCTCCTGTCTACTATAAAAAAGGACCAACTTGAGTTTCCTACACATGTACATATCTTTATTTCAATAAAGCAGATTGGTTCTCTTGTGAAATGAATTTATGAATGTCCTTGCTCTCTATCACTTTTTCTCTCTCTCTCATGCTTTTTTGGATCTGCTAATTGTTGGATCTGATAGTTATTGGGATTGCATGTTTTTATACTTTTTATGAGAGAGAAAGGGAGAGAGTAAAAGAGTAAGCTATCTTCATTGTGGATCTTAGTGTTAATGATTGTAGTGTTAGTGCTTAGTGTTAATGGATGTTAGAGTTAGATCTGGATCTTCCATTCATGCTGAATCTGAAATATGTTATCGCTCTCATGGGAACGAATCTACGCGTGACAACTAACTTCATCTCCTTGATGCTAGATTGATTAGATCTTGGGTTGAGGATAGGCAAGGAAAGAAACCCACTACAGTTCAGCTAAGACTCGAAAAAACAAAAGAAAGCATCCGACAAAGCAGACAAAGGTTAATAAGTCTATCACTCAAAAAGACTTGAAAGATGATTTGAACTACGACCAAAATGCTGCGAAACTATTCCAAAAGGATGTTGCAGAGGAAGCAAAAACTCTGATAGAAGATGAACTTAAATCTAACTCACTTCAAAAGAAAGTTCCTTTTGAAGAGAAGGAGGATGATGTTCCAATAAGTTGAAGATTATCCAGAGCTATGGTGAACTTCAGCTGCAGATGAAGATGCAATACGATATTGTATCGGATATTGGCTCTGTGCGGCAAATATCACCTTTGAACAACTACTATCTAATAAAAATTACTATCGGAAGCATCTAAGGAGTTTGTCACAAACGAAGAGAAAGAAGAAGATCTCTCTACCTGAGATATCACTTTTTTCTGTCGACCTCGAAGATCTCAAAGCACCCAAAATTGACATCTCTATCTTAGGGTGTTTAATTGAGAACATACCTATTGATTCCGGGTTGAGCGTCAACATAATGACGGAGGATACAATGTATGCACTTGGACTCACCGACATAAAGCCAATACCATGAAAAATAATATTGGATGACTCGCCAAGGAGAAAGCCTGTTGGTGAATTGAAGGAAGTTACAGTGTACATCCAAGATAAACCCTTCGTCATGAATTTTATTCTGATTCGACCAATCGGATTGGCCAACTATTTTGTACTTATTGGAAGACCCTGGCTTTACCAAGCAAATGTCAATGTCCATTGGAAAAAAAAAAATTGCCTATGAATCACTAAGGTGTTGGGAAAAGGTGAATTTTGGAGCTATGATTCAAGAGACAATGCCATATTAAAGAGTTCTTGGATGATCCACCATCTTCCTCACACACACTATCCTCCAGGATTCTCTCTCTCTCTCTCTCTCTCTCTCTCTCTCTCTCTCTCTCTCTCTCTCTCTCTCTCTCTCTCTCTCTCTCTCTCTCTCTCTCTCTCTCTCTCTCTCTCTCTCTCTCTCTCTCTCTCTCTCTCTCTCTCTCTCTCTCTCTCTCTCTCTCTCTCTCTCTCTCCCCTCAAAAATTAACTTTGCATATAACTATAGTATGTAGCTATAGTTTGTGTTTTTCCTTTTTCCTATGTTGAAGTTCTATAAAACAAACCCAATACGTGTGATGAACTAGGTTCGGAAACAAGTTAAAATCCCATGATTGATGATCTTTGAATCTAAACTTTTCTTTTATGAGTTTCTTAGGATCCAATTTTGTTAACATCAAGATGATGTAAAGATATCAAGAATCCATCAAACCAATCTATCCTTTGTATATGTATTTGTCCAAGGGCCATTTGATCTTGCATAATTTAAAGAAAATCCTTCGGGGGGGAGTCCCCATCTTGACCCCTCAACAAGTTTCGTGATTGAATGACTTTGTGATTGAATGATGAAATTCTTTGATAAGCCATGAGTTCTTTTTGGATATGTTCATCAATCTTTTGTTGACTTGTTTATTTTAGAAGACACAATGTTAGAGTTAGAACTTTAGAATTTAGAAGACCTTCACTCCGAGTTCACAATTCGGTATCAGAGCTAAGGTACTAGACCTTGTGAATTTCTTGTGAGGGTTTCTATAGATTCCAACACATCACACTCTACATCTTTCCTCTTGAATTGATTTTCCAACTGCTATTATTTTCTTTTTTCCTATAAGACTTCTTCAGTACAAGAAAATATCGTCGACAACTAAGAAGGTTCTTTTGCTCCGACAAAGATGGCCAGCTCTTCATGAAATACTCCAAGTTTTTCTTCATCGCTATCGCCATTTCCATCTATATCACCTGCACAGACATCTTCTCATTTGAGAAGAAAAAAAATTGAAGTGCAGGAAAGTCATTGATATGAAAGCATAAAGTAAGCATATCATAGAACTTCATCTAATGTTTAAAAGGCCTTTTGCTTCAAGAAGCAAATACTGCATGGAAAGAATCAAGAAGACAAATACTCCTACTCAGCATGACGAAGAACCTGACAACAACGAAACACTGGATGCCTACTTGCGGAGAACCAAAAGGTCGCACATATAAAAAACATGCAACTTGAAACTAGTTACGACCATTTAATCTTTGAAGGCCATACTAGTAAAACAAGGGGAGTTTTTTCCTTAATCACTTTGATTGTCCATTAGAATCAAAGGATTGCTTCAAATGCAGGTCAGGAATGTTTTGAGAAGCAAGATGAAATAGAATCGTCAATATAAAAGAGTTGTATCAAGATTTGTCTGACTTGAATACATAGAGGTGAACTTTTGCATGACATGAACAAGTTAAGTATAATTTTGAAAATGATTTATCTTAGCCAATACAAGGAATATCTTTATTCCTTATGATTTAATGTAAAAGCTCTCCAATGCACAGAAAAAGGAAAAGATTAAGTCTTGTAAAGAAAACACATGTAAAGGAAATTTTTGAATTATGAATGATGATATATGTGACTTTGAAAGTCATGAAACCTTAAGATCAGCTAAGAGATCTTATGACGTAAGTCCTTTGATATGTTCAAAATTCAAATTTAAAGTCTTGTATGTAAAGAAGATTACTAATCTTGTTATAGAAGCTAAAGAACTTACAAGACTAAGAAATTGAGTAAGAAATTCGATAATTGGTTCTCGGCAACTGAACCATCTAGAATCTTGTATCCAATATGACTTTGAAAGGAAAGAAAAAAGAAAGAAAGAAAAGGACTTCTCTAATGTTCTAAAGTTTACAAAGTTTTCATATTTAATAAGATCATAAGTCATGATCTAGAATGATGTTACCAAAGTGAGGCCTTAGGATATGAATTTAGATCCATAAAAGAAAATTAAGATTGAGCTGATCACTCTTGAAAATGATCTAAGAGGTTGGCACTTCCCTATAAGCAAGTGCTTGAGAAGGAAACCACCAGATCCGAGTAGTGCCTAAAGATGTCCATTAAAACAAGGCACCAGAACTAACTCTAGCCTATATGAGTTTTTAATGGTCCCCTTTAGTTCTACCAACGCTCTTGTCACATTCAACCGAATGCTAGACTTACATGAATACTTTCTACTTTCTTGAAGCTAAAAAAAAAAAGAAAAAAAAAAGGGGGAGGTTTTTTCTATTGGCCTACCATGTATCAAGATACAAAATGTTATGTAAATGAATGCTTAATATGTCAAAATACTGAGGATGAACAAGGGTTGAAAACTCTAGGACTACTTCACTCTTTACCCATCTCTGAATTCCCATGGGAACACATTACTATGGATTTTTGTCTCAAGATTACCTAAGACAAAGAATGTAAATGAAAGATTTAAGAGTAACTCTTATAAAGCCTATCTTACCTCCTATGATTATAAACCTAAAGAAAAGATTTTTGTTCTAGATAAATTTATGCATGATTATCTAGAAACTTTTTCAAAAGCTCAAGAATCCATTGCCAAAGAGTGCAAATATGCATCGGAGGGCAGTCAACTAAGAAGAAGGACACCTAAATCTCCTAAAAGAAAATTCAGGAAAAAGAAGGGCAACATGAAACTATACCCAAAGCTAGCCCAAAAGTACTATGGGCCTTTCAAAGACAAGAAAGTAATCAATGAACTTACATGTGAACTTGACTTACCATGACAAATTCCGTGTAAGTTTACTAAAGAAATTCCATGGTCCAATATCTAAAGAAGTCACAGATTCCGAAACTCCAAAAGTTCAAAGACCCGAAGAGATCCTTCAGCCTGAACAGATCTTGATGCACAAGATCAGAGTTGGAAGAAAAGGATTAACTTCTACATTATATCTCCTCAAGTTTAAGAACTATCCTACTACGGATACAAGATGGATGGAAGAAGAATTCTTCCAAGAATATCCATAAATTGCTATATGAAAAATGTTTGTTGAGGACAACGCTTTATGCATTGGAGGGGTGTAAATTGTATAGACCAAAATGACCAAGGAATAAAGGCTATCCTATTTTTCATGAAACATATTTGAATATTAGAGCTTGTTACTCTAACTGATGAAATGTTTGTGTAGGTATCCGTACCTACAAACAAGAGATGAAAACTGTAGATTAATTCTAATAGTTTGTTGTGCAGATTCAACAAGTAGAACCTAATGATGAAGCATTTAAATGGTATGTTATGACACCTAACCTTTTCTTTAAGGGTATGTGCAGGTACTTAAGGAGTGCCTGAAGAATGAACTAAAGAAGCTTCTTAAAGCTTAATTGGATGGTACCTAAAGAAGGCTTTTTCCAAAGTCTATAGGAAGGCTCAATCGAGTCTAAAAAGATTTGGACAAGAAACCAAAGGACTAATCACCATTTTGCGTCACACTCCACTAATGATTGGGGATGAGCAACCCCTAGAAAAAAAGGGCCTAGGAGTTGATGAATATTATGCAAGATAAGATGGGCATATACTAACTCTCTACCCTAGAATGTTTGCACTTGGGGAGAAACCCCAATTTGTGACAATGAAAATCAATGTGGAGCCAAGCCTAAAAACTTTAAAGCCACCTACATCCACTTACCATTTACTCCACCTTAAGTCCCCACACCTCACCCTTCAATTTAAGTCTCAAGTTAAACTATGCATGCGCACTCCTACCAAGAACTACCCCTAAAGCCACCTACCTCCACTTATCCCCACACCTCACCCTTCAATTTGAGTCTTGAGTTAAACTATGCATGCACTCCTACCAAGAACTACCCCTAAGCCTCATGCACTTCTGGTGATCTGGATTTCCTACTATTTGTTTTGGAACGCTCATAGCTAAGAGATATATTGGCACATCAATGGACCAATTGAGGAGGATCAGAGAAATGACTGATAAGAGACCTGAGCGCACTTCCATAAAGCAGTTGAGCGCGATTTCTGGAGGTCGGGAGTACTCATAGTTGTGAAAGGATTAATCGAAAGAGATCTAAGCGCTTTCACAGAGAGGACCTAAGCACTTTCTGAGGGA
Organism: Diphasiastrum complanatum; assembly: GCA_029204225.1. Taxonomy (NCBI): domain Eukaryota; kingdom Viridiplantae; phylum Streptophyta; class Lycopodiopsida; order Lycopodiales; family Lycopodiaceae; genus Diphasiastrum; species Diphasiastrum complanatum. Next base: position 52,958,277 of record CM055102.1, on the reverse strand, counting down.
GGGCCTAAGCATTTTCTGGGGGAAGACCTGAGCACATTTTTTAGAGATCTGAGCGCACTTCTGCCACAAGACACTAAGCCATAAACGATCGCACATCTACTACCAATAAAAAAGTTGTTTCTCTAGTAGGGACTAGTCGCACTTCTGCTCCAGAAATCAACTACCTTTCAAAGGGAACTAAAGTGCAATTCTGCGGGCCAGTCCATCGCATTTTCATGGGAAATGTCAAGCCATTTTCTTTGGGAGGTAGCAAATCACTCAACAAATGAACTTCCACAATGTTGTCTGCATAGAGTTTCACATATTGTGCAAGTTTGCCCCTTGAGGTTTCTTTGTTAATTTTCTGAAGTTCTCCAAACAAACTCGCACAGGGGCCAGATGTGATCTGATTAGACTAAAAATATCCATTGTAGTACCTGCGAGTTTTGTCTATAACAAAAATCACTATTTTTTATCCACTTGGTCAAAATTGATGAATTTTCACTGTAACGAAAATGTAGACCTGATGTCAATTGTAACAAAACTCGCCCTCGTAACAGATGTGTTCTAGAAGGTTAATAGAGGACTGTCGAGTTCTATTTGAGGTTCTCTGACTCTACACCATTGCGTATCAAATGGGTAATATTTTGTGGAAACGGGAACTATAAGGAATATTCCTATAATCATGTTAAGATTGGCACTTTTTGGCACTTTTTGAAAAAGAATGTCTTGTATCATACCCATTTCTAAAATTACATTAAAAATACATCACATTTTCTTACAAATTTTGTAGCAAAATTTTAAAATGTAAAAAATTGCAATATTTAATAATTTTCCTAACGTTACAATACACAAAAATTGGAAAGGGACCAACTAATATAATTTATTCAAAATTTATGCAGATTGTAATACAAAAATTAGATTCTTTTGGATCTAGTATCAAAACTTATATCCTCATCGGTGTCCACTCCTCCAAATTCAACATCATCAATTTCATCATTAGAAGGTGAAGATGTTGAAGATCCATCTTCCTCATTACTGTCAATCAAAACATTATGTGAAAAAAGTGGATCTTGAATGGATCCAAACTCCCAAAATACTTGGCTAAGATCTTTGCACAACAAGCTACAAAAGCTAGAAATGGCAAAGCATCCTAATGCTACCTTTGATACACATGAACTTGACAAAGCATTCAAGAGACAAAAGAAACTAATAAAAGGTACTAATGATAGCCAAAAACAACAGCATACCCGCCCTACAACAGCAGCCTACCACTTTTGGAAACCTCTTAAGATCATACACAAAAGCTTGAAGACAATACACAAAGCAATGCTCTCAATGGAGGAAGAAACTGTGACAATGATCTATTGATCTCTCTCAACAATATAATAAGTTTCTGCAACCTGTTCTCCATGAATTTCAGCCTAATATAGGTGAGAGAGATGACTCTCTCTCCTCTCTCTAGAACTTAGGACCCAATTTTAGAGCACCAGTACCTAAAATAGCCAATTTTGGCCTATATGTCCAAATAACATGATTTTGGTGTCATTTCGAAGGTCCTGAAGTTTGAGAATTCTTCCACATTGGAGCCTCATCCTGGTGTGCTTGAGTGTGAGTCAAGTACATGGTAGCTGTGATATGCATAACATCTTTTGGACACTCAAGACGCTGCTGCAATATATTATTTTTCACTCTTATCACATTTGAGCTTAAGGGAGAGAATTAGAAATCAGCTTGTGATATGATTCATTAGTATAAGCTCTAAATGTGATGATGTAACTAGTGTACAATTTATTTGGTTTACTATATATGGTTGTGATCGGGACGTGACCTGTTAGGATATATTAATCAGGCGCTGATCTCGTAGCCGGCTACTTGGGTTAGCCGAGTAGCCACACATAGGAAAAATTAGCCTGTACAGAGTTATTTACAATATTTGCTATACTTGGGGGCATGTCCCAAGTTTGTCGGTCAAATTCGGCCATATTGGGCCCGACCTTAGTTTGACAGGTGGTAGGCTAGTTTTAGGACATCTGCCTTTTCATGCAGTTTGTGAATACTCTATATGTACAGTGTTTCTTTGTAATCTATTAACTTTTGTTGTGCCATCTATGAGAGCTTGTGAGGAGTGGCTATGGTGATTGTGTGATGTGATCTGCATACTGCACTAGATCCTATCGGAATTTCAACTCTTATCAGATCATTAAGAATCATATGAGCAATCAAGCATTGAGGTGTTTGAATGAGCTCATAGTAGTTGGATATTAAATGCAATGATCCTAGTTTGTTGCTTGATTGTCTCTCTGTACTTGATCGATATAGATATATAAAAAATTGAATTAGATATATTGGCTATAAACTATATAGATATAGAGTTCATTGCTAATCTTGATATCATGCACACTATTTTTAGTTTGAATAAGTATTTATAAAATCGGACAAATTTGATCATGTAGTGATATTGGAGGGTTTGCGGATCCCAAGGCAACCCTAACCTTAGTTAATAAGTGAGAGGGATTTGGCACCCTGCGTGTGTAAGTCCAACCCGATGATCACATAGTTATTTGATTAGAAAGTCAAATAAACAAATTTAGGCCTTTTTTGCGGGACTTTTAATGCCGCAGGGCCTAAATGTCAACTAAGTGGGAGTTGGATTTCCCTCCAATTTGGATGGTTCTCACTCTTTTTTAAATTTGAATAATTAGGGAGGCATAAATGGACCAATAGGATTCAGAGGCCAGGGTTCTCCTCTCTACTATAAAAAGGGACCAACTTGAGTTCCTACACATGTTTCATTTCCTCATTTCAATAAAGCAGATTGGTTCTCTTGTGAAATGGATTGATGAATGTCCTTGCTCTCTATCACTTTTCCTCCATCTCTCATGCTTTATTTGTGTTTTTCTAATTGTTGGATTTGATTGTTATTGGGATTGCATGTTATTATACTTTCTATGAGGGAGAAAGGGGGAGAGAGAAAGAGTAAACTATCTTGTTGTGGATCTAGTGTTAGTGGATGTAGTGTTAACGCTTAGGGTTAATGGATGTTAGAGTTAGATGTGAATATTCCATTCATGCTAAAATCTGAACTATATTATCGCTCTCATGGGAACGAATCTATGCGATCTATGCAAGACAACTAACTTCATCTCTTTGATGCTAGATTGATAAGATCTTGGGTTGAAGTTAGGCAAGGAAAGAAACCCACTACAATTTTGGCGCCGATGCCGGGGAGCTACGCCAATTTTTCAGTTTGCAGCATGTTTGTTGGATGGTTAGCTTGCATTAGGCATCTTGTCGTTGCATGAATAGTGTTAGATCTGCATTTAGGGTTAGTTTGGGAGCGATTTTGCTTGATTTGAGTGGATTTGCTTGTTTGAAATCTAATCTGATTGTGGAACAGGAAAAGATATTTAAGTCAGAAATTTTAAGATCCATTTGGATCTGAGATATTAGAAAAAACAACAAAAATCGGTCAAATCTGTCAAATTTTGGTCAAAAGGAGGCAAAAATCGTCATCAGAGCTAATAGCTTTTTGCCCTCTTTTAGAAAACCTTCGCTGAGTTGCAGACACCTTCGGTTTTGATCACAAAATCTTCCGCTTGAAGGGCGAACAATCCTTCCCAGCAGATTTCCAGAAACATCAAAAAAACCATCAAAAAAACACCAAAAAATTCACCAAAATCCTAAAAATACAAAAAAAAAAAAAACCTTCGCCCAATTCATTGTGGATAGGTGTGATTCAGATCTATCTACTGCCAGTTCGACGAAGAATAAAATTAGAAATAGAAGGTTTTCTCAGAGGATCAGTTGTCATATTGTCATATTTTTGCCAAAAAAAAGTCTTTTTTTTTGCAAAAATACCAGTATTACTCTTGATTCTTCGCCGAGTTTCCATATCATTCTATTTATAGTAAAATACTATTTTTGAGTTCAACGAACATTCATCTTATCCAGATCATAGAAAATCTTGATTTTTATACTCGCCAAACTACATAAACTGTGTTTCTGTGTGCCAAAAACCTTCGCTGGATTTATCCTAGCTTTATTTGTGTCAGATTTCTAGTCTGAGAGTTCGGCGAAGGTTATTTCCATAGAAATTGTCAAAAAGACCTGATTAGAGAGTTTTTTTTTTCAGAAATAGCACTTTTGTATCTTTGTCGAGTCAATCTTTGCCTAGAGAACCTTCGCCAGTTTTATTTTTAGGTTCTAATTTTCCAGATCAAGTCTATGTCAAAATTTGGGTCAAATCTGATACAGTCTGATTTTGATTCTGAGAAATTTTTCATTTTTGAAAAGTATCGATTGATTGAATTTTGAATTCTTTTTCACGATATAGAAACCTGATTCTTGCCAAGTGGAATAGATCTAGCAGATCTGATCTGAGATAGTTTTGATTGAAAATCTAGATCCAATCACATTTTCTGTTTGATTTGAATCTGTGAAGATGGCTGCTCTTGGAGGTGCTCCTCAGGAAGTCAATCCAATCATTGTTAGAAGAGCACCCCATTTGGATCTACCCAAATACAATGGATTAACAGATCCAGTTAGTTTTCTTCATATCTATACTGAATCTTGTGAAGTCTATGGCAAAAAATTTTCCCCAAGGTAAACTTAAGCCTTTTCCTATGGCATTAACAGGCGCAGCACAAGATTGGTACTATAATCAAGATGAAACTGAGCGTACGGATTGGGAGATTGTTAAACGAGCCCTTATCACATGGTTCAAACCTCGAAAGTTTATGGAAGACCCTTTCCTACTTTTAAGTAAAGTTAAAATGGGAAAGCGAGAAAGGGTTCGAGATTACATTGAACGGGTAAAAAGCCTCATATCTGAGTGCGAACTTGAGCTAATTAATGAAAAAGCCATAATTATGTGGTTTTTGTTAGGTTTACCTAAAAGGATCAGAAGTGAGCTGAAACGCCATAATGAGTATGCACTTTTGCAAAATGCTATGGATGATGCAATGCGAGAGGAGGATGAAGATTCAGACGATGTGCCGAATATCAGTATGTTGCCTTATACAGCAGGGCAGACCACTACAACATCCACCACTATTGCATCAACGAATGTCAATGCTACTGCAGAAATGATGCTCAATCAGTTCAAGAAACTCAAGAAAAACCAGCAGAAACAGATGGAAAAGTTGCAGTCACAATTTGATGAGAAGATCAAAGCATTGGAAATTTTTTATGGACAAGCGAACAAGGAACCTGAGAAGTTTGCAAAGGCTTTTCCTACCAGAGAAAATGTTTGCTGTTCTATTTGTACAAGAAATCACACAGTGAATGACACCTCAATTGAAAAAACGAATGGAAATTAGTATATGCCATTTGTGTAATTCGCCTGATCATGAGACTGCTTTTTGCAACTTCAATCCTCGGATGATTCAACAACGGTATGCCTAAATGAAATATTGAGAACCACATTATGGAGGAAATCCAATAGCTAGACCTCGACAATTTGCTCTTGGATACTCGGAACGTTTAGCCGTACCTGCCCTGCCAAAGCACCCTGTTCCTCCTGCCAATTTGATGGAACCAGAATCGTACAGAAGTGTCGAGCAATGGAACTATGGTACTGATCAAGAAGGTGGATCTTCATAACAGTATGCTATTTATGCCGTCGTGCAACAACAAGCATCTAGAAACTGGACCAGAGCACCACTTGGATGCTTTGCATGTGGAGAAAATCATAGAGTTGTAGAATGTCCAAATAAAGGAAAATTTGTACCATTCTGTCGTGACTGTGGTTATGCGCATTGCTATAAAGACTGTCCAGCAAGACCGAATCCACCACCAGTTACAACTCTTGTAAATTTGATAACAATCAAGCGAAGACCAGTAGCTCAGAATAAACCAGGTGTACCCTTGATGGTGGTCACCAGAGCACAGAAGCAGAAAGAACCGGTAGCAGATTCAGTATCTGCTGATTCTATACTATTAACTAATATACCAACAACATCTGGAGTCTATCCAAATCTTCATGTAAGAAAATGAAGATATCAAGATATGAGGCAGTGAATTAAACATCTGCAAGAAGAAGAGGAGCTTGAAGTTGCTAAAGCAATAGCCGAAGTTTGTTCTTCACCATTGCAGCCACCAAGAAATTCATGTACATATATGAATGATCAGTTGCATCATCATGAAGAACCCTTCAAGATGACTAAACCGGAAGCACCACAAACAGAACTGCTCATGAATATTTTGTCTAGTAATATCAATATTTTATTGAGAGAGTTCCTGAAGTTGGTGCCAAAAGCAAAAGAAGTCTTTGCGCAAAAGTTAGCTCAAGCAGACCCAGAAGTCTATCAGGAGCCACTTTTTTGTGCTGGATTTGAAGAATCTAATGAAGTACTCCATGTCGGAGCAGCTTGGGAAAGTGAACAAAAGAATATCACGCTGCCGATACAGCATAGACAATTTCCTAATGAAGCAGTTGTGATAGATGGCGGTTTGGGAGTTAACCTGATTTCTACAAAGCTATGTGCAAAATGGGGCCTTACAAAGATCAAGCCTGCGACTTTTGCCATTAAGCTAGTTGATCAAACTATAGTTCGTCTGCGAGGAATGGTTGAAGATATACTTGTCAGAATTGCGGGAGTACAGTTTGTCATTACTTTCATAGTAATTGACTTACCAGAAGCACCAAATGTCAACCGAGTCCTATTAGGACATCCATGGTTACGAGTTGCACAAGTAATTCATAACTGGGGTACCGAAAAAATCACTTTTGAAAATCGTGAACTTGCAGTCAAGGTTGATCCTGCAACTTGGACTATCAAACCAGTGGTTCAAAAAGAGGATGATGAATAATCAACGACGGATCATACTTGTGACTTACCAGAGAAAAATTTGAGAGCTCATTACGATTCTCAAATCTTGCAATGATTGATTGTACAGCAGGATATATGTGTCAACAAGATAATCAGTCGAGCGAGATTTCATTATTGGATCGAACCTTAGATACACCGATCACTTTTTATTGAATGTGCTGAATGTAGCTTGGATATCAACAGAACCTATACCAGATCCGATTGAAGATGTCCTCATTCCTGTGAGTCATGCCTTGACTTATGATGACAATGCAGAACTTACTGATGAGCAGATTCTAAATCATATGGATCCGACCAGATTTGGAGTGCGTAATGTTCTTGATAAAATTGTCCAAAGCAGTTATATTGAAAGAAGACAGGATCACAAGGTCAATGACGAAGAAACAAGCCAAGCAACATTATAATACAGTCCTGAAATGGGAAAATCCTCCTCAAAAGATTGATTCAAAGAATGTGCCACCCTTACTGGATAAAGACAAAGAAAAAGTTAAGGATAATTCTACAAGTCAAAGTTCTAGCAAGATGTCATCCTCTCGGAAATCGTCACCTTCACTATCAATTCCTGCTAAGAAGGCTAAGCGAAGATCCAAGACAAGTCCTTTCAACAAAGAACAAGCAGATGTAGTCCAACATGATATGCCCGAATATTTTAAACGTTATACACTGGATGATGTGGTTATACACAGGTGCCAGAATCAAAAGATATTTGCAATGGCCTAGCTAGGACACAGCCAATGAATCTTGCTGAACCAAGAGAATCGGAAAAGATTGTACAAGTTGGATTACAAGTTAATCCTGAATAGTATCAAGCACTCCACATGTTACTTATTAAGTATCAAGATTGCTTTGCATGGACTTATCAAGATCTGAAGGGTATTCCGACATCAGTGATTGAATATACCATACCTTTAGTACCTGATGCAGTTCCAAAGGTTACAAAGTTCTATCGCTGAAATCGTAATGTTGCAAATCTGATAAAGAAAGAGCTTCAGAGACTGCTTGACGCCGATTTCATTTATGAGATCGAGCATACCATATGGGTTTCACCGATTGTCATTGTTCCTAAGAAGAATGGAAAATTGAGAATTTGTGAATCTCAAGGCTTTGAACAAAGTGACGCGGAAGGCTCACTTTCCGTTATCTTTTATTGAAAGCATTCTAGATCGCCTTGCTAGAGCGGAAGCTTATAGTTTCCTGGATGCATTTAGTGGTTACAACCAGGTCAAGATTGCAACTGTAGATCGCCACAAAACCACTTTTGCAACAGGATGGGGCACCTATGCTTACAAAGTAATGCCGTTTGGACTCTATAATGCACCATGTTCGTTCCAAAGAGTAATGCAATTTGCTTTTAAAGATTATCTACAAAAAAAATTTGAAATTTACTTGGATGACCTGGGAGTCCATAGTGACATATACAGACCACCTGGATTGATTGGAGAAAGTATTAGCATGAAGCCAAATCCGAAGGTGAGAAGAAGACGACACAACAATTGGCTGATCGCCTAGAAGAGTATGTCAGCTCACTGCAGAATGCACTCACAACCGCTCAAGATCAAGTGGACAAGGCCATGCAAAATGCAAAGCAACAAGTGCAGCTGCTCCAGGGTCAACTATAGATGGCAGAACAAGATCGCACACATCTCCAAGGTGAATCGAATGTGACCACCCTTGAGCATGATGCGTATCTCCAGACGCAAATACCTGATCATCCGGTAACTCCGACGGAGATCGCGTATTTGTTCAAGAAAGTTGAAACTTACAAAGTGGCTCTTTACAGATTCCAAGGCTGCTTTGACAAATTCAGAAGTTCAGCTTCAACTGAATTGGCAAAGGCTAAGGCAACCATCAATGCATATGAAGAAGCAACCGCTCAGGTATTGGAAGCTGGACCTCAAATTTCAGTTCTGTTCATGCTGCAATTCTCCCCTCCGCACCAAGCTGATGCACCAATGGATATAGGGTTGGATTCGGGCATGGACCAGGGTGGAGCTCCTGAAGTTGAAGAACAACAGCCAGTTCCATATGCAGTGCAATCGGGTCCATCTTCATCAAGGACCACACCATTATTCAGAAGACCAATCAGTGTCGAGGACCAGATCTAGAGTTTTTGAGCGCGACATCCTCATGAGTCCTTGCGTGGTGGTTGGGTCCTTAAGTTTAAGGCCTCTGAAATAGAGGCTGACAAGGAATTGGATAAAATACCTGCATTGGGAGAGCAGCCAGCTTGGAGAGTTACAATTTTTGAGAAAACTCCAGAATCTATTAGGAGTTATATGGCCAGCTCTCGCCAATTGCGCGTAGATACATATTATGTATCGATGCCACGCAGGAATAGGTGGAAGGATTTGTGATTGGCCATGGACAAAATTACGATCCATACGCCAAATTGGCCAATCATCCATCAACCTTACAGTTGGGAAATATCAGTAGATTTCCACCGGGCACTACAAGCATACCAGGAGGAGTATATACACTCTCCAGATCCGACAGTGAGACAATCGGTGCTTTTTGCGAAAGACTTGACTCTATTGGCATCCATGGCAATGAGATGGGATGATTGCTTTCCTCCTTTGGCATTCGATCCAAATAAGCCAATGGCCCTCAGAGAATATCAAGGATCAACTGCCGGTGGCTCGACTGTATTTCTACGCAGCAATGATGGGAGGCTCCTAGGAATCTCGATTCACATCCTGGACAATTTCAAAATGGATTGTCGGAGCCCATCGTTGTTTTTTGCCACATAATTTGGATTTTAACACTGCTCGACTCAATTTTATGGAGAAGGTGTAGTATCATTTACAAAGCCTTGCTAGCTTTCAGCCCTTCACCTGACGAAGATGTTCGCGAACTCAAACATCTGGAGACACGAAACATGAAGAGTTTCGTGAACACGAAAGTCAACGGAGACGAACATGAACGGTTCGCGAACACGAAAGATCCAGAACGAGATTTTTTTGCGGTCCAGCAAGAGAGAATGACAGACGAGGTAAACGAAACCAACGGTGAAAATGAAACCCATTCTGTCCTCATGCTCCAAGGAGTACCACCAGAGATCACGCAAGTATCCAGAAGTACAGAGATTTGACCTGATGGCATGACATCAGAAGATGCTTCATAGGTCGTGGCTAATCTATCACTCTTGTAATTCCATGACAAGTTGTAGATGTATAATCACTCTAATCTTAGGTTTACATAGAGAGACCGTACTTACTGGATAATACCTGACATACATCAGAACATGATACACGGAGTGTAACAAAAGAGAAGAGACACTGAAGAAGTCTGATGCTAGTAAGCAATCAAGACAAACACAAACAGAAGCTCCACCTACGGGCGAGAAGATAATTTTGTCTAGGATCAGAAGATTCAATTGTCCGCTAGTGAAGTGAGACTACTACTCGTGAGAGAACCGTGCTTCTCTCATATCAACGCACTGCATGGATTCGCATGTAGTGCCCTGAAGAAATCAGAGAAAGTCAATATAGATTATTTTCTAGTTGTGTTTGATCTTGGATGTTGAATGCTTATGCTGTTTATTTCATATGTCTGAGCTTTTCTTGTTCCCTTTGAATTCCGCACCTTGGTTGAAATTAAGTCGAATGTTGAATTAATTTTATGAACGTAGATCATTAGTAACTGACTACTCTCTGCAGGGTTGTAGGAGTGTTTCAGCTGGCAGTGCCCAGCGAATGCATCTGAACTCCATCTGAATCTTGAAAGAGAGTCGCGACTGTTTCATGAATTTTCTCCTCACGATTCTCATCAGTCGTATCAGAGCATTTCATGATTCTCATCAGTATGATGGACTACGGTTGGTGAGATACCCTTCAGATCACTGTAATTCCAAGCAAAACAACTCTTGTATTCCACCAATAATGAACGTAGTCTTTTATTTGTCTCTACCATGTTTTCAGCATGTGAGAAATACTTTAAAAACCCGACATCTTCGCTAAATTAATAATTTTCGCTATATTTTGCAAAAAATGCGACACTATTTTGGGATTTGCTATCTTAGTAAATCCATCATTTTGGAAAAGCCAAAATTGCGACACTTGAACTTTCGCATTGTTCGAGATTTTTTTTGGCACTTGACTTGCTTGGATTCATTTGCAATTTTTTTTTTTGCGAAAATGTCGACACTTCACCCTTCGCACATTTTGCTCATATATTTCAACGGAAAAAAAAAAATGACAGCCTTCACCATCGATATCATATACATTGTTTCATGGATTGATACTATTTATATTCGCAGTTCAATACTCATGAACACCGAACTGAACTTTTGCAAACTGAGCGAAGCATTTGTGTATTTTATTCTTTTTATTTTCTTTTCTTTTAGGACTAGATACCTTATTCTTGAGCCTGTACCTTCAAAGTGAGGACACACTTTCATTAAGTATCAGTGTAATTTGCCGATATACCATCAATACATCGAACACCTCAAACACTTCTGTTTTTCGTTTTTCTTTCCCATCACTCTTTGCTTTCTATGTCTGCAATTTTTATGATTGAGCTCTTTTTTGCCATCGCCAAAGTTTATTACCGCCATCGCTAGTTCACTAATACTACTGCCATGGGCATCGTTTTCAAATCGCATCCTAAACCAGTGCTACCAGTCTTACAATCCTTTGCTGTTAGAGCTAAGATTGAAAGATTACTCCAATTTGATCCTTCAGTCATTCTAACAAACCTTTGTCATTAATTCATTCGAAATATTGATGAAACTGATGACGGACATGTTCGTAGTATTGTCCGTAATTAGGAAATTGTTATTTTTGAAAGTTTTTATTGTCGTGCATTAGGCTTGCCTATTGATGGCACAATTCTAGTCACAAAGCCCGACTACATTACTAGAAGCGGAGCATTTCAAGAGGAAGCATATCTTGAGAAGAGGGGATATAAGATGTCTTATATCAGAGACCCAAATCTCAAGAGTTTTGTTCACTTCGCTCTTGCTTCAATCTTCTTACCGGAGCAAGAGTATACCATTTCCAATAAAAACATGGGATATCTGCTGAGCTCGCCTTAGACGGCATGAGCATATTGCATTCGGACATATTGGTTTTAAGCAATTCTGTAAATTAATAAAAGATCAATAGTATTCAAGGCTCAGATTACAGTTTGGAATTTTATGTATGCATGTTGGAGTCTTGACTGTGTAGAAGGATATCAGGATAGCTTCGGTGCAACAAGTAGCAGATTTATCCATTGAAGAAGTTGACTCCTAGATGCAGACATCGAAGGCGACCTCAACGGAACTTGCTGAATCATCATCATCAACACAGAAGAACACAAGTTCAGTGAGAAGATCTTCTCATTCATCACAGTACAAGCCAGTCTCTAACAACGAAGAAGTGCAAAAAGCAGTTGCTGATTCTGAGTCGATGTTGGAAGACATTCAGCCATAGATACACAGGAAGAGCAGGAAGTTCCTGCCATCAATCAAGAACATGATGACGATGGTGTCCAGTCGCCAATCCTGGATGAAGAACTTTATTTGAAGACCTTCGGGATGCTGCTATAAGATACCTAGGCAGCCATTCAACACTTTGTCAACCTGGAAAAGGTCTCAAGGAAGCTCGGAAGCAAATATGATTCTATACGAGCATACCTAATTCAGAAAGATGAAGAGCTAGAGGCAATTAAGACTGAGCTATTGCAGAAGAGCGAAGAACTTGAAGCAGCTCAAGTAGAGTTGTCAAATAAAGGCCTAGAAGAAACCCAAGGCAGGTTTGATGCTACCATGGAAGAACTTGAGGCAGTGCAGGATCAATCGAACAATTTTGAAAATGAAAATGCATTACTCAAGCAGTAGATCCAAACCCTACAGGCTTCTCTACAGGAAGAAAGACACGCTCAGGCTACTCTACGAAGCACCAACAAGGAGCTGAAAGACAAAGTCAACAAAGCAATTGCCGATAAGGATAGCGCTGAAGCAAATTAGAAGTAGCTATAGGACTCTGTTGTCCAACTGCAGAATTCTACAGACATGCTACACAAAGACAACAAAATCTATAAGAGACAAAATGAGGAAGCAATCTTATGGTGAATAAACACCGAAGTAACGCTTGGAGCATGTGTATCTCACGACATATACAAAATTGATTCGATAGCTTGGAAGGGTATCCAAGAGAGAATCATTCAAACCTTCCAACTACAGCTCTCCAACCACAGATGGCTGCATATGAGAAGTTGAAGGAAGAGCTGGAGGAGGCAAAATTTAATTCACGTCAGATCTAGATTCCTGAAGAAGAACCTGTCCAGCACCAAGACCAGTCGACACAGACGGATGTGCCAATCCATGATATATCAAAAAAGGCCATCCAGATTAACTCAGTTTTAAGCAAATCCACAAAGATCAAGTAGTGCAGACTGAATCCGAGGATGCTGAGAAGTCGAAACCATTGCCAAAGCTGCTATAGAAGAACCACCCATTTTAGCAATGATTTCGTAGCAGAGCGAAGCTTCACCAAGTGGCAGTGTACAGAGGGAAGATAAGGTAGTCTACTCAATACTGAGATTAGAATTTACTACATTTTAGCATGAACTGACCAACCTTCTTACACCCTTTGTTTAGTCCAAAACTCCAATAGAGAATGGATTACCTCTTTTTGCCAAACCTTTTTGGTCATACCAAAGAGCAATGGGACAATCCCTGGACTTTCACCAATCTTAAGAATTTTTGGGCCAAACTAACAACACACCAAAAAGGTGTCTTGGCCTTAGCCATTGTTCAAAATAAGTTCAATGCGCCAATAAACTACATCCATGTTGTTACAGGATGTTTGTATATATACATCCTCGAATACTTGAAAACACAATTTTCCCTACTCTGCAGGAAACCGAAGAGAAATATATTCTGGAAATCTATGTCCCATGAAAAGGATAAGAAAGAGAACTTATGTTTATAGAAAATTATTTGAGGATGAGACATATACAACCTAGTAAATCACCATGGCGTGCTCCTGTTCTTTTGAAAGCTAAGAAAGATGGAGGTTTTCGGATGTGTGTGGATTACAAGGGGTTAAATAAGGTGACTGTCAAGAATAAATATATGTTACCCAGGATGGATGACCTTGTAGATTGCTTGGGTGGAGCTCAGTATTTCACCAAGATAGATCTCAGAACAGGGTACCATCAAACAAGAATTAAATTGGAAGCTGTCAAAAACACAAGATTCGTTCTAAATTTGGTCATTATGAGTTTTTAGTGTTGCCATTCGGGTTAATGAATGCTCCAGCAACGTTCTAGCAAATGATGAATGATTTATTTTGTCCATATTTGAGGAAGTTTGTGGTTGTATTCCTAGTATTTGAGCAATTGCAGCCACCAACTAAATAAAGAAGTATGAGTAGTTATATTTCATGGAGGTAATGCATTATTTCATTTTATGCACATACTGTAGTTGATTTCACTAATTATCTATGTTTGTTGAAGTTGTTGTTAGATCAATTTGTTAATCTATTTGATCAATTACAGCCACTAACTAATTAAGGAAGTATGAGTAGCTATATTTCATGGAGGTAAGTGCACTATTTCATTTTTATGCACCTACTATAGTTGATTTCACTAATTGTCTATGTTTGTTGAAGTTGTTGTTAGATCAATTTGTTAATCTATTTGATCAATTGCAGCCACTAACTAATTAAGGAAGTATGAGTAGTTATATTTCATGGAGGTAAGTGCACTATTTCATTTTTATGCACCTACTATAGTTGATTTCACTAATTGTCTATGTTTGTTGTAAACTCCAAAAATGGATTGTGTAATATAGGTTGGACAATCGTCCCAAAGAAGACTCTGCAGACTCCATCCTAAACTTGAAAGAAAAGTGCCATTATGATTAATTTCATGCATCATTATTTCTAGGATAGCTTGTAGATGGCTCCATTGATAGATGTTTTGTCTTTAGATGTCCACAATGGGTCCTGCATTTGGTGTGAATTTGGTGAGGTAGATGCAAAAGAGACATGATTTGAAAAAATTATGGATTTGCCTTGATCATGTGAAAAGTGTGAGGGTTGGAGTACAATGGCTACATATGTATCTGGTCAAAGGTTATGTGCTTGCCTAGTTTTAACTTTATTTTGTTTATGTATTTGTCCTCTATCATAAAATTTTGAGCCACAATAGAAATTCAAAAATAGTCATAATGGAAGGAAATCATATCATATTTATAATGGAAGAATAAAAAAATCATGTATATTTCACTTTAAAGATAGTTTAAAAAAAACATAAAAATCAATGCATGAAAGCTGAAGCTTATTTCAATAATCTTGTCGATAAAGCCAAAAACGTACATGAGCTTCTTCAAACGATGCTGACGGCTACGTCTCCCAGTTCGAATCAATTGTTGGTTCCAACAATGAGGGAACGAATGCAGACAAGCTATGCATATTTCCTGGTAGAAGAGGAGCTTGAAGCTGCTAGAACAACACATGAAGTTCATTCTTCACTAGTGCAACCACCGAATAATTCACGTACAGATATGAATGCTTAGTTACATCATCATGAAGAACCCTTCAAGATGACTGAACCGGAAGCACCGCAAACAAAACTGCTCATGAATATTTTGTCTAGTAAGATCAATATTTCGTTCGGAGAGTTCCTGAAGTTGGTGCCAAAAGCAAAAGAAGTATTAGCACAAAAGTTAACTCAAGTTGAACCAGAAGTCCATCTAGAATGACTTTTTTGTGCTGGATTCGAAGAATCTAATGAAGTACTCCATGTCGGAGCAGCTTGGGAAAGTGAACAAAAAAAATTACCTTACCGATATAGCATAGACAATTTCCTAACGAAGTAGCCGTGATAGATGGCGGTTTGGGAGTTAACCTGATTTCAACAAACCTATTTGCAAAATGGGGCCTTACAAAGATAAAGTCTGCGACTTTTGCCATGAAGCTGGCTGATCAAACGACAATTCCGTCCACGAGGAATGATTGAAGATATACCTGTCAGAATTGCCAGAGTACAGTTCGTCATTACTTTTGTATAATGGACTTACCAGAAGCACCAAATGTCTATTGAGTCCTATTGGGACACCCATGGTTACGAGTTGCGCAAGTAATTCAAGACTGGGATACAGGAAAAATCACTTTTGAAAATCGTGAACGTGCAGTCAAGGTTGATCCTGTAACTTGGACTATCAAACCAGTGGCTCAAAAAGAGGATGATGATTCATCAACAACGGATCATACTTGTGACCAACGAATAAAAAATTGGAGAGTTCATTACAACTCTCAAACCGACAACGTTAACTGGAATCAAGCCCTTGCAACGATTGACTGTACAGCAGGATTTTAACAAGATAATCAATCAGATTTGAGCGAAATTTCATTATTGGATAGAATTTCAAATACACTGATCACTTTTCCATTGAATGTGCTGAATGTAGCTTGGATATCAATGGAGCCTATACCATTCCTGTGAGTCATGCCTTGACTTATGATGACAATGCAGAACTTACTGTTGAGCAGATTCTAAATCATATGGATACGACCAGATTTGGAGTGCCTAATATTTCTGATGAACCAACAATAAAACCGCCAAAAGCAGTTATATTGAAGGAAGACAGGATCACAAGTTCAATGACGAAGAAACAAGCCAAGCAACATTATAATACGGTCCTGAAATGGAAAAATCCTCCTCAAAAGATTGATTCAAAGAATGTGCCGCCCTTACTAGATAAAGGCAAAGAAAAAGTCAAGGATGATTCTACAAGTCAGAGTTCTAGCAAGACATCATCGTCTAGGAAGTCTTCACCTTTGAAGAAGCGTTTATCTTCTCGGAAGTCATCACCTCCACAATCATTTCTGCTAAGAAGGCTAAGCAAAGATCCAAGACAAATCCTTTTGACAAAGAACAAATAGATGAAGTTCAGCATGAAATGCCAGAACATTTTAAACGATATAGTGGATGATGTGGTTATCATGTTATCAAAAGCACATTGTGAACCCGAAGAACAAGTGCCAAAATCGAAAGATGTTTACGATGGCCCCCAGCTAGGACGTAGCCTATGAATCTTGCTGGACCAGGAGATCCAGAAAAGATTGTACAAGTTGGATCACAACTTAATCTTGAACAGTTTCAAGCGCTACGGACGTTACTTATTAAGTATCAAGATTGCTTTGCATGGACTTATAAAGATTTCAAGGGTATTCCGACGTTAGTCATTGAACACACCATACCTTTAATACCCCAATTTTGATAATATCAAGATGATGTAAAGATATCAAGAATCCATCAAACCAATCTATCCTCTATATATGTATTTGGCCAAGGGCCATTTGATCTTGCATAATTTAAAGATAATCCTTCCGGCAGGAGTCCCCATCTTGACCCCTCAGCAAGTTTCGTGATTGAATGATTTTGTGATTGAATGATGAAATTCTTTGATAAGCCATGAGTTCTTTTTGGATATGTTCATCAATATTTTGTTGACTTGTTTATTTTAAAAGACACAATGTTAGAGTTAGAACTTTAGAATTTAGAAGACCTTCACTCCAAGTTCACAGTTTGGTATCAGAGCTAAGGCTCTAGACCTTGTGAATTTCTTGTGAGGGTTTCTATAGATTCCAACCCATCACACTCTACATCTTTGCTCTTGAATTGATTTCCCAACTGCTATTATTTTCTTTTTTTCTATAAGACTTCTTCAGTACAAGAAAATATCGTCGACAACTAAGAAGGTTCTTTTGCTCCGGCAAAGATATGTAAAGAAGATTACTAATCTTGTTATAGAAGCTAAAGAACTTACAACACTAAGAAATTGAGTAAGAAATTCGATACTTGGTTCTTGGCAACTGAACCATCTAGAATCTTGTATCCAATATAACTTTGAAAGGAAAGAAAAAAGAAAGAAAGAAAAGGACTCCTCTAATGTTCTAAAGTTTACGAAGTTTTCATATTTAATAAGATCATAAGTCATGATCTAGAATGATCTTACCAAAGCGAGCCCTTAGGATATGAATTTAGATCCATAAAAGAAAATTAAGATTGAGCTGATCACTCTTGAAAATGCTCTAAGAGGTTGGCACTTCCCTATAAGCAAGTGCTTGAGAAGGAAACCACCAAATCCGAGTAGTGCCTGAAGATGTCCATTAAAACAAGCCACCAGAACTAACTCTGGTCTATATGGGTTTCTAATGGTCCCCTTTAGTTTTACCAACGCTCCTGTCACATTCAACCGAATGCTAGACTTACATGAATACTTTCTACTTTCTTGAAGCTAAAAGAAAAAAAGAAAAAAAAGAGGGACGTTTTTTCTATTGGCCTACCATGTATCAAGATACAAAACGTTATGTAAATGCATGCTTAATATGTCAAAATACTAAGGATGAACAAGGGTTGAAAACTCTAGGACTACTTCACTCTTTACCCATCCCTGAATTCCCATGGGAACACATTACTATGGATTTTTGTCTCAAGATTACCTAAGACAAAGAATGTAAATGAAAGATTTAAGAGTAACTCTTATAAAGCCTATCTTACCTCCTATGATTATAAACCTAAAGAAAAGATTTTTGTTCTAGATAAATTTATGCATGATTATCTAGAAACTTTTTCAAAAGCTCAAGAATCCATTGCCAAAGAGCGCAAATATGCATCGGAGGGCAGTCAACTAAGAAGAAGGACACCTAAATCTCCTAAAAGAAAATTCAGGAAAAAGAAGGGCAACATGAAACTATATCCAAAGTTAGCCCAAAAGTACTATGGGCCTTTCAAAGACAAGAAAGTAATCAATGAACTTACATGTGAGCTTGACTTACCTCTTACTTGGAAAATCCATGACAAATTTCGTGTAAGTTTACTAAAGAAATTCCATGGTCCAAAATCTAAAGAAGTCACAGATTCCGAAACTCCAAAAGTTCAAAGACCCGAAGAGATCCTCCAACCTGAACAGAACTTAATGCACAAGATCAGAGTTGGAAGAAAAGGATTAACTTCTACATTATATCTCCTCAAGTTTAAGAACTATCCTACTACGGATACAAGATGGATGGAAGAAGAATTCTTCCAAGAATATCGGGTGAGGTGTGGGGATAAGTGGAGGTAGGTGGCTTTAGGGGTAGTTCTTGGTAGGAGTGCGCATGCATAGTTTAACTCGAGACTTAAATTGAAGGGTGAGGTGTGGGGACTTAAGGTGGAGTAAATGGTAAGTGGAGGTAGGTGGCTTTAAAGTTTTTAGGCTTGGCTCCACATTGATTTTCATTGTCACAAATTAAGGTTTCTCCCCAAGTGCAAACATTCTAGGGTAGAGAGTTAGTATATGCCCATCTTATCTTGCATAATATTCATCAATTCCTAGGCCCTTTTTTTCTAGGGGTTGCTCATCCCCAATCATTAGTGGAGTGTGACGCAAAATGGTGATTAGTCCTTTGGTTCAGTTTGCTGTACATTATTGCCTTTTGTTCTGAGCTTCATCACGATTCTGTAGTCTGCATTGAAGAATGAAACAAAGACAGGATCGTCATTTGCCATTGTCCAGCTCTCATCGAATCTGACATCTCTCACTGTTTTCACAGTGTTCGTGTCTGGCATGTAGATTATGTAGTATGACAAATTCTTGTCATAACCTACCAGAAATCCCTGCTTGGCTTTCTCATCAAGCTTCTTTCGAAACTTATCAGGAATATGTGCATAAGCTGCACAACCAAAGATTCTGACGTGAGACAGGTTGGGCTTTCTACCCACCATAGCTAATGTGGTGTCGTGTGTGGGACACCAGACTTGTCTGTTCTGTTCTGGATGTATGCGGCTGTAGCTACTACTTCAGCCCACAGTGCCCTTGGAGCCTTTGAATAGGCCATCATACATCTGGCTGCTTCTATTAGGGTCCTATTATTTCATTCAGCAACACCATTGTGCTGTGGTGTATAGGCTGCAGTTCTTCTCTGAATGATGCCACGATCATTGTAGAAGTTAGTGAAGCGATTCGAGATGTATTCGCCACCTCAATCTGTTCTGATCTACTTCACTTTGCTGCTTGTACATCTCTCAGTCCAATTCACATATTTAGTGAATTTATCAAGTGCTTCAGATTTATTCTGAATAAAATGCACTCTGGCAAATTTGCTATAATCATCAACGAAGGTTATATAATACTTTGAATCTCAAACTGAGATCACGTTGAATGGTTCATAGATGTCAGAATGCACTAGCTCCAAAATCTTTGTCATTCTGTAGGAGTCTTTGATGAATGGAGTGCGCGACATCTTGCCTTTCAAACATGCATCACAGGTGGTCAAACTGGTTGCATTCGAGATGCTGACCTCTGTTATCACTCCATGATGGCTTGCTTGGTAAAGTGCCATTGAGTTCATGTGGTAGAGTCTTCTCTGTCACAGAGTGTCTGGCGAGTCGTCATGAGTCTGATGCACCTGATCTGCAGGTAGGCATACTTTCAGATGATATAGATTCTCTTTCCTTCTACCTTGAGCGATCGAAGTACTGGTACTGGCATCAATCACATTGCATGCTTCGGTAGATAACGTCACATGCATCCCTGCATCTGCTATTCTTGCTACAAAGAGCAAGTCTTGTTGCAGAGTAGGCACGAATAGAACGTCTTTGAGTCGTCTGTCTTTGCATTTTGTGTTGAGCCAAAGTGAACCAATATCGTTCACTTGATGTCTAGATCCATCTCCAAGAACTATGAATCTTGAAGGATCTACACTTCTGAAATCAGACATGATTCATCTTGATGTCACACAGTGTGAGGTGGCTCCTAAATCTAGGATCACCTCATGTGTGTCAGATGTTGATGTTGCACACACGTCTTCACAGATGTAGGCGGTCGAACAATTTCTGTTCGTTCTTTCTTCACCCATATTCGAGCTCTTGGGATCCTCGACATAGGATGAACTATTGTTGTTCTCTTGTCTGTTCTGTGCTGATTTGTTTCTCGGGTTCTGGCGGCAATCCATGGCTGTGTGACCCTTTTTATGGAAATGGATACACTCAATCTTGGGATTGAGCCGGCATGTATCTACTGTATGCCCGTCTCTTTTGCATCTCACGCAAGTCTTCTTGTCTGCGCCTTGTTGTTTTGACCTCCATTTGCTCTTCCAGTTGCTCTTGCTGGTCATGATCTTGCCTCTGATTCGTCTCCCTCTTAGTCTTGAATTGCTTCTTGGATTTTTCTTTGTTGCCGTAGAGGGCCTGGTCAAAACCATCTTTGTGATCAAGATGTTCTCAAGCCTTGACTTCCTCTCAAATCTTGACAATCACCTTTTCGAGGTTCATGGTAGGATCTTTCGCGAGCAGGGTCCTCGTTGTCTGGAATGATCTGGGTAAGGTTCTCAACAGGTACGTGAGCTGCTTCTCAGTTGACACAACGTTCTCTGCTCTAGAGTTATAGTGATAGAAACAGATCCTTCATCTTTCTTATGAAAGAAGTGAGGTCTTTTTCATCCCACTGCAAATTCGTTAGCTGATCTTCCAGCATCATGATTTGACTTCTTGATTTCATCTGAAACCTTGTGAGCAATGCATCCCACATCTCCTTAGCTTTGGAGAGTGTAGTCAGGTCAAGTGTGAGACTATCTTCGATGGAAGATGATAGCAAGGCTACTGCCTTGTGGTTTTTCTCCCTCCACTCACGTAGCTCCTTGCCTGTTGTCGTAGGCATTTCTTCTGTGCCATCCACCTAGGGGAAGAGTCCTTTGCCCTTGAGTATCAGTGATGTCTTAACTTTCCAGGCTAGAAAGTTAGATCCTGAAAAATCAAGTATTGTGCAGATCTTGCTCTGCATGCTGCTGATTGAAGCCATTCCTTCTTGGAGTCTGTTCCCTTGTTGATGGTTGTTTGTTTGAATGCTTGGCCTCCTGGATCTGCTAGAATATGATAGGATAACCAGCTCTGATACCACTGAAGAGTGTGATATGCTCTGATACCACTGATGGGAATCAGATAAGAGAGAATCACAAAATAGTCATGACAACCACAATCCTCTTGCGATTCGGATGGAGTTCAGATGCGATCGCTGGACACTACCGGCTGAATCACTCCTACAGTCCTCCGAATGTAGTCAGCACTGTTGATCTACGTTGATAAAATTAATGCAACATTTAACATAGTCTCAACCAAGGTGCGGAATTAAAATGAACAAGAAACTTAGACACACGAATAAACAGTAGATGCATTTGCATTCAAGATCAAACACAACAAGAAAATCATCTATATTGATCTTTTTCTGATTTCTTCAAGCACTGCATGCATATCTATGCAGTGCGTTGGCGTGGGAGAAACACGGTTCTCTCACGAGCAATCATCTCGCTTTACTAGCGGACAATTGGATCTACAGATCCTAGACAGAATTGTCTTCGCACGCAGGCGGAGATGTATTCTATAATTTCGTCTTGATTGCTTACTAGCATCAGACTACTACAATGTATATGTATTCTGTACTGATCTATATGTCAAGTATCATCCAGTAAGTACAGTCGCTCTATGTAAACTAAGATTAGAGTGATTAAGCATCTACAACTAATCAGGTTATTACAAGAGTGGCAGATTAGCCACGACCTATGGAGTATCTGCTGACGTCATGCCATCAGATCAGATTTTTGTACTTATGAGTACTTGCGTGATCTTTGCTGGTACTCTTTGGAGCATGAGAGCAAAACGAGTTTCACGACATTTTTCGTGTCGCGTCATTGGTCTCGTTTCCATCATTGGTTTCATTTTGCTCGTCTGCCTTTCATATATATATTTAAAAAAAAAAAAATTGAGAGCCCACCTGCAGCAACAATTGAGAGCCTATGTGCATATGAAGATGTATTCAAACATGTTTTGTGAAAGTTTATAAGATGATTATAAGACCTGCAAGGCTGCGTCAGATCAACGAGCTTGCATTAGATGTGGGCAGATGGCATTAGTGTTGTCTGGTTAGAAGATTTGGGTTTGAGCCTGTGAATTGCAGCATCGAAGTTGTGTAGCAGCTGTCCAAAGAAAAAGCGTGCTGAAAACCTGCACCCATGAATCAGTTGCTCTATATGTGAACAAGCCTTGAAATTTGAATATTCACATGACCTGCGAACCTGATCTTCAGAGGCTGCCCTGAATGTATGCGTTGAAGCTCTAATCTACTGAGCGACCTCTGTGAGGCGATTTGATTATTCCAGTCTATTTGAGACAAATGGTTGTTGTTTGAGAAATGCATCGTGGCATAGATTGGTCATTTATTGGCCTCTTCCACTGCTGCATGAATTTACATATGCAAATATCCTAACAATCGCTTCCTGATTCCATTAACAGCTAGGAACAAAACGCTGAAGTGTTATAAGGTACACGCCAACCTCAATCTGATTAGTTAGTAGGCGTTTAGACAGGTTAGATTAAGTATTATCTTAGTATTTTGGTTAAAGATGATAATTGGTTAAGGGAAAAAAAGTAGTACAGAATAGTCACTAGATGTGAAATGGAGTCGTGAACAAATGTACACAATAAACATATTGTGAATAAGAAAGCTTGTGCAGGGTGATAGAAATGTGTCTTAAAGAGTGTGTTATGCATCAATACAACCATGCTTTCTGCTTTCTCTCTGTTATGTGTATATCCCTTTGTTTAACCTTGCTTATCTGTTCTCTTTTATCAGCTTTCTGTCACTAGTCCGTACATAATACGGATATTGGTCTTTACTGAAGAATGCCAGTCCAGTTGCTTGAAGCCAGATATAGAGCTACAACTGCAAGTGAGTTTTTTGATCCTACTGTTGAGAGACAAAGAAAGTAAAGCTCACGAGCACAACTCTGAAGTTCTGAACACACAGGTCAAGGAAGGCTTCAAAAAGAATAAGCGAGATCCGGGCCTAGGCTATAACCGAACGCATTTCAGGAATGGTCGAGAAAGGAAGTGTACTGGGTGGCTAAAGCCTAAAACCTTCTTGATCAATGCGTTAGGGAGATTCTGCCATAGCATCGCTTCCATCTTTCCCACTACAAGAAATACTGGAACATAAAATTCAAATAGTACCTAAATACTACTATAATCTAATTCCAAACACAACACCTTTGAGCCCAACTGGATATAAAATCTATATAGATCAATGGCCGATACTTATTGTAATATTGTATTGTTGCCTGTTGCGCTACAAGGAAAACTTAAAAGCAATCATCATATTACACCGGTGACCATATCCTCACTAAACTCCGCATAATATATGTATATATATATACACACACACACACACACACACACACATATATCTATATATACATATTTAAACCTACAACAATTTAAATAGAAAGGCCAAAAATAATCGTTAGGTATTTAGCATATATCAAGGGCACTTAGATTGTTCCCCAACAGATCGTGTGATTCGTGGCTTAGAAGTAAAATGATTTTAGATGCTATGTTGGCCGAATCTACAAATTTTTGACATCGGAGATCCCATTCTAGTAGAACCTGCAATTGCAAAATCGAAAATTTGCTAGTTCATAGGGTTTCTAGCTGGAAAAATAGTGCGGCCATATGATCGTGCTATGCTCTTCACTTCATCATCAACAATAGATGATCGCCGAGTGCTGGAGTCATTAGTTCCCAATAGAGGGACAATGCACAAACGGTCAATGATATATAAGATATGTTTTTTCATTCGTTGGTTCATTTTCATGGCACGCCAACTACAAAAGAGACAAAGCGTCATCTGAAGCCGTCGTTCTCAATCTACAAGGCCCTGCATTGCAGTCGCCTTCCATCTGTTGGTGATCGGCTTTTTGCCCACATAATTTTTTCCAATGTTTGCCCCTTCTTGAAGTTCGCATTCTTGATTGTGAATAAAGCCATTCTGGATGCCATGGAAGGCGAGAAGGTGGTCCATCTGGTGGACTTGGAAGCTTGCGATGTGGTGCAATGGCTGACGCTGCTGCAGGCTTTCAGCAGACTTGCGGAACGGCCTCCTCACTTGCGAATAACGGTTGTGAGCGAGAGGAAGGAGGTGCTACATCAGATGGTGCAGAGGCTGTTAGAGGAAGCAGAGAGGCTAGACACACCCTTCCAGTTTCATCCTGTTCAAATAAAGCTAGAGGCTCTGGAGGCAGACATGTTGGGAGTGGAGACAGGGGAAGTGTTCTAAAGCTATCTTCATAAGCTTTACTTCCGGCGCCAGCATTGTCCCCGGCGCCAGCAGTGCCCCTGCTGCTCCCGGCGCCAACGGCGCCGGCGCCACTGTGACCAGAATCCAGCCGGCGCCAAGTTCCTATGGCTGAAAATCTTTGATCGGTTCTAGCGAAGTCCAGAGAGCTCAGATCGATGTGCAATCACCTCACACGATCTAGGCATGATTAAAGGAAGCCTGGGGATCAATAAAATCTAGAGAGAGAAAATGACTTTCTAGAAAGAGAAAATCCTAGAGAGAGAAAAACGTGCTTTACCAGTTTGGGTAGAGTGCTTGGTATGAGGGGGGGGTGCCGAATCACACCAATACTATAGGGGAGTGCGGGTTGCGACTCAGGGCGAGCTCCAACCAAGTCTCAGCCTCCCTTGTTGGAATGTTGTCATGGCTCTCGCCTTGGCATGCTAGCGCCCCGGAGACTAGGGTCGATCACACACTTGAAATGTAACCCTCTCAGATTTATCAATAAAGTGAGATTTTCCTCAAACTGACTCTGATTACCTTCTAAGTTTCAGTGTTCGGTAAAAGCGCCAGTTGTAAGGCCGCTTCCAAATTTTTAAGTTGGCACATAGCTGAGGGTCGTATCCCGGGACGCCAGCGGTATGCCGTCGGGACCATTCGGTTCGTGGCGCCAGCGGTATGCCGTCGGGACCATTCGGTTCGTGGCGCCAGCGATATGCTGTCGGGACCATTTGGTCCAGGAACCGGTTGTTTCCATATCTGTCGCGGCTTGTGGTTCTGAGTGTTCCTTGCATGAACGTGAATGGGTTAAGCTCTTGGGGAACGGGCTCTAACCTGTCGGCTGAGTTGGATGGCTTGCTTGGGTGGACGTTACCTGTTTATGGCTGTCCAGTCTGGCGTGGCGCCAGGTTGGCTTCCAGCGCTCGTGACGAAGCTTTCAGTTGGTTAAGTCTGATGTAAGTCAGACCGCTTGCTTGGAGTGGATGTTACTCGTTTGTAACGAAGCTTCTAGTTGGTTAAGTTTGATGTATGTCGGGCGGCTTGCTTGGAGGGAAGTCACCCACATCGGGACCCCCGATCTGGCATGGCACCAGGTTGGATCTCAATGTTGGTTTTCGGAACTTCAAGTTGGTTAAGTTTGATTGTTGTTGGCGAGTTGGCTGCTTGTATGTCAAGTGGGTTTGGATGGCAAGAGTTGAAGGCTGGGAAGCTAAGTCGTGGTTCCCGGCTCCCTTTGGGATGCCTGCGCTACATGAAGCACTGGTTGTGAGTTCAGTAATGCAGCTCCACTGTTTGCTTGCCCAAGAGGAAGATCATCACTCCATAGCAGGCACATCAGACACATTCAAAATCATGGAAAGAGTGTCATCCTCACGTTTTGTTGAGGAAAATAGTGTGCAGAGAGGTAGCAGCACAACAGAAGATTTGCAATGGGAAAGAAAGCGGAGGACATCGCCCAACATGGGCGAAGGGGGTGCATATGAGAGGGCTAGCAATGGCAGAGCCGAAGTTGGGAGCCTTCTCTTGCAGCCATGGGTGGATGACAGAGGAGCATGATCGAAAAGATCCAGGGATTGCCTCTAAGCCGAGAAAATAGAACTGAGAAAAAGAGAAATTATTATAGATGTGGCCGATTGCTCTGGTTTAGGCAGTCCATCGTCAACGTCGGCCAGTGGCGATCTATCCTTGAAAGGGGAGGAATATGATGAGAAGGAAATGACTTCAGAAGTCGCTTATGACAATGTCACAAATGTATTTTTTTTATTTGAAAAGCGTGGAGCAATGCTGCAGAATGGCAGATCGGTGGATGAGTCTTCTATCCCTTCTCTTTCAACTCATATATGTTTCACGACTTCTGAGATACGAAAGTTAGCTACAGAATACTGATCTACGAGAAAAATCGCTTCTAATTTCCGGCTTGAGACACCGTTGGCTTCGGATGAAGCCTTGGCAGCCTTCAAAGTCGGAGCTTCCGAAGAAGAATCGTCTCGCTTTCACTTCTTCTCTGCTTTTGAGGTCTTGAAATGTCCATTGCAGTTGGCAGCCTCGCTATGGTCTTCATTCAAGACATTCTTTTTTGCTTTCAGTCTTCTTCAACTTATGTTTCTTCTTCTTCTTATCAGACTCCAGTTGCACAGATGCCATCTTCTTCAATTTTTTCGCTACACTACTAAGAGAACAACACTACTAAGAGAACAGGGAGGCTGGCAGGCAGCCAGAATCGGCCTCCTTTGCTAGCAAATTCCTGTTTGGATCTGTTGTGGTGATATATTTCATGACCATATTTCAGTTTATTGTTTCTAGATCGAAGTTCAAGATTTCACAAGTTTTGCGCAAAAATTGTTGAACAGAATGTCCTAAATTGTTTATTTTCCATGTATCGTTCTTGATTTTGTGTTTAAAAACACCTGTAGGATTGCGTGAACGCTTTTCGGTTGATTGCATCTATTTAGGATAATGCAGACTTTAGATTTTATGGAAGATCTCTTGGCTTGAGCTTTCTTTGTCTTTATGGTGGAGAATGCATTGCATAGAGGCGTAGACATAGTGGTTGGCACTCCAGGTGGCATCAAAGTGAGCAACAAATTGTATGATTTGTATCATGCTTTTTTTCTTTTTGAGCTTCCTTAAACTATCCAAGATAGTTTTTGCACTCCCTATGCTTATTTGGTATTGTTTCATATTTTTATTACATGTTATTTATAATGTGAATATAGGAGACAATTCTCCAAAAATATATTTTGAAGATAATGGTTTTGATGTATATGATGCTAATCAAAACTCTCTCTCTCTCTCTCTCTCTCTCTCTCTCTCTCTCTCATACTCTACCCTTCTAAGGTAAATAATTTTTTATGGGAGTTTCATAGAAACAAATTGTAAGAATCCAAGAGAGACTTCCATAGAAACAAATTGTAAGAATCCAAAAGAGCCTTAGTGTGATTTTAATATCATATGAGAGAGAGAGAGAGAGAGAGAGAGAGAGAGAGAGAGAGAGAGAGAGAGAGAGAGAGAGAAGTTGAAATTTAAATTTATTAGCAAATATCACATACAAGAGAGAGAGAGAGAGGTATCAACATCTATGAAGTACCCGTAGGTCCATTAAACACATCGCTATTAATGTTTACAAAGTACCCATAACAAAGGAAGTACTAAAATTAGTATATATTGTCCTATATGTTATATGTCATTCTTCTTAAGCTTTAAAATTACATCATTCTATTAATATAATTGCAAATGACTAAGCTACAATCTGATCCAATTATAAGGCCTATTTGTTAGTTAGACATGTCTTAAAACATTGATGCACATAGGAGATGCATAAACATGTCAATTTCTACAAGGATACCAAAGAGCTAATGTGAATATACCAGTGTTGGCGGGTATATAGGGTCACGGCTGGTATCAATAATGGGTATCAACATGGTATTAAAAAACCGACCCGACTATTATATGATTTCTAATACCAAGGTTTAGAACTGGACACCCAGTATTAACTATTTTACTATTCATGTTGATACCTAGGTTGGGGAGATTTTGTGGATTTTTGTCGTGGTATCAATAGTAGTACTATTTTTAGTATTTTTTTTTTCATATTTCAAATTTTTTATATTTTAAATTATGATATTACACTTTTGAAAGTGTATTTATGGCAATTTGTACATGTTGATACCCAGGTTGATAACCGGCTGGTATCACCCTTGTGATACCAGCCCGGTCTATACCAGTCTACAACTCCTATACCTCCTTATGTTGATACCCTACTGGTATTACATTTTCTAAAAAACTGCAATACCCTAACCCGGGTGGTATCAAAAATTTTGATACCCGCCCAACACTGGAATATACCATTTTGAATTCTCAAATTGTCATCTTACGCTTGGAACTATATATTGAGCTTTTCAAAATCTAGAATTGAAATCCACATGTTTGTTCTTTCTTTCACTATGGATGTGTGTGTGTAAGTGTGAGTGGGCTAGAGGAGGAGAAAAGAAATGGGGTGGAGTAGAGGAGGCTATTGGGGGAGAATAAATCAGAGTGGTGGGTGGTAAAACACAAGGGAACCCACGTCAAAGAAAGTTATGAAGGGGGCAGATTGGGGGTGTATGACGAGATTGAAAGAAAGGGGGTACCAAGACTTGAAAGAGAGGGAGGAAGGGGTACCAAGACTCGGAAGAGAGGGAGGAGGTGATGATGATAAACGAAAAAGAGAATGACAAGTGAAGGGAGAAGACATCAAAACATTGGGATGAAGATACATAAGAGACGAAGGATTAGGACGATCTCAACGATAAACTGAAGGAATGATGCTTGAAAAAAAAAGAGGAGGGGATGGATGATGAGAGGGTGGAGATGACCCGGGAGATATGAGGCACACAAAACATTTGGCCCCCTTTGACTTTCAATCCATTCAATAATGAGCTTCTCGAAAACTGTATGTACTTATACAAAAAACAGAAAAAGAAAGCTCAAAATTTTGAGAAAAAGACTCGAAATTTTGGAAGGATTCGAATTTTTCCGAAGACTCAAATTTTTCCAAAGGATCGAATTTTTCCAAAGACTCGAATTTTTCCAATGATTTGAATTTTTTAAAAGGATGAAATTTTTCCAATGACTCGAATTTTTTGAAAGGATCGAAGTTTTTGAAAAACTCAAAAATTTCAAAAGGCTCGAATTTTTTTAAAGACTCGTATTTTCCAATGACTCGAATTTTTCTAATGACTCATATTTCTCCAAAGCATCGATTAATTTCAAAGACTCGAATTTTTTCAAAAGATCGAATTTTTCAACGATTCGAATTTTTTCAACAACTCGAATTTTTCCAGATGATCGAATTTTTCAAAAGACTCGAATTTTTTCAAAGACTCAAATTTTTCCAAAGACTCGAATTTGTGAAACGACTTGAATTTTTTGAGACGCGAATTTTTGGAACAACTTGAATTGCAAAAAGTATATTTTGCAACATAAGAAAAAAATACAAAAAAACACAAAAAAAAATATATTTTGCAACATAAGAAAAAAATAAAAATAAAAACCTAGTAAAAAAACTAAATATATACCAAAAAATTATAATCACAAGAAAAAAAATCAAAACATGCGAAAAATGTCTAACAATTTTTTAAAAAAGTTTTAGTTTCAATATAGAAAATGTAAAATTTCACATAAAATTTTGTTCCGCATATATTATTGAAATATCAAACTCTAAGTAAATACTTATAAACTTATTATTGACATATTAAACTCTAAGTAAACACCGAAAACCTTTTTTTTTTTTGTTCCTTTTTGTTCATCTCACCATGTATCTTCGCTTTGTTCACATATACACATACACGTGTTGTGCGCTTTGCTCACACACACACACCCACATATTGCACTTTAGTCACACACATGCGTACACACATACACGCTCTTACTCTTTCTTTTTCTCTGAGGTTTTTTAATGGACAACTCAAAAGAACATGTGCACGTTCTTCTAATCTTTCAAAAAGAGGTGGTTGCATTTGTTATGTTCTATGCGATCAATCCAGCCAAAATTGTTTTTTTAGAGAGCCTGACATAGATAAAAGTGTGGTTATCATTTTCAAGGTGCTTAAAATGAATTGTCCAGTGCCATACTCTCACGGTGACTTTAAACCTCTCGAAGACATTTACAACTGTACTTGGATGGATGTCATAGCAAGGAGGTTGTTGTGGGATAACACAGATATTGTGAAGATGGAAGAACTTATAGTTGTAGATTGTCATATGTATAATATCGATGATATTGTTGATTGCATAGATTTTCATGGGGTACTAGTTGCTTCTTGTTGGGAGAGAGGGAGGAAGAATAAATGACGAACACGAACGAGAAACGAACTCGAACAGAAAATGTTCGTGTGCAACAGAATGAGTTAAATGAGTCTCTCCCTAAGCATGACTATGCCTATCAGAATGAACAGAACTTTAGTGATAGAAATCACAGTCATTCTAGATTACGTAGCCAAACATTCAAATGGATGAAGCGCTAGATGAATAATTTGCCGCGAATCGCAAGACAAATTATCTGTCGTGAGTGATTCGCAAAGAGCTAGACTGTGCTCGATTGATAATTAGTCGCGAATTATTTGCGAGACTAAAAGTTAATCGTCTATATCCAGAAAGAGCAACGAGAAAGATCAGACAAAATGAAGAATAAGCATAGCAATATTGACAGATCTAAAACGTAGAACAAATGAACTATGTCAGATTATGTATATCAAGTATACAAGTCAATAATGCGGTAGAGCACAAGACTGTAGCGGACGAAACCGTGTGTCCTACAAAGCTTATTTCTGTCTGTAATGAGGAATAAAACCTCCAATGACTTAATTTATACAAGTATCCATGCCTCTTTCCGAGTGCTAGGATCTTGCTTGTCGTATCAACTACTTTACATTGATCACATTCGAATTCTACCCTGTGTCCTAGATCTGTGATTCTGCTTACAGAGAGCAGATTCGTGGATAACTTAGGTACATACAGAACTTTGGAGAGTAGCTTAGATTGATCATTTGTAAAGCATAATCTTACAGTTCCTTCACCTTTAATAGCTTGTGTGCTATTGTCGCCAAGGTGAACAAGTTTCTGGGTACTGTAAGGTGTATAGAACTCGAAACAGCCAATCAGACTAGTCACGTGCTGAGTGGCTCCGGAATCTAGGAACCAAGACCTGTCGCCAGTTGCTCCTTGATGGTTGGTCATGAAGGCATCATGATCTGCTTCTTGAATGGGCTGTGGAGCTTCTGCAGTTGCATTTACCACTTGATTCGACTGTCCTTTGCTGTTGTTCTTCGCTTGAAGTATTCGACAGTCTTGTATTTCGTGGTTGTTTCATTTGCAGTATTCGCAGAACAGCTTTTTCTTTGTCTACGGATTCGACTGTTCCTTGTGCTGAGCTAGTTTCTGGTATGGCTTTGATAGCTTCGGGCCTTTCTTTTTCTTCTGCTTTGTCGTGCCATTGTTGGTGTACAAGGGGTGAAAATCAGCTGAGGAACTTGAGACTTCGTTCCTTCGCGTGTCTTCCTGCAACAACATAGTGATGACTCTCGAAAGAGTCAACTCTGGATGAGTCGTGATGATCATCACCCAGCTGTCGTAAGAACTTGGAAGCTTGTAAACAGTTGCATCACTGCGTCTTGACCGTCTATGATTGATTCAACAATGGCCATTTGCCTTAGTAGGTTATTCTACAAAATTGTCATTCAAGATAACTATGACCAGTAACATGTCAAGATCACGTATAACTCATATATCCTAACAGGTGTGAAAGATGCAGTTGATCGTAATTTGTCAAGATCCGTGTATAACTCAGATATTCTAACAAGTGTAGAAGATGCGGCTGATTGTAATATATCAAGATCAGCGTATAACTTAGATACCCAAATAGGTGTGGAGGCATTCGATGCAACATTTGAGAGCAATAGAAATAAAAAACGAGCTTGTGATCGTGATTGTCAAATCAACAAACGAACTAGAGTTGCATCACGTGCATCCATTTTGGAAAGCACAAATGCATTTACACAACGCAATTCCAATTTTTTGGCGTTTGATTTCAACGAAGATGATGAAACAGACAATAGACATGTCAATACGGCACAAGATTCTACAACAACAAGATGGTCACCAGTGGATGTTTTCGAAGACCTACAAGAAATACCTCAAATGTCAATATCTTTTGGAGTTACTCGAAGTTTTAAGAGTTTTAAAACGTGTAATTGCATTCATTGTACCGAAAAAGGCAAAATATGCATTGTCATCAGAAAAACATACACAAAATTTTGATGCAACCATGTTGCAAGAAATTGTGCATTCGGCAAATCACCTACAAAGAATGCGAAGACTTGCGATTGGGTGTGTGGAGAAAAAGAGGAGCCGATAATTGCGCTTCAAAGCATATCAAGATTTGCTTGGAATCTCCCATGGAATGTTCTGGCAAATAATTGCGAAGACATTGTATACAAATTTCATGGAAATACAAGAACTTTTAAATAACGTGAACATTCATTACATGGGCTGGCCGTAATGCATGGGATTTTAGAAAAGCATGCACTGCCTCAACCGCATCTACAACATGTATCAAAAGATGGCGATGTTCTTTGTGAACACCATCTCCCCCTTGGTATGCGTAAAGATGATATATTCAAAACCATAAACACACAACTTACGGACTCCTGTATGTCTACATTTTCCAAAACAACACTATCGAATGTGGAGACGAGAGTTTGGACATGTGACCGACAAAGCAAAAAATGTCAAAATGCAAAACATGTGATGACCTCAAAAATGCGATGGAGACAACTCCTGACACTAGGGTGCGTGATCGTTATATTGCAATGAGACGTCGTCATTGGCATCACATTTTTTATTCAAGAAAGTTGTATAGGTATTGGAAAGAAGAATCAGGATCACATCCCAAGCAATCTTTGTGCCTCATCATTGACGAAATGGATCAAAATACAACAATATTATCCCATTTCAAGAGGACTCCTCCCAGACTATAGTGATTTTTTAAAAACGCATGTTTGCGGGGTGCTAGTTCATGGATTCAAATTGCTCTGTGATGTTTGGATTGATACCTTGCATGCTCATGATAGCAACCAAGTTGCCACATCAATAATGCGAGCCATAAAAAATGTGCATGCATCACGTGGTAATTTGCCTCCGATCTTGCGTATCCAAGCCGACAATTGTTGGATGGAGAATAAGAATAAATTTATCTTTGGTCTTTGTTCTATGTTAGTGGCGCATAACATCTTCCAAAAATTGGGGAAATGGTATTTTTAATGGTTGGCCACACACATGAAGACATTGACCAGGTTTTCAGTGTCATCTCCAAAACATTGAAGTCCAATTCAGTTCTTACAATGCCAAATATGCTAGCATGAATTGATCAAAAGATAGGTGGCATTCATACTGAAACAACTCAAGTAGAATTACTAGAACGAATGGTAGATTGGAGAGGATTCATAGATCCACATATTATTCGTGGAAATGATGGCTTGGAAGGTCACACCAATCCTCATTACTTTCATTTTTAAAGGCTGAATGGTGAGCCAATTATTCAATGGAAGTACTATTCTAATGATGGAGACAACTCATGGAGTGAACCTTTCAAACTCTTGCAATGTGTACCATCAAAAAGATGAACCAATCTTCTTAGCACCCACAAAGGACTTGGATCCAGACGAAGTTAAAGGAATAATGTCCTTCATTGATTACTTGCAGCATATGAGTCTAAAGTTTCTGGAATACAAAGACTACAATGTTGCATGCATGGTTGAAAACACAAAACTTCTTGAGTATCTTACCAAACAAATAACTTGTTAGCGTCACTGCATAGCCAAGCACCTATTTGGCCGCAATCTTTGCCAAGCACTTTTGAGCCAAGTGGGTCAACTTCCAACAATGACCTCCAAATGGTTGCAGAGCTATTACCTCAAAAATTTTGCGGGCGAAAAGGCGATGCACCTCTATCTGACTTCACACCTAGAAGAGAGGTTGCACCGGACAAATTTGTTGAGATTCGGCCTCCAGATGAGGGTATTGCAGAGGGAGCTCCTATTTGGATGGCAAAGATTGTCAAAAATGACGTCGAAGGTTTGGTCATAACTTTCGAAGCGTTGTGGTATGAACCTAAATCAAACCGAAGGCGTGGAAACGGTAGACCGATCAACAACAAGGAGCTATACAAAAATTGCTTACTGAAAGACTGGGTTCCAAACAATGACGGACCACAAGATATAGACGTGGATGCAGTTATTTTTGCATGGAATTCAAAATAGTTAAAACACATGGCTATGTTGTGGAGAAATCAATATCTATTCCAAATATCTCTACGACACACATCCAGGAGTACCTGTCCAAACTATCCGATGAATGTGCAACTGATATTGATGAGTAGACATTGTGACTATAATAGTTATTATTTCAGGTATTTTTCAAGAGTCCTGGTTACGATTGTTTGTAACCATATTCACAGGACTTAAAATATACAAGCGAGCAATCAAAAATTTTGTAGTAATGGTCATGATCATGACAAATGCTTTTGATTCAAAAGCAATCCTTCTTGTACAAATTTATGTTCAATTTGAATATATCAATGAAGAGCTATGATGTTTGGATTATCAAGTTTGTACTTGTTTACATGTTTTCAATTATGATGATCAAATTTCTATTTTTGAAATTTTTTTGGACCTCAGATTTCTATAATGTTCATTCATGATGGTGCTATTAATTGTAAATTTCGTTCAAGTGACATGACTAACTATTATAAGTTGGGATGATAATTTCATCACTGTAAGAATGTACATGACGTTGTGACTTTATTTTGAATTTGCAGTTGGTAATCGTAATTGCTGAATTTAGACATTGACTAAAAAGCTTAGTGAGTTTCAAGTTAGGGAAGAAGGGGAGGGGGGGGGGGGGGGGGGGGGGGGGATCCTCAAAATAGTCCCAATTTTTTGAAAAAGTCCAAAATTAATTGATCATGTGTTTATTATACATTAAACAATATACTGATCAAATTTGTATTCTTTCTAAAATAGCAAAATTATGACACTATACTTACTATCTAGTTGGAGAAGATGTCTCTATTGCAGCGGAGCCCATTTTCGAAAGAAAACCTTCAGACATGATGGCGTCTATGTCATCTTGAATGTCTTGATTTATTGCAACTACAAAATGATCATGACACATAAAAACACACACATTAGCATTCACAATAAACAGTAAGCTATAAAATATCTTTTTAATTATCTCTATTTGCTTTCACACAATCAACGCACTTTCTGTCCATGTCAAAGCCAAACAAGTGCACCCCACATTTCCTTGCTCCCAAAATCGAGGTACTTGATCCCAACAACAGATCCACCACCACCACCACCCTACCCTTTGGAAAAATGCAAATAATAAAAATAGCATAAAATATTTGCTTTTCTCAAGACTCCCTAGAATTGGCTTATTAGCAGGACCATGCATAGAAGCCGCTTCAAGGAACTGGAAGCTAAAATTGAGCAGCAGAAGGAAGAAGCCGTGTCTTGGGCAGTTGTGCTCAAGAAAGGGAGTAAGCCTACTACACCTATCTCCTCGGTTATCTCAGCTACTCTTTCGGAGGAGAGACTTCGAGAGAGCAAAGCTCTCAATATTCGGGTACGTCGCATCGTGGATACCCAAAATGCCACTTAGAATGGGGGAGATAGTGAGTCCATAAATCATTGCCTGCTCAATTTTCGCCATCTTTCTGTGGGTCATCGTACCCACTACTCATGGTTAGTTCTAATATCAAGTTGAATTCAAGGTAATTTTATCATTGTTCAAAACTTCCTTGCACCACACTTCTAGTCTCTCCACCTCCCTAAAGAAGCAAGTCATTTTCCAAGTTTTCCATCCCATAAAGAATGTGTAAGAGTCAAGTCATCGCAAAGGTTTAGGAAGTCTTTGTCAGTTAAAATGGCACAGTCAGTGCATTCTCTCCAGAATATTGTGTCATAAAATGTCAAATAAGAATACGAAGAAACATATGTGAAAGTATTGTTTTATGACAACTAGAATTCTAATTTTCCCAATTGAAAATTGGCTTCCTCCAAGCATCCCACCTTTCAACTACTGGATGTTGGTGATGAAGTTTTAGAAGAAAACATGAGAAGATACTGATGCTTATGAAAAATAGGGTGGTGATGAGCTCAATGGCATATGTGACCACTATGGCACGGGTAGAGGAGTAGGGTCCATGTGCACTAAGGTGTCCTACCAAGACTCTTGGCAAGCTAGAAGTGGACATTGGACTAGGTAGAATGGCCCTTATCAAACTCACTTGATGTTGGTATGAGTTTGGGGGGACGTTTGTGAGAACTTACAACAAGTCCATGCGAAAGAAATACTTGCCTTGTGTACAAACTACAAATTGTTCTCCACGAAGGATGGCATTGGTGTCATGGGCAATGCCCAATGTCTACACAACCCTGAAAATTAATCTCACAAACCCTGAAATTTAGGGTTCCCAGAAGACGAGAATTTGAACGGGAAGGTTTGGGAATAGTGACTCGAGGGGGGAGGAGAGAGCGAGCGATGGGGTTTTGGAGGTGGAAGAAGGATAGGAAAGATGGCAGTGCTACGGATGCGGATGAAGGTCCTGTTGCTGCTGAGGAGACGCCGCCTCTAGAAGCAGGACATTGGCAGCGCAGGTTAGAGAGGTTCAGATGCGAGCTGAAATACAGGCCTGACTACATAAACAGTCCAGAGGTGGATGCAGAGTTGCAAGACAATGGGTACGTTGAGAAGCGAGAGGGCGCCACTCCGGAACAGATTGCTGAGAACGAGCGGCTTCGGGAAGAGTTCAAGAAGAGCAAATTGGTGCGGTTCCTGCTGCGCTCCGAGGAGCTCACTGAAAGGAGGCTGGAAGAAGAACGGCGCCGCAATTCTACGCCTGCCAGAAGAGAGGATACCAAATTCTGGAGGTCTTTGCCTCCTGTGCCTGGACCTTATGGAGGGCCTCCCATCCCTAGGAAGGCATTGAATGGGCAAGAAGTTGTGCAAGCAAAGATTTTCGACTTTTTCAAGCAATTTCAGTTTGGCCTTTGGGGTTACCGGCAGCGTCCTTACCCCCCGGAGCGTCCTATAGATGTGCAGCAGGCTTTGGGTTACAAGTGGTTGGACAAGCGCTATTCTGATTGTAAGTTTGTATAATAAGTAGCTCTTACAAATGCGACCCAAATTTAGGTTGTACAATAATCTATGTTTGTTCCTGTCAATGCAATATATTTGTATCACTTTTTGTAACGCATTTTCTTTGGCGAGGAGCTGAATATTTTGGTCAAACATGCCAAGATCGCGAATGAAATGCTCGTTCTGAAACAGTTTTGGATCGGGAGCATTTTTGAATTGTAATGCTCTCGAAAGGCAAGCCCATTTTTCATATTTTGACGGGTGGGGCTAGCTAGCTGTTTGGGGTGAAATAAATCATCATTGAGATGCTCCCAAAATCTTGATCTGGGGGCTTGCATAGTAGCTGTTCAGGGTAACATTAACCATTTTCTCTTTTCAAGTGGTGCATGGGCAGTTGTAGGTCCATCTACATTTGCGGCCAGGACTTTATACATTTAGAGTGTGTTTTTCACGCTTTAGACATTTAGAGTGTTCAAGATTACTGAGTGTGCTGCTGTAGGGCCTAGATGTGTTATGTGCAGCTTCAACGTGTGATTATGTGGGAGGACAGAAGGAGAATAGCCGTTGTACAATGCTCATTGTAGATGTCAGTATTTACTTTACCACCAAAAACCCTAACCCAGCTACCTGTTAGCGTAGATTTTATACTAGACACCTAAATTTTCAACATTCATTTATTACTACACGAAGTTTGAACCGTCAGCATACAATAACTATTACATTTGATGCCGTTTTATGTAGCTACAACTCACCGGACAAAGTTAGAATGTCACAATATCACATTGAGACCTAAGTTGCATCGGAACCACATTCCAGAAGCATAGCATTCCGGCGTACTGGAAAGCGTTCTGAAACATTAAAACCCCCAAAAAAAAGAACCTAATTTTTTTATTGCCAACCGTTAGAACCCGAGTAAGATACAAACAAATTAGGAGCACCACTGAGCTATCCGCCCTGTTTGATAGTTCTCTCTAGAGTGTGGATTGATATTCCAACACCCCCCCTCAAGCCACACTTGGTTGGGGTCCTAGCTGTCACCTGCCCCACAACTTGGGCCACCTAACCATGGCTTTGACACCATGAACTGTTAGGTCTAACTTGGCTCTGATACCATGTTAGAAATCCATAAATCATAGTATGGATGGACAGACTAGGATTCGAACGCAGGACCTTCCTCATACCAGATGGGATGCTCTACCACTGAGCTATCCGCCCTGTTTGATAGTCCTCTCTAGAGTGTGGATTGATATTCCAACACCCCCCCCTCAAGCCACACTTGGTTGGGGTCCTAGCTGTCAGCTGCCCCACAACTTGGGCCACCGAACTATGGCTTTAACACCATGAACTGTTAGGTCTAACTTGGCTTTGATACCATGTTAGAAATCCATAAATCATAATATGGATGGGCAGACTAGGATTCGAACCCAGGACCTCCCTCATACCGGATGGGATGCTCTACCACTGAGTTATCCGCCCTGTTTGATAGTGCTCTCTAGAGTGTGGATTGATATTCCAACACCCCCCCCGCAAGCCACACTTGGTTGGGGTCCTAGCTGTCACCTGCCCCACAACTTGGGCCACCTAACCATGGCTTTGACACCATGAACTGTTAGGTCTAACTTGGCTCTGATACCATGTTAGAAATCCATAAATCATAATATGGATGGACAGACTAGGATTCGAACCCAGGACCTCCCTCATACCGGATGGGACGCTCTACCACTGAGCTATCCGCCCTGTTTGATAGTCCTCTCCAGAGTGTGGATTGATACACCTATT
This sequence comes from Diphasiastrum complanatum, assembly GCA_029204225.1. Classification (NCBI taxonomy): domain Eukaryota; kingdom Viridiplantae; phylum Streptophyta; class Lycopodiopsida; order Lycopodiales; family Lycopodiaceae; genus Diphasiastrum; species Diphasiastrum complanatum. Next base: position 52,918,929 of record CM055102.1, on the reverse strand, counting down.
ATGCGGCCGCTTCAAGAAGATAAAAGTGTTACGTCTTTATCTACCTAATCTTGATTGTTTGCTTATATGCAAATGAATTCCTCTATCAAATACCCTGCTACTCAATTGATGTGGATTATGGAAGCATAGTGCTGTTTCTTAGTAAGCCCACAAAGTTGATGAAACCACTTTGATAAGATGCAGACTTATTGCAGGTGATTTTGATGAAAATTAATTTTTACTTCTTTGAATATCAATCAAATTTATGTCATCTTCTAGTAAGCTTGCCTTCTTTTTTCCACACAATATATCTAAAAATACTGTATTGTTTCTTGAATCTTGTAATCATCATGGTGCATGTGCAAAAATTCCAGCCTGAATTGTTGTTACTTGCTGCAGTTGTAATGCGCTCTGGTGGTTGGTATTATAAGGACCGTTTAGGACGAACTAGGGGCCCTATGGAGCTAGTGCAACTGAAGACAGCTTGGGTTGGTGGTATAATTGATAAGAACACATTCATATGGGGCGATGATCTGGATGAATGGGCTCCTATTGGAATGGTGTATGGTCTACAGACAGCTATTTGTACTCCTGATAGTAAGTGCTATTCTTACAATGGTTCTTTCTCTCTCTCTCTCTCTCTCTCTCTCTCTCTCTCTCTCTCTCTCTCTCCCCTCAGTATCTCACTATTTCTCCCCCCAAAACCCTAGCTTTTCGTGCTTTTTATTTTGAGGGTCTCATTTACACATCTTTTGAGGGAGTTCAAAACAGCCATGATATTTATAAGCTTTTGGTTGAAACCAAAGGTCTATTATGCAATAACCTGAAATGCACGTGTCCGTCAATGAGAAATCGCTAAATCACGTTTTGTCTATCAGTGTTGACATTCTCTCTCTCTCTCTCTCTCTCATCATGTATACATAAACTTCGATTTTTGACAATAAAATAAAACCTCCATAACATATTGTGTTTAGAGTGGATTTGAATCGCTGGTTACAAGGGCACGTTGGCAGTTGTCATTGTCCTATTGATGCTCAACTGTGTGTGTGTGTGTGTGTGTGTGAGAGAGAGAGAGAGAGAGAGAGAGAGAGAGAGAGAGAGAGAGAGGGAGGTATGTAGTATTTTTTCTACGTGTCTTCTGAGTAGACATACATGAACATAATGATGTGGAAAATTCATTTTCAATGGGAGGTTAAATATTAACATCAGGAAAGGAATAATTATGCAGTCAGAATAGCAGCTGCCGGGACTGCTCTGGTTCATAAATTAGCAAGAGGTCTGCCACCATGGCTCCCACGAAAAGGGCATGAACGCAAATCATTGAAGCAGTTGCAAAAGGAAGCACTTGAGAAGCGTGATCGAGAAAATGCTGTTCTAAGACTGAATGGAGGTGTTTGGCCAGGGGAAAAAGCTCCTGGTCATGCATTGTTTCTCTGGGCCACAGGATCACAGATCACAGATATATTAGATGAAGGTCAATCACCATATATGCCAGACAAATTTATCCCTTATGATATCAGGTGAACATCTTTGTGGATCTTTTGGCTTTTTGTTCAAACAAAGGCAGCAACAACTGCGTGTTTCATTTTCATGGATTTTCACATTAGTCAGACTAGGTCAGGTTTATTGGATGATGTTTTTGATAAAAGGTTGCAGCTAGAGTACAGTAACTTAAGCATAATTTACATGCATCATTTTTATTCAGATATTTTTGATTATGTTGATCCTTGATCTTCGTCAAGTGATTTGTAAGCAAATCACCTTCTTGCATCTTCAAGATAGAAAGTTGATTTCAAAGATATACCACTTTTGTCGCATTCTTTACTTGAAACATCTTGGCACGAGTCTCCCAAGCACTTTTGGAAGTCTTGCACGATCTAATATGAGGAAGGATAGATCTCTTCACTGATAATGCAATGATGGAATGTGCTTGTGCATCTCGTTGATCCCACTTCTTTTGCTCATCGGAAGACTTCGTAGACAATGAAACAATTGTTCTAGATGGTGTAATAGTTGTTCTAGATGGTGGTGCCAAGGTAGGTGGCCTCTCTTCGTCACCATTAACTACTTTTCACAAACCTTTAGCAAATAGAAGGTTTTTTTATCATGGAGCACCACAAGGAATAGTTTGTGCCATCCAGCCTATCTTCATTAAATAAAGAACCAATAGACTCCGATTCTTTAGCCATAACAGGAAAATCAGCTTATAGTAGATAGGAAATAGACTTTCCAAGACAAAATCTACGCAAAGGGCAGCAACCTTAAAGCTGAAATTATGAGCACAATAGATTGCAATACTCCACATGCAATTTGCTCAACAAGTAATGAAATAGGTGGCTGATTTCTGCACAAAAAACAGAATGCTTACAAATAGGTAGACTTGAAATGAATCCAAAACCAAAACCAGAAATTTTTGGCTAAAAAGAGTGCACACCATGTGCATATAGAGTTGATGGTATCAGCAGCTTGATGATTTTTTGCTATCAAAAGGGGAAGAAGAGAGCTTCCTATTGGCAATCTGATCACCTAAAGGCTCTGATACCATGTAGGAAATAGAAGCCTAAGGATCCAGGCTCTTAACTATTCAATCACACAAAGCATTCTCAAAAGAAAGAGAGAGATGGCTAGAAACCCTCTTGTAGAAACTCGTGGACAGCCAAGGAGAATAGTCAGTATTGCTTATAAAAGTATCTCATACAAATGGGATGCACACATATACATAGTCCAAGATGACTATCTAACTTCATGACTATTGGCTATCCAACTACTTGACTATTGACTATCCAACTTCTATAAGTTACATAGAAAGAATAAGGTACCTCCAATATGTCAAGTTGGGGTACTTAATGTCACAATCAGGCCTAGTGGACCCACGAGTCCCTACCAAGTTAAGTTCATACTAACTTAGCTAACTCTAAGTTTAGTAGGCCTAACAGAGATAAATAAACCATGGTTACACAACTCTCTAAAACAAATGACGCAAGCATTGATTCCTTTCCCCTTCTCTCCAAGATGATGGGCACGAACTCTATCAGCACCTCCACTCTTTTCATTATTGCAATATCTACATTTCCATCTTCTCACCCCTCCCTTACTAGCAAACTTGCTAGCAACCTCTACTTCTTGCCACCATCTCGGTTGCGAGGCTGAGTGGACATCTTCAAAATTCAACTTTCAATGCGTGAGGCAGGCTGCAGATGAATAGTTATAATGTTTATTACTTCTGGAATCTGAAAACTGAGGGAGCCTGGAGTATACAGTCACCTGTATACATCAACATTAGAGATAATGAAAAGCTTTGTCCCATGCTGATAATTAATCATTAATAACCAGTTGAACCTGAAATCACAGATAAAGGACTTGAAAGTTGATCAACTTTCAACTCGGTTGCATGAACAGTCTTACAGATTTATGAGTGTCTCCAGAGTCCAAAGTTCTCCAAACTTCTAAGCATGCTGCAGTCAGCAGGATGGTTGGGGGGGGGGGGGCTTGTACAAGAATCCTCGGAATCCTTGAGGGCAGCACGAATGAGGGGGGAGCACTGGTGACTACAAGCGCAGAATCCAGAATCCAGGCATAATCGTTGAGGGCACAGCAGAATCCAGGCGCAGTGTGATCAGGCAGCACCAGCACGATCCATGGAGGCAGCATCGGGCATGGAGCCAGCAGCAGCGTGATCGATATCCGTGAGGGCAGGGTGAATCGATAATCGTGAGGGCAGAGTGATCTTAAACTGTGAGGGCAGAGTGATCGATAACCATGGTGGAAGAGGCACGCGTGGAAAACCGTGATGGGCTGGAACCCCAAAAAAATTTAAAGAAAATTTGGTTTTGGAACGCGTTCCCAAACCTAAGAATGTGATGGGAATGCATTCTCACTGCTTCGGGAACGTTCCCTAGCGTTCCCCGCCTTCCCGATTTTCTTTTTTGCTGGGACCAGTGTTCTCGCGTTCCCCGGTAACTATGTTAAGACAAAGATGAAATACAGAATACTAGAGACAAAGTGGGCTCCTTAGCTCCCCACTTTTTTGGATTTTATTATTAATCATCTGAAACATACCAAAAGCTGAAATACCAAAAGATAAATCCATAAGAGTCTAAAATAGTTTGAACTTTTTTCATGATTTTCTTGAACAAGTAACCCTTATGGAGTAACAAAATAATTAGTTTGCTTAATTGGTTTTCAAGAGCTTAATTAGGTCAGGTTTACAAACCTACAGAATTGAGAGGTAATTACTCCATATATATGGCTTTTGTGACAACTGTACACGGTATTTACGGTCAATAATTCAGCATCGTTGACGCGGACGAGGACGTTGCTGGAACGTTCCTCGTTTATTTTAGACGACCTTCGGGATTTTTTTCTCTCTTCGCATTTTTCACAAGAAGCCGAAGGTGCCCTCAAAAAGATGGTGATGTTTTTAAAACAGTTTAAGAAAATAGATGACCTTCGGGATTTTCTCTCTCTTCGCATTTTTCGCAAAGAGCCGAAGGTGTGTTAAAAACAGTTAAACTTTTGAACTATGCAAGTGTCGCATTTCGGGGAAATGCGAAAAAGCCGAAGCTGTTGAAAACATAGTGTGTTTCTGTAGACTGTTGAAAAGGTAATGTATTTTTGCAGACTTGTTCTAAATGCAAGTTTTGTGGAAGTCCTTGAAGATGGCCAAGTCTTCAATGACTTCAAGTTATTAAACTTAACACTTGAACTTTGAAATTATGACAGGATTGGTTACCCTTTGCTGGAGATCAGCCGGAAGCCCGTTGTAGGCGTTCTTCAAATAAATTGGCTGTCTAAGTTTGTGATTCCTGCAGGCATCAGATGAGCAGACGGTGAACCAAAGTTGGTTTCACCTGACCCTAGATCAATGATCAATAAACATGCAGGAAGAATCATGAATTAGAAATTAGTCATTCACCGAGGAGGCAACTGTGGGCTTAATTTCCAACAACCATTACATTCAGATGACACATGGTTTATTAGGTTTGCATGAATCTCATTAATATAATAGAATTCTACCACGTTGCCGCTTGGGAACAGTGAGTTCAGACCCTCTCCCGTGGGAGAAGCCTATGGCATATCAGGAAAAGTTGGGAAATCAGTGAATGTCCTCTAGGACTCGCAGCCGCTCTCCTACGGCCGCTACTTCAGCCTGCCTGCAGACTTCGCACGTTGGAACTGTCTCACAAGGCGTTGGATCCGGGATCTTGGGAGTCGTGGTCCGCCTTGCGCTCAGGTCGTGCACGTCGACATCCGGTTTTCGGGCTGATGTCTGCTGCGCCAGCAGCGCTCCTCGGGCCCCACCCTTGGCTTTCTCATGTCGGAAAATCATCGCGCAGGATGTTGGGATAGCACACCGGGCCGCATAGCTCCGCCTCATCTGATGCTTTGGCGGTCGGTGCCAGGTCGTTGGTTAGGCGCTCCAGAGGTGGAGGCCTTCGACCCACCCTGGCACAGTCGCTTGGTTGTCGCGAGTCGTTGCGCATGCGCTCCCAAGATTGCAGTCCCGCCCCTGTTGTCGGGCTTCCAACGTCTAAGGTTCGTCGTGCAAACTGTCGGATCGTTGCTTCAAGGTGCGCTTGGACCCACCTGGTGCCGTTTTCCGCGAGTCTGAGCTCATTGCGCAGGTCGCTGGTTTCGACACTCCAGAGGAGGAGGCCTTTCACCCACCCTAGCTGCGTGCTTAGGCGCGTCGGAATGCGTGGCGCTTGTCGTGGATCCCAGCGCTCCGCGTTGTGTCATTTGATTTCGCCGCGCCGGCCTATTGGCACATGTAGGAGCTCGTCGTGTTGGCTGTTGGATCGGCATCCCGGGACGCCCTTGTCTTCTATTGCACGTTTGAGCACGTCGTGCAGGTGGTTGGTTCGGTGCTCCAGAGGAGGAGGCCTTTGACCCACCCTACCTTTGGGCTCGGGCGTGTGGGAACTCTTGGGCTGGTTGTTGGATCGTCGCCCAAGGGGTGCGGTTCCACCCGGCACTCAGCCTCCGCACGTGAAACTCAGGAACCTTCTTTTGGACCGGACCGGACAGACCCACTTTGCCTTTGCTATTGTATCCAGGATGTCTTCATTAGTTTATCATAAAGGTTGAGTGGTGCACCTGCAGATTAAGCTCAACAGCCATGTCTCACTTGATTTTGGTGTTGAATATGCGTCTCTCATTCATTGATAATTCTCAAAGTTGAGTACCTGGAGTCCAACTATAGAAGTTTTGTAGTTGGGGGGTGGTTGCTCTGACGTGCACCGCACTTTACATTGGCTTGGGATATGGACCTTTGGACTTTCCATAGTATGACAATTGGCTGTCCATGTTCATGATGGTTCGACTACTATAACTCTTGGGGGCTGGTTATTGGCATTTCATCATTTGGAGAGTTGTACCATCACATATACCCTATATTTATGAGCTCCCCGACATTAGAGAGATATATTGGTCATTCACATGGATTGTATCTTGAACCTTACGCTTCTTGTTCTCTTCTTTTCTCTTATGTTCTCATGCTTTCTCTTCCAATTAGATGGATGCTGAAACTAGGAACAAGTCTCCAATACACGGCACCAGACAAGATCTACAAACAATTAGCAGCTCTTAGGTGATTGAATTTTCTTTTAGGTTTTGAATTTTGATTATAACTGTCATGAATTGCCTTTTTGTAACTTCAACTGCAGGGTGTATTTTTGAGGATATCTTATTTTAATCTGTGTACTTGATTGTCAAAAGAGCCTGTGATTTTCACGGAGATATATAGTGTCACCTGGAAATTTTTATGCATTTACTTTCCTGTAGGCCTCTCAAACTTGCATCTTACACCATTAAGCTTGTAGGCAGATCGTGTCTACGTTGCTCAGTACCAAAGAAGCACAAAAGTAATGGCTTAATTTGTTTGAGCTTTTTTTATAATCTGCTATTGGTATTATAAATACAGAAAGAGATTAGCCAAGGAAATCCCTGGTCTAAGACCTTGGGAGGTTGTGGAAGTTGAGCAAGTTTGGGATCTGGTGACCTACAACAAACAATGGTATCGTGAAGATTTGGGCTACTTTACACAGCGTGCTGATTACGAGGCAGATTGGTATTCACAAATGAAGGTGAGCTTCTATTTGCAATCTATTATCAGCTTTTCCCAGTTAACCTGTAAAGACTCATTCAAGCTATGTTTCTTTCTCTTAAGTGATTGACCTTCTAGTTCCTGAAATATTAAGTCGTCTAGGACATGAAGATGCTGTGTGTCCATATTTAGTCTTTAGCAGCTTCTTATTTGGTATGCAGTTAGACAGATCTTTTTAACTAGGTCGGCTTTGTCTTCATAAGAATAAGTTGCAGATAGTAGCTAATCTTTTAGTATTATGTACTGGTCCTGTTCTTCATCCTCATAGTTCAGAGTGAGCAAAAATATTGGCTTCAGCTTTTGCCTGCCATGAGTTATGTAACTGTAAGCTTGAGCCAAGGTGACTCTTTCCTGGAATGGAGCTCATGCTCTGTGATTGTGCTACTGAAGAGAGGTTGTATCATGGACCGTACTAAAACCTAGTAATGTTTGCAGGAGAAGTGGGATGAAGAAGCCGAAGACATACAAGAGCTATTTAGCAAGCCTGGAATGCCTAAAGTCGACCTTCCAAAGTTAACTCCCTATTAATTGTAACGTATTGTCATAGACATGTATGCTCATTCGTATTGTCTATTCAGGCTATCTCCAAGTCAAATTGTGGAACCCTGCTTAGTGTCTATCTGTTGCTGCCGAAGCTTTGACCTTTCATTCCAAATTATTAGTAATTAGCCGTTATTCTATCTGTAGCATCTCTCCAGCTAAGTCCTGCTTCTAGCCTGTGATGACAAAAAAGGCTGCGCTCTTTCATTTTCTTTTCAAGGTTCACGGTGAGGTCTTTGCATTTATGTAAGGGGGTCTCTATCAACCTCATCTTATTTCTCTTGCTTTGGAGCACTTTTGTATGAAAATGATTGCTGACATAGGAGTAGCAAAAAACTCACTTAGAATATATCTCTGACAAAATGTCCCTTGTCTCGATTTTGATTTCATAGAATAACATATGAAGCTCTGCTAGCAACAAACCTGAAGTTTGACTATTAAGTACTGACAATGTGATATTTTGCACATAGCAACATCTACAAATTTCAAAATTAGATGTTGAAATTTGAAATTTTCAATACATACTAGCGTCACATATCGACAACATAAATGGCATTGTCGCAGTGTGCAATTTGTTGACTTGGGTAGTAAGGTGGCAAATGTAAAAAACAAACACTTAGTTCAGTTTTCAAATTTTGATGTATCTGTCAAAGCAAAAGAAAATTGAGTCATATAGAAAGATGAAATCCACGTTTATTAAAAGAGCCGATATCCACTCAAAAGTGTTATGTTGGATAGGATGATCTATGCTATATATATCTGCAATTTGTCTGTTTCATTCTTTCTATATCTTTATGATGAATTGAGAATGAATTTGATGTCATATTTATTGATGATTGCATAAAAAAGACTGCCAAGCAAAATTAATAGATCTACCATCTTAAATTTTTTAATAAGAGACACATGATAGGAAAAAAACATTGAGTGGGATATATCAAAGAAGTATAGGGGGGTGATGGCCAAGGTGTGTACACATGATTTCATATTTCAATTTAGAATATGTTACTCGTGATTTTCCACTGTCTGCTAAGTACATGTTTCATTGTGGCATTTTTCATCTAATATCAATCCAAGTCCAAGTTTGAGAAGAGAATGGTTTGAGATGCATTGGGCAAACATTGGGACTAGAGACAAACTCAATCAAATTACCACAACAACCTTATTTTATCAAAGTCATGTTGTTGAAGTGTTGGGTGAGAGTCTAAAGATACTTGGGTATGCCTAAGGGAGATAAGATTTCCATAGGGCCATCCTTTTCAAAGGGGGAGGGGGGGAACGACATGGCAATGACCCAAACTGACAAGTTATTGTAGGTTGACTTGGATAAAGCATCTAAAAGACTAGTGTATAGGCATATCTTTCTATCTATGATATACTTACGCGCCTCTTCTTGTCTCGCAATTCAACTTACATACGTGCAATATTGTTGATGATGTAAAATTCTACGTTTCCAAATATTTGAAACATTCATAGGGTGTCAATCTCATAAAGACTTTGCCTGTTGCCTTGTATTATGAAGTTTTGATTGTCCCTAGAAAGTAGAGCAATTGTGTTTTCAAATATACGTATGAAAAAATGCCAAATTGAGTGTTTGGGAATGGGAAAGTTGCTTGTGGTGGCTAAATATGAAAAAAGGTTGTTTAAATGGAGATGGAGAGAGAGAGAGAGAGAGAGAGAGAGAGAGAGAGAGAGAGTAGTTTATGGACAAAATAAACAAAGATGACTTAGCTCAACAAAGCTCCTCTTCTATAGATATTTGCAAGCCCATTGCAAACTCTTTAAAAAACCTAATAAGTGGAGGATTGGAATGTTTTAGGATCTCTTCTTGAAGCTCCCCATTAAAAATTAGGTTCCACAACGACCACTGCTCAAAAACTAGCTCGTCGCTCAAAATTTTTGGCTTGGAAAATTTTCACATATACAAATTGATTTAGTTTTGGAAATTTTTATGCTTGTCAACATGTAGTGCCAAAAATTGTTGTCCAAGCTCATGCTTCTTTAAGATCATTTGAAAAGCAAATAAACAATTGCACCATCTATGTATCAGAGACGGAGCTTGCTCTCAAGCATCACCAATGGGGTTTCTTAAGGCAAGTTTCACCTTTCCAAAGAATGTGCATCAAAATCCTATCAGCTAATCTAGTTGAGCCAAAAAGATAAACTAAACTATCTAGTTTTAATGTGAATTTTCGCTGTCCACATGCATATTGTTGTTGAATTATTGTATTGCAACAAGTTACAACAAATCTTCAATTAAAGGTTTAGAATTTTTTTCAAATCGGTGCGAGATTTTCGATCTTTGATTCGACTTCTAGTCAATCCAAAACAAAGTTTGAGTTATCATATAGTCATTTTAAGCTACGATTTTTGAAAATTGCAGAGTTTTTGGACATGACTGTGTCATGTTGCAAACCTAGCAATGGTAGGATCCTATTAATTTTCTCACTTAAATTATTGATTCAAATATTTCAGATTTTGAAGCTTAGAAAATTTCAAGTCATAGTGTCAAGATCAGATTTTTTTTTAGAGTGACTACGTCAATAGCTCGTGGCATAAATCACATAATATGTTATAGTGTCACAATGCAGTTCTTGAATGAAATGCATCTTTCATTCATCCCCCTATGTCAACAAATAATTATACAAACGGGACCAATTTTTGGACTCAAAAAGGGCTTCTTCCTTGCCTAAACAAGTTTATTAATCATAATCAGTTTAGTGCTAATCAATCTTAAGTGGCACTTTTACCTTGGGTTGCCACATAGGGTGAGCAAGAGTTAAGGGCTAAATGTAGGTCCCATCATCCATAGACTTTTGTAGCTACTTTGTAAGGCAAGATTAGGATATTTATTACCTTGGGTCGAATAGGACAACAACTAGGGCTCTAGGTGGGACATAGACTTGCAGGCCTCATTCAACCACTTTTGTGTCCCTCGTCACATTCAAACTACGACTACATCACTTTCATCTTTCACATACCAAATAATTTATCTTTTTCAAATGAATATCATGTCGTAACTTAATTGATATTTTTGAATCAATATATTAACTTAATTGATTTCTAAATTGGTCCAAGGAAAGTAAATTTTCATTCTTTACATGAAATCACTAATTTAGGCCATTGACCACCTTCAAAGGCCATCCGAAAGTGATTCATTTTTCTCTCCGAAATCACGGTAAGACATAGAAATCAGGCCTTCTGAAAGGTGAAAATCACGGCTAGAAAAAGCGTATCTTGGAGGCTAAATATTCATTTGTTTCTCTCTCTCTCTCTCTCTCTCTCTCTCTCTCTCTCTCTCTCTCTCTCTCTCTCTCTCTCTCTCTCTCTCTCTCTCTCTCTCTCTCTCTCTCTATCTATCTATCTATCTATCTATCTATATATATATATATATATATATATATATATATATAGATATATATATTCTCTCTAGACATTCTTTTACTCTTGCTCATTCTCTCTACCCCCTTTGATTATAACAAATAGTCTCTCTATTTCTATTATTACTCACTCTTTCTTGGTTAAATGTTTAATGTGTACTGTCATAATGTAATTATGTGTTTTCTATGATGAACTTAAATTTAAGTAACACTATAAATGATCACCATTGCAACCTAGATTTAATATGTACAATTATTAATTTTGAAAATAAGTGGGACATCTTGGAAATATTCTTTTTATAGATAGAAATGTAGTTTTAAGCAACACTATGATTTTTGGTTAAACAGCCTAAATTTTTAGCCTTTTGTATTTGAAAGTGATTCTTTTTTCTCTTTGAAATCACGGTAAGGCATAGAAATCAGGCCTTCTCAAAGATGAAAATCATGCCCAAAAAAAAAACAACGAAAAAATATCCAGGAGGCCAAATTTTCATATTTTTTTTGTCCGAAATCACGATTTTTGGCCGTTTCACTTCATCAGAAGGCCAAAAAAAATCTTTAGGAGCAAAAAACCAGGGGCCCTTTGACCCTGGTCGCACCTTAACGTGATCTTAAAATTTACCAACCTGATGATGAAGTGAAATGGCTAAATTTTCATTTTTTTAAGCCCAAAATCGCAAATTTTGGCCTTTTGACCTCATTAGATGGCCAAACTAAGTGTTTAGGAACAAATTTTAAAAAAAAAATCACGGTAAGGCGCGACCAGGGGCCCATTATTAAAGGGCCCCTGGTCTCGTCTTACGATGATTTAATTTTTTTTTCTTTGCTCCTAAACACTTTTTTTGGCCTTCTGATGAGGTGAAAGGACCAAAAATCGCGATTTCAGACGAAATAAAATGAAAATTTAGCCTCCGAGATACATTTTCATTTGTAAAATAAAAAAAAATACTTTATTTTGGTTCTAACGAGGTCAAACCGACTAATTCATGATTTTTGATGAAAAAATGTAAGGTATCTAAAAGGCCAAATTTTCATATTTTTTGTCCGAAATTATGATTTTTGGCCGTTTCACTTCATTAGAAGGCCAAAAAAATTGTTTAGGAGCAAAAATTTGCTCTTAAACACTTTTTTTGGCCTTCTGATAAAGTGAAATGGCCAAAAATTGTGATTTCGGATGAAAAATATGAAAATTTGGCCTCCTGAATATTTTTCGTTGTTTTTTTTGTTGTGGTTTTCATTTTTGAGAAGGCCTGATTTCTGTGCCATATCGTGATTTCAGAGAGAAAAAAAAATCACTTTCAAATACAATAGGCTGAAAATTTAGGTTGTTTGACCAACATTCAAATGTTGCTTAAAACTACATTTCTATCTATAAAAAGAATATTTCCATGATACAAATTGGCAATAAAAAATACAAAAAGATGATGGTGATTGTAACAAGCCTTGGCCAATTGAGAATTATCTTCAAGATATGTCCACCAGACAATGATCATTGTACCTAAGCTTTTCCAAGAGACAAATTTATTAACTTTGTAGTGTGTTTGTACATATACATACATACACAAACTAAACATAGTGACTAACAATAGAGTGATTAACACATATAAGGGATCGAATAAATGAATGTAGTTGGATATGGACAAAATCTTCTCAAGATGTTAAGAAACAAACAGTAGACTTACTCATGTTAAGAGCTGGTATGATTTAAAGGGAGGAAAAAAAACATGGCAATATCAATCTTAGTGGGTTTTGGCCATCTTTAAGTATGGCTTGGTGGAACCAGACGCTGACATCTGGTTCCACGAGGCTAATCTCGAATGATTGCAAAACAGGGATAGAAGGAAGGAAGGAGGTAGCATGGGCTATAGTGATTAAGCGAGCTAACTATTAATCTATTTTTCCAATGATTTGCCAACAGACATCCTACTACAAGAGCGAGTAACAAACATTTGGTAGTAGCTTGAGAGTGGCTTTGTGGAACCAGACATCAGTGTCTGGTTCCAGCTAGCCAATCTCAAATGCAGTAAAAGAGAGCAGGGAGGCAACGAAAGAAGGAAGGTCCAAAACTGGAAGACAATTCAACTTGCAATACAGCAAGGCAGAGGAGACGAAGGCCCACTGTGAGGCATCGAGAAAGGAAGCAAGGTCCAGGAGGGTAATCGTCAATCCATTTTTCGTTGTTTTGCAATTAGACATTTTGCTACAAGAGAGAGCAACAAACATTTGTGGTAGCAGGATAGTAACTCAAATTATAAAGATGATGCATTTGAGACTGGCTTTGTGGAACCAAAAGTCGGCCTTTGGTTCCACATTACCGCTTTCAAATGTGGTCTCCATCTCTTATTTCAAGAGGTAATGAAGACTAACTGTGACGAAGTGAAGGGAGGAAGCAAGACTTAAAGGATGGTAATTGTCAATCCATTTTTTGTTGATTCAAAAGTAGACACATGAAGCATCACAGGTGCTCAAATGATGGAGATGATGCCTATCTTCAAACCACTCCTGCAGACGCACCAATGATAAGCGTCTAGCGGGTTAGAGTTACTCTGACAACTAGTTCTTTGTAGACCAGTGATACAGATGATCATCCACTAAAACGATTTTAGCTCACGGCAGACGCACCAATGATAGGGAAAAATTCCCGACGGGGGATTGGTCTCATCAGGAAGCCCTATAGGGGAAGGGCCCACAATGCCCTTACATGAGTGATTGGGGAATGCCGCTTCCAACCCCGAGGGCCATCTCAATCACCCCGTGCTCCCCAGTCAATGAGGGTTTTCCAGGCCTCCAGAGGCACGGCTGCAGGGAGGTGTAAGTGCAATCTCAATCCTATAGGTCTTGAGGCCTAGACTTCTTGTCCTCTAGATCGTCCACCCCTCTATGTAGAAGTCCGTAGAGGGGTCATCACTACTGTCTCCATCCCTCTTTGTTTTTGGTGGATCTAGTTCTGGAAGTCTATTAGTACTGCCAGCTGGTCCGGGTGACTACACTGACGATCTGAATGGTATAAGTAACTATAACCCCCACAATGCTGTATCCTAAATATAGTGTCTCCTGCCTGTAAGTGAGGGTGGAGTGCCGAGGTATCGAAATAGTAGTGTGCGGCCCCTTCTCGGATTAATTGACAGATATCCCCTAATTTAGGGTGGAAAGGATTCTCATCCATTATGTTCAAGGGTCCAACCTCTCATGAGGAAGGGAGTTGTTCAGCGCACTCCCCATCCTAGGTCTCTAGAGTCACCTACTGTTGTCAAGATGGGGTCATGTCTATAACTCAGAGTACAATTCCGGGTGATATTGCCTATGCCAATATCCTGCTGATAGGGTCCCTAAGCTGTGTTAGACCCGCCATGGCTATGGACCGTGCTGGGGCACACTACTCACACTGTCTTGCCTTGTTGGTCATGTATGCTGGACATGACCCTGATTGTGGTATCTGACCTATCTATGTTCTCTAGGGTTCGGCACTAGTCACGAGCTCGTAACACTCCCTCGCTCTTAAGAACCGTCTTGGTCCTCTAAGATAAAGTCTGAAAAAATCTTGCCTGTTTCTTTCCCAAGTGGCATTCTTAACAAGTTGATCATTCCACTTAACTAGATATTCTCGGTATAGATTATGACAAGTCTGCGTCTCTCTACTAGCAAGAATCTCCTCTGGTTCATGTGGAGGTTGCTGAGGATCCAATGGGAGAACTAGAACACTGTCCCATACCAGATTGCCTGATCTGGTTAAGGCTTTTCGTAACTGACTTATATGAAAGACTGGAAAAACCTTACTGTTGTGTGGGAGTTCTAGTTCATAGGTGACCTCGCCTAGTCTCCTACTGATGGTAAAGGGACCACAATACCTTGCACACTCCTAATTTGAGGGTTTTAGAGTCGACTCGGACTCTCAAGTAGACTTTCTCACCAGTGGAGAACTGCACATTCCGTTTGTGTGGATCTGCATAATGCCTGGCTCGATCCTGGGACTGCCTGATGCTACGCTTAGCATGTTCTATCATCTGGTTTAGGTCCTCTAAAAAGTTTCTAGCTGCTTCAACTTTTTCTTGTTTAAACCCTACAGCTGTGGGTGAGCGTGGCTGAAAACCGTACATCAGCATAAATGGGCTGTATGTCGTGGCTGAATGTTTGGTACTATTGTAAGAAAACTCTAATATCGAGAGATACTCCTCCCAAATAGTCTGCTTCTTGCTGACGTATGCATGAAGCATATCCTCCAGCACCTGATTTACCCTCTCTGTTTGACCGTCCGTCTGTGGATGGTCGGTGATACTCATATTAAGTTTAGTATGGAGATGATGGAATACTGCCCTCCAAAAATTTCCAGTAAACTTACTGTCTCGGTCGCTGACTATGCCGGAAGGTAGACTGTACAATTTAAATAGCCCGTCTACAAACAACCTCGCTAACTCTGGAGCTCTAACAGTTGTTTCGGTCGGAATGAAATGAGCCATTTTGGTCAGACGGTCAACTGTGACCCATATAGCGTCATAACCCTTTTGGATTTTAGGCAGGCCTACTATAAAATCCTATTGAAAATTGTCACTTCTCACTTGACATTGGTTCATGTAAATATTAATCAAACATTAGAATATGTTGATGATCTGATTTCACACGTGTGGAGCCTGTTCCCACATGTGAAAGGATGTACTTTTCATGTTTGTATATATCCAAATTGATTTTGTATCATTCTAGTTAGTGTGAACATGAAATGACTAGTTTTTAGTCAAGTTGACTAGTCACCTACAAATTAGCTTTTCCTTGCATGTGCATGAGTAAATGCTCCCACATGGTAAGTGGATGTTCACACGTGTGTATAGAGTACTAGAAGATAAGGGTTGACCATTTTTCTTAGATCCTATTTTGTAGGGAAAATTCCTATATTCTAGGAGACTAGCTTTTTGGATTTTAGTCATATTCTAGAAGGTCAACTATTGGATAAGGATCAAGGATGGATCAAATGGATAGATCTGAGTGATGTGGCACTCTTCACACGTGTGAAGGCCTGCTGGACTGTACTATCAATGAGTAGAATTACAGGTTTAGGTCATAAGGTAGAATTCAAATCTGATCATTACAAAATCATTGATAGGAGTAATAAGATTCTTGCACTTGGCAAGAGGCAGGGTTACTTATATAGATTGGCGCACTGTTATCCTGAGTCTAGTCAAGCCTTGCTCATGGATGTACTTGATCCATAAAAGGATCATAATTTTGCTAAGAAGATTGATGAGACTTTTGCACTCTACACTTTTGTGAGGTTTCTAGTCATTTGTCTTGTGTTTTTTTATGTATGATTGCTATCTAGTATCATTGTACTTGTTGTTTTGCAGGCCGTACAGTGGACAGTACTCCACACGTGTGAGGCCGCTCTCACTAAAAAATGATGTGTTGATCCATTGCTCTTGCTTAAATCCAAGTGTAGTGAACCTAGATCAAGATCTAATGTGTAGAACTTGATAGACTCATTGATTAAGCAACCAATAACTCTCTATGATTTTAAAGTACAATCATTATTGTCCTAAAACTGTAAAATTTATCATGGTATCAGAGCTAAGTAAGAGAGTGATCATTGAATCATAAATCTTGTAAAGATCATTGGCAAAATTTGTTTTTGGCCAATACTAGTGAGGGCAAGCTCTTCTAGAGTGATAGCTTGTAATCATTTGGATCAAAACGACTCGGAGGCTGTGTATGTACTTTTCACATGTGTGAAACCGTACAACAACTTTCAATTCAAGTTACTTTGTGTTTGTTGGTCCCAAAATCACAATACTAGTTCATTTTTGGTGCTTTTTGAAGCATAGTATTGATCTAGATTCATTCTAGCTAATATTAGCCTATGACCAAATAATGTTTTGGATCATTGAAGCATTTCTTTTTAGAGTCTAAGATCAGATCTTAGAGGCTGATTTGTTCAGATCCTTAGTTGAAGTGAAATCTCTAAGAAAAGTGTAAAGCAATATTTTTTTTGTGAGAGTGAAAGCTAGGAGTTTTTGGTAAGATCTTTGAGTATCATTCAAGCTTGTGTGCTAGTTTGATAGAGACAAGCCTATAGGCATTCTAGTAAGCTTTAGGCCTTTTCATAGATCTTTTAAAATTCAAAAATCTTTGTGATTTTTAAAAGAGCATTCATTCTAAAATGTCATCCATGGGTGGATATTTGATGGAATCAAGTGAGAGACTCACTTCCACAAATTATTCCATTTGGAAAGTGAGAATGGAATCACTCCTAGTACAAATACTCCCCAAGAACAAGCCAAATACAAGAAGAGAGCAAGATTAGCTCTACATTGCATAAAGTTAAATGTATGCAATGACCTCTTGAAAGAGGTGTCTTCTTGTACCTCATCCAAAGAGGCTTGGGACTCATTAAAGAGCATTTATGAATCTAACAATACTTCAAGAATCCTCATGCTAAGAAATCAAGTTTCCCAAAGCATGAAAGGAAGTGGAGAGAGTGGACAAGAGTATTTCCTTAGGATCAAATCTCTTAACAAGGAGTTAAGTGCAACAGGAGAGAAGATCCAAGATCAAGAACTAGTACAAATATTCTTGAATGGTCTAGGTGATGAGTTCACCAACTTAGTCCAATCATTTGCCATTCAAGACTCTCTTCCATCCATTGAAAAGTTGCACAATGTTCTTGTATATGAGGAGAGTAGGCTTCTACACCTCAAGACAAGAATGGATAACATGTCACTTAATGGAGGACAGGAGAAAGCTAACTTCACATCTAAAGGCAACAAGAAGCAAAATCCATTCAAGAAAAATCAAGGCAAGGAGGCCGAGATGAAGAATGGAGGATCTACCTCCAAAGGCAAAGTGAAGAACAAGGCAAAACTAAAGTGTTTCTTTTGGGAAAGAAAGGACACTTTGCCTCAGAATGCTACTTTGAAGAAGAATCAACAAGCCAAAGGAGATCAAGGGAACATTGCTCAAGAGGAAGAAGAAGAGGATGGATTCAACACATCCTTAATGGTTGCATCTACACCAACTTCAAGTCAAGACACATGGTGGATAGATAGTGGGGCTAGTTTCCACATGTCCTTTAACAAGCATTATTTTTCTACTCTTCTATCTTGTAATGACTCTAAGAAGTCAATATACACTTCTAGTGATCAAGCATGCAAGATAGATGGCATAAGATATATACCTCTTTGCTTAGGCATATCTAAAAGGATAGATCTAGATAATGTTTTGTATGTTCCTACCATTTCAAGAAACTTGCTTAGTGTAGGACAATTAATGGACAATGGATTAGATGTACATTTCAAGAATGGAGTTTGTTCCATCTTGAAAAATGATAAGTGCATAGCTAGTGGCATTAAGCAAGGTAGACTTTTCAAGTTGGATGCTAATGTTGCAAGTGAAAGTGTGATCTTGGCTAGGGAGGAGCTAACTCAAGTGGAGCTTTGGCATAAAAGATTAGGCCATCCTAATCTTCAATCTATGGAGTCAATGGCAAGCAAGGAACTAGCTCTCGGCCTACCAAGAGCTTTCAAGAAGTGTGGAAAGATGTGTGAGGCATGTGGCCTTGCAAAGTCACACAAGTCTTCTTACAAGAGATCTTCATCAAGATCTCTCTCCCCCTTGGATCTCATACATTCTGATGTACATAGTTTTTCACATGCAAGTAATGGAGGTGCCTTGATGTATGTAACTTTTATTGATGATTGTACTAGATTCACATGGATTGAGTTACTATCAAAGAAACGTCTTGTTTATGAAGCTTTCATTAAGTTCAAGTCTCTAAACAACTTAGTACTTCTATCAAAGCACTAAGATGTGATAATGGAGGAGAGTACACCTTCAATAAAATGAAATACTTTTGTGAGATCAGTGGTATTAAGTTACAATACACTTGTTCCTACACCCCTCAACAAAATGGGGTGGCTGAGAGGAAAAATAGGAGTCTATGTGAGTGTGCAAAGTCTTTGAGGCTTGATGCATCACTTCTCATCTCATTTTGGGGAGAAGCCATAACATGTGCTAATTATTTGTGTAATAGACTTCCTAGTAGTGCTATAGATGGGATCTCACCTTATCAAGCCTTGTTTGATAAGAAACCCAATGTAAAAGATTTTAAGATCTTTGGACGTACTTGTTATGTACACATTCCTTTGGAGACTAGAAGGAAAGAAGATGCTACCTCCTTCAAAGGAATCTTTGTTGGCTATGGAGAAAATAGCAAGGGATATAGGATATATGATTCTACATCCAAGAAAGTAAAGGTAAGCAAGGATGTACTTTCTGATGAGTCACAATTTGCTAAGAGCTTGTCAAATGGATCTAACCCATTGTGCATTGAAGATCTTGACAAATCCGAGGAGGATCTTGACAAACCCAAGGAGGATCATGACAAACCCGAGGATGGAGATTTGGATCCGAGTCAAAAGGGGCCGAGAAGATCATTAAGGAGCAAGGCCGATCTTGTAAATCTTCCAAGAGGAAAGAAACCACTTGCATGTAAGTGGATTTATAGAATTAAGTACAATCAAGATGGATCTATTAGTAAGTACAAAGCTAGGCTTGTTGCTAAGGGATTTCTTCAAATAAAAGGATTGGATTATGAAGAAACATTTGCACCTATAGCTAAGCTTGTAACTATTAGATTAATCATTTGCATTGCTACTTTGTTCAAATGGGATCTCTACCAAATGGATGTGACAAATGCCTTCTTGAATGGCTTCTTAGAAGAGGAAATCTACATGATGCAACCCGAGGGCTTCATCAATGTTGGTGAGGAGCAAAAGGTGTGCTACTTAAGGAAGAGCCTATATGGCTTGAAGCAAGCACCTAGAGCTTGGTACTCTAGGTTGCATGGTTTTCTCTATTCCCTTGGCTTTGTACTAAGTTCTTATGAACCTTCTTTATATTTCAAATGTAATGAAGGAAATATCATCATTTTGGTTCTTTATGTTGATGACATCATTATGACAGAAAATGATGATGATGGCATAGGCAAAGTAAAAGCTGACTTATCTAGTGAGTTCAAGATGGTAGATCTAGGCTTCCTAAAGTTTATACTTGGGATAGAAGTGTCTAGAAGTAGCAATTGTACTTTCATAAGTCAATCTAAGTATGCTACTTCCATTCTTGAAAGATTTGGTATGAAAGATTGTAAGGGGATTGACACCCCTATGGAGCATGTTGTGAAAGCAACTAATGAAGGTGATGAAGCATCCTTTGAGGACATCACCCTCTTTAAAAAGCTTATAGGCTCTATAATCTATTTAACCATCACTAGACCTGACTTAAGTTTTTGTGTAAGCAAGTTGAGTCAAAGTATGCAAGCTCCTTTAGTTCATCACTGGAAAAGTGCCAAGAGAGTACTTAGATATGTTTCTAGTACTAGATTTTTTGGCATACTTTATGAAGGATCTAACTTGCACTTGAGAGCCTATTCGGATTCAAATTTTGCCAGTGACAAGATGGATAGGAAGTCCATTAGTGCATTTGCAACATTTCCTTGTGGAGGAGAGATATCTTGGCTTTCCAAAAAGCAAGGTACAATCTCACTATCTTCTTGTGAAGACAAGGCATTGACTTCAACAACCAAAGAGCTCCTATGGCTAAGAAGACTCTTGATGGAACTACATGTGCTAGAGGCCGAGGAGATCCCTTACATATTTTGTGACAATCAAGCTTCTCAACAAATTGCTTCAAATCCTATCTTCCATGCTAGAACAAAGCATATTGAGATAGTGCAACTACATCATGTACCATCATCCAAATGCATAGGTGATATCTTAACCAAACCATTGTCCAAAGATCCATTTTTTAAGTTAAGATATGCTCTTGGAATTGTAGATAGAGGTACACTAGATTTGCCAAGTTAGAAGTGAGGAGGAGTGTTGAAAATTGTCACTTCTCACTTGACATTGCTTCATGTAAATATTGATCAAACATTAGAATATGTTGACGATCTGATTTCACACGTGTGGAGCCTGTTCCCACGTGTGAAAGGATGTACTTTTCATGCTTGTATATATCCAAATTGATTTTGTATCATTCTAGTTAGTGTGAACATGAAATGACTAGTTTTTAGTCAAGTTGACTAGTCACCTACAAATTAGCTTTTCCTTGCATGTGCATGAGTAAATGCTCCCACATAGTAAGTGGATGTTCACACGTGTGTATAGAGTACTAGAAGATAAGAGTTGACCATTTTCCTTAGATCCTATTTTGTAGGGAAAATTCCTATATTCTAGGAGACTAGCTTTTTGGATTTTAGTCATATTCTAGAAGGTCAACTATTGGATAAGGATCAAGGATGGATCAAATGGATAGATCTGAGTGATGTGGCACTCTTCACACGTGTGAAGGCCTGCTAGACTGTACCAGACTCATGGATGTACTTGATCCATAAAAGGGTCATCATTTTGCTAAGAAGATTGATGAGACTTTTGCACTCTACTTTTGTGAGGTTTCTAGTCATTTGTCTTGTGATTTTTATGTATGATTGCTATCTAGTATCATTGTACTTGTTGTTTCAGGTGCAGGCCGTACAGTCGACAATACTCCACACGTGTGAGGCCACTCTCACTAAAAAATGATGTGTTGATCCATTCCTCTTGCTTAAATCCAAGTGTAGTGAATCTAGATCAAGATCTAATGTGTAGAACTTGATAGATTCATTGATTAGGCAACCAATAACTCTCTATGATTGTAAAGTACAATCATTATTGTCCTAAAAACTGTAAAATTTATCAAATCCATGGAGATACTCTCCCATTTACCAGCTGGTATTTCTAAGGGATGCAACAACCCTCCTGCCTTTAAACGCTCTGCTTTGTTTACTTGACATTTCTGGAAAATGGTTACATACTGGTAGATGTCCTTTTTCATACTGGGCCAGAAAAATTGCTTACGAAGAAGCTCATAGGTCTTCTGTATGCCTGGGTGTCCCGACTAGGATTGTCATGACATTCATATAGGACCTGCTGCCTATAGTCCTCTGAATTGGGGACACATACTCTATCTCTATAGAACAAGTACTCATCCGGAATGGAATATTGTTTCCATTTGAATCCTTGAGTCAACTGACCCTCAACCACTGGGGTTTGCTTGGATAATACAGGCTCAGAATCCTCAACGTCATCTGACGACGTATACTCGGACTCATCATCATCCTCAACGGAAGCTGTCGTATTCTTGGATGAACTAGCACCAGCCCCGGGAACTGGTTCTGGAGTTTGTAACTGTTTGCTCTGGACTGAGTTCCAAATAGTAGAGAAGAATGCATCCTCTCAAGGACTCGAGTAACTCATTACGAATCTGAATAAAACTCAGCTCGTTTATCATAGGCATTCTGCTAAGGGCATCTGCTTCTGTATTGAATTTTTCACGTCTATATCTGATAGACATGTCAAACTCTTGCATCAACTCTGCCCAACGAGCTTTCCGACCTCTAAGCTCAGGTTGATTGCAAAGGTATCTGAGACTCTCATGGTCTGTCAAGACCTCAAAGTTGGCACCATACAAATAATGCTTCCAAGTCTTAAGGGCATGGACTATAGAAAAGAGTTCTTTTTCATAGGCACTGTACCTAGTCTGAGCAAGCTCGAGTTTTTTACTCTTGAACGCAACTGGTCGTCCACCCTGAGTTAGTACAGCACCTACTGCAAAGTCGCTAGCATCTGTTTTGACCACAAATGGCTGATTGGGGTCGACGACCTTTAGAACTGGTGCTGTAGCTAAGGCTGTTTTGAGAGCATCAAAGCTCTCCTGCCGTGCGGACTCCCAAATGAACTCCTTTCCCTTTCCCTTAAGAAGATTTGTCATGGGAACTGCTATCTGAGCATATTCCTTGACAAATCGTCTGTAATATCCCGCCAAACCAAGAAAGATATGAAGTTCCAAAATATTCTGAGGTCTCAGCCAACTGAGTATGGCTTTAACCTTATTTGGTTCCATCTTAATCCCAACTGAAGAGATAATGTGACCCAAATATGCTACTTCTTCAATGGAGAATTCACACTTGGATTGTTTAGCATAAAGCTTATGCTTTCTGAGTAGTCGAAACAACTTTCTGAGGTGTTTTAGATGCTCCTTCCTCGTTTTGCTGTAGACGAGGATGTCATCTAAAAATACGACTACAAACTTACCCAAGTATGGTCTGAGGACACTGTTCATCAAGGTCATTAAGGTAGCTGGAGCATTTGTGAGCCCAAATGGCATCACCTTAAACTCATAATGACCGTGACGAGTCCTAAAAGCTGTTTTCGAGACATCTTTCGATTTTATACGAACTTGACGATATCCCGATCTGAGGTCTATTTTACTGAAAAACTTAGCCCCATCAAGTTGGTCAAACGACTCGTCTGCTCGAGGCATAGGGTATTTATTCTTAATTGTGACTTTATTGAGGGCTCTGTAATCTACGCAAAGATGCATAGACCCCTCTTTCTTTTTCACCAATAGGATTGGTGAGGCCCATGGTGGACTACTGGTCTGAATTTGGCCTTTCCCAAGATAATCTGTTAATTGCCTAGCTATTTCTTCATCCTCTGTTCGGCTGACCCGATACGGAGGTTTAGAAAAAGGTGTTGTACCTGGTAGTAGGTTTATTACATGATCTACCTCTCTTCTAGGTGGTAAACCATGTGGCAAATCTTCAGGAAAAACATCTTTAAAATTAGACAATAAAGTTTCTAATTGACTGATTTTTTGCTGAATAGAACTGGAAATAGAAACTTCAGGAATAAACTGAAAGTCACATAAGAATACCTGATGGTCTTCATCTCCAATTAGCTGACAGAGCTCTGAACTGCAGACCATAGGACTGTTGGGAACATCATGCTCCCCATGCAACTGGATCTCTCGGCCTTTATGCTGAAAGCTGAGGGTGTTCTCCTGATAGTTTCTGTGGAGGGAAGGTCCTAAACTATAGAGCCAATCTCTCCCGAGAACAATATATGTGCGATCCAAGTGCATTATCTGAAAGTCTATTTCATCTTGGTACCCCTGAATACCAAGATTTAAACTACTTACCATAGTTTCCCATATTTTTTTATCTTCACCCTTAGCTAATGAAACTATGTACCTATGCTGACTAGGTACTTCTGGTAGTTTAAGCTTTTTAACCAGGGTGTAGTTGATGAAATTATGGGTTGCCCCATCATCAACCATAGCTCTTACTGACTGGTTACCAACTTTCCCATGCATACACACTAGGTCATGCAGCCCAAAGCTGAAGGGTCTCGCTAGCATTGCAGAGGTTAGCTGGCAACAGTGTTCATGATCTTCATGATACACTTTGATCTTGGAAGCTGCCGAGTCACTGGGAAAACATATAGTCTGAACAAGATGAACTTGTTTTTTATCTTTCTTATCTTTTTTAGTGAAAGGCCCCTTGGGACACTGTCTGACTGTGTGTCCCTTGCCCAAACACACAAAGCACAAATGTTCTTGTTTGGATTTCTCAAAATCATCTGGTTTTAAGGGCTGTATGCATGAAGGGCGTTTATGAGGAGCTTCACTTTTAAATCTATCTGATTCTTTCTTTCTAAAAATTTCTTTTTAAATTGAAAGTCTTTTTGAGGAGGCTGCTCATAAAGTGGCTGTTGTCTCGCCTTCTTCCTACCCACTGAATCATCATAGATTTGAGCATATCTGAGAGCTTGCTCAAGGGTAGTAGGCGAGTTTCTCTGGACCTCTACTTTATATTCATCTTTGAGGCCTCGAATAAATCCCCTGATTTTCTGATAATCATCCATATTTTTAATCTTTAAAATTGCTTCTCGATATTAAGTATGACTTGAACAAGTTTATTTTGGTTGATGGAGTCTCCTATGCATGACAATTCTCTATGAAGGTCTTTAACTCTCATTACATAAGCTGAAGCACTTTCATCACTTCTTTGTACACTTTGAAAAATTTGGTTTCTTAGTGTTAGAAGTCTCGAAGTATTCTTTGCCTCATAGATGGACTTGAGAGTATCCCAAGCCTCTTTGGCATTAGTACATGCACCAATTTCTCTTAAGATGTCATTTGAGACATTCATTTTAATATAATGTAGAGCCATCCTAGCTCTCTTTTTGTACTTTGGAATTTCTTGAGGAATTTGTGGTTCTTCTTCAATACCAAATACAATATCCATCACATCTTTTAGAATTAAGACAGATTCCATCCTACCTAACCTTCCAAATTCAATAATTGGAGGTTGACAATCTTTCACTTGCTTCTAATAGAAAGGCACCCATTGAAGCCATAAAGAATGTTGGAAATAAAAAAAGATGGATGAAAAAATTGCTTATCTTCTCACTATAGGAACCAATCAAGGGCAGAAAACCAAATCCTATGTAAGACTAAGCAAAAAACTGTGAGACAGGTCTCATAGTTTGACAATCTCTCTAAAACAAGATTTGAATCATAAAAAAAGATGAAGTATGGCAAAAGTTATGGTTCTCTAAATTTCACACGTGTGAAATACTCCAAAAATGTCAAATTGACTCAAATACAACCTATTTGTATGAAACAATTTGCCTAGAACCTATAAATTTTGCCTAAATCACATATAGATGAGTTGGTCAACTTCTAGGTGACTTTTGTGATCATTCAAGCAATAAATGACATGTACTCAAGGTTTGTCACAGGTCTAGGCACCCTACCTACGACTATTCAAAAGCTTATAACTTTTGATTGACTTATTCAACTGTCATGATTCAAATTGCATCAAATTCTACACATTTCTAGCTTTCTAGTGGGCCAAATTGCATGAAATTTGGATCTAAGGTGAGAGAGAACCACCAAACTGAAAATGGGTGGATTTCACACATGCCTGCACCTGAAATTCCGTATAGTACCTGATCTGAACCATTCAAAGCGGTTTGAAGCTCTAAATCACCAAAAAACTGCAAACTAGCTAGGAAGTAGAATCTAGACAATTTCTAGCTTGAAATCTGATCAAATTTACAAACTTTTTGATTAGATTTGCTTGTAAATCTTAGGTAGGCTCTGATACCATGTTGAATTCACATGTGTGGGATGCCCTACACGTACATTTGATCTCCTAAACCCAATAATACCATAAAGATCAAACTAGCATTGATTGACAATAGGAAAGCTGATCATACAAGAAATATTATTGTGTTACAAGCAAGATCTATCAACAAAACATGAAAATAAGTACAATAAATGCCTCAACTCGGCTAGAGAGAGAATATGAATGTACAAACTCGAGTAGAGAGAGAGAGGGCACAAAGAGCTTAGTCTCCAAAATTGCATTACACACAAAAATCATCATCTTCTCAATGAGAGTACATCACATATATATAGATCCATGGACTCTCCTCCTAGTTTGAGTTGAATTGGAGTTATGAATCCACCTCTCAAGCTATCTAGACTTATTCAAGCCACCTCAATATGTCTAATTGTGCCACCTAGTATTTTCATGCATTAAATGTGGCATGCAAAGTACAAATAGCAATTTCTATGGTAGCTCGAGTTTCTACTTCTACCTACCTTGAATATTTTATTCTAAGACGAGTCTTTTTAAAGCCAAAAGAACTCAATTCATCTTTGGCATTTTTAGGACCCCTACTTACAACATTAGATAGATTTTTCCAATATTTCAACAGGTGGTGTAAATGGCAAGTACTTTACTTGATTGTCTGTCTTAATTGGGTAGTCCTCTTTGCTACTTGTGGTCAACCCCTACCACTTTTAGGTAGGATATTTTTGTTAAGCACTTTTTGGCCTCCACTTGTATTTTCCTTTTGCGTGTATGTGGCCCATGGCTTTAAGCTGTCGAGGTGATTTTTCTATCAGTGTGCCACTTGAACTTGCACTAGAACTTGCCTATATTTTTGCTGCAGTTTCCTTGACCCTATCCCACAATTTTCGACCATTTGTTGCGAATTGCTTTTTCTCTTTGCCGGTTTTTTTCGTGTATCATTACTGGCGAGCACTCATGACTTGGAGTTTCTTCAAGGCAACCGGTTCCCTGAAAAACACAGTAGGCAATTTTTGTATTAATAAAAAGTAGCGAATTTACATTGGAAAATTTGCTCGGCCGTGCCGGCTAATATAATCGGGCCAATTCTAAGGCCGTAAACTATTCTATGGGCCATTTCTAAGGCCTCAAATTTGCTCTAGCCACATTTTGGACGGGTTGGGACCCCTATCTATAGGCAATTGTGTGCCGATTTTACCATTAATAGCCGGGTTTTACATGCCAATTTTTATACAAAGCTGTGAAAATTGCTCTAACAATAGCCCGATTTTTCATGCGAAAATATCGGCTAACATGGGAGAATCGACAGAATTGGATAAACAGTTGGATGAAGATTAAAAATCGATTAGTCGATTAGCAGGAAGGAAAATAATCCAACATTCTCCCTTAATCTGAATCCATGAATGCCTTGACCTTTAAACTTAGTTCTGCATAGAACTTTCTGTGTGTATCCAAGCTTAATGCCTTAGTAAAAATGTCCGCTGTCATATCTTGTGTTCGAAAGTACTGCAATCTGACGTCTTCATTGAGAACTTTGCTTCTAGCATAGTGATACTTCAATTCATTGTGCTTACTCCTAGAATGAAATCTAGGGTTGGCTGACAAGGCAACAACACTTTGATTATCACAAAATAATAATATCGAGGCATATTGATTCAGACTGATATCTGAAAGTAAGTTTCTCAATCAAATAGCTTCCTTTGTAGCTTGTGAGGCTGCGATATACTCTGATTCTGTAGAAGATAGAGCTATTGAAGATTGCTTGTGACTGTTCCAGGAAATTGGACCACTGTTGAGAAACAATGTAAATCCGTAAGTGGATTTACGAGTGTCTACATCTCCTACCCAACTTGCATCTGTAAAACCAATGAGTAAATTGAGTTTGTTGTTGTCGACTGCTCCATAACAAATGCAAAAGTCCATAGTAGCTCAAAGATATCTCATGACTCTGATAAGAGCCTTCCAGTGTGTTACACCAGGGTTGGTCATCTATTGACTCAGGGAGCTGACTGCAAAAGCTATGTTTGGCCTGGTACAGATCATTGCGTACATAAGAGATCCTATTATCGCTTGATAAGGATACTCGCGCATATTCTCCTTCTCTTGAATTGTTTGAGGACACTGGTCCTTTGACAATTTGAGACCTGGTTCCATTGGTGAGAGAGCTAACTTGCAATTAACCAAATTATATCTGACTAACATATTGTAAATGTGCTTCTATTGAGTAATGTAGATCAACTTTCGACTTCTGTCTCTGTGGATTTGAATACCAAGGCAAAAATGAGCTTCGTCCAGATCGGGGTCATGTCGAACTCAGAAGATATCATTGAGTTGTCTTGTTTTATCAGATTGATACTGTTGCTAAAGAGCAATGTGTTGTCCACATACAAAGTGATAATGATAAAAGATTTCTAAAGTAAACATTTGAATCTGAAAAGCTAGGTGTATACCCGTGATCAATAAAGAAAGTATTGATCCTTTGAAACCATGCTTGAGCATATTGCTTCAAGCCATAAAGTGCCTTATGGAGTTTACACACATGATTGTGTTTACCCTTGATAATATAACCTTCGGGTTGCACCATGTAAATGTCTTCTTAAATAACTCCATTGAGATATACTGTATGTACATCCATTTGATGTATTTCTAATTTGACAATCGTCCATGTCTGGTTCTTGATAAGAGATGAATACTCTTTATCCATAGCTTCTTTCCAGAGATCAGAATTGGGCTGCATGAGTGCCTCTTAGACAGCCATCGTCTCGTGAATAAGGTAGGCTACAGACTCATCCATATACCTGATAGGTGTGAGAGATTTCAACTAGTTTAGTCTAGTTTAGTCATATTTTGGTAAATTGTCAATAAGGGCCAAAACTCATTTTAAACTTAAAGATAAACTTTTGAAGTTTACAATACATTCAATAATCACTTTTTGAAAGTGTGAGAAAGTTGATAGTCAAAGATGGAGTCCTTAGTGGAGATGAATGAGTTGATGGAGATTGTTGCAGGTGTGGAGGAGAGGCCTCAAGCACCTCAAGATCAAGTGAGGTATGACAAGAGAACAAAGAAGGCTCTACACATGATTAAAATGAATGTTATCAATGAACTTCTTAAGGAAGTTGGTAAGTGCACATCATCGTTGGAGGCTTGGGAAGCTTTGAAGAAGCTTTATGAATCCAAGTCTACATCAAGAGTTCTTACTCTTAGGAGGCAAATCTTTCAAAGTTTGCAAAAGATGGATAAGATTACTCATGCTTTTGTTTTGAGGGTTAAAGCATTCAACGATGAGTTAGCATGTATTGATGAAAGCATTAAGGACGTAGAGCTTGTTCAAGTTATACTTAATGGCTTGTTGGATGATCATGCTAATCTTGTTCAAAGTTTTACTATTCAAAATACTTTGCCAAGTATTGTGGATTTGCAAGAGATCTTGGTGAATGACGAGTATAGGCTTCAATCATGAGGAGGTGGATCTACATCGACATCTCAATATGAAGAGGAGGCTATGTTCATCAAAGGCAAGTTCAAGGACAAAGGCAAAGGCAAGTGGTCTAAAGGGCAAGATCAAGGTGAGACTTTTTCTTTTGGCAAAAAGAAAGATAAGTCTAAGTTAAAATGCTTTTATTGTGAAATCAAAGGGCATTTTGCAAATGAATGTTTGAAGAAGCAAAGAGATGAAGGTAGCAAGCAAATCAACTTTACTACAATTGATGAGGATCTAGGTGGTGGTGATTCTCTTTTGATGTGCTCTTCAAGTCTAATATCAAGTGAAGGTGACAAAGATTCATGGTGGATTGATAGTGGAGCTAGTTCACACATGACTAGTCACAAGGAGTTCTTTACTTCTTTGGTCACTTATGATGGAGCCAAGAAAGCAATTCACATGGCCAATGATGGTGAGTGTGTGATTGAAGGTATTGGTTCAATTCCTATCTGTCTCTCTAGTAATAGGAAAACAAGACTTGATGGTGTTCTTTACATTCCTTCACTTTCAAAGAATTTGCTAAGTGTTGGTCAAATGATAGAGAAAGGATACATGGTAAAGTTTGGTGGTGATGCTTGTTTCATTAGAAAGGAAGAAATCTTGGTTGCTAGGGGCAATAGACAAGGTAGACTTTTCAAGCTTGGTGCTTTTGTTATGGCTAGCAAAAATGATGGAATGGAAAAGGAGATTGGTCTCAACTTTCCAAAGTTACCTTTTAGCATCAATAAGATTAGTGGATCTTATGCAAAGTCTAAAAAGCTTCCTTATGCTAGATCTAGATATATGTTTGGGAGAGAGTATTTCCGGAGGTTCAGGTCTGAAGATATTCATATCGTTGATATATTTGATGATCAAGAGAAAGGTAAGCAAGTGGAAGCGACTCACTTTGCTTTACTCACATGTTTTGGAGAATATTCTTTTGTAGATGATGCTATGCAAGTGGAAAGTGGTTCTCATGGTTTTCCTACTGGAAAATCAAGTAATGGATCTGAAAAACAAAGTCTGTTCAATGACTTTGATGGTCAAGAGGAAGATCAAGAGGTTGGTCTCAAAGGGCTTCAACAACACAAAGGAAAGGTGGCAATTTGGAGCTAGTCAAGAGCTTCAAAGGAGGGTCATTTGGCAAAGGTGTTATGGATCTATTTTTGCAACCTATTGAAGACTCAAGTGTGGTCAAAGGAGCAACAAGGAAGTGTTGTTCAAGTTTACTTTACTTGTTCTATCTCATGTTTGAGCTATTTCATGTGGATCCACATATATCTGTATGAACAACATCTAACAGACCTTTTGCTGCATGCCTATGACTCATCTAAAAGGAATCCTAGTCTGCTTTCCAAGGATGCAGCTACGGCAGACAGGGAGATCGACTTACCAGAAGCATAGTCGAGATCAAGTACTAGGGATTGTTTGGACACGCTCAAAACAGATGCATAATTCAAGTGTCCTAAGCGATGATGCCATAGTAATGCTTTATTGACAAGAATAGAGGTTTTCAAAGCTTGACTAGAATCAGAATAACAATGTGCCAATCTATATAAGTATCCATGCCTCTTGCCGAGTGCAAGGATCTTATCACTCCTATCGAAACTCCACCTTATGACCTAAATCTGTAATTCTACTTACTGATAACAGATTTGTAGAGAGTTTAGAAACATACAAGACTTTTGACAGTAGTTTGAATTAATCATGCTGGAATATTAATCTTATAGTACTTTCATCTTCGATAGTGTGAGTACTATCGTCACCAAGATGAACATATTTCTTTGTGCTATAAGGCATATAGGATTGGAAAATCTCACGATGATTGGTCATATGTTGAGTAGCTCTGAAATCCAAAAACCACGAATTATCCGAATTCACATATTTGTCTTTGACCATAAAAGTGCCTTCGTACGTTTTGACTTCAGGAGATATTGTAATTGTATTTGCTTGTTGATCAGATTGCTTGGCTACAGTCTTCGCTTAAAGAATTTGGCAATCCTAGAACTCATGGTTATTGTGTTTGCAATACCTGCAAAACATCTTCTTCTTCGACGAATGTGGATTTGATGATTGTTCTTGACCTTGAGTCTGTTTCTGATTCGACATAGACTGCTTGGAGCTTTTCTGCTTCTGTCGTTTCGAGCCCTTGTTGACATATAGAGCATGAGATGAAGAGGTAGACGAAGTGTCTTGACTTCTTTGATTATCTTCTTGCAGCAACATAGTGATAACTCTGGTAAGAGTTAAATCTGAATGTGTCGTGATGATCATCACCCAGTTCTCATATGTAGAGCGCATGCTTGAAAGCAATATCATAATTGCGTCTTGATCGTCTATGACTGATCTGATAGCGGCCATCTGTTGCAAGAGATTCTTAAACTGGTTAATATGATTCTGAAGAGAATCATTATGCGACATCTTGAGTGTGAAGAATTTCCTTCGAAGATGTAACTTGGTAGTTACGTCTCTCAGGATGTCCCAAACTTCTTTCAAAGTTTTAGCTTCAGCTATGTGGCCAATTTGAGTATATGATATATTGAGGATAATAAGCGCAAAAGCTTTACCATTCTTTGATTTCCATTTTGAGTCTTCTGTGTCATCTTCAGGTTTCACTTTGATACCTATAACAACATCCCACATCTCATTGGCGATTAACAAGGTCTTCATCTTAAATTTCCATAGATGATAATTGGATCCATTTAGCTTGTCTGCGATAAGACCAACTTTACTTTGAGAATTCATCTAGAACATTAGTTTGACGATGTTAAGAGAGATACCATGCCACGTTGCAATTGGAAATCAATTCTCTGATACCGAAACAAATTGATTCGAACTAAAGAATAATTTGATATCATGAAAGATATCAAGTATAAGAGCTTGCACTCTGATATAGTAGTAGGCCTTGAAGAAGAATCAACGCTCTGATACCATGTTGGAAAGAGGTGTGTAAAAGAGGTGTGTAAAAGCAATGACTTTATTTATACAAGTATCCATGCCTCTTTCCGAGTGCTAGGATCTTGCCTGTCCTATCAACTACTTTACATTGATCACATTTGAATTCTACTATGTGTCCTGGATCTGTGATTCTGCTTACAAAGAGTAGATTCGTGGATAACTTAGGTACATACAGAACTTTGGAGAGTAGCTTAGATTGATCATTTGCAAAGCATAGTCTTACAGTTCCTTCACCTTTAATATCTTGTGTGCTATTGTCGCCAAGGTGAACAAATTTTTGGGTACTGTAAGGTGTATAGGACTCGAAATAGCCAATCAGGCTAGTCATGTGCTGAGTGGCTCCAGAATCCAGGAACCAAGACCTGTCACCAGATGCTCCTTGATGGTTGGTCATGAAGACATCATGATCCGCTTCTTGAATGGGCTGTGGAGCTTCTACAGCTGCATTTGCCACTTGATTCGACTGCCCTTTGCTATTGTTCTTCGCTTGAAGTATTCGGCAGTCTTGTATTTTGTGGTTGTTTCATTTGCAGTATCTGTAGAACAACTTTTTCTTTGTCTGCGGATTCAACTGTTCCTTTTGCTGAGCTGGTTTCTGGTCTGACTTTGATAGCTTCAGGCCTTTTTTCTTCTTCTGCTTTGTCGTGCCCTTGTTGGTGTACAAGGCGTGAGAATCAACTGAGGAACTTGGGGCTTCGTTCCTTCGCGTGTCTTTCTGCAACAACATAGTGATGACTCTCGAAAGAGTCAACTCTGGATGAGTCGTGATGATCATCACCCAGCTGTCGTAAGAACTTGGCAAGCTTGTAAGCAATTGCATCACTACATCTTGATCGTCTATGACTGATCCGACAATGGCCATTCGCCTTAGTAGGTTCTTGAATTGATTAATGTGATTCTGCAGAGAATCACCATTCGTCATCTTGAGGGAGTAGCATTTCTTCTTGAGATGTAGCTTAAAAGCTACATCTCGCACTTCGTATAGCATGCTCAAAATGTTCCAGACTTCTTCTGATGTCTGGGCCTCGGATACATGGCCGATCTGTGTATCCGTGATGTTGAGGATGATCAGCGCAAAAGCTTTTCCATCTTTCAGCTTCCATCTGGCGATTGCCAAGTCGTCCGCTTCGGGTTTCCCTTCTGCACCTGTAACAATGTCGTACAATTCTTTTGCCATTAGTACAGTTTTCATCTTAAATTTCCACAGATGGTAATTGGCTCCATCAAGCTTGTCCATGAGAGGACTAGCTTTTCCTTGGGAATCCATGTGGAAGAATTACTCTAAGTGATAGGAGAAACTATCAGTGACTTAAGTATGAAAATCTGATACTGAAAAATACAGAATAAGAAAACAATTACTCTATCGGCTAGTAGAGTCTTGTACTATGGGAGCTAATCAAGCTATAAAGATTTCTCTGA
Organism: Diphasiastrum complanatum; assembly: GCA_029204225.1. Lineage (NCBI taxonomy): Eukaryota > Viridiplantae > Streptophyta > Lycopodiopsida > Lycopodiales > Lycopodiaceae > Diphasiastrum > Diphasiastrum complanatum. Next base: position 52,885,126 of record CM055102.1, on the reverse strand, counting down.
TACCATGTTGGGAGAGAGGGAGGAAGAATAAATAACGAACACGAACGAGAAACGAACTCGAACAGAAAATGTTAGTGCACAACGGAATGAGTTAAATGACTCTCTCCCTAAGCACGACTACGCCTATCAGAATGAACAGAACTTTAGTGATAGAAATCACAGTCATTCTAGATCATGTAGCCAAACATTTAAATGGATGAAGCGCTAGATGAATAATTTGTCATGAATTGCAAGACAAATATCTGTCACGAGTGATTTGCAAAGAGCTAGACTATGCTCGACTGATAATTAGTCGCGAATTATTCACAAAAGACAAGACTAAACGTTAATCGTCTATTACCAAAAAGAGCAACAAGAAAGATCAGACAGAATGAAGAATAAGCATAACAATATTGACAGATCTAAAACGTAGAACAAATGAACTGTGTTAGATTAAGTATATCAAGTATACAAGTCAATAATGCGATAGAGCACAAGACTATAGCGAACGAAACCGCGTGCCCTACAAAGCTTATTTCTGTCTGTAATGAGGAATAAAACCTCCTTCACTTGTTCTAGACTTATCTTGCTTCATCAAAATTCATCATCATAGAATACGCAGATGGTATCCAATATATATACATAATATTACAGGTGTGCAGATGCGAAAGTACAGAGTGGATGTGCTGTCTGTAGGAGATTGTGGGTGGCTACAATCATTGTCCAATCTGTTAGCGCAACTGCATGGGGTGAGTGTGAAAAGGGTGCGATGTCAGCCAGTACTGAAGTGAACGTTGGTGACGACGCAAAAGTGCGTCACTCTTATGAATGGCCTTAGGATAAGATTTATAGGGTGCCTTATCTGTTAGGGCACCTTTGGCATTCAGTAAGATAGTGTCCCCTTTTTGCCTATCACCATGACCTGTGTAAGAACACAATGTCACGATTCATTCGCCTTTTCTTTGTCTGTGCGAATTTGCGTGTAAAAAATGCAGACTACGTGACAACGTTAGAAAAATATGCAGCATGAATGGAGGCAGATTAAAATTGGGATTTAGGAGAGTAGGAGGAGTAAATCCAAGACTTTTGCTACATTCAAAGGCTATTATCCCAGTGAGAGTCATTTCCCTGTATTTGCTAATAACATTGTGAAGATATTTTTGTTGAGTGATGTAAATCAGTCGCTTTGCTTTGTCTTTGTGGATTTGAATTCTCGGACAGAAATGAGCTTTGCCCAGATCAGTCATGTCGAACTCTGAAAATAGCATCCGCTTCGACTCCTTGACCATATTGGTATTGTTGCTGAAGAGCAACGTATCATCCACGTATAAGGGTTTGATAATGAAGAATTGGTGCATTGACTTGGAATAGACGTTGCAATCAGCAGTGCTTGGTTTGAATCCTTGTTCAAAGTGGAATGTGTTGATCCGCTGAAACCAAGCTCTAGCAGACTGTTTCAAGTCGTACAGTGCTTTGTGGAGTTTACAGACATGATTCTTCATCCCTTCCAAAACGTATCTTTTGGGCTGGATCATGTAGATATCTTCCTGTATAACTCCATTCAGGTAGGCTGTTTGTACATCAAGTTGATGCACTTTGAGGTCAGGAGCTGCAGCATAAGACAAGAGCATTCGGGTCGACGAATGTTTGATGACTGGACTAAAAGTCTCACTGTAGTCGACATTCGAGATCTGGGTGAATCCTCATGCTACCAGTCTTGTCTTTCTTCGATCAATTGTTCTGTTGGCATTGTATTTGATCTTAAAGATCCATTTGCAATCAATGATATTGTAGCCAATAGGAGCTTCAACTAATGACCATGTCTGGTTCTTGATCAGAGAGGAATACTCTCTGTCCATAGCTTCTCTCCAGAGATCAGAGTCTGGTTGGCGAAGTGCCTCTTTGACTGTCGTCAGTTCCTGCATCAAGAGACAAGTAGACTCATGAGTATACCTTGTGGGCTGTGTGCACACTCGGCTTGATCTGCTGGGAAGATTTGACTTATAAATAGCTCCTGGGATTTGTTGCTGGGTAATAGCAACATCTTCGTCTGATTCACTGTCTTGAAGTGGGTAAACGATAGACATGCCTGAGTCAAAAACTCGGACTGTCGTGTCAATGGCAGGTGATGGAGGTTCTTCTTGAGCAATGTCCTTGCCTTTGAGGTCGACGAACGGATCCACGATAAAGATTGTATCCCGGCTATACAAGATTTGCTAAGTATCAGGATCATATAGCTTATAAGTACTTTTAGATGAAGTATATCCGATCAGGATGGTCTTGAGACCTTGGAAGTCTAGTTTCTTCCTTGTGTCTTTTGAGATCTGCGCGTAGGCAATGCACTCAAACACTCTTAGGTTCTTCAAAGAAGGCTTAGAGCCTGTCCACACCTCGTGGGGTGTCTTGTTCGAGAGGGCCTTGGTCGAACATCTGGTCTGGACATAAGCTGCAGTGGAGACAGCTTCAGCCCAGAATCTATTGGGCAACGATGCATGCGATAGCATACATTTGGCAGATTCAACCAGAGTATGGTTCTTCCTCTCGGCTAGGCCATTAGACTGAGGACTGTATGGAGTGATGAATTGTTACTCAATGTCTTGTCTTTGGCAGTACTCCTTGAACTCAATAGAAATATATTCTCCACCGTTGTCTGACCTGAGGGCTTTGATCGTCCTTCCAGTCTCCTTCTCTGCACGCTCCTTAAAGATTTTGAACCAGTTGAAGGCTTTTGATTTCTTCTTTATAAAATACACCATAGTCCTTTTGGAAAATTCATCAATAAAGGTTATGAAATACTTGGCATCCTTTAGCTTAGGATTTTTCATCGGCCCACAAATATCTGAATGTACAACATCTAGCAATCCTCTAGCAATGTGTTGATGGCTTGACTTGAATGATTTCCTAGTCTATTCTACCAACTAGACAGTCTTGACAGACATGTAACTTGCCTTTTTTCGCAAGGATAGTCGAGATCAAGAAAAATGGATTGTCTAGACATTTCTTGTAAATGACCAAGTCTATAATGCCAAAGTAAACCTTTATTTGAATGAATAGAAGTACTGAGAGCCTGGCTAGAGGCAGAAAAGCAATGACTCAATTTGTACAAGTATCTATGTCTCTTTTCGAGTGCTAGGATCTTGCCTGTCCTATCAACTACTATACACTGATCACATTCAAATTCTACTCTGTGTTCTAGATCTGTGATTTTGCTTACAGAGAGCAGATTTGTAGATAAATTTGGTACATAAAGGATTTTTGAGAGTAGCTTAGACTGATCATTAGCAAAGCTTAATCTTACAGTATTTCGTGGTTGTTCCACTTGCAGTATCTGCAGAACAGCTTTTTCTTTGTCTGTGGATTTGATTGTTCCTTATGCTGAACTGGTTTTTGGTCTGGCTTTAATTGCTTCGGGTCTTTCTTCTTCTTCTGCTTTGTCGTGCTCTTGTTGGTGTACAAGGTGTGAGAATCAGTTGGGAAAATTGAGGTTTTGTTCCTCCACGTGTCTTCCTGCAACAACATAGTAATGACTCTCGAAAGAGCCAATTCTGGATGAGTCGTGATGATCATCACCCAGCTGTCGTAAGAGCTTGGCAAGCTTGTAAGAAGTTGCATCACTGCGTCTTGATTGTCTATCACAGATCCGACAGCGGCCATTTGCCTTAGCAAAGGATTTTGAATTGATTAATGTGATTCTGCAGAGAATCACCATTCGTCTCTTGAGAATTTCTTCCTAAGATGTAGCTTGGAACCTATATCTCGCACTTCGTATAGTGTGCTCAAGATGTCCCAAACTTCTTTCAATGTCTGAGCCTCCACGATGTTGAGGATGATTAGCGCGAAAGCCTTTCCATCCTTCAGCTTCCATCTGGCGATTGCTGCGTCGTCTACTTTGGGCTTCCCTTATGAAAAAGTAACAATGTCATACAATTCTTTAGCCATTAGTACAGTTTTCATCTTAAATTTCCACAGATGGTAATTTCCATGATAGCACTGGCTTTCCCTTGGAAATCCATGTGTAGGAATTAGTCTAAGTGATAGGAGAAACTATTAGTGACTTAAGTATGAAAATCTGATACTAAAAATACAGAACAAGAAAATAATTACTCTATCAGCTAGTAGAGTCTTGTACTATGGAAGCTTATCAAGCTATGAAAATTAGCTCTGATACCATGTTGGAGAGAGGGAGAAAAGAGAGAGTTGAAAGGTGTCGTATGTTAGAAATGAAAAATTAGCTCAAAAAGAGAGGTAAGACAAACACGACCGAGAAACGAACTCAAATGAGAAACGAACTCGAATAGAAAGTGTTCGTGCGCAGCAGAACGAGCTACACGACTCTCTCCGTAAGCATGACTATGCCTATCAGAACGAACAGAACATTGGTGATGGAAATCATGGTCATTCTCGATTACGTAGCCAAACATTAATGAATGAAACACCAGAAGATTAATTTGTCATGAATAGCAAGACAAATTATGTGTTGTGAATGTTTCGCTAAGAGCTAGACTGTGCTCGACTGATAATTAGTTGCGAAAGATTCGCGAAAGACAAGACTAAATGTTAGTCGTCTATTACAAGAAAGAGCAACTAGAAAGATCAAACAGAATGAATAGTAAGAATAGCAATATTAACACAGACCTAAACGCTGAACAAAGAGCTTTATTAGATTAAGTATATCAAGTATACATGCCAATAATGCGGTAGAGCACAAGACAATAGCGGACGAAACTGCGTGCTCTACGAAGTTTATTCAATCTGTAAAGGAATAAAACCTTATTACTGACAATAAAGAATCAATGCACGAGGCATCCACTTCGTCTATCTCGCAGATAAGCTTCTGATGCTCATTTACATACACTCTCTTCTTCTAACCTTATTCGTCAGGACTCAATCGTCCAACATTCAACCTCTTAAATCATCCCCTACTAAAAATGTATTCAGTATCTATATACATAATGTTACAAGTGTGCAGATGAAGAAAGTATAGGGTGGATGTGCTGTATGTAAGAGATTGTGGGTGGCTGCAATCATTGTCCAGTCTGTTAGCGTAGCTGCATGGGGTGAGCGTGAAGAGGGTGTGATGTCAGTCTTTGCTTTTCATCTTTTCATCGCCTGTGAAAATTTGCATGTTAATATGCAGGCTGCGCAATAACGCGAGTAAATATGTAGCATGAATGGAGGCAGATTAAAAAATGGGATTTGGGAGTAGAGGATACAAATCCAACACTTGGGACCCTTCAGATACTGTAGGATTTGTTTTGCCATTTGCCAATGTGCCAAGCCAAGATTGGAGGAGAATTGGCTCAAGGCATAAACAGAGAAATCTAGATCGGGTCTGGTACAAATTGTAAGGTATATCAGACTACCAATTAAGTTTTGGTAGAGTATACCTACCATCTTCTGTTCTTCCTCTTCTGTTTTTGGGCAATCCTGCTTCGTGAGATTGGCTCCAGCTATCATTGGTGTGTGGCTTTTTCTTTGCAGTCCATCATTTGATACTGCTTAAGCACCTTTCTGGAATATTATGACTGACTCTAGTGCATTTTGCCTTTTGTTCGATTCTTCTGATCTCCAGCCCGAGGCATTTTGTTGCTTCTCCAAGATGTGATTTCATAACTTTGAAAAATCTGACTCTTTGTGTCTTTGATCAGCATTAAGGAATTTCCTATCATTAAGGAATCATCCAAGAAGATTGTTAGTATCACAAAATTCTTTTCTACTCTTTTTATGTAGACATTACAGTCCGGTTGTGTAGGATTGAAGTCTAGAGACTTCAGAAGACCATCGAGCTTCTTATACCAAGCTCGTGATGCTTGTTTTAGACCATAGATGCATCTTTGCAATCGACAGACATATTGTCGATTGTCGAGGTCTTCAAAACCTTCAGGCTGCTCCATGAAGATTTCCTCCTCTAGATCTCCGTGGAGAAAGGCTGTTTTCACATCAATCTAGTGAATTTCCAGATTGTGCTGTGTGGCGTATGCAAGGAGTAGTCGTATGCTTGTCATCTTGACCATCGACGAATATGTGTCGAAATAATCAACACCATATCTCTGCGTGTAGCCCTTCGCGACAAGCCTTGCTTTGTAATGGCCAATGGTGCCATCTGATTTCATCTTTTTCTTGTATACCCACTTGCAGTCAACTGTCTTTCTGTTTTCTAGCAGTGGCTCTAATGTCCATGCCTCGTTTCGCCTCATCGACTCGATCTCCTCTGACATTGCCTGCTTTTAGAATTCTCTCTCTGGACTCTAGATAGCTTCTTGATATATTGCTGGCTCTTTAGTTAAGCTGCAGTACTCAAACTGTGTGTCTTCGCTCCACTAAAAATTGTCAGAGTAACGGTTTGGAGGTCTTCTTTGTCTTGTTGACCTTCTAGGTTCGTTTCGTCGCTACTCGAACGTTTCTTGTTCATGGGGTTGACCTTCTGCTTCCTGCTGCTCTAAAGTCTGTGCTCTGCATTCTAATTTGATGTCTGTCCTCGATCTCTCTCTTCTCATGGCCTCTTTCATCTTTCAGTCCAGGAAATGTGGACTCATCGAACTTCACATCTCTGCTCAAAACAACCTTCTTCGTGGTTGGGTTGTAGAGCCTGTACACATGTGTTCTGTTCGAGTAGCCGACCATGATTGTTTGCTCTAATTTGTCATCAAGCTTGCTTCTATTTTCTTTTGCAATGTGCTTGTATGCTACACATCTAAACACTCGTACGTATGATAGATCAGGCTTTCTACCTGTCCACATCACAACGTCTTGTTATCCAGCGCTGTCGTTGTTGATCTGTTCTGCAGGTCTACAACTGCAGCTATTGCCTCAGCCCAGAATTGACTTGGCAATTGAGCCTATGCCATCATGCATCTGGCTCCTTCGACTAGCGTTCTGTTTTTTCTTTCTGCAATACCATTGTATTATGGTGTGCATGCAGGAGTGAACTGGTGTTCGATCCCCTGTTCTTCGCAAAATCTTGAGAATTCTTTGCTTTTGTATTCACCTTCGTTGTCAGATCTAAGGATTTGTATATTTTTCGAGGTGTGTCGCTTTGCAAATGCCATGAACTTCTTGAAGGAATCAAACACTTCAGATTTCTTCTTTAAGTAGTAGATCGTGGTCATCCCACTATAATCATCGATGAACGTCAGAAAGTATCTCGAACTTGAGAGCAAATCCGTCTTCATCGGTCCACAGACATCAGAGTGGACGAGCATAAGAACTTCTTTGTCTCTTCTTCCCTCATGCGTGAATGGATTCCAATGTTGCTTGCCTTTCTGACAGGCTTCACAGAACTCAGTTTTGGGCCTTGAAATCTTGAGACCTGTGATTATGTCTTTTCTGCTCATGTCATACACGCTCCGCATGTTCAGATGATACATTATCCTATGCCAGAGCTGATCTTCATTTTTTGATGCATTTAATATGCTATCAGAGTTGCTGATTATTTTGGCCTGGTAGAGATTTCCTTCTCTGCATCTGACCGTCAGCAACTTTTTTGTCATTTTTTCAATCATATGACATGTGTTGCCATTGAACAAAACTCGAATGCCAAGCTCTGCCATCTTGGAGACAAATAGCAGATCTTTTCTTAGTGAGGGCACATAGAGTGCTCCTGGTAGCTCTACTTGGCCTGACAGTGTTCGCAGCTATAGAGTGCCGATGCCTTTGACATCGTTTTATTTTCGAATCACTGCTCTGTTATTTTTGAGCTCTCTGAAGTCGATCAAGATCTTCTTTTTGTAGGTGACGTGTGATGTTGCTCCTAAATCAATGACTACATCATAGTCGTGTTTAGTGTAGCTCATTGAAGCTTCATCGAGTATCGTGAAGGCTTCGTCACCTCTATCAGCATCCTTTGATGACTCTGCAATATTAGCTTTTTCAGCTTTGTTCTTTTTTTTTTTTGGGTTGAATCTGCAATCGTATGCAGAATGCCCTTTCTGAAGTGCATGCAAGGTATTGCTGGATTGAACCAACATTTGTTGGCCGTATGGCCTGGTTTGTGGCAGTAATCGCAGGAAGAAGATTGTTGATTCGAGGACTTCGTCTTTTCAAATCTTGGCTTGTTCTTGTTTTTCTTCTTTCCTTTCATGAAGAGAGCATTCTCTTGATCACTACTTCCCTCTCTTTCATCTCTCATCAGTCTCTCATCAGCAACAAGACTGACTACTTTGTCAAACGTCATATCTGGTAGACTTAGTATGAGCATTCTCAGTGGCTGATAGGACATCGATAGAGATTTCATGAAGTACATCAGCTGCTGTGGTGCTGGGACCTGGTGCTCCTTTCCTGATGCAGCGAGTTGAGTGAAGATCGTTCTGATATTCTCAACGTACTGATCCAACAAGTTCCCATCCCATCGTATGGATTGCAGTTGATTGTGAAGATGCATGACTGAAGTTGAAGTCCTCACTTCATACTTCTGTTTTAATCTTTCCCACGCTGCATGGCTGCTTTCGTAGTCTTCAATCTGCATGAGTAGATCTTCATTTATGGACAAAACGATGATCGCCATTGCACGCTCATCTTTTCTGATCCATTCAGCTCTCCTTGGATCTCCCTCTGGAGGCTGCACCTCTGAAAGTTCGGTCACCAACCAGATGCCTTCGCCCTTCAGAAGTGTTTTGATTTTGAATTTCCAAATTCTGTAATTTGTGCCATCAAGACTGATTGCTACTCTTGTCTGGATTGTTGTAGCCATATTGTGTTGTCTAGAAGAATCACTACTGGGATATCAGTAGTGATAACCTGTGCTCTCTGAGACCATGTCGTGAAAGCGAAACTGATTCTTTTTAGTTTTCGTATTCATATTTGAGAGCAATTTTGTGTCTTTGAATTTTTTTTTGTGCAAAAGCTTCACAGGATCCTAGACACGCGACTGCACATCACAGAACAGATTCTATTCTAGCAATCAAGACAAACGATGCAAGACCGGGAGATGCACGGAAATAGAGCTCTTTCATTGTGTTTTGCTCGTTGGCAGACTTTCATGCACAACTCTATTGTTTCTAGTATTTTTCTTTTCTGCTCTACTCGCCACGTCTCTCTCTCTCTCTCTCTCTCTCTCTCTCTCTCTCTCTCTCTCTCTCTCTCTCTCTCTCTCTCTCTCTCTCTCTCTCTCTCTCTCTTATTCCTAAACAACTTAGGAAGAAGCTAGATTATAGTACAAATAGATGTATTTTTATTGGGTACCCTAATGAACATAAGGCTTATAAAGTCTATGATCCATCCACCAATGTAGCATTTGCCTCTAGAGATGTAATCTTCCAAGAACATACATACTATAATTTCAAATAGCCAATGATAAATGATGTTGTGTCATTTCATCCTATTTTATGCAGCATAGAATCTTCCAACGATGCTGTTTCTTCTACGGATCTGCAGCTATAGCTACAGAAGTCCAACAACCGACAAAACCTGTCGCCAAACCAGACCAAGCTAGCTTAAGCGAATGTAGACAACTTCAAGAAGAAGCACCATCGTATTTTGGTCAACCAAATGTTCACAGATCGTCACGGACTCGAACAATTCCTGAGAGGTATACACCTCAATCTTTCTGGACTTCATCAGAAGAACCAGACCCTAGCTGAAGCAATTAGCTCCAAGGATGTTGTGAAGTGGCAAAAAGCTATGGAAAGTGAGTACAACTCACTTTTGATGGACATGGGTCGATTTTCCCACTCACAAGAGAGTTATCGGCAACAAGTGGATCTTCAAGAAGAAGATCAAATCTTATGGTTCCATTGCAAAATGGAAAGCACGGCTGATGGATAAAGGATTCACTCAAGTCCAAGGAGTGGATTACCAATAAAATCTTAGTCCTATTGTCCAAATGCAATCAATTAGGACTCTGATTCCATTAGCAGCCACAGAAGACCTCGAGATGCATCAAATGGATGTCAAGACAACATTTCTCAATGACTATGTCGAGGAGGAGCTATATACTTTCCAACCGGAGGGATTCAAAGTCAAAGGCCAAGAGCACAAAGTGTGCAAGCTACACAAAGCAATCTATGGTCTGAAACAAGCAACAAGGGCATGGTTCGAACATATAGGTCTCAATTCAGTTCATATAGCTCTTCACGTAGATGATGCATTCACTTTGTTTAATGACACTTCTTTACTGCACACTACTAAGAGTGATCTGTCAAAGGAATTCGACATGACTGATCTAGGCGTTGTCCATTCTTTGCTAGGAATTCACATTATTAAAAATAGACTTCAAAAGAAGATCTATCTTAGCCAGCAGACATATCTAAAAGGCATTTAAAAAAAAATTCATATGTCTGATTGCAAACCAATTGATACACCAATGGATCCAAACATAGTATTGACTAAACCTTCTTGTGCTGAAACCGAAAATGAAGTACTCGACTTAGCGACGTACCCTTTTCATTCACTGATCGGATCTTTAATGTATGCCATGCTATGCACTAGACCAGATTTAGCATACACTATTAGCATGTTAAGCCAATTCATGTCTAATCCTAGAATCTCTCATTGGAAAGCATTAAAGAGAGTGATGAGATACATTCAGAGAAGTTTAGATCACATTTTGTGTTATGATGGAAATACTATCGAACCACTCGTCTTGCTAGGCTACTCTGACTTAGATTGGGGAGGAACAATCTCTACCAGAAAATCTACCTCCAGGTTCTATTTCTATTTGGCAGGGGGACCGATTTTGTGGAACTCAAGAAAGCAGAAATCAGAGATGCTTTCTTCGACCGAGGCAGAAACCAAGGCACCAATCATGACCTTAAGGGGGATTGTTGAAAATTAAGTCCACAGTTGTCTCCTTGGTGAATGCTATTTCAAAATTCTTCCTACACATTTTTTATCATTGATCTAGGTCAGATGCAACCTCTTTTTGGTTCTATGTCTGCTCATTTGATACTTGTAGGAATCATAGTTGTTTCTTGTTTTGATATTCTGCGAAACTGTTCTCATTTTGTGTGCAGAACAATGCCTAGTAAAATACATGGCTTTCTGCAAGCAGTTTGACAACCTGCAATTTCTGTCAGAAAGTCAGATATCTCTTTAGAGAGGTATTTGCCGCCACCATCAGTTTGGAGAGCTTGCATTGTTGTAGATGCTTGTGTCTCAACCATGGCCTTGAATCTCTTGAAGCATTCAAAGGCTTCAGATTTGTGCTTAATGAATATGACTGTAGACCATCTAGAATAGTCATCTATGAAAGTCTGAAAATAAATTGCATCTCCTAAGGATGGAGTTGGCATTGGACCACAAAGATCGCTATGTACAAGATCTAAGACACAGTTTGTTTTGACGGAATGTGTTCTGGGAAATTTGCTCCTAGAGTGTTTGCCATAGATGCAAGATTCACAGAAAAATGATTTCCTACCTAATGAAAGAGAGAAATACAATCCATCAACTAAAAATTATTACAATGCATGTAGGAAAGTGATCCTGTATTCACGTGTCCAAATCGACTATGCCACAAAATACCATTATCATTTACATTTTCATGAGAAGTACTAGCTAATGCTACTGAGTTAGATAATATATATAGATTTTCGACTCTAGTACATGTAATCAAAGTAGTATCTTCATCGAAGATTGTACACTGTTCAGATGAGAAAGTCACTATGTAGCCCTCATTAGTTATCTTAGAGACTGACAATAGATTCTTAGATAGCTGAGGTACATGAAAAACATTCAGGAAATTGAATAGAAAGATCGTTTTTGAATACGATCTTGACTGTCCCTCTGCCTTCCATGCGAATGGTGCTTGAATCTCCAAGGTAGATGAAATGATCTCTCCTATTAGCTGCGTACTTAGTAAACCATTCCTTGCGAGAAACCATGTGTTGGGTAGCGCAGCTGTCTGAAACCAGTTGTCCTAGTCTTCGTTGCTACTTTTGTAAGCCATTAATAGGTGTGGTGGTTTGTCTCCATCAGAATCATGCACCTTGAATTTTGCCACGTTGGAGGAGTCTGGCTGTTGTTGTTGTTGCTTCTTTGCCTCATTGTAGATGTAGATGCGACACTCTTTGATGTCGTAATCTATGAAAGAGCTTCTTGCGAGATCCACTATTCTCAGCTTGAGTATGAGGCTTTTGCTGCTGATTCTTGCCCTTGGAATAGTCTTTCTTCTTGGTGTATAAGGCCAGAGACTTGTCTTTGATGGACATGCCACTGGTCTTTCTCTGCATTTCTTCTTGAAGAAGATGACTGATCACCTTTTTAAGAGTGAGGTCGCGTTGTGTGGAGATCATTACAACAAAATGCTCAAAGGATTTTGGTAAAGAAGAAAGCAAGGTCATAATAGCATCATCATCTTGAAAGGCACATCCTACAGCTGATAATTGATCTAACAAAGATTTCAAGCTGTTGATGTGAGAAGTGATGGCTGTATAATCAGACAAACTAAGTGTGAAGAACTTCCTTTTAAGATGCAACCTAGTAGTTACATCTTGAGTCTCATATAGATTCGATAATATATCAAGTGCTTCCTTAGAGGATTTGCACGTGGTAACGTGGGATATTTGGGAGTTGTCTAGATTGAGCATGATTGATGCTAAGGCCTTCTGATCTTTGATCTTCCATGCCTTCGCAGATAGTTGATCACCGTCTTCTGGTTTCAGGTCAGAACCTTCTACAATGTCCCAAAGGCCTCTATCTATTAGCATCATTCGGAGTTTTAACTTCCAGATGTACAAGTTAGAACCATTGAACTTGTTAATTATCCTACCTTCGTTGGATGAAGAAGATGAGGAGTTAATGGTAAGAGACATACTGACAGTAATACAAATAGAATAGAGTAATCTCTCGGTTTATAGAGCGTAGCTCTGATACCAATTTGTGAGGAGAGCGGTAGGACATGAACAAAGAACAGAGCAAGAAGTATTTGCGGAACAGCTCTCCCATTGTTTGGGATGCTAAAAGCAGAAACAAACTGAAAGAATGTAAGTGCAAAATGTAATCATAGCTCAAGCGTTCCTATTAACATAGGATCTTAAAAATTAGTTCATACTCAAACGGATGAATGAGTATAGTCTGTCGAAGAGATTAGAGATGGTGACAATGCAAGTTCCTCAGGCGTCAAAGACAGTTGTTGTCTGATCAGAAACTGAGGAGTCGTAAACGTCCGTGTTCTGATCAGAGTGAGTGATTGGACCACCTATTTACAACCTCTTAATCTTATTGGACCATTGATGCATCCACCTCTTGATTCTATTGGTCCATTCACAAGCATATCTCAAATCCTATTGGACCATTGATGGTTCCACCTCTAAATCCTATTGGACCTCTTGAACTTCTTCAAACTAAATCACTACACTTGTCAACACTCTATTTAGCTCGAGTTTCCTTTCCTACACTACTTTGGCTCAATAGAAGCATTACATGTGGAATTGATCAATTTGCCATCTATGCCAAATTTTGACCCTATCAACATTCTACACCAAGATGCTTGACATAGAAAAGTATAAGACCCCTACAACTAACATAGATAACCTTTTTGCATTTTTCACACTCCTCCTAATAAGTTATCTATTGAATATTAAGTAGTGATCTTGATATAATTCCAAGATTAGATCTATGCTTGATGAAGGCACTTTTGCTCAAAGGCTTGATGAGTAGATCGGCAATACAAGAGGATGTGTTGACATGCTCCAAATAGATTTCTCCTCCAATAAGATTTTTTCTCACAAAGTGGTGTGCCACTTCTATGTGCTTGCTCCTTGCATGAATTATGGGATTATCGGCAAGAGCTTGGTCCAAGATATTGTCACACTCGATCATTGGTAGATCATCCTCCTTGATGCACTTTAGCTCCAATAACAATCTCTTGATCCAAAGCACTTCTTTGGTAGTTGTGGTGAGTGCTTTGTACTCGGCCTCACATGGAGAAAGGGATATAGTAAATTTCTTTTTGGAAAGCCAAGATATTAGATTGCCTCCAAGAAATATAGTGTATGCACTAATAGACTTTCGATCCATCTTATCACTTGCAAAGTCCGAATCCGAGTAGCCAACAATGGATAAATCTTCACCTTTATAAAGTAGACCATAATCACAAGATGAAGATATGTATCTAAGAATTTTCTTGGCCATCTTCCAATGATGGATCTTAGGATCTTGCATAAATTCGCTCAATTTGTGCACACAAAAACTCAAATAGGGCCTCGTAATGGTAAGCCAAATTAAGGAGCCTATAAGACTCCTAAAAAGTGTGATGTCCTCGAAGGATCTTTCATCACCTTTATTAGGATCTTTCACAATTTGCTCCATTGGAATTTTTTCAACATAGAATGAGCGTATCTAGATTGACATATAAAAACATAATCTTCATGAAAGTCAATCTCTAGGCCTAGTATGTAATGGATCTCTCCTAGATCTTGCATTTTAAACTCACTTCCAAGTGCTAGCTTAGTTTCTTTAACTAGCTTGATACAACTTCCACAAAGAATAATGTCATCAACATAGATTAGAAGAATAACAATATTACTATCAACAAGCTTTAAATACATGGAAGGATCATAGTCACTAAGGACAAATCCTAGTGAGATAAGGAAAGTGTTGAGTCCTGAATACCATGATCTTGGTGCTTGCTTTAGTCCATAAAGACTTTTGAAGAGCAAGCACACTTTGGACTCATCCTTGATGAATCCTTGAGGTTGTTCCATATAAATCTCCTCCTCAAGATAACCATTCAAAAAAGCATTGGATACATCTAATTGGAACACCTTCCATTTGAAAAAACAAGCAAAAGAAATAAGAATTCTTATTGTCACCATCTTTGCAACAGGTGCAAAGGTCTCCTCATAGTCAAGGCCATGGATTTGAGCAAATCCTTTGGCACATAATCTTGCCTTGAACTTGTTGATGGTGCCATCATGATTGTATTTGATTCAAAATACCCACTTGCAACCAATCACATGCTTGTTGGATGGTGGATCCACAAGCTCCCAAGTATTGTTGGTGATCAATGCATCATACTCTTGCTATGAGTGCCTCTTGTACATTCTCTGGCTCTTCATGAGAAACAAAAAAAGCATAATTAGTGGAATCAAGATCCACTTGCTTGCCTTTATCAACATATGAGAGCCTCTTAGGCTCGGATCTATCTCTCATAGATCTTCTTGGTGAAAAAATCCGAGGAGAATCCTCTTCAAATCTTGACCCCATCACATCACAATTGTCTTCAATAGCAATAGTTGGTGATGCATCTATAGATGACTTGATCTCGGCCCCCTCAAATGATGAGTGTTGATCTTCATGGAAAATAACATCTCTACTTTCAATCACTTGAGAAATAGAGAGTACAAAGACTCTATAAGCCTTTTTGGTGGATGAGTATCCAACCATGATCCCTTTGCATGATGTAGGATCATCCTTCTTTCTTGTTTCCAAGGGAATATGGGCAAAGCATATGCATCCAAAAACTCTAAGGTGATCAATCTTAGGCTTCTTAAAAAATAAGATCTCATATGGTGACTTTCCTCCAAGAGCTATATGTGGGAGTCTATTGCAAAGATCGGCTCATCCTCTGCTTTGTACACTATATAGTACGTCACTGTTCACTATGCAGTAGCTGTATTACTTCACAAATATTACATGCACAGTTGTAATCTTTACGACCACTGTAACTAATGTGTATATACATACAAGAAGAGTCAATAATTAGTGGGAGCATGAATCAGAGTTCCTCCATGAACTCCCTTGTATCAGACTATCTGATTCCATAGGAACAAAGATTTTAGAGAGAGCAAAAGCAATTCAAGAAGTAGAGATAGTATCAATATGTAACCAGCATAGTAAGATCACAACACATAGTCCACTATTACTGTGAACAATTCTCGGGCACAAGATCGTGATCTGATTGTTGTATTCACAACATCTTAATACAGATTTTCTATTTTCTTATGTGTATTTGCACTGTCGAATGATTTTCTATAAATCTTTTTCTCATGTAGTGATACTCGTTCCATGACTCATTCGGAATATCTCATTCACATGAAACATAGTTGTCTTAGACGCCTAATTGTCGCTCTCTTCATGGTTGTCTTCGACACCTACAAAAATATTCCTCTCGTCGATCTAAGTAATAGTCTGCATCAACAGATTGGTAGAGATCCTGTCATAATGCTATGTGGAGTTTTTTGTTTCCTTGACTGAATATTGCATTTAGCAAGGGTGTTATAAGAGTTAATAAATATTATATTCAAACACAATTATTATGTTTCATATAAACCCAACATCACTGTTATTTACACCTTTTGTAAAATAAAACATGTATTTCTTTTTGTCCTTCAGAGGAACATCCTGAGCTCGGCCTGACTTCCGAAAGAAAATATTTGCATCCTTGATTTCTCAAAAAATTTGCTCTAAGTTTATAAAATACAGTTATTATTGGCAATTTATTAGAATTTTAACAAAGAAATTCTTTAAAATTCGAGTATGAATGACAAAAATTTGATTAAAAAGTAACATTTTTGTTTAGGTTTTTAGGTTTTATAAACATTTTTAAGTCCAAATAAATTTTTTTATTTTATTTGCTAAGCATAGAAAATTCTTTTATTTTGCAACTATAGCCTATGCTCAGCATAGAAACCTTTCTTCCTCGCTCCCAAGTCTTATGCTAAGCATAACACCTCTTCAATCTTTAAGTGGCTATGTTATGCTCAACATAAGATATTCTCTTAATTTCTCCGGAGTTCTATGCTGAGCATAGTGTGCTATCTCACTCCACGCAGATATGTTATGTTGAGCATAGCATCTTCTCTTTCGCTCGCCCACGATCTATGCTCAGCATAAGATGCGGGCGAGCGAAAGAGACGTTCCTATGCTCAGCAAATGTGATTTTTTGGTGAGCATTTCTCAGCGAGCATGTTAAGGTGAGCAGATTTTTGCGAGCAATATTAAGATACATTGTATGATGGCGAGCACTTCTCTAATATGAGGAATTATTTTTGGCGAGCAATATTATGATAGATTGTACGACGGTGAGCACTTCCTTAATATGAGAGATATTCTAATACTATTATTTTTTGGTTTTAGGAATGAAGGTGTGGCAACACATTGACGATTGAGTTTATAATCTCAAATACATGAGAAAAGTACAACTTGTTTTATGTTGTTTTTTTTTAGTTCAACTTTATGAGCCAAATTGAATTGAATCAAGATTGTTTGATTCAAACAATTTTTTAGTGTCGAAGCTTGACTATTGAAGAATTTTGAATCATAGTTGCCCATTCTGAAACAACTTCTATTTCGGAATGGGACTCTAAAAAAAAATAAAACAAAAACATATATTTTTCACAAAGAAAATAAAAAACAACTACTTTGTGGACCTTGGTGTGAAGTCCAAATGTCAGTTTTCTCTTGACATTGTACACATTTATAACTTGAAAATTGTACACTGTACACATATGTATGAACGTAAATCAAACTACAAATGTGGTTTTATTAGATGCCACACTTGAAGACACTAGACTTCATAATTATAGAGACACATTTTTTTTTCAATTTTGTTCTCGCGCACCCGGACGTTAGCGTCGACGCTAATGCCCTAGTGCCCGAGAAAAGAATCGAAAAAAACATGCACGGGTGCCCGAGAAAAAAAAAATTTGAAATTGTTTTATTGGGCAATTTTTTTTTTTTTTCGAAATTTGTTTTTGGGCAATCAGTGATGTCTTAACTTTTTGCTGTTATTCGTGTGTATGATTCTCTCATTCATTTAATTTTGCACATTGGTTGAAATTTTGTTGAATGCTATATTAATTCATAAACGTAGATCAACAGTGCCTGACTACATTCTGGAGGACTATAGGAGTGATTCAGCTGGCAGTGACTAGCGATCACATCTGAACTCCATCCGAATTGCATTGCATAGTTTGCTTCATTTTCGCATTCGCATTAGTGGTATCAGAGCCTACCTTGTCATAATCTGACGTAGCCAAGAAGCTATCAGATCTAGGAGGCCAAGCATTCAGATGAAAAATTATCAACAAGAGAACAGACTTCAGAAGCAATGGTTGTAATTAGTAGCATGCAGAGCAAGATATGCACAATCATTCAAGATCATACATTATGAAAATGACATGTGCTACAAAATCATCTATTGGTTTTCTCTGATTCTTCAAGCACTGCATGTAGATCCATGCAGTGCGTTGACGTGAGAGAAATACAGTTCTCTCACGAGTAGTGTTTCGCTTGCTAGCGAACTTGTGGATCCTGTGGATCTTGCTTACAGAACTCGTCTCGCACACAGGCGGACTTCTTCTCTATATTTTTTGTCTTGATTGCTTACTAGCATCAAACTACTTTTCTATATGTCTGTGTATCAAGTATTATCCAATAAGTATATAGTCGCTCTATGTAACTTCTAGATTAAGTAACTAAACATCTACAACTAATTAGAAAATTACAAGAGTGGCAGATTAGCCACGACATAGAGTGTATCTGCTGACGTCATGCCATCAGATCAGATATCTATACTTCTGGGTACTTGCATGATCTTGTTGGTACTTCATGGAGCGTGAAGGCAGAAAAGGTTTCGCGACGTTTTTCGTGTCGCGTCGTTTGGTTCGTCATCGTCTTCTGACTTTCTCCTGCTGGACCGCAAAAGATTCTCATTCACAAATCTTTCATGTTTGTGTCTTCTCGTCAGGTGTTCGCGAATCTTTCGTGCTTCGTATTCGTGAACATTTTCATCTGGCAGAGGGCTGAAAGCTAGCAAAGCTTTGTAAATAGAAACATTTTTTTTCTTCAATTGACACATTGTGATTACATTTCTATGAGAGTTTCTTATAATACAGCTTGAATTTAGTAGTATATGATAATTTACTGATGTATATGTTTCTTTTAGATATAAATGTAACTTAAAATTTTAAACATACATTGGAAAGTTGTGTATGTTATTTGGATCGACACTAATTTTAGATATGATTACATCTGATTTCCAAAAAACATCCATCACAACCCCCTTAAGCTAACTTCATCTGAATTATAAGTTCAATATATATGATACTCAAGAACCAAATTTATTTTGAATTTACAATTATATTGGGTGCTCAATATTATAGCTATTGGAAAAATCATCAATAAATTTTAGAAACTATATTGTGGTCACACGTTGATCAAATTTGTCTTGTTCGGCTTATAGTTGTATTGAAATGGGATTTGAACTAGGAGAAAGTGTGGAAAATGGAATAGACTTTTAAAATTCCCAATACTTTGTATTATTTTGGATTTCAATATTCAAAAACATCTTTGCATGTCTATTGCCTATTGGCTTGTATATATTTGCATGCTTTTAAAATTTTCATAATTCGTCGATTTTGTATCGTGACAAATTTGTACTCTTCTATAAAACCATTGGAAAAGTTGAAAAGCTGTTCTTTGTGCTAGTTTCACCATGTTGTGTACTTTTAAATATTTCACCATCTTGTCAAGCTTTTTCCAAACTTCTGCTTTGAGTAGCCAAGTAGAACCTTGTTCTTCAAAATCTTGAGTTGCAGCTATTATTTCTTTCCAAACTGAGTATTGAGTTTTTATTCTTTTCTAGAAAATTTGATAAAAATCTACGACCTTTGGATCCTCCAATGTTCGAATTGCATGGAATATTTCTTGATTTACTTGAAAGCTTATCGTCTTTTTTAGTTTTAATATGGCCTTTATGTAAGCCTACTTTAGACAAAACATTCTCTAATCTAGAAATGGCTTGCTTCGAAGTTTACTCTAGCTTGGTATTCCATGCAAAAAAGATGTGAAGATATAATACTTTTCTATTATATGCACCTTTGCATGCAATGCACAAATACATCGAACATTATGAATAGGAAGCGGTAGTACAGGTTTCCAATTTGGACCTTCTCAATCTCTTGATATTCCTATGCTCCTTGTCATGTCTTTTGTTGTCTTCATGTAGTACAAACAAGGGTGTTTTGAATTAGCTCAATGGAAAATATTGAACCTTTGTCTCTTGCTAAATGTCATTCTATGTTGAAATTGCCAATTCTAGGAGCATTGAGTGGAACTCCCTCCATGTGATTTTTGATGATGGCAGGATATGATATTCTACAAAATATTCATGAGAGAATGTCATGGTCCTCTTTCAACACCTATAAGAGAAACATAAAATTGTTTTATAATAATATCAACATAGAGAAGATTATCCATATAGAATATGTAAAAGAGCAACTATACTTGAAAAGCTGCCAACCACTATATATCATTCTCTGATTGAACACTAAAGTTGACGCCTTTCGGGTGTTTTAAATTTGAAATTCATGACCATATGACTAACTCTCTCTAGTTTTTGTCCCTTTATGATTTCAAATTAACTTAAGAACAACTATCAACGTGTTATTGACATTCTCATTTGTAATACCATAAAATTATATTATGAATGTTTGCATGCCTTGGCTTAACATGTCTTGTTTTCTTTTAAGATGAAATGGTTGTGGGATTGGAATCTTTTTTATACTTAGATGTGCAAATGCTTCCTTTATCATTTTAAACATTGTGGCATATGCTTCTCTACTGATGCTAAAAAATCACATGCCCCTTGAACTAATGTAATGTTCAATATTTTTCCAACTTCATTCATAATGATATCAGTAATTGAAGCCTTAATTTTTTTCATTCTGTTATTGTTTATCATTGATTTCATGGACTTAGAAGTTAAGTAGAACCTAATAATTTTCCAATGGAAATATCATCGGGCAAATGGCCTTCAACAACCAATGTAGCTCTGCATAGCAAATATCATATTTAGAAAATAGTTAGTAAAGATTAGGAGATACATTGTATTGATTACAACACATTGCTAAAATTCAAAGAATTGGAAATAAATAACTGATACAACTAGTAATTGCATTGAATCAAAAAGTTCAAAGAATATCAATACAAATAAGCTAGAACTTACTTGAATGCGGGAATTCTTCATTTTTGGTAATCTCCTCTAGATTGAAGATCACAAATATCCCTTTCTACTAGTCTCTTTCTCTTGTTACTTTTTGCCTTTTTATTTAGCAAACCTATATATTTAACCAGAGAAATATGAGATACACATGGATTGAAATGTAATTTTCATCTCATCATTACTAGTTGTAAAATCACGTAAAGAAGACTGTAATAATTTAATCTCCTTATCGAGGATCTCATTTTCCTCCAAACAAGTTTTCAATTTTATATATTTTTCTTGGCACTCCTTTGATATTTTCTTAAAATCCTCTTCTAAAAGATATATTCTTTGCATTGAATGTGCATTGCCATAGGCTTTCAAATTCTCATAGTAATCTAAAAGACCACTTTTTTCCATGACACATATAAATTATTAATTGAGTTGTTGAATGAAATCAAAATTTTGCAATAAATATGGATCAATATGATACAATGTTTCTGATGACCATAAATCTAAATGCTTTAGCTTTTCCTTCATGTAATGGATCATATCAGAAGTTCATAATTTGGATTCTTTAGAATTTCTTGTCCTAAGTGGAGCATACTTTGGTGAAAGATCCACATGAAGATAATAAAGCTTAGTCATCAGTAAAAAAGTAGTAACAAATGCATATGAGCATTCATTGAGAAGTTTTCACATGTGTGAAGCTACTGCAAGTACAAAGGATCAAGAGAATGAATGATTGCACACTAAACTAGCTTCTAGTCCAGAAACAATGTGACGGAAAACATTGGCAAGCTAGTTAGCAACAAGGCAAGAGCATTCATCACAATCTAACTATCATTACACATCAAATAGATCAAATGGAATCTTTACTTGAAAAGTGTATTCTTGAGGTACAAAGCCACCTGATTTATACTACAAGAGGCCTTCCAGAACTCATGGAGAGAGAGATCAATCTACGTGCCACATTGCCTCTACCTCTCTACTAGATAACAAAAAGAGAAATGGATAAGAGTTGAGAATATATCTTTTTGAGAATCCTTGACCAACAAGAATAGCCTCACATGCTTCTTGATAGGTTCTAGACCTACACATCACTATGAAGACTAAAAATGTAACTTGACTCTAATTGACAAATTACTTGACTAGTCTATCTCAAGTTTGGACAAATCCCAAAACTTGAATCTCTAAGTTTAAGATTATTTTATTTTACAGTACTTTCACAATGCTTAAAATAGAAATAATATTTACAATATTAAGGATCTGGAGACCAAGCCAAGATTTGACCTATGCCTTTTGAAGCAAACTCCATAATCTTGAGTAGATGTATCTCAAGGTCCTTTTTTTTCTTTTTTCAAACATGGATATTTGGATTTTGCGTGCCTTGACTAGGTTTATATACACGGCCCTAGTTATGGTGAGCCATATCAAGAAGCCTACAAGATTCCAAAAAGGTGTGATGTCCTCAAGGGATGCTTCATCACATATTTTAGTATCTTTTACATTGGGCTCCATAGGAGTATCTATGCCTTTACAATCTTGCAGTTAAACATTTTAAGCATAGATCTTCCATAACTTCCTTGAGAAATGAAAGCTATATCATTAGAGACCTTGATCTCTAATCCAAGTACATGATGCAAATAACCAAGACCTTGCATTTTAAATTCCTTTCCAGAGGAGATCTTGGTAGCATTTAGTAGATCTATGTTACTACCACATAAGAGAATATCATCAACATAGATAAGTAACATGATCAAAATCATTACCAACATTTCTAAAGTATAATGATGAATCATATGAGCTAGACTTGAATCCAATAGAGAGAAGATAATCCACATATGAAGGTTCTTCAATGGTGGTGTGAGATGCATGTAGAGAACTCCCATCCTCCACTTGCTTGTCTTTTTCCAAGTAGGTGAGTCTTCTAGGCTTGTATCTCTCTCGGGTGGATCTCCTTGGAGTCATTGGTAGACTCAACTCCTCTTGAGTTCTTGGCCCCAACAAGTCTTCATTTTGAACAATACTTGGTAATAATACTCCTTCTTGATGGATGAGCTCTTTGGATTCTTGCACTTTGTCCTCATGTACATTTGATCTTCATGGAGGTCACATCTCTACTTATCATAGTTTGATTTGTAGAAGGAACAGAGGTCTTGCTTGAATAGCCTATCATAATGTCTTTCAAAACATTTTTGGGTCTATCAAGCTTGAATAATCTTCCAAATCGTGAGCATGATGCTACAACATCACCATCTCTTATGATCAAGTAAGTTTCATTTCTAAAATTTACATGTAGACCCTCATCATCGAGTTGGCCTATAGTTATTAGATTTTTTGTCAAATTAGGTACTTAGAGCACATCATTGAGATTTAGCTTATCTAAATATATGCATCCTATGCCTTCTATTATGCATTCTTCATCATTTTCCATGTAGATGCATTTTCTAGGTCCTTTGTATGGTGCTAGATTAGAAAAACGATTTCTATCACTACTCATGTGGGAAGAGGTCCCACTATCAAGCCACCATACATTAGAATGCTTAAAAGAGGAAGATGAAAAGTTAGACATCATAAGTGAATCCTCCCTATCACAAGGAGATTCATCTTCACAAGTGATGTTGGCTTGCTTTTTCCTTTTGTAGCATTGGGAGGCAAAATGCCCCTTTTTGCCACATAAGAAACAAGTAACCTTGTACTTGTTCTTCTTCACATTAGATGAGCTTGGTTCCTCCTCGGATGTCTTCTCCATTGCCTTTGTGTTGTCCTTGGAGCTCTTGCCATTCTTATTGTCTTTGCTCTTCCCCTTGAACTTGGTGAAGTGTGCTTGATCACTTCCTCCATCCTTGAGAGATAATCTTTCGAATCTTGCCACTCGAGTTTGATGCCTATGCTCCTCGGCTATCAAGACTCCTTGTAAGGCTTCTAAAGGGGGTAGATCCTCTTTGATTGCATATGATTGAACAATGGTATCAAAATCCTCACTTAAGCCATTTAAAATAACTTGAACAATTTCTTTGGATTTGATGGAATCATCTATGCAAGAAAGATCTCTATGGAGATCCTTGACCCTAGAAACATAGGATGAGGCACTTCCATTCTTGTTTTGAAAACTTTGGAAGATCACATTTCTAAGTGTAAGGAATCATAAATGGATTGAAGAGTACTCCATGCACTTTGGGCATTAAGACATGAGCTAATCTCTCTTAGAACTTCATTAGAGACATTTAGCTTCAAAACATGAAGAGCAACACATGCTCTTTTCTTGAATTTGTGAATATCTTGAGGATTACTAGGCTCCTCCTCATTCCCATTCACTATATCTATTAGATATTGAAGTACAAGGATATATTCTATCCTTATCTTCCATGTACCATAGTTGGTAGAAGTCAGTCTCTCACTTTGGTCTAATAGATAAGATCCACTTGTGGTCATATCTTGGAGATTGATTTTGGCTTACAATAAGAATTATTGCAGAGGTTCAATCCAATCAATTGAAATCTTAAGATCTCAATGGAATCAAGTACTTATTGACTTATGAACTTGAAGATAGCCAAAAATGACAATTTCTAGGTGGTAGTCAAAAAATGCTCTCTATTTTTCAAAGCAAGAGTGGATGAAGAAAATCTGAGTTCACATGTGTGAAATAGCTTGAAAAATTTAGATTTATCATTTAATAAGTTTCATCCATACATAGGATCAAAGATCCAAACAATGCTTCATAGATTGAAGAAAATTGGAAATAGTCAAATCTTGCTATTTTGACTCCTACAAAATAGGATCCAAGATAGTACAACCTTCAAGCATGTAAAACACTGGTTTTCTACTTCAATATGCCTCACTTTGAATGCCAAGAACTCTCCTTAGGGTCCACCAATCCTCTTGAGATCACTTGCATCACAATCTACACTTGATTAGCTCTCCATACATATGCAACATGGATGGAAAAGATGAAAAGTAACATAGCCACCACTCTATCTTGATTAGAGGCCTCACACGTGCTGCTACAATAGGCCGTATAGCTTTGAAATCAGAGAAAAAGATACATCAATGAGTGATGAAGATAATGGAACTTGTTAACTCAAAATTAAGCGCTAGTAAGAGGCAAAATTCCATCTTACAAAGCAATGATTAGATGTGTATTTCCTATCCAAACTCTGATACCACGAGAAGTTTTCACACGTGTGAAGCTGCTGCAAGTACAAAGGATCAAGAGAATGAATGATTGCACACTAAACTAGCTTCTAGTCCAAAAACAATGTGATGGAAAACATTGGCAAGCTAGTTAGCAACAAGGCAAGAACATTCATCACAATCTAACTATCATTACACATCAAATAGATCAAATGGAAGCTTTACTTGAAGAAGTGTATTCTTGAGTTACAAAGCCACCTTATTTATAGTACAAGAGGCCTTCTAGAACTCGTGGAGAGAGAGATCAATCTAGGTGCCACATTGCCTCTACCTCTCTACTAGATGACAAAAAGAGAAATGGATAAGAGTTGATAATCTCTCTTTTTGAGAATCCTTGACCTATAAGAATAGCCTCACATGCTTCTTGATAGGTTCTAGACCCACACATCACTATGAAGACTAAAAATGTAACTTGACTCTAATTGAGAAATTACTTGACTAGTCTATCTCAAGTTTAGACAAACCCCAAAACTTGAATCTCCAAGTTTAATATTATTTTATTTTACAATACTTTCACATTCATTACAATGCCTAAGAATGAAACATAGGATTTAATGACAAAGCTATTGCACTTTGGTTGTCACAAAGTGAGTTGGGCATTTATGAGTCGGTCCTAGAATTTCCTCAATTAAAAGCATGGACTTCAAAATAATAATGGCTAAGGCCTCAAGTGAGTGCTTAAGTATTCTAAATGGCAAACAAGCAATGAGCTTCATGCATTTTGATGAGTTTTTTTTTTGAGAGAGCTAATGTTGCACTCAAGTTTTGAGCATTTATTTGGAATGCAAGGCTAATGTAGTTCACAAGTAATCCTAAAAGTTTTCAAAAAATGTTAAGTGTGTAGATTCATCTATCTTGGATGTTTGAAGGTAAATTGAAGATGTAACTTGATACCAAGGAGCTATTCTTTTGATGTCCTTTCACTAGAGTATGCATAGTGCCCATCCAAGAGTGCAAGTTTAGTGAGAGATTGTCACTCTCTTAGATGGGCACTTGGCATTAGGCTCCCTTTAAGTTTTAAATCCTCAAGGCCTTTTGATGTGGCATTCAAGTAAGATCCTACCTTAGTGAAGCTGATAATCAAATGATTATAGGCAACTCCTTGCACACACTCATATTGAAAGGTTTTTTTAGTCATTACTTTCATACATTAACATTTATATTTGATAAAAGTTACATTCCAAATGCAATATTTTGAGAAAATTTAGAACTTTTTTTTTATCTCGTATGAGGTTTAACTTTCAAAATTACTTTCAAGTAGAAGTGTAAGCTGTAAAGCTTGAATTTGTGTTTTAATTAAAATTTAACATGTTGAAAAGCAGATAGGCCTTTCAATGCATTGCAAGGTAAGAATTGATGCTTTTCTTTGAAAGAAGATAGGCGCCTTTGACATGCATTGCACCTTGCAATGCCCCGTAGTTCTACTCGCTTACGCTCCTCACGTCATCAATGATATTATAAAATATCTATACAGAGAGAGAAGAGATAAGTTGGGAAGTTAAGATTCACGTTTGATTAGGCAAAACAGACCGCGGTCTGGGCTCGAGAGACCCCGGCGAGGATTACATCAACAGCGCATTAGAACCGAGTATTGTGCTTCTTTTGATGTGTTTAGAAGATTGAAAGGCCTTAGTTGGGCGGCTGCAATCATCGTCAGCTTCTAAAATCCGTTTAATATGTGCTGTGTTACAAAAACAAGGCGTTTAAGAACTTTAGGTTAGCAGTGAGTGATAGCATAGATCATGATTCATAGTACATATGGTGGACTCGTAACTAAGAAACAATCAGACAGCTATAACATAGTAAAATACCTTCGCATAAATTAAATGAAAGGACACTGAAAGTGTTGACTATCCTATAGCTATTAGGCTACTACAGTTTCAAGGAAACATTCTTGTTTGCAAATTGCAACACCCCCCTCACCTGTGGCAAATTGTGAAACACATCAGAGTAGAGATAGAAACTAATTGCCTACCAAATTTCAAATCACTATAAGACTCCTCCATATAAAATCTTAGGCTTTCACCCATGAGTTGTTAAAAAGCCTACAAATTTTTTTTAATAGGCTTTGTGTTACGTTAAAAAAAATGTTTTTGGCAAGCACTGATCTGGATTTTCTTAACCTTGTACATCAGCATTTGTCCGAGAGTCGTCATGCTGCCATAGATGCAACAACAGGATCCGTGCATCGACAAGTGGGACAGCACACATAGGATGGCTTAGGTCCTAACTCCTAAGGGCGTGAGGCTTGAGCTGAGGAGGAGGAGCAGGAAAGGAGAGGATCATAGGATGGAATCCGATGGATGAGCATTGAGGATGCGGGAAGAAAAGGACGAAAGGACTCCGAAGATGTGCGTGCGTTACGAAAGAGGAAAGAGCAATCGCTGTGTTCCCTGCTCATGGTGGTAGTGGTCGCATGCTGCAGATAAAGAGTAAAAACGTACTACAGGAGTGTGAGCGCTGATTAGTCTTTTTACGTACCACGGAATGTATGAGTATCGCTAGGAGTCTAATGGTATGCTTCAGATTCAAGGACAAACTTGGCCAGATGCTAATTAAAACCCAGTTGCAGCCTGCGACTCTTTAAATGTTACACACGATCTTTCACCGCGATCGTCTACTCATAGTAACTAGTAGTCTCGACTGTCATACCCTCTTCCTTGCTGTTACTGCCTCTAAAATCTAGATCGCCTACTGGCGTTGCTAAATCCGTTGTCAGAATCATAGAATGCAACAAGTTGAGCTGTTGAGGCTTACTGTCTCAAGTGTCCAGTGTCAACTTGTCTCAAGTCTCAATATACGAGAGAGAGATTTTATTTGTTTCCCTTGCCAGAGAGAGATTCGATTACATCTCACTCACAGAATATTTATGCACACAACATACTTGAATAGACTATATACACTGCACGAGGTATTAGTGTATCGAACAATCTGCTAGATGGTGTGAGATTCTGCTAGATGGTGTGAGATTCCGAGAAGCTAGATCAGAGAGCTAAATATTAAAAAAGTATGTCATACTATCGGCTGAGTGTTGAGTGATCCGTAAATAGAAAGACAGTGGTATGTCGTGATTATAGAAAGCTGGAGATTCATAGTATCTAGGCATTCACTTAATATTAGAGGAAACTTCCTGTTGTTTTTATTAATAAAGGATGAGTTTTAGATGGGGAAACCCATCAAAATGCATGTAGAAAGTATAAAGGCCATTAGGCAAATTGAGATATTGTATATCAAATATAACAAAGTATTAATCTTACAAAGTAGCTATAGAAAGGCCTACTCCTTGATGTAAGTCGCTAGCTAAGATAGTTGGAAGTTTAGGTAGTGCATGAAGCTTTGAAGCAGCTGAAACAACCGTTCCTGCTGCAACTATGGCATGTCGAAGTATTGCAAGTGCTTGAGTGCATTGTAACGTGGTAGAAACTCTTTGACGATAATAGGACATAATGATAGATAAAGGTGAGGCACCACGTACTTGGAGCTTCGCTGCAAAACCAAATTTTTTCCATGCACATAATCTTAAAATTAGATATAAAGACCATGCACATGCCATTGTAGCTCCAATTCTTTCAAACGTACTGTCGCTAACAACGAAAAAATGCAAAAGTGAATTTCAAGAGACGAAGAGTCGAAGGCTCGTAGACACAAGTTGATAGAAAATCATCGAATTCCTTACACAGACACCTATAGGTTTCAAAGGCAAAAGGAATAAAGTCTTTTCCAAGAGTGCGATGTGAATAATCTCGCTCTTTATTTTGAGCCGCATAAAAAACAGTGGCACCTTGAGTAGTTGAAGCACGATGAATGAGATCTGGCCTGAAGGATCAACAACAACACGTCATCCCCAAGCGTGCGAATCACCTCGCGTGAAAGAACAAGATCAACTTGAGGCTGAGATGAATATGAATCAGACACAGACAAGATGTGGGTCTGCTCCTGGACAACATGAAAGCCACATTCATGTGCAATAGATGCTAGTACGTCACGAATGGAATCGTGAGTCACGATGCGATCCCCGCCAAAAGGGCAACGCATGAGATGAGTGCTAAGAGAATCAAGAGGGTGACCATAGGAACATTTTGTGAAACCTGACAGCACTGGATGAGGGAGACCCAATCTAACCGCAGAGTAGTGACAAACATCTTTGAAAAAAGATGCAAGAGTGGCACAACAGGGCTCACAAGAAGCCAAGCACCAGCATCTGAGCCCGCACAAGACAGAAGACAAGTGCGAGTCTCGTTAGAAGGTGAATCACTAAGCGAAAGCATGTGAGTGGAACTGCTCCAAAAGATACTTTTGAAAATGAGCCCACTAATGGGTGAGAAAAGTTTCAAAGAAAGACAAAGAAGCTCGCATAGGTGGAGGGATGAGATCCTTGGCCGCAGGGAGATGTTGTTGAAAAGGAAGATTGCTTATTTCCACATGAGCTACTGAATCAAGAAGAACGTGCTGGTTGCCCTATTGAAACTGAGAGATAAGTGCAGAGGCAACAAGGGTAATAGAAAAGCAGCTGGAGCAATAGAAGCTGTGTAAATAAGACCAACACCTTTTACATGGATCAACCCCCAGGATTTGTCTCGAATTTACTTCCTGACTATGTATGCAGAATGCATAGAAGCATCTACAGTCTGAAGCAATCAGCCCGACAATGGTACAAGAAGAAGGATCAGGCCCTGAAGTCATTGGGATTCAAGCCTATGTTGGCTGACTCCAATGTGTATGTCAAAGTTACAGATGGGCAGATCATCATAGTGGCTGTATATGTGGATGACACTCTGATACTTTGCAGGAGTGAGCAGCTAATTGCTGAAGTAAAGACAGACATCTCGAAGCATTTCGAGATAGTGGATCTGGGAAAAGCCAAGTGTTACCTAGGCTTACAAATTGAAAGGGACTATGAGGGAGGCAATTTATACCTTCACCAGTCCAGATACACCCAGAAGATCCTAGAGGACTTTGGGATGCTGAACTGCAAATGAGCGAACACTCCAATGCTCGCAGGAACGATGCTAACAAATAACGACTGTCCAAAGACTGAGGAAGAAAGAGAACAGATGCAACTCACTCCCTACAGAAGGCTGGTAGGTTCACTGATGTACCTTGCAGACAACACACATCTTGATATTGCTTATGCAGTATTCAGGATGAGCCAATTCTGCACGAATCCAGGCTCGACACATCGAAAGATTGCCAAACAAATTTTGCAATATCTTCAATTAACAAGGGATTATGGCTTGTGTTATTTTTGTGGAGCAGGTCTCATGATACTTTTCTACAATGACGCTAGCTGGGCATCTCTTAGGGACGACTATAAAAGCGTCTCAGGAGGATGCACCATCGCATCAGGAGCAGCAGTTCTCTGGGTCAGCAAGAAGCAGACCATTTTAGCCTAGTCGTCCTACGAAGCAGAGTACGTAGCAGCAGCAAAGATGGCCAATGAAATAATTTGGCTAAGGCAATTCCTGGATGAATTGGGCGAAACAAGAAACGAGCCATTGGTCTTGCAGATGGACAACACCTCTGCGATACACCTGACAAAAGATCATGTGTTCCACTCAAGTATCACTTGATTAGGGATTTGATTGAAAGGAAGATGATGCAGACCACCTTCATAGGAACAAAAGATATGGTTGCTGACATCTTCACTAAAGCTCTGGACAAAGGGCTCTTTGAGAGGCAAAGGAGCAGTCTCGGGATCATAAAGCTACCATGCTTTGAGAGGGATCTAAAGAAACAAAGTGTTTCTGATTACAAAGCCTTGCTAGCTTTCAGCCCTTCACTCAACGAAGATGTTTGCGAGCTCTAACATATGAAGACACGAAACATGAAGAGTTTCACGAACACGAAAGTCAACGGAGACGAAGACGAACGATTCGCGAACACGAAGGATCCACGAATGAGATTCCTTCATGGTCCAGCAAGAGAGAAAGGTAGACGAGGTAAATGAAACCAACGGTGGAAACGAAACCCGTTTTGTCCTCACGCTCCTAGGAGTACCACCAGAGATCACACAAGTACCCAGAAGTACAGAGATCTGACCTGATGGCATGATGTCAGCAAATACTTCCTAGGTCGTGGCTAATCAGCCACTCTTGTGATTATTTGGTTAGTTGTAGATGCTTAATCACCCTAATCTTAGATTTGCACAGAGAGACCGTACTTACTGAATTATGCTCGACACATATCAGAACATGATACATAGAGTGTAACTAAGAGAAGAGACACCCAAGAAGAAGTCTAATGCTAGTAAGCAATCAAGACGAACACGGACAAAAGCTCCGCCTGCGTGTGAGAAGATAATTCTGTCTAGGATCAGAAGATTCAATTTGTCCGCTAGTGAAGCGAGTCTACTACTCGTGAGAGAGCCGTGCTTCTCTCACGCCAATGCACTGCATGGATTCGCATGCAGTGCCCTAAAGAAATCAGAGAAAATCAATATAGATTATTTTTCTGGTTGTGTCTGATCTTGGATGTCGATTGGTTATGTTGTTTATTTTAATATGTCTGAGTTTTCTTGTCCCCTTTGAATTCCGCACCTTGGTTGAAATGAAGTCGAATGCTATATTAATTTTATGAACATAGATCAGTAGTATCTGACTACCCTCTGGAAGATTGTAGGAGTGTTTCAGCTGGCAGTGCCCAGCGAACGCATCTGAACTCCATTCGAATCTCGAAAGAGAGTCGCAAATGTTTTGTGAATTTTCTTCTCACGATTCTCATCGTTCGTATCGGAGCACCGCTCGACTCCCAACAAATATGGCCCAGTTTTGAGCTACGGTGAAGAAGTTATGCGGTCAAAATTTTGGTCGATCAACACTTGGTCAACCCGATATCTATTTCAAATAGATATCGGGTTGACCAAGTGTTGACCGGGTGAACTGGTCAACTGCGTTTGAAATTGATATCGGGTTGACCAAGTCTTGACCGACTCGGGTCAACTGCGCTTGAAATAGATATCGGGTTGACCAAGTGTTGACTAACCAAAACTTTGACTGGCCATAACGTCTTCACCTTAGCTCGAAACTGGGTCATGTTGTGTGTTGTTGAAAAGCTCTCGTCGAGGGCTTTCTAATGGCACCATAATCGTCTCAATCCGAGCTACAGTTCGAAAGGTCAACTAGTCAACTACGCTTGAAATAGATATCGAGTTGACCAAGTGTTGACCAATCAAAACTTTGACCGGCCATAACTTCTTCATTGTAGCTCAGAACTAGGTGATCTTGGTGTCATTGAAAAGCTCTTCTCGAGGGCTGTCTAATGGCACTGTAATCATTTCAATCCGAGCTACCATTCAAAAGTTATGATTTTTTCAGCCACAGACTACACTATGCACATAATAGCTAACCATCGAAGCCTGTGTGGGCAGGACTGCGGGCAGAAAAAGACTTTATTTTAATATTTTACATTGCGAAAAAATTGTCATCCTATGTGGCAATCCTTAGAGGCCCTTTCCAAGCCCAAATTTTCTCTAATGCTGAGAGAATCCTCTCGTGACAAGTCGAGCCTTTCTTCAGTCAATGCTTCCATCTGCCTTGAAGTAGACATTAGAATATGAAGTGCTTGGTTTATAGTCGTGATTGATAAGGAAAGTCTTGATCCTTTGAAACCACGCTCGAGCAAATTGCTTCAAGCCATAAAGTGCTTTATGGAGTTTACACACATGATTGTGTTTACCTTTGATATGTAACCTTCAGGTTGCGCCATGTAAATGTCCTCTTCGATAATTCCATTAAGGTATGTTGTCTGTACATTCATTTGTTGTCTGTACAGTGACATATTCTGCTTTTTACAAAGCCCAAAATCTGGGCAGAATATGCATAAAGAATCACGTATTATGGAAGGTGCCACCCGGAATTCGACTTTCCTAATTTTGGAAATCTTTAAGAGGCAAAATGTTCTCTGCCTGGCACATTTCATTGCAAAATGGGTGCCTTGAATTTTTTCACATGTACATTATGAAGCATAATAAATAGTTTGACTTTGACTGACCACTCTGGACGTGCCATGTGGCAACTGTACAGGCGCACAGGGCATAAAGCGTAGCATCTCCATTTGGAAACAAAGTACATTAATATTCTACTTTTTTAATTTGTTCACAACATGGGCATAATAGTCACAAGGTATGCATTCCGTACTAGGTAATGGCTATTGCCACATATAATTCTAGACCTGGGACTGAGCTACTTGGGGACGAGATTATGTGCGTTAATGGTCTGACCAATTAATAATTACTGCACGTAATTCTCTTTGGCATGATTTTTGTCTTATATTAAACTCAAATGATCACTCTCTCTTTAGTCTCGTAAGGCCCATATCTTTTTAGTATTCTTGAGAACTCTTGGTATGTTGTTGAGAGGTCATTTTGCTAGTCCACATAGTTGCTAGCATAATCAATGGTGCTCCAACAAGTTCAAGATCTCAAGCAAATTTGTGTCGGAGAAGTGTAGAGAAAAATGCACCCCAAATCAGAATTGTCATATAAATAAAAGTGGTGACGGATACATTCACATCACTTAGAGCTCGTATTTCCAAGTAGCTGCAAAGTCCACTACAGACAAGGCTACTGTAAACTAATGGAAGCCATGGTAAAATGTTGTGAAGTCTAAACTCCAATCAATAGAACCGGTGCATAAATTGCATATCTCCTAGAAAAAGTTGAGGACATATAATATGGTTGATTGAATGACATTTAAATGCTTTGCATCCAATGCTTTATTATTGTTTAAATGGGCAACAAAATTTGGAGCCTATATTATGCATAATTAAGGCTATTATAAAGTTTGTGTTCATATTTCTTGAAAATTTATGTTTTGAATTTTTTTTGATTGATTTAATTTCTTAAATTTGTTTGTAATAAAAGAATCTTTCTAATAGTCTCTTGTAATCGTATTTTTTGGTGGTTAATAATGCTAGAAGTAAAATGGTGTTTTCATTTTTGTGATTGTATGAAATTGTTAAATTCATGCTATTAAGAAAATAATTAACATTATTTGAAATGATAGATTTTTTTTTCTTTTTCACAAATCATCTAATCATAAGGAGTTTAAAACAACTTTTTTTTACAATCATTATTTATTTTATTGTATTTAAATATTTGAATGTTTACTTAGACTCCAAATATTTTTATAAATTTTTTTAATTTATTTTTTTAGCAAATATAAAAATTTTAAAAATATTGATTAGATTGTTTGCTTTGATTTTAAAAATATATTTTTTAATACAAACACTTTCATTTTAAGAAAAGTAAAATCTAAGAAAAAAATTTCAAAAAAAAAAATCAAATAAGTAAAAATAATTTCTTTACTTATTTGAGTGGTTGTGTGACTAGTGATTTATTTTAAATAACATTATTATTAAATATATGCGAATTTGAAGATTGTAATAATAAATAATAATATTTTAGCATGATTAAATTTTTTGACAAAATAAGATATTTCTTGAGTATTGGAATATATATTTCTTAAATAACTTTAAATATTGGCATTCTTTTAAAAAAAAATCAAAAATTATAAAACAGGGTCTCCATTTCATTTCCCTTTTTTTTGTCATCATGTTTAATAATTACATGTGGACTTTCACCATGACCACTCAAATATCATATATGGTGGTATGAGATTGAAGTTGCTCCTTGCTGTAAAGAATTTGTGATGATATATATATATATATTGCGGAGGACATGTGGCCATCTCATGAAATACCAAATGATTATGAAAATGCAGATGAACATGATATGTTTTTGTAAATTTGATGCAACTCATTCTTTTCATAATCACGATATCGATCAAGAAATTGTTGATGATATTATCAATCAAGACACATAATCATTATACGAACGTGTGCTAGTGGCTGAAATAGTGTAGGATGCTCCATGCAAAATTTAGGATGAGTTTCATATCATTGCAAGATGGAGATGAGAGAGTAAATTTCTCATTCAAGGTCAAGAAGAAGACCAATGGATCCAAGAAGGATCTTGCAAAGGAGGCCAAGGAGGAGGATCAAGCATCAAGCTCAAAGGCAAAGGACAAGTCAAAGCAAAAGTGCTTCTTTTGTGGAAAAAAGGGGCATTATGCATCCGAATGCTACAAGATGCAAAGAGCACAAGAGGAGGAGGAGGATGAAGGAGATATATTCTTGATGGCATATACATCCTCACCAACAAGCAATGGCAATTCAAGAGACACATGGTGGATTGATAGTGGGGCTAGCTCCCACATGACTTGTGAAAAAGACTTTTTCTCAACTTTACACTCATTCAATGATCCTAAAAATTTTCTCTTTACTCTAAGTGATGAAGAGTGTAGGATAGATGGTGTTGGTACTATCTCTTTGTATCTAGAATCCTCAATAAGTATGGATCTAGAAAATATTTTTGTACCATCAATCACCAAGAATATGCTAAGTGTTGATAAATTCTTGGAAACTGGATTGTTAGTAGACATAAAGTGGCTTGTTTCTTATCTTTAGGATTCATGGTGTTTAGTACTTTGTATGACAAGACAATGAAATTAGATGCTTTCAAATCTACATTTGTTGTTGACAAAGCGATTTCATTGGATAACTATTTTTGTAATAGTTTGAATAGAGTCATAAAAGTTGAAATATCATTTGTTTTGGAAATCTTTGAATCCACATGCTTTGTGCATGATCATTCCAATGTAAGGACCAAAGATTATCCTACTTCAATGATAGGAACAATGGTAATGTTTTGCTCTTCAAGTAAAGATTGTAGAATCTACATATTTTCCACCAAAGAAGTTGTCAATGGTGGAAATGTGATATTTCAAGAGTGGAAGATTTGTAAACTTGAAGAAGCACCTTTGGGTCAACACCTTATTCAATTCATTGATGGTTTGGAGTCAAGTCAAATGGAGGAGCAAGCTCAAGACCTGAGGACTCCAAGAAGAACCTTGAGTATCAAGATGGAGCCATGAAGGCTCAATCATGTGGATCAATCAAGGCTTCTTGTCTTTGGCAACATTATGTATGCAGAATCATGTAAAATGTACATAAGTGGGTCCCACATGTGTGAGGCCATGGATCCACATGGTAAACATGTCCTAGTATAGATTAGATCAAGTCTAAAGAGTAGGTTAAGTCAATTTGGTAGTGACTCCTAGTTTATAGGACCTAAATCCTAGATTTAAGGTCAAAATTCACCAACTAGCCACCTACTTGACATGACTCTAGGAAAAAGGCTAGGGTTGCAAATTAGGTCAAGAGAGCCAAGTTAACTTCCTTATTACAAGCTGGAGATTCACCTAACTTTACAAAGGAATTCACTTTTGCTATGTATTCCATCTCTCCATAGTGAGGAGATAGATTATTTTTGGAGCTCATTGGCAATCTCGCATTAGAGGAGTTCTAAATAAAAAAAAGACCCTTTGTAAAGATTCTTTTTATATTTTTTTCTCAATTTTTTCTTACAAATGGACTAATCAAAATACTCAAATTTGAAATCTACGTAACATAACTTTTTGAGTCCACATTTTGATTCCACACTAAAAATGGCATAACTTCTTAGTGGTAAGTCCGAATTTAGCGGAGTTTAGTGCATTGGAAAGCGCTCAACAAGGGCTTTCCAATGATATGTTAGATGACATACTTTTGAGCTACAATTAAAAGTTATGGCAAGTCAAAAGTATTAGTGTTATAATATTTTAATAATATAAACTACATCTTCCACGAATTCTTAAAGGGTCTTTTTGAGCTCAAAACTCCTCTAATGAGCTACTCCACATTGTACATTGAGTTTTTGTGACCCAAATGCAACCAAATCAATTTGTACTTGTTTTTCAGCTTGCAGGCTATACTACAGCCTATAGTACACACGTGCCAAGTCGGATTTAGTGATTGATCAATGCTATTGATTGTTCTTGCTTGTTGATTGTCACATTGCCAATTTAGATCAACTTTTTTGTGGTAGTTTTTTGGTAGATTATGAAGCAAGCATCCAATCACTCTTGTGGATCTTTTGTAGATCCATTTATGGTCCTAAAGTACAGTACTTTCACATAAATGGCCTCTATTATTGATATATAATCAGATTCCATGTCTTGATAAGCATATACATATGAAAATCTATTCGGAATCAATTATGTAGTATACCAAGGCTTAATGCACCAACATCTTTTCATCAGTGATGATATATACCTCATCATATTCATTGAAGAAATGAGCTATTTTCAAAAATTCTACCAAAAATATTTCCAAGGCTTATACCGTCAAAAGTCAACACCCAAAAAGCCTCAAGCCACTGACCAGCCTCATGTCCATTTTTTAGGCTTTTTTTAAAAAAAAAAAACTGTCCAAAGTATAGTCGGAAAGCCTGGATCTGCTTTCTTGTAATGTCACACACACTAATTTAGACTAAAACATGTGAACAAAAAGAAATTGCAATTTAAAATTCAAGATTCAGGTGAATTGACAAATAGCTGTCAAGATTTCTAAAAAGAGATCTCTTGGTCATTTCCATTTCAAAAGATTTTGAGTTTATAGTACATAGGATTCGCTGAAGCTCATTAGATGTTGCAAAAACTTTCACCTCCATGTCATCTTTCTAGTGATTTCTCACATTTTTTCAAACAAATTTACTTCTTTGTAATAATCTTTCAATTTTACAAAGGGAAGGCTTAAATTTACATCTAGGCTTTGAAGAACAAGTAAGACACTCTAGTTGAAGTCCAAAGCTTCCATGAGATAGATTTTTGTGTTTGGGATAGATTTGTGCTTTTGAAGGGTACTTGAGCTATGATAGGTGAATATTTAGCTATTTAACGTGTTTCTATCTATTTAATGATTTTGCCACCATGCTAGCAATTTTTAATCACCACATAACATAGTCTGCTTTAGGGAATTAGATTCAGGTATGATTTGTGAACTAGCAAAGCCTCCACAAATGTCGGATATTGGAGGAAAACTCAAACGACGTTATTGCTAACATTGAATGGTAGTGGTTTGCTCTTGACTATGGCGTCTTCACTGCTCTCTTCCTTGATTTAGCATGAATGACAATTTGTACATCATATTAAACAGGGCATGCCTCCCATCAAAAGAAGATATGATTCACAAGCTTTTTCTCACAAATAATGAAGCAATATAATATAGATATTTGGCATACTATGGTCAACACACGCCTGTGAAGCTTGCCTCAGGCTGCAGGCATGCTGCTCATGTGTACATTACATACCAGTAGTCCTTGCAGATTAAGTGTGGGTAGAATAACTCTTTGTTATTCTGTTCATACTCGAATCTCAAAGTGGCAAAGGAAAATAAATGCAGATCTGGCTTTGGTGGATGCCGAATGCCGTGTACGCTACCTCCGCCCCCCCTACCTCGGACGTTCCTATCCTGACCTTTATCTTTTTAAGCAAACTGTTGAGCAAGTACCGCGTGGAAGTTATACCAAGGCAACTGAATAACTACAGAAAACTAGTTTCGCTTTGGCCTGCCGCCTGCGCTCAAAGGTGGGAGATCCTTTCTCAGATTTTAGTACTGCTTGCTTGTACGAAGTTTGTTCATAAGTTAGATTTCTGAACTTGATTTTCGAGGAGCAACTCAAATAATAAACGTATATGGTTTGTTCTTGCTGAACTTTCTTTGCTTGCTTGTATGACGGTGTTTTGAGTTAGATTGCTGAACTCGATCTTCAAGCAGCAACTCGAATAATAAACGGGAGATCACTTAGTACCATGCGTAGGAGAATTTAGTTTCTCTTCCTACTTCGATGTAGATTATCCTACTTGATGAACAACACGACTACGTGTAAACGATGAAGCTTCGTGAGATACCCTTGAGCTCATTACCTTCTCCATCTGGACCGGTAATCTCAAATTAAATGCTTATATCAGATCTGCAGGGCGTCAGTTTATGTGAATATCGTACTTCGAAGCTACTGTACAGCTGTTGGAAACTGGGTTCACGTGACTGTGCATTCTTTCTGTGTGTTAACTCTTGATCTTCTGATAAAAGATACAATTGATCGGCTTTCTATGTCTTTTCAACTATAGCAATTCAATGATAACGAGCAAGTCTTCGAGTTAAGCTATACGATGCACCCTATGAATATATTTCTATATGTTCTTATCTGATTTTGCAGTTGTCCCCGCGAGTTGATTCAACCTTTGGTCCGCCAGTTGGTCATTCCTTTACTGACAACGATTTTT
This sequence comes from Diphasiastrum complanatum, assembly GCA_029204225.1. Lineage (NCBI taxonomy): Eukaryota > Viridiplantae > Streptophyta > Lycopodiopsida > Lycopodiales > Lycopodiaceae > Diphasiastrum > Diphasiastrum complanatum. Next base: position 52,845,928 of record CM055102.1, on the reverse strand, counting down.
TTCCGACAGCGATGAACTCTGATGCTTTGTTTACTTGCGGAGAGTTTGTGGAACACAGCTGTCCAGATATGGATGACATAAATAAGCAGAATTTCAGACTACAAAGCTATCTCAATAGTATTGTGGCTCCTTCTTTACTAGCAGAGCATCGACAAATCAGTTATCCGTTGACTAGTGATGTGTACAGCGAGGACACTATTGCTAAATTAGAATCTAGAAATACTAGAACTATGTTTTATCCATACTTTGCAGCTGTTAGAAAAAGGACAGCGGAATTTTCGAGTCTGCCAGAGCATTTCCAGACACAACAAGCCGGAAACGTGGAAGTTGCTCCAGGGCACTCCAATACATTAGGAGATTCTGCAGGTACACTTAGCATATCAGAAGCTGCATTTGGCTGCTCTGAAGATCTACATACTGATTATAAAGAGCTTGAGCACAATAGCTCAATTGATCTAAGCACTGCCAAGTCTACGTACATAACGGAGCCGGTGCTCTGTGTAGCTGATGCGCACAGAAGCTACAATGACCAAAAAACTGCAGAATTCTGTGTGTCAAATCCTACGCTTTCAGTCCAAAGAGAAAGAAATTTCTGTCGCTCAACTGAATTGGAATCGCCTGAAGTTTCGTTACTAGCTGCAAATAAGTCCAAGGAGAAACGACGCAAGCAACTTAGCAAACTTTCATCTCCCAAAGAATGCAATCGGCTTCAGTATTCCAGAGAACGCAGTGTAAAGAGACAAAAACTTCAAAACTTGCACGATAATGTATTTATGGTTTCCATGCCTTCAGATTTAAATCTAGATCTACATTGTCAAAGTCAAAGTAGAGCAGATGGCCCAAAGATATCTGAGACAGAACATCGGTTTGGCATAGCCGACCTTATCAAGGCTGCAGGTTTGCACTTTGTGGAAGATCAGAAAATTTCAGATCCAATCATGAAAGAGGAAAATCCACCAGATCTTAAGGACTTGGATAATTTCACCAATTCGGGAAAAAAAACTATGTCTCTATTGCGAAATGATCCAATTATCGAGAGCTTGGAGGAAAATACCGTGCAGCAATTCTGTGGTGACTTCAACCTCAACAGGATGACCTTTGGCGATAGTCCTGCCGACACTTTACTTGAAATGATTGTTGCAGCTGACGATGGTCTAGAAGCTAGTTCCAAGTATAATCAGCATGAGTTTGAGATTGAGAATTCGCTGATCATTAGCGAGACCTCAAACCAACGCGGAATAATCAAAGATCACGTTTTAAGAGAACAGAAAATTTTTCCTACTGAATCTAGTGGATCAAGCAACATGTTCAACCTCGACAAAGATAGAGAGTTATGTTACGCAGGAAGCTGCCAGGAAGTGGGCTCATCGCTAGAAAATATTCATATCCGGGAGGATTTAAGTGATTTAGAATGCAATGCTGGCATTATTGTAAACCTACCGAGCCAAGTAATTGATTCCTATGCGAACTTATACACAACGGGAGATTTCAGGTCATCAGTAGATGCGTTTGAAATCAATTCTGGACATGCACTTTTGGACAGCATACAAGCAAAGCGTACATTGAGAAGCACGCCTAAAGCTGGTACGAATGTTGTGAGGGGACAGTGGACGCCAGAGGAAGACAGGTCAATATGCGCCCTCTTAACTCGGTGTTTAGCATTAGCAGATGAACTGAACAGTACCTAGAACTAGTCTATGACATTCTCACAAATCCTATCATATCCTTCCGTACTTTGCAGATACCTTGTCGAACTTGTCAACAGATTTTCTCCTCAGAAGTGGTCGCTCATAGCTGCAAATTTGCCTGGTCGTATTGGGAAACAATGTCGTGAACGCTGGAATAATCATCTCAGGCCAGACATCAAGGTATTTATGTAAAACCATTTTTACAGAAAAGGCCTGGATGGATAGATGGATGTGTGTGTGTGTGTGTGTGTGTGAGAGAGAGAGAGAGAGAGAGAGAGAGAGAGAGAGAGAGAGAGTGCCATGGATGAATGAACCAGTTTGTAAACTATTCGATTTTAATGTTACTATCTCATGAAAGTGGGGTCTATATTGCAGGTTATAAGCTAAGTAGTTTTTCGAGTAAGAAAGAACTAGATGATTTTTTCCATTGCCATCTTTTGATCTGTTTTGCAGCGTGACGTCTGGAAACCAGACGAGGAGAGACTGTTAGTATCAGCGCACAATAGACTTGGGAATAAATGGGCAGACATTTCAAAACTCATCCCAGGACGCACTGAAAATGCCATTAAGAATCACTTTCATGCTACTGTCCGCAGGAAAAACATTCGCCGAAAGCATAGGAAAGTTATGGAAGGTTCAACAGAGAACACAGAGTCGACACCTAGGAGCACCGTTCTGCGAGACTATGTTCAAATGATATACCCTCAGGGAGAAGGTAAAAGTATGAAAATAAATCGACAGAATCCTGTAACTCTTGCACACGCATCTCCACAGACTCGTCATACAAATGATTACAAATCGCCTACACTGGATTTCAACTTGGATGTAGGCATGGGCCCGATAAGCAATTGCGGCAAAGCAAAGAATAGCGGTTATCAGTTAGATACTGAACTCTTTGCAGGAATGCATAACGAAGAAGTTGATGAACTGTTGGATAAAATGATGAAGGCGGGACAAGATGGAAGTGAAACTGAAACAACACCTTATGAATTTCAAGAAGCAGGATTCACAATGCAGCCCCTTCTGACATTTGGTCAGTTGCCATGCCATGAAAATGTCTCTCGGTATCTGTCCTGGGATAGAAGTGAGAAAGCGAATCCAATTTATCCAAAAACTATGTCGAATTCAGTATATGGATGGAATAATGGTCAAATACTCGGCTCCATTGCAAGTCATCATCTTAAAGACAATGCTACACTTACAAGCTCTTCTAATCTTCAATTTCCATGGTCCGTGCAGATACAGGCTAACATGGATGCCGGCAATAATTCTGAGCCTCTACTATTCTGTCTAAATAATCTCACAAATAAAATAGGTCTTGACAGTAACCCGGTCAGTGCTATAACTTCAAAAGTTGATAGAAGAAAAGTTGCACTAGAAGCAACTCAATATCTTCCTGATATAACATTTCTGCCTGAGGAAGCTTTAGATTCTCGGCGACTACCTCTACCAGTTTTGCAGGAAATTAAATTATGTCATCAACTTGATATGAAATTTTTGCAGGATGAGATGTCAAATATTGAGAAGGATAGTTTAATATCTTCAGAAAACGACAAGCTAGACGCGCTTTCATTAGGAGCTCCATTAAATTGCTTATCAGATTACTTCGTCATCGACTCAGATTACATTCCAAAGCGTGAAAGTTCAACGTCAGAAACTTCTGAATGTGGATACACTCCGACTAAGGGGAGCAGTGATCTCGAACAAATGCGAAATCATATTTCTGCCATGGCAACCAAGCCTAGCGATAGGTGCATGGATAACTATTTGACTTCTGCCAAGACGGAAAGTTCTTATTGCATGAAAAGTACATCAACACATGAAAATGCATTTGATGCGAGCCTTGGCGGTGGCATGCCTCCATGCCGTTTCTCAGAAATAGCAGAAGCACAGGGAATGACTACCGAAAACAGAAACGATTTTCCTGAATTGCTTCTTGAAGAGATTTCAGTGAATGATGTGTCAAATATATGTGATCAGAGCAAAATCCTGCGGCAGTCGAAATGCCCCATAACTTTGTATGAATGGCAGGCTGGAATGACCAGCAATATCGATCGGCCAGATATTTCTCAAGAGCTTGATCTTATCGAACTAGTCACAAGACAACTGGATACCGAGGATCTTCTATTTCAAATAATTTAATATCTAATATTATTCGTTAACAGATGAAAGATTGCAACTGAAATATTACAGCATTCCTGAATTAAGCCATGTATTACGAGAATGAGGTGATGTAATTCTCAAGCTCATTTAAACCTATTCCAATCTAAGTTATCCCCACATCTGTGTGATCCGAGCTCCCCTATTTTATGTCCTAGTCAGGAGTTCTCCAACTCGCCGCAAAAATGAGGACATACAAGAAAAATGCTCGGTCAAGATCTCGTCTGCAGTTGTGCCGGCACGTCACATTGTTGCGATGTTGCTTTACGATTTTGGAATTAGAACTTAATATGGATTCAAGAATGGTGAGTAGCTAAGAATGTTTCTGATTATCAGATAGAGAACAGATACAGATATAACATCTACGTATGAAGACGGCATTGTTAACATAGGGCTTACTTGACTACAATCTTTATCGACCGATTACGGTTGGAGCGTATAAGCGTGTGAAGGATTAGAGCATATCTTTAACGTCACGTATCAGGATCACGGTAATGCTAAGAGATTAATGGTTAGCATTCTTGCATGGAAACTTGAAAGTCAGGGCAGAGTTTTTCAATCAGTTACGAGTACTTTGCATGTTACGCGGAAAGGGTTTTTTCTCTAACACAGATGTTAGTGACTATTTCAACAAGTAATAGGACAAGTGACGATTTGCAAACATGTGTTAAATCTTAATATTGATATTTTTACCACAGTCCTACGATGCTCAAAGACGACTTTATTCTATGTATTTGTAATTTGGCGCTTACTATTTTACCTAATCAAGATGAGTGAGTGAGGGTGGCAGGAGAATCCAAACCGCATATACTACACGTATCGAAAATTTCCATCGTAAAAGTTACTCGAACCTGCATGCATGTGAATGTACGCTGTTACGAGAGATTTTCATTGGTCCACGTGTGATTAGGGTTTGATCAACCAGGTGTGTTTGATGTCCAAGTGTGTTTCAATTTATCCCATAAACTAAATGTCATATTGATTTAAACCCTATATATACCATGAGTTGATTCGTACCTTGTATATGCCGTAAGTGCCTTGGGATTGTGGAAACCTTGACTTTTAATATGAAAATCTTGTCAAGTTAGGGTCTGTCTGAGATTAGGAGAAATACCCCATTATTAAAGACAGTGTAACTGTGTTACATACAGAAATTTATAGTCTCAGATTGTACATATTATAGTGTTAAAAGACGAAATTTTCATCTTTGTCGCCCATCTATAGCCCATCGAACGGCCAAGCTGGGACTTACAATCCGTAGACGTAGCAGGAAAATCCTGCCGAGCACCGCAAGCAGCAGATCCTTGCAGCAGAGTCGATTCCGCAAGTAAGGTGGCTAATGCTAGAACGTCTAGCAGTTTAATTTTTATCAACTTTTATAGTATAATGCCTCGAACGAAGAAATCGTGAAGCTCAACAGCTTGTAGCTTGTTAATCCATTCTATTTCTCTTTCAGTCTATGAAGTTATATAGGATCTTCTTACTAGATGGAAGTGATTAGGTTGCGAGTTTATTCATGGGGGCTCCCATATTGTATAGCTTTTCTTTCAAACTAATTAAAGTGGAGTTCCAAAGATTACGTACTACATTTAGGGCCCTCAATGTGGCGTTATTAGCCAATCTCCTCCCTTCATGCCCTTCAATGTAGAAGAGGAAGCCCGCAAAACCAAACGCCTAGAAACCCGAGCATGGGCAAAGAGTTGGAATGGGAAGCTTTCATCTGATTCACAGTATAAATCTTTACAATCTGTGGACCAATGCCAAGAATAAGCATGTGCAATGATCTATGATGAAAATCGCAACTGCAGAGCTGTAGCCAATGTTCAGTATGCACTCATTTCTTAAATTTTGTCATGGTTGCATAAATTGCAGAATCTTACAGCGCGACATTTTTTGAGGATGTTTGAATTTATCTGTTAAGGATGAAAAGTTCTAAAATTCCTCTGCATTATTTACAGATGTCCATTCAGTGTTCAACAAAATCTAATATAGAAATGGGTTATTGTTTATTTGCTGCTACCGCCCATATGACTGCCCTTAGCCAATATGCTGTCGTCATTGCACCAGGATTTGGAATGTTTGCAAGAGTTTCAGGAGGTATGTAGCTAATTGATCGACCAGCCTGAACAAAACACAATACAAATGAAGAGACTACTTGATGATTCATGAAATTCCTCATCCAACTAGCCATTCAAGAAAGCATTAGTGATATCCAATTGATGAACAATCGAGTCACATAAAATTTCAAGAGAGATAAGGATATGAAATATTACCATCTTATGTGAAGGATTTCAGATCATTCAAGATCCAATCCATGTCCCAAATCTTTGGTTACAATAAGGAGCAAACCAACAATCCTGCCAATGTAGAAAAATCAGCATCTACATACAAAATGAGATGCAAACTCTAAGAGATATTGATCAAACATGAACCAAAACATAAAATATGTTTGCTGTCCGTACAATTACAGTACCCTACTGTATTTCACACGTGTGGAACCGAAAATAGCAATAAATGATTATTCTACACATAGAATTGCAAGATAACACCAAGATAGTGCACCAATGAGTAGTAGAACCCAAAGAGAACCATATATAATGATGAAATGAGAGATAGAAGAGAGAAGATGTGTCTCTCCACGAGTTACATCCTTTTATAGAGTTTCCAAACCCTATTTGGCCACTTGGCTTTCCCTCCAAAATGTAAACCCTACTATTTTTGGGTCTAGATTCAATGTACCCAAAGTTCAAATTTGAATCTCTCTCAAACTCGACTACCAACTTTCTCACACTTTCCAAAAGTGTTTATTGAATGTATTTTAAACTAATATAACTTCAAAAAGTTTATCTCTAAGTCTAAAATGAGTTTTGGCCTGTTATTGACAATTTACCAAAATGTGACTAAACTAGACTAAACTAGTTGAAATCTCTCACACTCCCTCTTCAACTAGTTTTGGCATAGTTTTGACAATAGAACTTTGATCCAACTTTAGAATGATCTCCATCCTAAGTATATATATCTCCTTTCTAAGGTTCTAAAGTATCTTTCATAATTGATATAGAGAATAGTGTCCAAATTGGATGCTTCACTATTTCTTACATCAATTTTACACATCAAGATATAACTAGAACATGAAGAACCAAATAGAATGTGAATGAAATGATTCCTTCATGTTTCAAACTTTGAACTCTCTGGAAAATTACAGCAACCAGACAATAAATGTGAGTGATGACCATTTGCTTGCTTGTCTCCTCCAACTTTGTCCTTTCTTGATATGTCTCCACCATAAAACTCCATGAATGAGCCTCCATCTCCATCTTTTGCCACAAGAAACCATCAAACCTTGGAAATCCATGAGTAGGTGAGTACATTAATGATGCAAATCCAGCACCACATGACTCTATAAACCAAGTAGGTTGCACTAGTCCATCTTCAAGATCTACTTGACACAAGAAAATGACCATGAATTCACCAAAATTTGACAATCTCCAAGTATTGGCACCAAGTAGCTCAACACTTGAGAACTTAGCCATGGATGAGTGACATAATGAACCTCCATTAGCTTCATTTCCATCAGCAAAACCAGCCAAGAATGCTAGTACAACTCCAACAATAAGCTGTTGCAAGACAATGTAGCTAGTTTGTCCATATCTTGACAATTTGCACACATCCACATGAAATAGCTCAAACATGAGATAGAACAAGTAAAGTAAACTTGAACAACACTTCCTTGCTGCTCCTTTGACCTTACTTGAGTCTTCAATAAGCTGCAAAAACAGATCCAAAACATCTTTGCCAAATACCCTTCCTTTGATGCTCTTGACTAGCCCCAAATTGCCACCTTTCCTTTTGTGTTGTTGAAGCCCTTTGAGACCAACCTCTTGATCTTCCTCTTGACCATCAAAGTCATTGAACAAACTTTGTTTTTCAGATCCAGTACTTGCTTTTTCAGTATGAAAACCATGAGAACCAATATCCACTTGCATAGCATCATCTACACAAGAAAATTCTCCACACCATCATAAATCAAAAGATAGATTCCAAACTTTCCATCCAACATGAAGTAGAGTAGGTGAAGATGAGTATCAAACCTAATAAATCTAGCCCTCTTGAGTCCATAACAAATCTCAATAAGCTCACCAATGAGATCTCCCTTGCCTTGAAGAAGAAATTGCCTTTCGATTTGCTCCATGTAGTCTTCTCCAACCAACCTTTTGCCATCTTGATCATGAGTGATCAATTCACAATCATAGAATCCTTTGAGTTGATGAAGAGATGTGAGATCCATGCCTTGGATCTTCCCAAGAACCAATATTTCATTGCTCTTTCCTTCATAAGACTCCCTCTTAATGATTGCATCTAAGAAGTAGAAACCTCAAAAACATTAGAAGCCATGAAAAAAATGATTAGTACCTTCAACATAAGGATGATTGAAGTACTCTCTTTTCTCAAACAAGAACTTCTACTCAATGTTTTAGATAATGACTCATATGATAATGATTCTTCCTCACTATCATTCACAATGACATCATTCAAAGTACATCCTACTTTGAACTCTTCACATACTTCTCTTCTTCTTGACTTGTGACTATCTTCCTCACCAAGTCTCTTGATAGAAACATTTGATCTACTCCTTTATGAAGAAATGTGACTCCACTTTCTGGAAAAATGACTTTCTTGGAATCATAACAAAAGAATGTAGAAAAACCATCTCCTTCATGAATGCACCTAGCAACATCTTTTTCCATACGATCAAAGAAATCATTAACAACAATCTTTTCCAAGGAAGAACCTTCACCTCCATTGATGAAGTTAGCTCTTTCCTTACCTTTTGCATGCTTGCACTTTCCATGAAGAACCTTTGAAACACCATCATTATCCTCAAGACTAGCCAAGTTAGCACAAAGATGAACATCTCCAAGAAGCATATTAGATCTTGACCTAGATCTAGCATAAGGAAGCTGTTTAGACTTTGCATAAGATCCACCAATCTTATTGATGCTAAAAGGGAACTTTGGAAAGTTGAGACCAATCTCCTTTTCCATTCCATCCTTTTGTTAACCATAACAAAAGCATCAAGCTTGAAAAGTCTACCTTGTTTATTGCCCCTAGCAACCAAGATTTCTTCCTTTGTAATGAAGCAAGCATCACCACCAAACTTTACCATGTATCCTTTCTTTATCATTTGACCAACACTTAGCAAATTCTTTGAAAGTAAAGGAATGTAAAGAACACCATCAAGTCTTGCTTTCCTATTAGTAGAGAGACAAATAGGAATTGAACCAATACCTTCAATCACACACTCACCACCATTGGCCATGTGAATTGCTTTCTTGGCTCCATCATAAGTGACCAAAGAAGTAAAGAACTCCTTGTGACTAGTCATGTGTGAGCTAGCTCCACTATCAATCCACCATGAATCTTTGTCACCTTCACTTGATATTAGACTTGAAGAACACATCAAAAGAGAATCAGCACCACCTAGATCCTCATCATTAGTAGTAAAGTTGATTTGCTTGCTACCTTCATCTCTTTGCTTCTTCAAACATTCATTAGAAAAATGCCCTTTGATTCCACAATAAAATCATTTCAACTTAGACTTATCTTTCTTTTTGCCAAAAGAAGAAGTCTCACCTTGATCTTGCCCTTTAGACCACTTGCCTTTGCCTTTTCCCTTGAACTTGCCTTTGATGAACATATCATCCTCTTCATAATGAGATGTCGATGTAGATCCACCTCCTCTTGATTGAAGCCTATACTCCTCATTCACCAAGATCTCTTGCAAATCCACAATACTTGGAAAAGTATTTTGAATAGCAAAACTTTGAACAAGATTAGCATGATCATCCAACAAGCCATTAAGTATAACTTGAACAAGCTCTACCTCCTTAATGCTTTCATCAATACATGCTAACTCATCATTGAATGCCTTAACCCTCAAAACAAAAGCATGAGTACTCTCTTCCTTGTTTTGCAAACTTTGAAAGATTTGTCTCCTAAGAGTAAGCACTCTTGATGTAGACTTGGATTCATAAAGCTTCTTCAAAGCTTCCCAAGCCTCCAAAGATGATGTGCACTTACCAACTTCCTTGAGAGGTTCATTGGTAACATTCATCTTGATTATGTGTAGAGCTTTCTTTGCTCTCTTGTCATACCTCATTTGATCTTGTTGAGTTGCTGGTATCTCCTCCAAACCTACAACAATCTCCATCAACTCATTCATCTCCAATAAGGACTCCATCCTCACCTTCCAAGTAGAATAGTTGATTGAGGTAAGCCTATCATTGCTCTCCAACATAAAGCCTCCACTTGTAGCCATGTTGAAGTGACCTGATCTTCTCTTTCAACCTGTTCCAATGCACAAATCACTCTCTTGAATGTCAAAAAATGAACTCAAGAAGAAATCACAAAGATATGGAACCTCTCAAATCTCTTATAGCACTTCTAACTAGAAAATCAACACATAGAATAGTGAAATCTTGATCAACCTATGATCTATCCTCAATCTAATGATTCTTGCCACTTCCTAAGAATGAAACACACTCAAATGAAGTTCAGTAACCTCACAAACTAGAGATCCAATCAAAATTAGGGTTTTGACAAAATCACAAAAAATTGAATATCTCAAATTCTACATGCAATTTTTAGAAACTTGATGTATCTTCTTGTAGACTCCAATGAGACCTTCCTAATGCACCAAAAGTCATCTAATTCCAGTAAACCAAGTGTGAAATTGGAACTGATCAAGTATCTAACCCTATATTGAGTTTTGACCTACAAAAGATCAATTCTACACATGCAAAAATGCTGATTTTTGAGTAGAGATCAATCTAGCATGCTCTAGCATTGGTAACTCCTCCAAAATCCTTGCTAAAGATGGTTGATCCTTTCATAACCTGAAACACAATAGCTCTGATACCATGTGAAGGATTTCAGATCATTCAAGATCCAATCCATGTCCCAAATCTTTGGTTACAATAAGGAGCAAACCAACAATCCTGCCTGCCAATGTAGAAAAATCATCATCTACATACAAAATGAGATGCAAACTCTAAGAGATATTGATCAAACATGAACCAAAACATAAAATATGTTTTCTTTCCGTACAATTACAGTACCCTACTGTATTTCACACGTGTGGAACCGAAAATAGCAATAAATGATCATTCTACACATAGAATTGCAAGATAACACCAAGATAGTGCACCAATGAGTAGTAGAACCCAAAGAGAACCATGTATAATGATGAAATGAGAGATAGAAGAGAGAAGATGTGTCTCTCCATGAGGTACATCCTTTTATAGAGTTTCCAAACCCTATTTGGCCACTTGGCTTTCCCTCCAAAATGTAAACCCTACTATTTCTGGGTCTAGATTCAATGTACCCAAAGTTCAAATTTGAATCTCTCTCAAACTCGACTACCAACTTTCCCACACTTTCCAAAAGTGTTTATTGAATGTATTTTAAACTAATATAACCTCAAAAAGTTTATCTCTAAGTCTAAAATGAGTTTTGGCCTCTTATTGACAATTTACCAAAATGTGACTAAACTAGACTAAACTAGTTGAAATCTCTCACATCTTCTCCTGATAATTATCAATGTCATACTTTTAAACATAGCCCTTTGCTACCAACCTTGCATTGTATTTGTTGATGCTCCATCTTTATTATGATTCACTTTGTGGATCCGCTTGTATCATGTTGCCTTTTTCTTTAAGGAATCTTCATATTAAGATCCCAATAATAATTTCTCCTCAGAGCATCATACTCTACACCCATCATAGCATCACACCATTCCACTTTTTTACATGCATCTTCATAAAAGAGAAGTTCATCTCTTTGATGAATGGAAGAGATCAAAGCAAAATTAGCTCTCTCAATGGCAATTTCTTATGTTTTATTTTGAGCATAAGCAAGTGTACTTGAAACTGTGATTACCCTTGAGTACCTCCTAATAGTAGGTGTGGGACAAGAAGCTGATAGTGTAGTGAGATTCAAGGACTAATCACCAAAAGTTTTTAAAGGTGTCATGTAGTATAATGGCAAGTCAAATGTGATCCGATTAGGAGCCTTGGAGATGATTCATACACCTACTAGTTGCACTCCACAAAACATCCACCATCCATATTAATATACAAGTTCTTACATGTTACACACCAAAATCTTACAAAACAACAATCCTTCACACTGCTACTTTACCACGCATTGCACCACATGGTGGATTTATCTCCTCCTCTCTCCTAAATCCCATGTTAATCTGTTTCCATTCACATTGATGCATGTTTACTCGCATTGTTGCACAGTTTGTAGAAATACACGAAAAGTCGATGACAGTCTTCCTTCGTCTTTCCCGACTTTGACTTGCCCGACGTTTCCTTGTCCAAAGTCTTCGACGATCATCGAAGGTTCAAAATGGAGGCGCTCTTGTAAGAAGCAGGGTCGACATCAAAGTCATTGACATTGAAGTCCACGTCATCGACATCGAAGTCACCGATGTCCTGACATCAAACTCCATTGACATCGAAGTCCTCCACTTTCATGACATCGAAGTCATCGACATCGAAGTCTTCTCAAGGAAAACCTTCGGCTTTTTTGACCTTCAGCTTTTTCACATTTTTTTGCGACACGTTCGGCATTCGGAGCCCTAAGGTCCAAAAATGGTGGAGAATACATCTCTACCGAATTCAAGGAGTACTACCAGAGCCAAGGCATTGAACAGCGGTTTATCACTCCTTATTCGCCTCAATCGAATGGCTTAGCCGAGAGGAAGAACCGTACCCTTGACGAGTTAGCCAAATGCATGCTGGCACATAAATTTTTGCCAAAGAGCTTATGGGTTGAAGCTCTCTCAGCTCACTCACCAATAGACCCAAGCCTGCGATTGTCGAAGGACCGATGTCCTCAGACCAAGCAGCAAGAGGAGCAAATGAGAGAGTATCCTTATAGATCGATACTTGGATCTCTCATGTATGCAATGATCTGCACAAGATCTGAGATCTCTTTTGCAGTCAGCTCACTCAGCCAATTCATGGCTAATCCTGGCATCACCCATTGGAAGGCTCTTATAAGAGTAGTGAGGTATAGTCGAGCTACTATGGACCAGTGCATCTGCTATGGAGAAGAGAATAACGACAATATTCATTAACTAAGTAGGTATTCAAATGCAAGCTGGGGAGGAGATGTAGATATTCGTAAATCCACATCTGGATTTGCATTCTTCCTCAACGATGGTCCTATTTCTTGGAACAACTATAAGAAAACCTCTATTGCTCATTCATCTATAGAAGCAAAGTAGTTTCTCAATCTATTAAAAAAAGCGTTTTGGTTGAGAGATTTACTATCAGACATTACTTTGAGTCAATACACTCCGACAATCATATTCTATGATAATCAGAGTGCCATTGCCAACTTGTATTTCCTTACATTTAATTTGAATAGCTCTACGTTTAGATTCTTTGTTAGTATTGCATGCTTTCCACTTTCTGTCTGACTTTCTGATTGACTTGTCTGATTGTCTGCTCTTTGCTTCCGCACACAACTGCGCTGCTCAAATTTATTATTGTGTTCGCCTACTTACTTATCAGTAGTGCACGCATAGAGGGAGCTCGTCGGACCCTGCCTTTGAGCAGTACTAGGATCGTTCTGATCCGATTCGTCCAACATGTCTGACTCCTATCATCGTTGAGACATCCACCCAAAGTTCTCCCAGCACCACACACTCCCCTTAGAGATAAATAACCAAGGAAAACAAATATGAACTCAAGCATGCTACCAATGGACTAATGCATGAAGGAGAGGCACTACTCAATCCTACTTTTAGATCACATAACATCCCATAATTAATTAGCACATAATGCAAGAATGTTTTCTTGTGGAGTTCACCACAAATGTATGTAACATCAAAAAGGATGACAAGATCATTGCGAAAGGCATAAGATTTGGTAGGTTGTTCAAGCTTGATGCCTTTGTAGACACTAACATTGTGATGATTGACAAAATTTCCAGAATTCACACGTGTGGAGATGATCCACAAGTATGATAGATCTAATTAAGCTTTATGATTAGCACAATAACCTGATTCTAGATTGAGTAGCAAGATCTAGTACAGAAGTTATGGCTTAACCACAATCTAGCATGCTAAGCATCAGAGAATGATAGTAATGAATCATAAATGACCAAAAGTACAAGAAATTAGTGTATGAGCATTAGCCTCAACATGAGTTAGAGAGAGAAAGAGAGAGAGATATCAAGCAAAAATGGTGTGGATCCAAAATGGCATGATATAGCTACAAAGCTTTCGTTCTTCATAAAAAATTATGAGAAGAGCTACACATATTTATGGAGTTTGAGGTAGCTCGAGGTAGAACCACATCCATCCACCTTTCAATGACATCTGAAGTGAAAACTAGAGTCTATGTGACATTTGTCACATCTCATGCATGTATCTCTACCTACTTTTACCAAGTGTCCTAGTTCTAGCTAGAATTGTACAAATCATCATGCATGTGTCCATTTCACTTTGTGCATGCCTTGCATGTTACTATGGATCGCTTACAACTAATGCATGTGAAATGCCATGAGTTTCTACAAGCATGTTTTTGCTAATTCTAAGTCTACAATCTATATGCAAGTTGTAATCATCAAACTAGATATGACAAATTCATATAGCTCGAATTCTATCTAGGCCAAACTTGGCATTTGCATTTATGGAACAACATACTTGCATGGTACTGTTTGTAGCAAGCCTAAAGTCAAGATGGATTATTTTTCAATTTCAACAATGATAGCCGAGGAGAGCAAGTTATCAAGCTTTGATTTGTGGCACAAAAGACTTGGCCACATCAACTCAAGCTCATTGGAGGTCATGTGCAAGGAGGAGCTTGCTTTAGGCCTTCCAAAGTCCTTAGCAAGAGAGGAGAAGTGTGTGAAGCATGTGCTCTTTCAAAAGCACATAAGAAACCATTCTCAAGCTCCCTCACAAAGACAACTCATCTACTTGAGTTGGTCCAGTCAGATATACACTTTGCAAGTACAAAGACAAATGGAGGTGCCACCATGTTTGCTACATTCATAGAAACTATTACCGACACGAATTAATGGGTCCAGACTCAAGAAATATTATCTTTGACCAATTTTTTTTTTCTTTTTCTCATTATTTTCTAGGATCTTTCTGGAATTTTTTACGACTTTTATCCTATCTTTTCTAGACTTGTTTGAGAATTTTCTACCACTTTTTAGTATTTTCTTTCTGCCATTTTTTTCTAACTTGTCGAGAAATTTTCTAGCATCTTTCTCTAATTTTTCGAGAAATTTTCTACTATATCTTTCTCCAAATTTTCAAGAAATTTTCTACTATATCTTTTTCCAATTTTTTCAAGAATTTTTCTACTATATTTCTATTTCCGAGAATATTTCAAGAAATTTTCTAGCATCTTACTAAAAATCTTTTTTGAGAATTTTTTGCGAGTTTTTTCTATCATCTTTTCTAGAATCTTTTTGAGTCTTTTCCAGAATTTTCAAAACTATGTTTGGAATCTTTTCGAGAATCTTTCTAGACTCCTGCCAAAATCTTTTTAGAAATTTTCGAGAACTTTTCTAGACTTCTTCCAAAATCTTTCAAGAAATTTTTGAGAATCAATCCAGACTCATTCTAGAATTTTGGAGAAATTCTTATGAAACCTTTTCAAGAAATTTTCAAGAATCTTTCTAGACTTCTTCCAAAATTTTTCAAATTTTTTTTGAGAATCTTTCGAAAATCAATTCAGACTAATTCTAGAATATTGGAGAAATTCTTATGCAACCTTTTCGAGAATCTTTCGGGACTCACCAAATTTGTAAAAAACTTGTTATAATTTTCGCGGATCGTTTTCGAGAATCTTTCTAGAATTTTTTTTGAATCTTTTTGAGAATATTTCAAAAATCTTTCTATGGACTTTTTGTATCCATCTATTTAAGATGATGGCTACGTTGTCATCATTGCTCCCACATGTTTACGCTTACACATAAAAACGTATTTTTTTTTATATTATTATTTCTATTTTATAAATGGTCTTACCATCATTAAGACTGATCTGACAAATCATATTATGTAACTATGAGCCATGCACGCCATTAATAAAGAAAATGACAAATGTCATGTCATCATGACAAGTCATCATCTTCTCCACACTGCCACTGCATATCATAGTCATTTTCTATTTTTCTCTTCACACTTTCTTCTTTCATTCTTTATGTTACTTACAATCACTATCTTTGCGATCAAGCATTCTATTACGACCTGTTGCGATCTGCGGAGCTTTCGTCAATTATTCGACAAAATGGCTTATGGATCCAGCTCTTCTATTACCTGGAAATCACGTGTAGGAATTCGGTTGACATCAATCTAGACTCTTCTGGATCAATGTAGGTTGGGAAGCTTAAAAGTGGATCTTCTGTCAGTCTTTATGAAGTCAGTACTGAGTTCGTGAAGTCCATCCACTCAGTATCTGATGCGGATTTTAAAGTTCATGCGCGAGGCAAGCTCTTTACTATCTCTGAGGAAGTGTTCTCCACGGCTCTAGGATTACCACTCGATGGTAAAATTATTTCTACAAATAGAAATGTAGTGGATGAAGACACCTATTTTCTGAGCAACTGCTTTGTACCTACAAAGTGCTATAAAATTTCCATGATCAAGGATGCCACATTGAAAGTGTTTTGTAAATATGCCAATCAAGTTATCTTTTTGAAAGATGTGAATGCTACCATTTCGGTGCAGAATTTTGGATATTTATTGGATGCTCTAGCCGGCAATCCTGTATGCTTTGGCATCATTGCACACAAGGCATTTTTGAAGTGGATCAAACACGAAATTTTTTTGGCAGTAGGAGCGCATGTTTTGCATCTGTGTGAACATTTTGGAGTCTTAAGCGACCAAGAGAAAAGTTTGTTGATGGGAAGACTGTTGCCCCCAACACTAGTCGACCTATCTAGTCTTCTGACCACACCTGCCACAATCACCACAACAGCACTTGCGCCACCAATCCAAGTAGTAGCTATAACTGCTATGGAAGTTGATGGTGCAGCTTCTCAAAAAAATGCAAGTACTACCACTGCCATGGACACAGATGGACGTGCTGTTGCTGAATCAACCAAGCCAACCTCTGTTTCAACCTCACAGAAGTAGGAGAACTCAAGCGCCTCAGATGAAGATGAAACTCCATTCGACACTTCAAGAAAGGCTCGAGCAGCTACAGTAGGTGACACTGGGGCAGCTGATGAAGATGATGATGAACTTGACAACCAACCCCGGTGGTTCACCTCCATGACCAGCATAGCCAAGAATTTAGTTGCTAAAATTTATGAATTTGATAGATATAATCAGAAGAACATCATGGACCTGATAGAAGTAGAGCGAAAGTTTTAAGACTCTCTGAAAGAATCTTATGGGAAGATTGATTTGCTCGCATTAGACAACACCAATCTCGACCAAAATCGTTTCCTCGAAACACAGCTTCATTCCGAAACCAAGGAAGCTGATTCTTTGAAGGAAATCAATAAGGCGACAGAGCTTCAAATTTCACTACTATTGATTCTATAAAACAACAAGTGCTGGATGGCAATAAACATAATGTCGCTCTCCAGAAACATTTACAGGAGGAGTAAGTGACAAGAATAAAGGCTGAAATAGCGCTTGCTTTGTGTAGTAATGCAGGTTCTATCACGATAGATCTCACAAAACTGAACCAGCTCCAAGGCCAGATGCTAGATAATTTTCGAGTCGCGTTCCTGCAACCGCTCGAAGATGAGAAGGCGCTAGTCGAAGAAGAGTTGGCAGAGTTGAAGGAGCTGTCCATTGAAGCCACCCAGACATGCAGTAGGCCGGACTCTCATGATGAATATTTATAGGCCTTGTTGAAAATTTGACTCATCTGACGTAGCAACTTAAGTCCGTTCCTGTCTGTTCGAGAATCGTTGACCATCCAAAATACTTGGAGGCAATAGCGAAGGTCGACAAGCTCAAACAGGAGTTGTCTGATCTCAAGAAGCAACTGGAAGATCAAAAGTTAGCTGCCAAGTTACAAACTCAAGACTTGGCAACAACAGCTACTCTGACAAAGCGACCACGTCGAAACCAGTCAAAGGTATGTGCTGAAAGGTTCAATGCATTTGCTAATCGATTCTGGAAGTGGTGTCCACAAGCTTTTAACATTGAATTACAATGGCATGTGGATTATATGATGCTACCAGGTGCAGTAGGCATCGCCTTCGACGACTAGAAGACAACATGGGAAAAGGACGATTTTTCTCTGTTTATGGGCCCAGTTATCTATCGAGCAGAAGGGATGTCTCTGCTGGGGCATAATTCAGGGAAAATTCACAGTCGAGCCTTTCGGATCAGTTGAGTTATACTAGGTTCTTCAGCTATGTATGCCTTGGAGTACATTTGTATTAAAGAATATCAGTTTTTGCGAAATGAAGACAATAAGCGACAATTTTGGAAGCGGAAGTCGTAGTTCCAATTGTACAAACCAAAAGACATTGCGGACATAGGCGCTTTTGATGAAGCTAGACTGCTCATCAATGTAAATATGGCGTATCCAGAACTTTTCACTCTTTACATGGATTGGGAGCGAAATCTTGCTGACTATTTTGCGGAAATTCGACACAATCTGCAAGATTGAAGAAAGTCAATTCGTTATAAGCACTTTTGTACATATTTGTTTTGGTAGTTTGGAACTTTTGCAGCAAAGACTTTGTTTTTTGTACAGAATCTTTATGTTAAAAGTTCTTTTATAAGATTTTCAGCTTGCTTTTGTAAAGAAATCACACTTCGTAGCGATTCAGATGAAGATAAGAAGTTAACTCAGGAGCTGTTCGATGGAACCTTGCTCCCTGTTAAGCTCGAAGAATTCGGCAACCTACCAGCTGGCCGTTATACGAAATCAAAGGAAACCTTGATGTTGTACGAGGCTCAACAAAATTTGGAGTTAGCCCAAAGATTACATGAAGAATTGAATCCATCATAAATATTCATTCTTGCCTATGTAATGATGATGTTTCTATGTGATGCTAAATCCTGATCTTTAAAGTTTTGAAGATGTTTTGAAGTTCGATTCCTGTTCTCATCAATAATTCAAAGATCAACTCAAAAATCAACCTATTCAATTCAAGAAGCAGCAAGTCATATATTCTCTAAAGCAGAAGAAATATCTAAAGGAAGAAATATATGAAGAAATATCTTTTCACCTTAATGAATATATGAAGAACGGACTGATTCATGAATGATCCTTGAAATACGAGGACGTTTCACATTTGACGAAGGGGATATATGTGATGCCACAAAATTGCTAAATATTGATAATCAACCTAAATATGGCATGATATACTCGAATATGAAGATATGAGCTGGATAAATATAAATTATGAAGAGGCCTATATCATTTTTTGAGAATATATCTCCTAATTATAAAGACTTGCCTTGTATTTAAGGGCGAGACCTCTAGAAGGGAAACACTGCTTTGGATAGCCTTTACTAGGTCGTCTACGTGAAATGACTAAATATGAATCGACATATTAAACTAGAGTAATTTAAACTCTTAGTTAAATATACCTTTTATGGTATAATTGAACATACATTCAACCTAATTGTTAACTAGACCTTTTCACAAGAGCGATGCACATGTTTTCTTTAGAGGTGTGTTTGTTCGCTCTGTAGAACATATATTGATCACATGCTTCAGTCTCGATCATCGAGAGAGGAAGAGTTTATGTATTTGTGAGAGGTTGAAGAAGTGAATAGAGTGTTGAGGATTATTCTCTCTTATCTTTGTTTTTCGCACTAAATGAGTGTGAGTGATCCTGAGTCTACTAGCAATCTCTACTTCATTACATGAATTACTCTCTAGTCAGACAAACTCTCTAGTGCATTACAGTCATTTGTTGTATGTTTGTAAATATGCTCTAAAGGACTGTCTTAAAACCATCTTATTCGTCTGTCGCAAACACTTTCTTTTTGGCACTCAAATAACATCTACATTTGGTACAGTCTAGCACAATCATTGATAGAATGGTATGTATACATCTGAGATGATAGTCCCTGTCTGAGGAATTGAGTCTTCGATCCCTTCAAGTGATTGGAGTTGAACAGAACCATTCTCGAACACCTCTATAACTTATAAGGTCCGAGCCATCTCATATGAAGTTTTCCAAGGAACTTTTGATGTCGACTATCATAGATCAGCGCAAAGTCATCAACTTTAACTTTTCCTGATACGACTATCATACTTTTTCTTTCGTTGTTCCTAGATTTCCTCCGTTAATTTTTGTGAATTTGCACGAGCTTCAGATAGTTCTTCAATAGCCGTCAATCTTTTGTTAATACATTCTGCATCTGTTTATTGAGCTTAAATACAAAAAGTTGTCACCTCAAATTCAATAGGTAAAATAGGATGTATACCATAAGTAAGAAAATATGGTGTTTGCTTCGTCGTGATCTTTTCTTTGTTTCGATAAGCCCCTAGATAATCAGCATTCGTATGATATTTTCCTTGACGAAGTTCTACTTGATAAGTGAATTCCTGCAGAAGTAGAACCCATCGAACAATTTGTCCTGATAAATCTGGTTTATTCACGAGATACTTTAAAGCATAGTGATCAACATGAAAATAAAAGCATATCCCAGCAAATAATGCCGAAATTTCTTAACAGGAAAAATCATTCCGAGTGCTTCCCTTTCTATAGCTGAATAATTCTTCTCCAAGGCACTGAGCTGTCGACTTGCATAGTATATGGGATAGTCTTTCTTCTGATCGTCCTTCTGGCTCAGACAGACGCCAATAGCAAATGCAGAAACATCAACATAACTATGAAATAGAATAGCCCAGTTGGGTGGTCTCAGAATAGGAGCATTGATCAACCTCTGCTTAAGTTCTTCGAACGCTTTCTACTGTTAATTCATCCACAAGTATTCCACTTGTTTCTTAAGTAGATGTGTAAGAGTAGCAGCAATAGAGGCATGATTTTGGATAAATCTCTGATAATAGCCGACATGTCCTAAGAAAGCTCTTAGTTCACGTAGATTTGTTGGTATCAGGAGGTTCTTTATAAGCTCGACTTTATCTTTATCGACCTCTATTCCTCTGTTTGATATTCTATGTCCAAGTAAAATTCCTTCTCTCATACTGAGAAAGCATTTTTCTAGGTGAAGCGATAAACAAGTATCTTGACACGTTGCCATTTAAGTTTCAGCTTTTGTAGATGTGTTTTTATATCACTATAAACATAAGAAGAAAATTTGTGTTTGCAACTTTTATTTCTTTATCGGAAACATCCGCTTCAACATTGCAGCCATCGAAGAATTCTTCTTCATTAGTATTCTCAAAGCATTCGAAATATTGCACTTTGATGTCAAATGCATTGGAAAAAATATTCAGTGCATAAGAAGAATCTTTTGAGGTAGAACTGGTGTCAGACAAAGGAGTTTCACCTTCGTATTTGTCACGACTCCAGGTGATTATTTGTTCCGCTGGCTTACCTCAATTATTGGTCTCACTAGTTTGAAATCTCAACTCTCTAGATTTCCAATGAACACTTGCATTTGATTGATAAAGCCAGGGCCGTCCAATTAGCACAAAATAAGATGACAGACCAAGTGGTTTGATAACTATAAAATTCATTGTAAAAGGCTTGGCTTGAATGTAAATAGTGACATCCTTCAATTCTCCAACAGGCTTTCGGCGCGTCGAATTTGCTAACTTGATATTACGCTGTGTTGGTTGAATGTCAGTCAGCCCCAAAGCATGAGCTTTGTCTTCTGTTATTATGTTCACACTTGAACCAGAGTCTATCGGCACTTTTTCAATCAAGCATTCAACAATGGTAACATCAATTTCAGGTGTGCCGAGATCTCCTAAATCAGTAGACGGTACACCAGCATCTGGCAAAGAAACTCTTTTCTTCTTTTTAGGGACAAAAAGACCTTTCAATTGCTTATGGTAATAAGTGTTGTCTGCCAACAATTGCTCAAAAGTGATGTTTGGACGAGAGATCCAATATCATTCACTATATCATAGTCTTTTGTCTTTGCTTTCGAGATTGGCTTGTCAATAATGGCGTTAGACAATTTGGTCTTCGGTATTTCATCGTCCCCTTCCTCAAACGTGACCACCTTCTCTGCAGCAGCTGACTGTAGTTCAGTATTGGTAATTTCTTTCGCTTCTGCTGAGATGTATTTTGCAAACAATTTTGTAGCATTACGGTCATAGTCGGGGTCATCTTTAAGATCTTCTTTGGTTGTAGATTTGTTCGTTGACTTGCTCGAAGATTTCTTCTTCGAAGAGTTTTTGCGCTTCGTCGAAGATTTATGTTCAGGTTTTGAAGAGCCTTTGCTTCTTGTTGTGACTTTGAATAGCTTTTCTACGTCACTTGGCCAGGACTGGTCTTCTATCTTCGCCAATTTTCCTTCAAAAATATCAATCCTTTGCACAACAGCATCAGTCGAAGCTTTTGCTTTCGAGTCTGCAACAGTTGGTGTTGCTACATACTGGTACTTAGGTCGCGGCTTCTGCAGCTGAGGGCAGTCAGGATACTTGTGGCCAGGCTCCCTACAATTCGAATATAGCGGTACATATCCAATTGGCTTTTGTGGCTGAGGACAGTCAGGTGAAAAATGTCATGGCTCTCCAAAGTTGTAACAATTGCCCGACACTGGTTTAGTCGTAGTTGATGACTTCATCGCTGGTCCAACAAATTCGGGAGGATTGTGTCTTCTTGGTGCGAACTTTGGTCTATCATGCTGGGTTGATGCTATAGTACCCTGAACATAATTAGTAGTCACATCATTTTGAAAGTTTGGAAGCAAGAAGAAAAGGGGGGGGGGGATATCGCTGTGAAGGAAGAAGGGATACAGACAGAGCGGCAGAGAGATCGGTCGAGAAAAGGAGCTGGAACGCTGAGCAATGAAGAGCGCAGGCAGTGAGAGAGAGAGAGAGGGGTAGATATGCGGCTATAGGGAGAGAGGTCGACAAGGAGCGCTTGAGAGGAGGTGGGTAGCACAGGTAGATTGAATAGAGAATTGAGAGAGAGGGCGCAAGTCTTTGTGAATGCCTGCGATGTTTATGGCGAAATAGCCAACGACGCAATGGTCCAATTATTCTCCATGACCATGATAGATCGATCACGTGAATGGTTCTTCAATCTGGATCGTGAAGATAAACTTGATTGGTCTGTGTTAAAAGAGTCCTTTATCAAGTGTTTTCAACCATTTCATTTGATAGAGAGTCCTTTTGTCAAATTGAGTAACATCAAAATGACAAAAGACGAACGCGTACGAGACTATATCGAGCGATTCAAGTGTCTCAAAAGTCAAGTACATGAACAGCCTACCGAACAAATGCTCATCATCTAGTTTTTAGTCAGCCTTCCAAGATGGATTAGACGCGAACTTAGATCCAATGACGAATATACGAGCCTAAAGTTAGCTATGTCTGATGTCATCAAGGAAGAAAATGAGGGATCTGATGTTGACGAACGTAGGGAACAAAAATCACATTATACAGTCCATGAGTCGAAGTTGATTGAGGATACCCGAGATCAACTTTGGAAACAACAAATGGAGTTGCTTAATCAACAACAGCAACTACAAATGGAGAAACTCACCAATGAGTAACACAATACCATGAAGTCTATCCAATGCAGTATCCCTCGTCAACCACACATTGCCCAGGTACCTAATAGACAAAAACCCATCTGGTGCCCACACTGTCGGGCTACGCATCTTGCTGATGCTTGCCCTTCATATAAGCATATCCAAGCACATGCCATCCTACTATATGAAAAACAACCGTCATAATCTGGACATTCCTCGCATTATCATGACTACCCACCAGAAAATTCAGAAAAACCACTAGTCATACAAGATGGCTATGCAATTCAACAAGGGCCAATGAACAACATATGTTTCATTTGCGGTGAAATAGGCCACTTTATGGTTGATTGTCCAGTCAAAACGAAATACCATGCTGAATGCCCCGACTGTGTTAGAAAACACAATTTCAAAGACTACCCAAAACAACCCACCAAGATCCTACCTACACGCACCACGTCCATTACGAATCCGGTTAGGATCCTAGCGTCAGCACCACACGAGCACCATAGCAACCTACCATTAAACCTGCTGCTCAATCGAGAAGTTCCTTGCCAAGTTCTACAGCACCATGAGAATAACCAAATCGGTAGCAAACCAGAGACATTCTTACGAGATATGAAATGAGTCCTTGTAGGAAGACAGTATAACCGATATTCTGTCATCTGCTACAACTTCCATCCAAGAGCAATCTCACCAGGGAATAGAAAGTTTTTCTTCCTTTCTGCAATCTCAAATCAATCTGTCTTCCACATTATGAGATGACTCCCAAGGCCTTACAATGGATATACTCACCAACTATGGGAATAGAAAATCTATATAGAAATTCATTTTCATGAATCTTCTCAACAGAGAAGTACTACGGAAATAGTATCTTCTCCTTCCATGCATTTCAAATTATATCTTACAACATCTGCTATCAAAATGGTAGCTTTAGTGTCACAAATACTGCCTTGTTTTGACAAGGGCATATAAGAGTTTTTTACTCTACTACATAGTGCAAGATTGCACTCCTCAAGGTGCATTATCAATGTTGATGAATGACTTTTTGTTTGACAAGTGCTTAGAAGTTTCTACTCTCTATAAAGATGGTATCTTCCTTGTTTATTTTTTGTCATTTTTTGATTTGATAGTTTTTTTCTAATTGCATCTATTTTTTCTAGATTTGCTTTTATCAAGAATAGCCATTCAACGAGAGTTATATGTAGAGTATATTCATTTATCTATCCATCTTCAGATCACCTTGTAGAGAGATAGGAATTTTGTGCATATTGCAAATTTGAGAAATCCTTGTCACTTCACAGTTGATTCCTCCATCTCATCGTCATATCATCTTTGAGTCAACTACAGCAAGATCAAAACAAATTTAGTTAGAATTTGTTCAATCTTTAGTCCAGTCGAATGTTCCACCTGATTCAGCTGCGCGTTCCACACGACAATCCAACTTTGAGCATGCCGAATACTAGCAACAACATCCCCACCACCAGAGTTTTTTTTTTGGGGGGGGAAGGGGGGAGAAGGGGGAGAGAGTGGATTTACAGTCATCCACTGAAGTAGTTACACTACCGGCAACAACATCAGCAAAATTGACAGCCAAAGTCACGAACCAAAGACGATACGACAAGGCTAAGAAAGCAGATGGGCAATCCAAAGGGACTCATTCAAAAGAAGTACCCCAATCATGACAAAGATCCTTAAGCAAATAGGATGTACAAGTATTGGGAAATCAGTCTTCTTCTTCATCCACTCCCATGCCTATTCTATCATCTACACCATCTACCGATGTCACCACCTCCACCCTACCTGTTTGCCATCATTCCACTATTTTTCACTGTTCATCTAAGAAATCCCCAGTTTCTAGACCTTGATAGTCTTACTGAAGCGGCTAAAATATTATTGCAAATGTCCTATAGAGACTAACTACTACCTACACTGGTTGGTCAGCCAGAAAATAAGACCTAAGAAAGCAGACGAAGCAGCAAAAAGAAATAAAACAAAAAAGTTGAGCCTGTTTGTGACTAATTACCTTGAGAGAACCCAGACATTCTAATTGAGACATATGGAGTATTGCATGTACCTGTGACGGATATAGGCAGGAGGACTGCATGAAGAGATGTGATCTATTTATAGTTGACCTACATGGGTTTTTTTTTCTGTTTTCATGCATAGGACTCTACTCTCTATATAATGAGGTAGGGATTCTCCCGTCGACATATTGGGTTTAGGTTACCAGTTTCTCTCTTCTCCTCTTATTTCACATGGCATGGCTTGGGGGCTAGATCCAGGTTTGATCTAGGTTTGGTTGTTGGCTCCATTGTCTCTCTTATTGTGTTCTCCTATCCTCATCTTAGGGGAAATCCTTTAAGGTCTTTACATTGGTATCAGAGCCTGGCTAAGATATGATTTCGAATGGAGACTAGTTCTACATCAAGTTGGAAGCTAGAAGCGCTTGGATTCACATCCAGGTTGGAGTGCTATTTTCTCAAGGGAATAATGGAATTGGATTTACTAATTCCGGTTTGAAGCATGCTTTTCAAAACTATGGTAGAGTGCACGGATTTTGTTTAGAGATGCTTTGAATTTGTGTGAATCTATTTGTAATTTCATGATTTCTTGAGGAAGTTTTCAATTGATGTTGAAGGATTAGCAATGGTTGATTTGATTACTTGTTTCATTGCTAGATTTTGCTCTATTAAAGTTGTGAATGGCATGCATCAATCCACAATGTTCTGAATCATGTCATTTTGTTTAAGTTCATAGATAAGTTGATGGCAAGTCAATATATCAGTTCAGTATGGACTGTTGGTAGCATAATTACATGATTCCAGTTATAGAGTGCAGAGGATTAAGGATTTTTATCCCAAATCCTCCTGTAAACCTGCATGTGTGGAACATAAGGTGGAGTTGCAGTTGCTTATACTTTAATTTTGAGTGGAAAGTAAAGCTATGAATGTAAGTAGAGTCAAACCCCCTCCCTGGAATTTTTTACAAATCTGTCTCAGATGTGGCCTTGATCCTCTGTCCTCAATGACACCTATTTCTTGAGTAACACGGATAGCTTGGCTAGTTCAGAACATCTGAATCTATTAATGGCTATCAAAGGCCATTAGATAGGGATTGGTTGTAACCAGATGTTTAGAACTGTGCTGGGTCGAGTTTGAACTGGAATGTAGAGCTACATCCACTCAGTAATCTCAAGAACAGATGGTGGGATCATCTGTCAGTTTCTTGCAGACGGATGAGCATGTGAGGCCTTGGTAGAGTGCCATTGACAATAGTATTCCCAGTGATGGTAACCACCTATGAATCCAACGAAACAGGCCATGCTCATCTTTTCCAGCAATACCTGCAGTTAAAGAGGAGTGCATGTTGTTGAAACTTGTCAATAGTGTGGAGGTATGGCGGCTGTGAAGATAAGGAGCGAGCAACAACCCGGTTTGATGGTTGTACCGTCTATAGAAGCCATGATTCTGAGATCGATTAGCTTCTCTCTCGCTAGAGTGCTGATGCCATTAGTTTTAAGGGTAGATGCCGCTGATTGGAATTGATCTCTTCTGATTCGCTTTTGGTTTGCTTCAAGAGATGCGTTGAATTGCGCCCCTGCCTGTTAACCTAAGCTGCTGCATGATGTTGCCTGTGTGGCAGTTGAGGTGGATGAGGCTGTGAGGAGCGTTGGCAAATTCTTTGCAACTTCTGAAACAACTCTGCTTGACAGCGATGGAGGCTCGATCAGCTGTTGCAGCTGTAGCGACTGTGGGAAGGAAGAACCCGAAGAGCCATCTCGTGGTTGCTGTGGGAGGAGGCCGAGCAAACATCGGGGCTCTAGCCGGCAGATTCATTTGTGAAAATCCTATTAGGGATTTTGTTGGCCTTAGTGTTTTCTTTGGGGGGGGGGGGGGAGGGGGGGGGAGTGGGACCCTTTCATGAATATGGTTGTGGACCAAATTTTTTTTGCATGTTATGCATGGGGTTTTGTTACTTGAATGACCCTTGCTGGGTTTTGGGTAGATTTTGGCTTGTTTTGCATGTGAGGGGAGCCTTTAATGGAATTGGATTATTTCATCATTGGGCTACTCTTCCGGTAACTGCATGGAAAATGGCTAGATCTACTAGTGGGTAACCAAGAATAAAAACTATATCGATTCAAGAAGATGATTTTCAGGAATCTAACTACCCTCAAGTCTATTTCTCGCTTTCTTAATTAAATTTTTTACTTCTTAGTAATTTTTTGATATAAGACAGTAGACTGGTTTATATGATTCTTTCCAGCATGAAGTTATTCTTCTGAAAGATTGTTATGTCATATAAATTACTACTTGTGTGAATAGACTTGGAATTCAGATTCTAAGGTTTAAGTGTTTCAATCTATTAAAGCTAGAATATCTCTTGTTGCATAAATGGATTTCAAAGGAATGATAGTTCTGCCACTCCGGTTGAAAATATTTGAAGGGGAGTCCTATTTGTAATAGAGTGAATCCTTTCTGGAATGCACTTATTACTAACTTTTCATGGATTTGGATATTTTCATATGTCCAAACATTAAATATCTAAGGTCCAAGTCCCAATCATGAAATCCTGTGTGTGGTAGACTAGGGATCAAAATAATTTTGGTAAGGTACAAATTCAATTTTAGTTTTTTCAAGTGCACTTGTGTAGAAGCAAGCAATTGAAGAATTGTTGCATCTCTGAGTACTTAATCAGATGGAAAGATCATACTAACGATAATAATTTTTGGTTAAAAGTTGAAAGCCTAAGGAATAATTTCGTGTCTTCTCTTTCTCATTCCGAGGACAGAACCTATTTAAGGGAGGAAGAATGTTATGGCCATATTTAGTTAAGGACATGGAATAGTCCTAATATGGTAGGCCGACCCTCCGGTGTTCGAGATTATTGGTCACGTCGAGATTTAATTTCATGTCAAGGCCAGTTTGTGTCTCATTAAAAGAAATATGGGCTTAAAATGGGCCCTTTAAGAAGTTTGACTATAGAGAAAGATTAACAAGAGAGAAAAAAACTTCCGGCAACATCTATGCTCATTTTTTATGATTATGGAACTGCCCGCCGCCCAACTTATATGATTAACATGAAGTCTTAATTTCCATAAGCAAATGTGATAATATTGCACAATTTTCCCTTTGAAAAGGGTCTCACGCCCTTCAAAAAATGTGCAACTGGCATCTGGAACCGGCGGGCGTAATTGCGCTAGTGTGTGCTCATTTACTCCTCCTCTGTATTTCCAGGTGATGGTGCGAGAGTTTTTCAAATCCTAATTTCGGTTCAAAGCGCGCATGTGTTATCTGACTGGTCAAACAGGCCATCCGCGCGTTGAATCGATATCATGTTTTTTTTTTTTTTAAATAGTCTTAATTGTAGCTCCAATTGAGACGAACATGGTGCCATTAAAAAGAGCTCGACGAGAGCTTTGCAACGGCACCCTACATGACCTTGTTTTGAGTTACGGTTAAAGAGTTATAGGCAGTCAAAGTTTGCATAGAATCCCTCATTAAATATATATATATATATATATATATATATATATATATATATATATATTTCAAAAAAATCACCCTAATATCGGTTCAGCGCACACCCTTCGGATTTGAGCATTCTCAAACCCTAAGGGCGCATGCTAAACCGATATTAGGGTTTTGAAATTCCCTTTTTTATTGAAAAGAGCTCGATGACCTAATTTTGATTAACGGTTCAAAAGTTACAGGCAGTCAAAGTTGTGGCGCCAAATTTTTGACTGCCTATAACTTTTAAACCGTAAATCGGAATTAAGTCATTATGGCACCGTTGCAGAGCTCTCGTCGAGCTCTTCCAAAAAACAAAAAGAATTTCAAAACCCTAATATCGGTTCAGCGCGCGCCTTAGGGTTTGAGCGGTAAGGTCTCAAATCCTAAGGACACGCATTGAGCCGATATTAGGGTTTTGAATTTTTTTTTTTAGATAAGCTCAATGAGAGCTCTGCAACGGCGCCATAATGACCTAATTCCGGTTAGGGGTTCAAAAGTTATAGGTAGTCAAAGTTTTGGCTCATTATGGTGCCGTTGTAGAGCTCTCGTCGAGCTCTTTCCAAAAAAAAAGAATTTCAAAACCCTAATATTGGTTCAGCGCGCGCCCTTAGGGTCTGAGCAGTCTCAAACCCTAAGGGTGCGCGCTGAACCGATATTAGGGTTTCAAATTTTTTTTTGGAAAGAGCTCGATTGCCCAAACTTTTGAACTGCAGTTCGGAATAAGGTCATTCTGGAGCCATTGCAAAGCTCTAGTCGTGCTCTTTTTAAAAAAAATAAGGAAAAAAAAAAACCTAATATCGGTTCGATGCACGCCCTTAGGGTTTGAGCCGGCTCAAACCCTAAGGGCGTGCGCTGAACCGATATTAGGGTTATTTTTGTGATATATATATATATATATATATATTTAGATGAGGGATCTTTTCTGATCTTTGATTGCCTATAACTTTTTAATTGTGAATCAGAACTAGGTCATCTAGGGTGCCTTTCTAATGGCACCATGTTCGTTTCAATTGGAGCTACGATTAAGAAGTTAGACTGTTTGGAAAGCTCTCACATCATCACCTGGAAATGCAAAGGAGAAGT
The DNA here is from genome assembly GCA_029204225.1 of Diphasiastrum complanatum. NCBI lineage: Eukaryota > Viridiplantae > Streptophyta > Lycopodiopsida > Lycopodiales > Lycopodiaceae > Diphasiastrum > Diphasiastrum complanatum. The sequence continues at coordinate 52,815,857 of CM055102.1, read as the reverse complement.
GAAGCCCGCCGATTTCAAGCGCCAGTTGCACATTTTTTCAAGGACATGGGACCTCTCGGAACGTTTTTCAAAGGGAGAAATACGCAGGGGAACTATAGTTTAGAAAAACTAACGTTGGTTAGACTATTCGGGCAGATATTTAACATACGGGCAGCAGCACATATTGTCCAATGAGATATTTATTTTTGCCCAAGAAATCTTTTTTAAATAATAAAAAATCACTTGAAAACTTGAACACTTTTTCCGTCCGATGAGAACTGTTACAGTGTTGTACACATGTTATAAGATTATTGGTCCATTTGGAGGCTTAAAGCATGTGAAGTCAACAAAAGCATCTTTACAAGTGTGACAGATATAGACAAGAGAATTGCATGAAGAGTTGTGACCTATTTATAATTGGATTGCATAGGGATTGCATGGGTTCATGTACATGAATCTACCCTCTATATATTGGGGTAGGGATTCTCCCGTCGACAACTTGGTTCAGGTTACCAGTTGTTCTCTTCTCCTCTAGCATTCACATCGCATGACTTGGGGTTAAGATCCAAGATTGATCTAGGTTTTGGTTGGGAGGTATTGCTCCTACATTTCTCTTGTTGTGTTTTCCTATCCTCATCTTAGGGATTTTTCCTAGTGGTCTTTACACTAGGCTTCTTAACAAAGTGTCATATTCTTTTTTTTCAATTATTTTATTTTGTTGAAGTGTCCTTGGGCAAAAAAGTTGCTTTAGAATCCATTATGCTTCACAAAACACAATTCTATCTTTGAAAATATACTCACCTCCATTGTTGGATCTCAAAACCTTAATCTTCTTGGGATGATTGTTGTCCAATTTTGAGAACAGCATGGAATATTCTAAAATATGGCAAGAGGTTACTACAATAAGCCCAACACTACATAAACGAAGTAGAGAGTCGAAAGTATTAGAAATGAGCAACCAGTTGGCATCCTGCATGTAAGTCCAACATTGGGCCTTAGGCTAATAAGAGCCATGGAACACAATTAGTAATTAAATAGATTATTTTAAACTTAGCTTTTGTAAAAAGTTCCTAACTTAGGAAGCACAACTTGTCTTCAAGAAACACAAAGTGATCTTAATGGTCAAGATTATCATCCTAATGGGACTTCAGTAGCCAATCAGAGTGAAGGCGTCTCTCTCTCTCTCTCTCTCTCTCTCTCTCTCTCTCTCTCTCTCTCTCTCTCTCTCTCTCTCTCTCTCTCTCTCTCTCTCTCTCTCTCTCTCTCTCTCTCTCTCTCTCTCTCTCTCTCTCTTCCATGTGCTATGCAGGTTGAGGCAAGGATGCTGCTCCCAGCGACAATCCCATACTATGAATGATAGTACATTGGCGCCATTGTCGGGGAGCGCCATCATACTCTCATATTGTTGCATAGCATTTCTCTTCTTCTTTTTCTTACAACCCTTTCATTTCATCAAAAAAATCATGGTTTCAGCTTTTTTAGTGTTTATTAGGTGTGGATTAGAGTTAGTTGGAGGTGGAGTAGAATCAATGGAGTAGATTAGCAAAAAACATTGATGAAAAAGTCAAGTTATTTACTTGCCCTACCTCATTTTTTTGAGTTTATGTGATTTTCATTTGTTGCCAATCTTCTAGAGAGCAGAGCAGAGTCTAATGCACCATTAGACAGTAGGGCCTAATAGTCAACTTAGTGAATCTCAAATTTTCAAATTTTAATAATAAGAGAGGTAGGAATTGGCCAATAGGAATTGAGGCCAAGGGCCCTAAAATCCACTATAAATTGTCATGTACCAACCTTAGCAATCAAACACATCTAATCCATTCATTTACATCACATTTGTATAGTGAAACAAGAAATCAAACAAACTAGTAGAAAAATCAAGAAAGTAGATCAAATTGAAATAACTTCACCAAAATTGACAAGGAAAGGTAAAATCCATTGTCATTAATGATCATTCACAAAATTAGGCCTGAAACTAGAGCATGATCATATAAGCTCTTATGTGACTTTAGGCACATGAATCATAAACACTATCAAGAAAGCTCTCAAAGAGAAGCTTCAAGATCACCATAAGTTCAAAAATCACAATTGTAGAATAGCCTCCAAATTAGCACAACGTCCTCTATTTATAGCGGTCCTTGGTGACTCTAACTTGAATTTGGGGCCTTACTATCTTAATTTGGGCCTTACATCCATTATTAAAATTCCCACCAATACAAATATGGCATGGTTGTTCAGGTCACTTTATTGACAAACTTAATAAAATAAACCTACTCTAATTTAGCACCATGGCTACATTTAGCAAACTCTTTTCTTGTGCACATGAGCTATTATACATAGAATATGACATAAATAGTGGTAATTTGTAATTCATTTATCATATTCAATCAAGAAGGTGGAAATTCTACCAAATTGCAATTGGATGTCCTTGCTCTTCTTTCTCGTTCCATCTCTCATGTTTTCTTTGGATCTTTATGTCATTTGGATTTGCTTATAGTTGGGATTGAATCTTGTTATACTTTTTATGAGAGAGAGAGAGAGAGAGAGGGAGAGGGGACAACTCGGCAAAAGTCCCAAATTATGTAGACACACCCACAGGCAAAACAACAATGACATCACAAAAGACAAATCTGGTAAAATCCATCAAGTCGGTGATAACTGAGGAAGTCAAGAAATTGGGAAACGATGAAGTCCAGCAGATTTTACCAAGTCTCTTGGCACAATCATTGCAAATATTTTTTGATGATGAATTACAAGGGGAACCCGTGTCAATAGGGCGACTTGAAGGCAATTCAACACAAAATCCAAGGGAAAGCGCAATCACACAGCCTTCAAATGGGAAGTGCAATAGCAAGGAAAAGACTAAGGTTGATGGCTGCTTTTCAATGAGCAACGTCCAACCAAAGTCCAGAACCAAAGTCCGATGGTTCCACAATGCCACAGACCACCAACACAATGCCAAATCCAGGTATATCCATTCTTAAAAGGCCAAATCTAGGTAATTCAAGCCCAAAAAGACCCATTCTACAGCAAGAACCAACACCTACAACGTTTATGCCTTGTCTTCGATTGGTAAGATTGACTGCGGAGGAAAGTCTTCAGGTTCAAGCATACCACGAATAGGCCATGTCTATCTTGTTTTAAGTCCGTTTTGGGCCAAACGAAGTCCTACAAACTCCAAATGAGGGACACCCTGACTGTACTTGCAAGTACGATACCCAGAAACAAAGTGATTACTATGCAGAAACTACTCAAGGGACGTCAAAAGTCATTTGTCCCCTTCAGAAAGTGAGTAGTTGGGAGTGTGTGCTGGGAGGTAGACAATGAAAGATAGATAGTCTTTTCATACCATTGATTGGCTTGGTCTCAGATTCAATCCAGAGCTTGTGCCAATCTGCCATGGACATTATCTTTGGAGGCATCCTTGTTCCGTCTTTCCTCCAAATTCTTTTCTTTGTGTATTTTGAAACGAATGATCCTCATGCAAGTATTTGTGATGATTTTCATATACATCTTTGCTTAGATGACGTGAGTGTCGAGCATCAATATTCGGTCCACAAACGAGATGCGCGTGATATCCATAAGCTGTAAACCTCAAGAAATCAAATGCAATTCGTGTTACAACTTGTTGAACAAAAAAAACAAACATAAATAGCGAATACAGAAAAAATATATATATATATAGAAAATATAGGTGATCTCATTTTCTAGTCACCTAAACAATCACCCAATCTTGGATAGTCAGGCATTGTCCACATTAGAATTGCATGCAACAAAAAGTTGTTGTCTTGTATTGTACGTGAGATGTTATATGCTTGGACACCCTTCCATAACAGACACTATTTCCAGCCAACTCAATACATTCAAAAACCTTATGGAGCAAATGACTGCAACAGGATTAGTCATAGAAGATTCTGATGCAGTGATGAATATTTTATCGAGTCTTCTTGAAGCCTATGAAACATGGGTCATGGCTATTTCGACCCAACAACATCTCACTCTAGCTAGAGTCATTTCTATGCTGTTACAAGAGGAGATTAGAGAGGAATGCATCATCCTCAGGCTCATGATCAGATTCTCAAGCCCTATACACAACCAAAAATCAGAAGCTCAGATCAAAGATCTCCAAAGTTAGATTATTCTGACAGAAAAGGCAACATGCAGTCTGGGTCGAATCTTGATGATGGGTTGAATTTTAACTCAGGGTCGAATTCTGGCTCAGGGTTGAATTCGAACTCTTCTTCTTCATCACTCCAGCCAAGGCAGAATTTGTTCTACAAATACTGTAATAGGATTGGCCATCTCATCAAGGACTGCAGAACACTCAAGTACCACAATAAAAAGAAGATGCAAGCCCAACAACAAGCAAATGTTGCCTCAGCCAGTTACTCAATCCATCATGAAGAGGAAGATGAAGTTGCCTTCTTGACCATGGTCGAAAATCTACAGGGTATCGATTCTTGGTACTTGAACTCTAGAGCAACACAACACATGACTCACCAACATGATTGGTTCCAAAGCTCCATTCTAGAGTTGTGCAACTTGGAGACAACTCATTACATTCCATTGAAGGTGAAGGAATGGTCAAGGTCGAATTCCAGAAAGGTGATGTTAGGTTGTTGTCCAATGTTTTACATATTCCAAACCTTACCAAACATTTGCTCTCAGTCAGCAAAATCATAGATTTGGGTTGGAAGGTCGAATTTGACACAAATGGCTACACCATTTTTTGACAAGTCCTGGAAAGTTTTAGCTTTCAGGGGAAGAAGTGACAACCTTTACAAATTCAGCCACTACAATTCTTCTATTTGTCAAACTCTAATACAACCACTTCTCGACCACAAGGGAAAAGCTACAGCAAAATCTGACCCAAGGGTCGAACTTTCAAAATTTGATATTGACTCAAAAAATGAGTCAGAAACTCAACGGATCGAATAACATCAAAGGATCAAATTTCAACTCAGGAGATCGAATTGATCCAAACAGCCTCCATCCTGATTCATGGATGATCCGACTTGCTACTTTGTGCAGGAACTTAACACTATTCCAGAGGCAAAGTCAACTACTGATATGACCAATGCAAGACAAAAGAGAACACCAAACTTGCAAATCTAAACGAGAATTGTTTCTATCCAAACTCGACAGACTCGAATATTTACTTCAAGTCTGTATAAGATCTTTCCATTATCATCACTCTTTATGTAGATGATACATTATTACTCAATAACAATCTGAACTTGATGAAGGATCTAAAATGCATGTTAGCACTGGAGTATTTTTTGAATCCGACCCAATATACTGATTTTCATCTGTCAACACAAGTTCAATCCATCAGCCAATATTCTCAAAAACTACACAGATGGAGAGTGGGCAGAAGACATTAACACCAGAATTTCAACTTTTGGATTTTTGTTTTTATACAATCAAGGCCCAATCTCTTACAGCCAGAAACAGTCCTCAGTAACATCATCTTCCACAGAGTCAGATTTTATAGTTGTCACAAATGCTACCAAGGAGACAAACATGCGACAAATTTGCCAAACCAAACGAGTCTATCTCTAATTCTACCCAATATCTTCAATAGCTTCGTTATTAATAAATTGATCTTCATAAGCTAGTGGCGATGGTAATCATGACAACGAGAGAGATGGAGAAGCTGTGTCATGTGTCATCAATCCATACAATGATAATACATCATGCTCAATATCATCATTAGCTTGTGAAGCATGCACATGATCCTCTGAAAATGTGTCATCAAGTCCATCATCATGATCTTGTTCAGATGCATCAGCTGGCAGCGCCATGTCCTCCAAACAACAACAACAACATAGATAGCAACAACCATCCAAGACCAAAATCTTTTGTAGATATTGCAAAAGATCAAACCACGATATCAAGGATTGTCACATCCTCAAGCACAATGAAGCGAGGAGGAAGATACAGCAGCACCAAGACGAAGGTTCTGATGTTGTCAAAGATTCCCAAGAGGATGACAAGGCACTGATGGTACAAGACCAACCAAGTAGAGATGTCTGTGAATGGTATCTTGATTCAGGTGCTTCACAACACATGACACCATGTAAGAACCTTTTCTCTACTCTCATAGCATTGGACACAAAGTACATTTTCTTTGGCAACTCAAGCTCCCACAAAGTTGAAGGCCAAAGCATTGTCCAACTCCAGTTCCCTGATGACATCACTAGACAGCTAAATGATGTACTTTACGTACCCAAATTAACAAAGAATTTACTATCTATTAGCAAGATCACTGATCAAGGCTATAGAGCTTTGTTTACTGCTAGCCGATGTACTATGTTTTATGGGAACTCCAATGAAATCCTCTCTACACACAGAGAAGGAAATTTATACATCTTGAGTCACGATTATGCACTTTCTATGAGTAATTCTGATGCTCGTGTTTGGCATCAAAGACTAGGTCCCTTAAACATGCGTTCAATCTTGTACATGCATCATAACAAAATGGTCAAGGATATATGAATATCAATGCTATTTCTACATCTAATCAGACTGTCTGTGAAAATTATCTACTAGGGAAACAACCTAGAACAAAATTTCAAGAGGACAAGCCAGGAGAGCAAAGTCCATTATGTCACTGATTCACAGTGACTTATGTGGTCCCATGAGCGTACTCTCCTTGTTTTTTTGGCCATTTCAGACACTTCCATAAATGCGACATTGCTTCGCAAAAAATGTGAAAAATGTGACACTGCATTTTTACATGTAATTTCTGATAGACGATATAGTGCAAAAAATGCGACACTATAGTTTTACATGGAATTCCACACAGGCGAAAAATGCGACACTACAGTTTTACACAAAATTCCACCGGGGCGAAAAATGCGACACTCTGTAGAAATACACAAGATTTCAAGTACAGACTATCTACGTCTTCACGCTCCAATAATAACTGTTCTAATTAGTCAGTTAAACAATCAGCTATTAAGCAATCTTGTAAATGCAAAGATAGAATAATGCAAGATCTTTTAGTTGCTATATATATGTAAATGAGTGATTGAAGAGTAGATGCATGTGGATACTCCAACAGAGATCAAACGTCTAGAACGGATCTTCTAGTAGTTGACTTCTCAGAGTTAGTGATTAGAGAGAGAGAGAGAGAGAGAGAGAGAGAGAGAGAGAGAGAGAGAGAGAGAGAGAGAGAGAGAGAGAGAGAGAGAGAGAGAGAGAGAGATTCATAACTTTAGCAATTGATTTGAGTATGTAAGTAGGATCACGCGCTTATCAGTGCAATTGTATTGTAATCTGATTGTTGTGTTATAATATTATTATACGGATTCGTTATTGTTCTACATCATTGCATTCTTGTTGAATGAAATTAACTCTCACTCCTCTTATGCAAACATCATTATAAGAAATATACGGCTGTCTCTGACACCTAAGTTATTTCTACATTCTCTTCATATCAAGTTATCAGCATTAGAGGATTGCATGGCTATCTCAGATGTCTAATCGTTTCTACAATCTCTCTTTCACGGCAGTCTAAGACTCCTACATTGATAATTTTATTCAACACAAAAGAACAGCTCGCAATCTCCGTTCTCTAAGTAATCCAAGATCCTTGAATAAGAATTATATTTTATCAGTTGGCATCACCATATAAGCCAACAGATCGAAGATGAGAGAATAGGTAGGACTGTCAATTGGTTGAGTGTCAACCTGAACTAAGCATAGTGTTGCTGAGCCGACGTCCAAGAAGTCCGCTAGTAAGCAAGATAATCTGACATTACTCCTGAGAGACATAGCTTCTCTTGCGCCAACGTGTTGGGTGGTTTGTCACACAACGCTCAAGAAAAGAATTCACTGATAATACAATAGATGTTATGCAGATGTTTTTTTTTATCTTAATATTATCGAATGCTTTGATGTCTGATTGTTGTCTATACATGGTCAGTTGTTTATTCTTTATTCGCACACTGATTCATCTTTGTCCAATGCTTAAATGAATAAAAACTTAGGTCAGCAGTGTCTGTGTACACTCTGGAGGATTGTAGATCTGATCTAGCAAGGCAATTCGAATCGAATTCCATTCGGGTACTTGTTCGGGTACATGTTCATTCACAACAGTGGCATTAGAGTTGCTGAGATTCATTGAAGAAAGCAAATACCAATTGTTTTGTGTTTCGTGCTTGAACTATGCACACCTTCTATTTCTGTTTCTCAACAGTGGTATCAGAGCGACTGAAATTTGTGTCGCATCGAACCATTCTGTTTCTCAACCTGATGTACATAGCTTACATGAAAATTGCACCCCCTTGCAAATTCCCACACTCTCTCTATTACTTTCTCGCTGTTTTCCATGGCTTGTCTAAGGGCATCGCATAGCCAATCAAGCATCATGTCCTAGGGTAGAAGGGTGAGGTTAGGTGGGCATGGTTGTCTTTTATGCCCTCTCTTGAAAGTGACTCGAGCGGTGACAATTGTACTAGTTGCTAGAGCCCTATCTCTAATGTCAAGTTTCCAGGACTTGACCTAAGTCAATGTTCCATCTCTTTGGATTTAGATCCGATATCCTTTCTAAACCTGGGGGTTCTGGTCATAGTTCTCCTAGTCTCCCAAGAGACATCTACAATTGTCAAGTGCGATCATGGAAAGAGAAATTCACAAGACCATGTGGGCCATTAGGCACATACCAACAAGGAGTAGAGTTACTTGTATGGGTATGCTTGATGGTCAAAAAAAATGTGTTGTGATGCTTGCAACAAGAAAAACTACAAAAACAAATGTTGTTGCAAGTTCTTTTGGCAAAAGAAAATACAATAACGGGGAGACAATGCAATACATGTGGTTTTGTCCTACTGATATCACACACACTTGGAGTTTAAACAAGAATATAGTTCTTGCACCAAATTCAAACAAGAATACATGGTGTGTGTCTTTCGAACTTCTCTTAGCCAAGGCGAGGTGGACATGTTGAACAAGAGTGGTCATATATTGGAATGCATGGAAGATAGTGAGATAGGAGTGTGCAGTCCTGTTGGTGGACATCCAACAAGTTCACATATGGATGACAATGTGATCTCCACACAAAAAGGAAAGAACAGAAGGCAAAACTCAATCTCTATAGCTGCAAAAGATAGAATTTCTAGAGCCATTGAGATGAAAGCGTCTGTTATAAAAGAAGAGGTGAAGGTCAAGAACAGAGATGTATCTTTCCATGTGCATAGTTTTACGACAGACCCAAACGGCAAAATGTGCACGGTTACAATATGTGAACCACCATGTTGCACTTGTGAGGATTTCATAAGGGATTCAACAAAGAGTAAATTTACTCCGTGTAAGCACATGTACTTTATTTACATAGTCGTATTGGGGATGGACATTGATAACAACAAATAATGCATCAACCCCATCTCACAACCTTTGAGTTGTTCCAAATATTGGCTAGGGAAAGAAATGTGTCCCAACCATGAGAATCTCAAAAAAGTTCTACTGACATGTACCGGTTGGGTTATTTACAACTCGCTAGATTTTTTGGTTCCAAGACATATTTTGGCCCCAGACTAGTATTGGATTTTCGGACTTATTTATGTATCGCATGTTATGTATCATCTTTGTTAAATGACAACATTGTTTACTACTAGTTGCTGGCCATCTCTTGTGGGCCATTTGTTGTGTGTTTCTGGAAGTGAGTGCATGTAGAATAATTATGCAAAAAACATTTCTATATTATACAGAATTGAAGCTTGTTTTGATATCTATTATTCAAAACTGGTAGTTGTTGGCCATCTCTTGGAGGCCTTTTATTATGTGCTTCTACACAAAAAAGATGTTTAGAATTATGCTGAAAATTACATTCATGTTATATGGCAAGGGATTGATTGGTTTAGGTTTAGGTTTTTAATTCAATATTTTTTTTACAGAATTAGTAGGTGGATACATCCTTAAAATTATCTAACACATGATGATAATTGACTCTACTTTAGACTCTACTTTCGTTAATGCCTTCTCTTAACCTCATTAGTTCATGTATTTTTCCAAAGTCAATACAAATTTTCGATACACACATTTTCGATACCTAACATTTTTTATATATAAATATTTCGATACACACATTTTCGGAACCCAAAAATTTTGAATCCCAAAATTTGATATTTAAAATTTTTGGATCCCAAACTTTGATAACCAAAATTTTTTATTTCCAGAAATTCGATACCCAAAATTCGATTCTCAAAAAATTTGAATATCAAAATTCGATACCCAAAATTTTTTATTCCCAAAATTTGACACCAAAAACTTTCGATTCCCAAAACTTTCGATACCCAAAAATTTCGATACACACATTATCGAAACCCAAAATTTTTGATACCCAGAAATTTCGATATGCACATTTTTGAAACCCAAAAAATTCGATACCCAGAATTTTCGATACACACATTTTCGAAACCCAAAATTTTTGATTCACACATTTTCGAAACCCAAAATTTTCGATACACACATTTTCGGAATCCAAGATTTTCAAATCCCAAAATTCGATACCCAAAATTCGATACGCAAAATTTTCGAATCCCAAAATTCGATACCCAGAATTTTCGATTCCCAAACTTCAATACCCAAAATTTTCTACCCAAAATTCGATTCCCAAAAAATTCGAATATCAAAATTCGATACCCAAAATTTTCGATTTTCAAAATTCGATACCCAAAATTTTCAATTCCCAAGGAAGTGATGCCTAAAATTTGATACACACATTTTTGATACCCAAAATTTTTGAATCCCAAATTGGATACCCAAAAAATATTTCTATATTATACAAAAGCTTGTTTTGATATCTAGTATTCAAAATTGGTAGTTGTTTTCCATCTCTTATAGGCCTTTTATTATGTGCTTCTACACAGAGAAGATGTTTAGAATTATGCTGAAAATTACATTCATGTTTTATGGCGAGGAGAAACAATTTGGTGCCTGCTCTTAGAAATTGGTTTCATAATTTCTGCCAATATTTATCAGTAAAGCAAGTAGTATTGATGTGGTTTGTGAGAATGTGTTCTAGTATGACCTTTTGTGTGATTCCACGATTTCATGTCCTCTCCATGGCTAGGCATGCCACGTGCTATCGGATTTTACGGACATAGGTAATGATAAAACTCGCATACTCACAACCAATTTAATCACAAAATGCCAGACTCCCACCTGAGCAATGACGTTGTCACTTTTGGATAGAATCAAAGTGTCATCAACGTAGACAACCATGATTATGATTTTTGACCTTTGTATAGACATTGTAGTCGGCCATCAATGGTTGAAATCCTAAGGATCTGAGGGTGTGATCCTTCTTCTCACTACTTGGCAGACTGCTTCAGTTTGTATATGCTTCTTTGCATTTGGCAGGCGTAGTTGGCAAAGCGTGAGCAGATGAATCCTGGTGGTTGGTGTGAAAAATGGAAAAGATGGTATATGCTTCAGTTCGTATATGCTTCTTTGCATTTGGCAGGCGTAGTTGGCAAAGCGTGAGCAGATGAATCCTGGTGGTTGGTGTGAAAAAATGGAAAAGATTATCTATGTTAGATATAGCGGTCTTATGTTTTTTTCATGACAAGCATCTTGGTGTAGGAAGATGATAGGGTCAAATTTGGCATAGATGGCAAATTATCCAATTCCACATGTAATGCCACTATTGAGCCAAAATAAAGTAGGAGGTAGAACTCGAGCTAAATGGATAGTAGACAAGTGTAATGCTTTGGTTTGATTAAGTTTTTTAGAGGTCCAATAAGATTTAGAGGTGGAACCATGGTCCAATAGAATTTAAGATATGCTTGGAAATGTTCCAATAGAATTTAGAGGTGAATGGATCAATGGTCCAATAGGATTAAGAGGTGGCAAAAGTTTGGTCCAATCATGTTTGAGCATTGTGTTAGCTCGTGGATCTATAGTCTCATTGTACTCTTCACTTTGATTTGATTTATTTTGAGATTGAGTGGATTTTGAGTGTAAGTGATTTTCTAGCTTTCTCTCTCTACCCGAGAGCTATTGATGATTTTCTCTCTCTACCCAAGGAGAGCAACTTGTTTTTACTTAGAATAATTTTTGAACACTTCCCACACGTGAGTGAGAGTTGGAAGTGAGTGAATGCATGTAGTAGTGTGTTTTTGCCATAGAATCAAAGATAGATTTTGAATCTCAATCTAGTCTTGATCTTGGTGCATCCACACACCTTAGATCACAAGCACATGTAGTGGACTTCCCACACGTGTGAAATCAACATGGTATCAAAGCCTATCTAAGGTTACCATGCATTATTTTTGTCTAGTTTCTGATGCAATCAGTTTCATTCCATTTCGTTGAGCCAATCAAAAGCTATAAGCTTTTGAAGAGGGTTAGGTAGGGCACCTAGTCCTGTGTGGATATGTGATCTAGGCACTGTTTTGAAATCTTAGCCATTTTGTTTTATGCAATATCATTGCATTTGAGTCAAATTTAGTCTCTTAGTGTATTTCACATGTGCTAGGAGTGTTCGATCCTAACTTTGCCCATAGTCCATCATTTGATGTGATATAGATCTAGTTTTGGAGAAATTTGGATAGCTAGTGAGAATCAATTCTCAATCTGTTGCAAGATCTTTCATAGGAGGTGACAGCATATCATTATTGGATCCTATTGAGAGTGTGTAGCAACATTTTCTTGTTCATCGTTCAAGTTCTCTTCACCTTAGAAGGCGTCAATGGGTTCATTCTTGTTGGAACCAAGTGAGAGATCGTCTACTTCAAACTATTTAATATGGAAGTTGAGGATGGAGTCCATCTTGATCATTCAAGATGTGATGGACATTGTTCTTGGCCTTGAAGAAGAACCTCAAGTTCTTCAAGAGGTTCAAAAATACAAGAAGAGCGCTAGGATGGCTCTCCATTACATTAAGATGAATGTCTCTAATGACATGTTGAGGGAGATAGGTACTTGCACTATAGCCAAAGAAGCTTGGGATTGTCTCAAAACTATCTATGAGGCTAAGAACACCTCTAGGATCCTCACTCTTAGAAATCAAATCTTTCAAAGTTGCCAAAAGAGTGATGAGAGTGCATTTAATTATGTTATGAGAGTCAAGGATTTTCATAGGGAGCTTGCATGCATTGGTGATTCCATCAATCAAAGTGAGCTAGTCCAAGTCATTCTCAATGGCTTGAGAAGTGAATTCGACAATCTTGTCCAATCCTATGCCATGAAGGAGGAGCTACCAAGATTGGAGGCCCTTCCAAGTGTGCTTATTGCTGAAGAGTCAAGCCAAGAGTACAAGCTCTTGAGGATGGACGAGCTTTCTCCGAATCATAATGATGGCAAAGCTCTATTTGCCAAGGACAATCAAGCAAGAACCAATATCAACAATCCTCAAGCAAGGACAAAGCCAAATCCAAAGACAAAGATGAGGAGGAAGATGATTCCTCTATTGCTTCATCATCCAAGCTCAAGAAGAAGAAGATTAAGTGTCTTTATTGTGGCAAGAAAGGCCATTATGCCACCAATTGCTTCAAGAAGAAGAATCAACTCAAGCAAGCCAACATCTCCAATGAGAAGGAAGACACTATTGCAAGTGATGGAGAGAGATCTCTTATGGTCTCTAGCTTCTCATCATCTCCTTTCAAGAAGGCTGCGTTATGGTATATTGATAGTGGAGCTTCTTCACATATGTGTAGCTCCAAGGACTCTTTCTCTTCTATTGCATCTTATGATGGAGTCAAGAAATCAATATACACTGCAAATGATTTTGAATGTCCTATTGAAGGAATAGAGAGCATTCCCTTGAAGCTTGCATCTTCTAAAGTTCTTTCTCTTACTAAAGTTCTTTATGTACCTAAGATTACTAAGAATCTCATTAGTGTTGGCCAATTGCTTGATAATGGCCTTGATGTGAAATTCAATGTTGATACTTGTACTATTAAAAAGAATGATGAAATACTTGCATTAGGATCTAGATTTGGAGGCATCTATAAACTAGATCCAAATGAATATGCAAATTCTTGTAATGTTGCTCTTGTGAACAAGCTTTCTATGGAGGAGTTATGGCATAGGAGATTGGGATATCTCAACTACAAATCCATGCTCTCTATGATCAAAGAGGCCAAAGCTATTGGCTTGCCAAAGTCTTTTTCCAAGGAGATCAAGCCTTGTGAGGCTTGTGCTATTGCTAAATCTCACAAAAAGCCATTTACAAGATCTTCTATCAAAAGCAAGCATCCTTTGGATTTGATCCACTCGGATGTGCATTTCTCATCAACTATAAGCAGGGGAGGAGACACTTGTTTTGTTACTTTCATTGATGATTTCACAAGATTCACTTGAATATATCTTCTTGCTTCTAAATCTATGGTGTTTGAACATTTCCTTATTTTCAAAGCTTATGTTGAGAAGCAATTCTCATTCAAGATTGAAGCTCTTAGATGTGATGGAGGCAACAAGCAATAGCAATTCAAGAGACAATTGGTGGATCGACAGTGGGGCTAGCTCCCACATGTCTTGTGACAAGGACTTTTTCTCAACCTTACACTCATTCAATGATGCAGAAAATCCTCAAAATGCATGGATCTAGAAAATGTCCTTTATGTACCATCAATCACCAAGAATATGCTTAGTGTTGGTCTACTCTTAGAAAGTGGTTTAAATGTCCACTTTAAGCATGGTATTTTTTTCATCTTGAAGAATGATGTTTGCATTGCAAAGGGATTCAAACATGGAAGATTGTTTAAGTTGGAAGCTAGTGTTGCTTTTGAAAAAATGAGCTTGGCAAAGGAGGAGATCACTCAAGAGGAGATCTTGGCAAAGTGTGATCTTGCTTGCATTGAGGAGGAGCATCAAGAGGAGGAAGATCTTGAGGATCAGCCTCAAAGCATGAGAGTTCCAAGGGAGTCCTCAATGATGTTGGCCGAGTCATCAAATTGCAAGCAAATTTTCCATTCAAGTGTGCACCTTGCAAGGATGGTGAGCATTGGAGAGTCTACTATCTTTGAGTACTTGTTGGATAGTATTACTAGACATGGAGTGACTTGTTGCTTATCTTTAAGATCTATGGTGTTTAGTACTCTTTATGACAAGACAATGAAATTAGATGCTTTCAAATCTCCATTTGTTGTTGATAAAGCAATTTCATTGGATAACTATTTTTGTAATAGTTTGAATAGTGTCACAAAAGATGAAACATCATTTGTATTCAAAATATTTGGTTCCACATGGTTTGATCATGATCATTCCAATGTAAGGACCAAAGATTATCCTATTTCAATGATAGGAATAATGGTAGTGTTTTGCTCTTCAAGTAGAGATTGTAGAATCTACTTGTTTTCAACCAAAAAATTTGTCAATGGTGGAAATGTGATCTTTCAAGAGTGGAAGATTTGTAAACTTGAAGAAGCACCTTTGGATCAACACCTTATTCAATTCATTGAGGCTCAATCATATGGATCAAGCAAGGCAAGTTATCTTTAGCAACAATATGTATGCACTTAGCAGTTTTATTGATGTATCTTCAAGTGCACAAAATGCCTTGGAATCCACGGCTTGGCATGATGTATAGTTTTTGAAGTGTGCTACATGTATATAGACACATTTGTGGAACATCTGGTAAGGGATCCTTTAAGGGGTGGTGAAAGATCCTTCATGGACATCATTCTCTATTGGAGTCTCAAAAGTTCCTTGTTTGTAGCTGGATTTTTTAGACGCTTCTAAAAGCATTCATTCATCTAGCAAGAGAGTTGTTGAAGATTATTAAAATATTATCTTCCTATCTCGAGTTTGGGTTCATGTCCATGGTGATTTCCAGTAAAATTCATGTTGTACGTGAAAGGAGTGTGAATGGAGCACATATCCTTCTAGTGTAGTTCAGATTTGAGTTAGATAGGTTCAATTATGATGACATGCAGATGTTTAGATAGCATGCAAAGTCTTACTGTATGCATGCAAGCCACATGCAATCAGTGCATGCAACATGCAAAGTAGTTTCTGTGATCTACACATGTCTAGGTAGTTTTATGAGTTGACATGCAGTACATGCAACATACATGCATGCAGTTACACATGTGGATCTATGGTAGGTGAATTAGTTCAATTAGACTTTCCATGCAACTCCACTGTAGGAATTCGAGTCTCTCTCATGTAAGGAAAGCTGGACATGTTTTGCCATATTGTGAATATTGATATTTTGGTGTTTTGGACTCATTCTCTCTCTACTCGAGTTTTCTATGCTTGATTTTCTCTCTCTACCCGAGAGCAGCCTCTTTTTCCCATACTGAACACTGAGAATTATTTCTTACATTCATTTCTCATAGTGAAGAGTTAGATTTTCATCAGATGTATGCCATTGTGCTCTTGCCTTAGATTTTTCAAGCATACTGTTCTTTGATCAATCTTGTGCAATCACAACACCTCAGTAAGATCCTGTAGGGTGTGTGGTGAAGTTCACACGTGCTAAAAACTTCATAGATAGATCAAGCTAAATTTGAGGAGTGTGAAGAATTGCCAAAAATTGGCAAATCTAGCTTGATCAAAAACCACGTAGTATAATGTAAATTTTGTACATAAGTGGATTCCACACATGTGAGGCCACGATGCCACGTGGCAATCCACTCCTAATGTAGGTTAGGTCAAGTCCATAGGGGACTAGTTTATAGGACCTAAATCCTAGATTTAAGGTGAAAATTTGACCAACTAACTATCTACCAAGCATGACTCTAGGAAATAGACTAGGGTTTCATTTTAGGGCAAGAAGGGTGAGTTAACTTCCTTATCATATGTTGGAAATCCACCTAACTTCAAGAAGGAAGTCAAATTTGCTATGTATTCCAAGCTCCCATAGTGAGAAGATAGAAAATTTTTGGAGCTCATTGGCAATCTCAAGCTAGTTCACTATGTACATTGAGTTTTTGTGATCCAAATGAAACCAAATCAATTTCTACTTGTTTCTCAGGAACTCGCTGGAGATGCAAACATACTGCAAGAAACAGAAGAAACTGTTGGCTGTCGCTTGTTGGAAATACATGTTGGAAGCATTCAAGATGCAAAACTCTGTAGGCAGATGCAGTGCTTGACAAGTCTGGAAACGCAGGCACTGGTGGTGAACTAGCCACAGACAGACATACGACATTTTTGGTGACTGGGTAGCCCAAAATCCGAGTTGTGGAGATTCGTTGAATCGCTTGGAACTGAATTGTGGACAGGGATTGCCGGCTAAATCGAAACTTTAGCCAAACGACCTGAAACTCCGTAGGAAGGGTGTTTGGAGTTGGCGATTGGTGTGCATTCAATTGGACACCTTTTGATGAATGGTTTGAAGCATCAGCCTCCTAGCTGTAGGGCGACCTCTGTTGGGAATGGAGTTGGTGAAATCGGTGGTCAAAGAGTTGGTAAAACAACGTAGGAAGCTGTTTTTTTTGTTAAGCCAGGGTTTATAGCTGTAAATCTGAAAATCTCTCACTATAGAACGTTTTTCAGACCAGTGAAAACGTAGGTGGGGGCGCCCTAGTACAAGAAAATCTGTCTCCAGAGGCCGTGAACAGCCGCGAACATATATGTCCAAAAAACTTTTCAACAAACTAGTAGTATGCTCTCTCTCTCTCTCTCTCTCTCTCTCTCTCTCTCTCTCTCTCTCTCTCTCTCTCTCTCTCTCTCTCTCTCTCTCTCTCTCTCTCTCTCTCTCTCTCTCTCTCTCATGTGAGTGCACCTTTTTATAGTAGAGAGACTATTTTTTATGTAGCGAATATATTTAAAGGGGGGTAGAGAGAATGAGCAAGCGTGAAAGAACGTCTAGAGAGAGACTATAGAGAGAATGAGGGAGGGAGAGGGGCAAAAAAAAATGAAAATTTAGCCTCCGACATATGTTTTTTTCTAGATGTGATTTTCATCTTTGAGAACGTCTGATTTCTAGTATGTCTAATCGTGATTTTAGAGAGAAAAAGGAATCACTTTTAGATGGCCTTTGAAGGTGGTCAAATGGCCTAAATTAGCGATTTCACATAAAGAATGAAAATTTCCTTTCCTTGGACCAATTCAAAGGTATCAATTAAGTTATGACATGACATCTGAAAAAGGAAATCATGTGAAAGGAAGGCTACTAAAAGTGATGCAAGCTTAGTTTGAATGTGAAGGGGGACACAAAAGTGGGTTGAATAAAATTCATAAGCAATTTTCCAATTTGAAATGTACTTGGGCATTAAATGAGGCCTGCAGGTCTATGTCCCTTGTTGTCTTGACTTATTTATGCTCTTCCATCTGCTTTCTTTAGCTCCCTCTGACTGCTGCTTTTGATCTTGTCTATGGTTTGACTCCCTCTTAGGCTTGAAATTCTTCTTCTGCTTCTCTTTTTTGTTGTAGAGAGCTTGATTAGAGTTTCCTTGTCATCAAGGTGTTCACGGGCTTCCACCTATTCCCTGATCTCAATTACAGCCTTCTCAAGGGTCATTTGTGGATCTTTAACAAGCAATGTTCGGGTCGTCTGAAACGATCTTGGTAGACCTCACAGTAGGTGTGTGAGTTGCTTCTCTACTGAGCATGCATTCTCTGTTCTGAAATTGATTGAATGCTACTAATGGATGTCATAGCCTGAAGGAATCCGAAAGAGCTCTCATAGAGCTGATGGCTCTGATACCACTGATGGGGAGCGGGAGATGAAGGCAGGATAGAGCTGACTTGGCAGGCATAGCTACTGCTACTGGCTGCGGTCTAATTTTCTTCCAAGCCCCAAATCATCTCGGACGATCTGTTATAAAAAAAATTAAACTTATAAAATAGCAGATAATGTTGAGTAGAGCAATAGCGGAAATATATCTATTGCTAGCATGCATTCAAACATTACAGATCATACACATTACAGTACATAGTATTGCGAAAATCGCTTTTATGATCAGAACTGAATTTACAATATTTTCTTGAGTGCTGTCCGTTTTGGCGCAAGAGAGGTGTTCTCTCTCACGAGTAATGCGACTAGCTACTGCTAATCTGTAAAGCTCACTATCGAGCTATATCAAACTCTTACAGTTTTGTCTATATCTGTATCCGTGACTGTATCAGTTTGTATGTGTGATCTATCGTTGATCCTTTTATGTGATCAATCCAAAGAAATGATTAAGTTAAAAGATCTAATCAAAAGAAATGCATTAGGCTTAATCAAAACTGATTTTGGTTTCTTGTTGTTGTCCTCCGTGCATCAGTTGCTCTCTGCCCGTTACACACTGTCTTCACACCGCAGACCTTCTCATTTTGTTGAAAGACACCTTTGGGGCACCTTCGCATTTTTCGGAAGGCTTTTATAAGGCAGTGTCACATTTTGCCGAAGGGCGAAAAACCCGAAGGTATGCCAGAAAATATTTCCAAGGCATTTACAAGGCAGTGTCGCTTTTTCTCGAAAGGCGAAAAGTGCGACAAACCCCAAGGTAGGCTGAAAACATTTTCCAAGGAATTTATGTGACATTGTCGGGAGAGTTGGCCAGAATTATTTTCTAAGTGTTTTTGACTCAGTGCTGAATTTTCCTCATGACCAAACATTGCGAGTTGTGCGACGAAACAGTTCAAAAATTGCAGACTGTGTGAAACATAGTTCAAAATGCAACAGTCAGGAAAAACAACAAAGAAAACTAAGAAAAATGCTAAGGCTTTGAACGATAAAAACTCTTAGTTTCTACACCTATTATCCTTATACTCTGATAGTCGCGTGTTATTTTTCTAAGGTTAAAGAAACAAAATTTCATGTTGTGTTTACGTCCTATATAGTCCATTCCTAGGAAATGTTGATGGGACCCCCTTGGTTGGCCGCATGGCCTTTAAAAGGGATTTTTCACGAGTATTGGTTGAGTAATATCACTATTTTCACTATAGTTTATAGCAGACCCATGAGTTGCACATGGGTATTAGCTGGATTGGCATTGCAACACTAACACTCCTTAGAAGCCTTAGATTACACTTAGAAATGTACAAAAGAAATAAAAATATGCACTTAAAAACACAACAAAAATTCACACCATGATTGACCATGCTCCTGACGCTTGTAGAGATTGTAGAACTAATTTTCAATTTTTGAAAAAATGGAGCATAGCAACCAGACTCTCAACATTCAATAAAGAGGTTCTTTTTTGTGTCAATATAGAGTGCCACATCAACTACATGTTACAATGCAATTAGGTAGTAGAACCATCTTCGTTGCACGTAATGGATACTCGAGTGCATATTCCGCCCATTTGTGAACGTCTTAAAAAGCATAATCTATCGCTGCCGCTCCACGCTTCCATCAATCTGTTAACATTTGTCGCACGTTACCACTTGAACACATCCGCCTCATTCACACTTACCATCTGCAACGTTCAAAAACGGTTTGCTTCCATCTCCCGTCATCATCTGCAAACACTCTCCACCCAACACAAGCACCCTTTCCTCCCCTGCCAGTCTCCTCAACTCTCGCTCGAGCCAGCAAGACTAAACTATCGCTTGAGCCAGCAAGACTAAACTCTCGCCGAAGCCAGCAGCCGCCCCTGTCCATTCTGGAAAGTAAGTTACCTTCGACCTTCGATTGACCACGAAATACCACATGGCATTTTAAGATTGGATAAAATAAATCCAGATGCTTATTACATTTCATAAACATCATGTAAAAAAACCTCGGGTACCCATTACGCTTGGTTGGAATTTCCAAAAAAATTTAGGATCGGATGGGTTGAGCCTAAAAAATTCTGAAAATTCGAAACGGGCAGAATGGCCTCTGTCGGGCCCCTTCCATAATACATTAAAAGACCCTCACGGGAGGTTCTTGGGCTGAATCACCTCAACTCCAACAACCAGGCGAGCCTAAGAAATTCTGAAAATTCAATCCATCATAATGGCCTCTGCCCCGGCCCCTTCCATAATACATTAAAGACCCTCACGGTTCCATAATACATTAATACCCTCACCGGGAGGTTCTTGGGCTGAACCACCTCAACGCCAACAAATTCAAGTATATGAAAAAATGGGTACTGAAATTAGAAATTACCCATGTTTCCTTCTATGGATTGGACGGTGCATGCGTTCACGTGGAAGAGAGAGAGAGAGAGAGAGAGAGACAGAGGTTCTCCTCCTGTTGTAAAGTCGTAGCAAATCTAACAAGTATATAGACTAGCAAATGTTTGTGACATGTTTCTAAGCTGTTGATAAGATCAGATGAACTTGATTTATAACCAGTGAGCATCAGATGCTAACAAAAGCAAGGTTTTTTTAACACGATTGGTTTAAAAGTGTAAGCCAACATCACCAAAAAAATTTCACAATTTGAAGCCTTGTGCAAGAATTGTGCACTACTGCTCGTCTTTGCATGAACAGTACGATGGATCAGAAAATTGTACATTTTGTCACCGATGAGCTCCAACTTGACTTTTTTGTCCTTCTCTTGAGATAGATCATAGAATCCAGTGTGATAGCAGGTTTGTAGAACCACCCTGGGTCATTTGGAATTTGCAGAAACAATGGAATCTGAAGCACAGCACGTTGCTTCAGAACAGGACGTTCAAAAAAGTGGTGTTGCCTCTGACTCTGAATGCAGTCCAACCTTTTCGCTAAGTCCAGAGAAGCACCCGTCATCATCTCCTTCATCTGCTAAGGAATTTCAAATGAATAAGCATCCTGGTTCCCCCCAGCTCCCAACTGCAGGTGATTCTTTTTACTTTAGACGTTATGCTTGAAGTTTATCTGCAGGAGTTTATCTTAGAAGAGCTGCTGTGTTTGAACACCTTCTTAGGAAAAGTAAGAACACGTCTTGAAACGACTTAGTAATAAAGGGTGGAAGGGTGGGAAAGTTGTCACAACACCGGTTGTTGATTTTCTTTCATGTGCAGGAGAACAAAATCCTGATAGCTCTAGTTCTGCGGTTAGCGGGACTGGGCTACAAGCTTCAGATCGTGGTTGGTTAGCAGCTTGCTTAAGTATTCCGTAAAATTATTTCATGTTTTCATTCCTGAAGGCTTATCATATACGTGATATGCGGGCTGATTTAATCAGCAGTATGCATTGACGACTCTAAATTTTTCTTTTTCACTCGTGCTAAATTGATTATGCAGACATTATGTTGGCACAGGCTAATCAAGACAAGGTTCATAACTATGCCAAGGCTTGGGAAAATCTCGAGAAGACTAAGGTTATTAATGAGTAAGTCAAGTAGTTGAAACCTTTTATTTATTCTTCACCGGTATAACAGTACCTATTTTTAGCTCAAACTGGATGAGTCGTTGAAATGCAGTCAGGTTCATCTTAGAAGAATCTACATTTGATTGTCTTAGTTCATATCCAGAAAAACGCAACTTGATTTAATGCTGTTCCTCTTTTCCAGATATCACAAGAGGATCTCACAAATATCATCTTGGGAAAGTTCTAAAATAGCAGCCTTGGAAGGAACCTTGAAGATAGAAGAGGCAAGTCCAACAACAAATTGCCTGCAGCTTTTTCTTTTTTTGCAATTGATACTTGTGTTTGCGTATGGATCAAAGATTTCATTTTCAAATATTAACAAGGCTAAAAATTCTGTTCTGAAAGCAGATAGCAACAATTAATAATCTCTACAATTTGTTTACATTATCAAAGAAGCTAGCAAACTTACGAAACTTCGTGCAAAAGAGATGTAAAGGTTTTGGTGATAAAAAAATTGTTGGGTTGGCAGGAGAACTACCACAAACAGAGGGCAGAATTGCAAGAGAGGAGCAGCAATGAAATTTCGGACTTGAATAGAATTGCTGATCAAAAAAAGGCTGATTTAGGGGCAGCCCGTGTACAAGAAATTCTGCGAGTTGAACAAAATACTGCCAAATATAGAGCTATGGGAAGGCCTCCAGCTGGCACCAAACAGTCTAGCACAGTCCATTGCTGTGGTTTTGGAGTTCAGGAATAGACAAGCTGAAGTTCCCATTTCCCATTGTACTATGTACATTTGTTTGTGCTTTTGTAATATGTAACAAAATGGTGTGAAATTTTGATGTGTTTGCTGGTAGCATGAAAGATAAGATACAATTTTTGTTGTTCTCCATCCTATGGTGCATGAGTTCAAGAGCTGACAATTTGGATCCTTTCACAGTCTTTTTTGACATTGGAGCGTATTTTGAAGGATGATCAATATGGAGATGATACATCTTGATATTAGATAATAAATCTGATAGAAAATCAAAATGTTGATTATGTTGCAAGCTATTAAAACATGAAGCTAGAGGGCCGAGTTTACGTATTGATTGAAAAATTTTGAACTGCAAAAGTGTAAAATAACCTTGGCGCTCTTTTTGATCCAACATACTCCGAGTTTCTTGCCTAATATGCAATTAAAAGGTTTGTAATTATGACGCAAACCCATTTTCAGTGGATACATGTCAAAATTACAAATTTTTGAACTTAAAAAATCTGCATTCTCATGGGCGCCCATGGTGATCCAATCTGTTCGAATTGTCTTGGATGATATTTAGTTTGCTATTTTTGTTCTACATTGTCTTCAGTAGGGCCCTTTTTGGCCTCAAAAAGGACCTCTTCCTTGCCTAAACAAGTTTGTTAATCATAATTAATTTAGTGCTAGTCAATTCTACGTGGAACTTTTACCTTGGGTTCACATAGTGTGAGCAAGACTTAAGGGCTAAACTGTAGATCCCATCATCCATATACTTTTGTAGGTACTTTGTAAGGCAAGACTAGATATTCATTACCTTGGTTCCAATAGGACAACAGCTAGAGCTCTATCGTGAGAAGAAGATTTGCACGAGAGATGGAAGGCCATACTGTTGATAAGTGCTGGCTCAATCCAAAAATAGAATGTATCCACTATCATAAGAAGGGTCATGCAGCCATTGACTACCACCAAAATCCCAAAAACAAGAAATCTTAGAGCAGATGGGAGAGCGACAATAGGTCATCCTCTGTGGAGGAACCCGAGTCCTCCAAGATGGCCGAAGATAGAGCCAACAACAACAAGAACCCAACAGCTTACTTGTGTACTGAAGTATGTGCGACATCAACTTCAGATATACAAGAGATAATTCTTGATTCAGGTGCAACGTCACACTTCGTGGCAACAAGACACATGATCACTAATTATCAAGAATCAGAATCTTCCAGATGTATAATCTTGGGAGATGGTTGCAGACACAAAGCCAGCGGAACCGGAGCGCTATGGTTAAGCACCAAAGGAAGAGACAAAAGGCTCGACGTCACTCTATATGTGCCCACTCTTCAAAAGGACCTACTATCTATTGCTAAGATGGTAGATGCAGGAGTGACAATCACCTTTGAAAGTGATACCTGTGAAGTGGTTTTCACAAGTTGAATTCGCAACCACTCAACTCATCACCACATGAAGGCAAAAAGGGATTTGTATCACCTCAGGATCCGAGTACCTTCAAAGCAAGCTCACCAGATCAACGAATCGATGGATATTGTATGGCACAGGAGACTGTATCACATGAATACAGTTGCTCTCTACAATGCTAGCCGGAGGGGAGCATTTACTAGAGTGACTATCAAAGATGCAGCATGCTTGAAGTCCTGCGATGCCTGTAACAAAGGCAAGATGTCACGTATTCCATTCACCAAAGAATCTTTTAGAACGAAAGCACTTCTAAAACTAGTACACTCTGACATCTATGGACCGTTTGATGTGGTCTCCCTGGGAGGTTCCAAGTACTACATCACCTTTATTGACAACTTCAGCAGGTTTACAACCGTGTACTTTATCCACAACAAGTCAAAGCCCTGGACAAATTCACTGAGTTCATGAATTAGACTGAGAAATGGACTGACAAGAAGGTGAAACAGCTGAGAAGGGACAGAGGAGGAGAATACGTCTCCAAATGCTTTGCAGAGTTTTGTACCAGCAAAGGGACTTCATTTGAAGACTGCAGCCTACACACCACAACACAATGGTGCACAATGGTGTGACAGAGAGGTGAAATCAGACTCTCATGGAAGCTGCGAGATCCATGATGGCTTATTCAAATACATCAAAAATTTTATGGGCTGAAGCAGTTTCTACATCCAACTACCTGCAGAACAGGACATGTAGATCTAGTGTTGCATATACCACGCCACGCGAGGTTTGGTGGGACAACAAACCAAGTTTGACACATGTCCGCATTTTTGGATGCGTCACATATGCCCACATTCCAGATTAGAAAAGAAAGAAGCTGGATGAAAAGGTGGAGCAGGGATTTCTCGTAGGATATGTTGTTCATTCATCATACTATAGGATCTACATGTCTGACAACAGACAGATCAAGACTGTCAGAGACGTCAGATTTGATGAGTCAAAGACAATGGCTGATGGAGATCCAGTCGGGTACGAAATCCCGACCAGAGGCTACTATGACCTGCCAACATCAACAGAGAGAGCGGACCCTGAGCATCCGAAAGAAGATATTCAAATTCCAGATGGACAGAGTGACTGTTCAAACAATGAGCAGCAATACATGCAACCTGTATCCAAGACACCTGCTACTCACCGCAGTTCAGTAGTCAGTAGAGGTAAGAGACTTGACAAAGACAAGACCATCAATCTGAGTGCAGACACTCCAAGAAGATCCACGCGAGAAAGAAGAGCACCAGTTAGATTTGTCCCTGACAGCTCATATTCTGTATCAGAAGAATTGTGTGGATTTGGCGGAGAATCTCAAACATATGAGGAAGCTATCATCTGTCCAGATAAGGACAAGTAGATTAAAGTAATGGAAGGCAAGTTAAATTCCATGAAACAGAACAATGTTTGGAATCTGGAGCCATTACCAGAAGACAAGAAGATTGTAAAATACAAGTGGGTTATCAAATATAAGTATGGACCTGATGACAACGTATCAAAGTACAAGGCCAGATTGGTAGCAAAAGGTTTCTCTCAGAAGTATGGTGTTGACTATACTAAAACCTTTTCTTCAGTCGTAAGTATTCGTCCTTATGCCTACTATTTGCATATGCAACAGCATACAGTCTCAAGATCCACATAGTGGATGAGAAGACCGCCTTCTTACATGGCGAATTGAATGAAGAGGTCTACATGGACCAACTGTTGATTTCACATGTGTGGGGAGTCCACTACATGTGCTTGTGATCTCCTAAGGTGTGTGGATGCACTAAGATCAAGACTAGATTGAGATTCAAAATTTATCTTTGATTCTATGGCAAAAACACACTACTACATGCATTCACTCACTTCCAACTCTCACTCACACGTGTGGGAAGTGTTCAAAAATTATTCTAAGTAAAAACAAGTTGCTCTCCTCGAGTAGAAAGAGAAAATCATCAATAGCTCTCGGGTAGAGAGAGAAATCTAGAAAATCACTTACACTCAAAATCCACTCAATCTCAAAATCAATTAGATCAAAGTGAGGAGTACAATGAGACTATAGATCCACGAGCTAACACAATGCTCAAACATGATTGGACCACACTTTTGCCACCTCTTAATGCTATTGGACCATTGATTCATTCACCTGTAAATTCTATCGGACCATTTCCAAGCATATCTCAAATTCTATTGGACCATTTATGGTTCTACCAATAAATCTTATTGGACCTCTAAAAAACTTAATCAAACCAAAGCATTACACTTGTCTACTATTCATTTAGCTCGAGTTCTACCTCCTACTCTATTTTGGCTCAATAGTGGCATTACATGTGGAATTGAATAATTTGCCATCTATGCCAAATTTGACCCTATCATCTTCCTACACCAAGATGCTTGTCATGAAAAAAACATAAGACCCCTATATCTAACATAGATAATCTTTTTCCATTTTTCACAATCCTAAAAAATTATCTATGAATATTTAAGCCTTGATCTTGATATAGCTCCAAGATTAGATCTATGCTTGATGAAGGCACTTTTGCTCAAAGGCTTGATGAGTAGATCGGCAATACAAGAGGATGAGTCCAAATAGATTTCTCCTCCAATAAGCTTTTCTCTCACAAAATGGTGTGCCACTTCTATATGCTTGCTCCTTGCATGAAATATGGGATTGGTGGCAAGAGCTTGGGCTGACATATTATCACACTTGATCATTGGTAGATCATCCTCCTTGATGCACACACCTCTTTGGTAGTTGTAGTGAGTGCTTTGTACTTGGCCTCACATGAAGAGAGAGATATAGTATCTTGCTTTTTGGAAAGCCAAGATATTAGATTGCCTCCAAGACATATAGTGTATGCACTAATAGACTTTCAATCCATCTAGTCACTTGCAAAATCCGAATCCGAGTAGCCAACAATGGATAGATTTTCACTTTTTATAAAGTAGGCCATAATCACAAGATGAAGATACATATCTTAAAATCCTCTTGGCCATTTTCCAATGATGGATCTTGGGATCTTGAATAAATTGACTCAATCTGTGCACACAAAAACTCAAATTGGGCCTAGTAATGGTAAGCCAAATTAAGGAGCCTCTAAGACTCCTAAAAAGTGTGATGTCCTCAAAGGATCTTTCAATCATTTTTATTAGGATCTTTTACAATTTGCTCCATTGAAATATCTATGCTCTTAGAATTTTCTATATGGAATTTTTTCAACATAGAATGAGCATATCTAGATTGACATATAAAAACATAATCATCATGAAAGTCAATCTCTAGGCCTAGAATGTAATGGATCTCTCCTAGATCTTGTATTTTAAACTCACATCCAAGTGCTAACTTAGTTTCTTCAACTAGTTTGATACAACTTCCACAAAGAATAACATCATCAACATAGATTAGAAGAATGACAATATTACTATTAACAAACTTTAGATACATGGAAGGATCATAGTCACTAAGAACAAATCCTAGTGAGATAAGGAAAGAGTTGAGTCTTGAATACCATGATCTTGGTGCTTGCTTAAGCCCATAAAGGCTTTTGAAGAGCAAGGCACACTTTGGACTCATCCTTGATGAGTCCTTGAGGTTGTTCCATATAGATCTCCTCCTCAAGATAACCATTTAGAAAAGCATTGGATACATCTAATTGGAGCACCTTCCACTTGAAAAAATAAGCAAGAGAAATAAGAATTCTTATTGTCACCATCTTTGCAACGGGTGCAAAGGTCTCCTCATAGTCAAGGCCATGGATTTGAGCAAATCCTTTGGCACATAATCTTGCCTTGAACTTGTTGATGGTGCCATCATGATTGTACTTGATTTGAAATACCCACTTGCAACCAATCACATGCTTGTTGGATGGAGGATCCACAAGCTCCCAAGTATTGTTGGTGATCAATGCATCATACTCTTGCTTCATGGCATCATACCACTCCTTGGTATTGAGTGCCTCTTGTACATTCTTTGATCTTCATGAGAAACAAAAAAGGCATAATTAGTGGAATCAAGATCCACTTGATTGCCTTTATCAACATATGAGAGCCTCTTAGGCTCGGATCAATCTCTCATGGATCTTCTTGGTGAAAAAATCCGAGGAGAGTCCTCTTCGATTCTCGACCCCATCACATCATAATTGCCTTCAATAGCAATAGTTGGTGATGCATCCATAGATTTCTTGATCTCGGCCCCTTCAAAAAATGAATGTTGATCTTCATGGAAAATAACATCCCTTCAATGATTTGAGAAGTAGAGAGCACAAAGACTCTATAAGCCTTTTTGGTGGATGAGTATCCAACCATGATCCCTTTGCATGCACTAGGATCTTCCTTCTTCCTTGTTTCCAAGGGAATATGGGCAAAGCATATGCACCCAAAAACTCTAAGGTGATCAACCTTAGGCTTCTTCAAATATAAGATTTCATATGGTGACTTTCCTCCAAGAGCTATATGTGGGGGCCTATTGCAAAGATAATTTGCACAATTTATGGCTTGTCCCAAAAACTCTTTTGGCAATGATGCCTCAATTCTCATAGTCTTTGGACATTCACATAGGGATCTATTCTTTCTCTTGGCCACTCCATTTTGAGATGGAGAGTAGGCAAACGAGAACTCCCTTTTGATGTCTTCAAGCTCACAATAATCATGAAATTTATTGGAAAAAAAAATATGCCTCCTCCTCATTTGCAAGGTTTCCTTGTTTGTCCTCCTCCACTTGTGCTCTTAGCCTCTTGTAGAATTCAGATGCATAATGCCCCTTCTTTTCATAAAAGAAGCATTTCTGCTTTGACTTGTCCTTTGAGCTTGATGCATCATCCTCTTCTTTGGCCTCCTTTGGATGATTCTTCTTTCCATTGGTCTTCTTTTTGCCCTTGAATGAGTAATTGGCTTTCTCATCACCATCCTGCAAAGACAAGGAACTCATCCTAGATTTTGCATGGAGCATCCTACACTCTTCAGCCACTAATACACTGTGAAGTTTTTCTATAGTTGGCAAAGTGTCTTGGATGACAAAACTTTGGACCAAATTTGCAAAGTTATCTCCTATACCATTAAGAACAATTTGTACAAGCTCTCCATCATGAATCTTCTCTCCAATGGAAGCCAACTCCCTTTTTAGAGACTTGATTCTAAGTACATAATCTTGTGCACTCTCCTCACTTCTCCTCATGCTTTGCAAAATCAAATTTCTAAGCATGAGTACTCTTGAAGTGTTACTAGATTCATAGATTGATTTTAAAGACTCCCAAGCCTCTTCATCACTAGTACATGCTGATACTTCTCTCAACAAATCATTGCTGAAGTGGAAGCCTAGATCTCTTCTTGTTTGTATCTAGCTAATTCCTGTGCACCTAGAGGTTCATCTTCATCTTAAATCAAGAACTCATAAAGGTCTTGGAGCACCAAGAGTGACTCCATCCTAACCTTCCAAATAGCATAATTTGTAGAATTCAATCTCTCACTAGCTTCTAGAAGGTATGCTCCAGCAGATCCCATCTTACTAGTGACTTCTACAAACAAGAAATAGAATTGATTGACTTGAAACTCACAAAGGTCTCACACTTGCAGTGTTTCACTCAAATTTGATTTCTATTCCAACAAATGGACTTATAATCATAGTTCTATCACTCTCTCACAAAGCTGGAATGAAGATAAGATGAAGTGAAAACTACTTTCAAACAAATCTTGCCAAGAAATGGATTTGATTGTCTCTAGAAACTCACTAAGGTCTCTCTTTTGTAGTGTTTCACACAAATTAGATTTCTAATCCAACAAATGGACTTATAATCTCAGTTCTAGCACTCCCTCACAAAGTTGGAAGGAAGATAAGATGATGTGAAATCTACTTACAATCAAATCTTGTCAATTTCAGCTATTTTTGGACAATAACACAACTAAATCTCCCTCACACTTTTTGATGTACTTTCAAGACCTGTAAAACAAGTTTAGAGGACCTGATTTCAGCCTATATTAAGTAGACTTCATGACCCTATGTCAAATCTAATCAATGGCACTCAATTTTGGTAGCTTATTCTAAGATTTCCACCAAAAATTACATCAAAAGCTCACAAATTGAATTTTTTTGAATCTAATAAATACCATGCATTAAATGCAGGTTCAGAAGTGCCCACACACGTGGATAGTACGGATTTGAACCCCTACCAAGTTTTGCTAAAAATGGATTTGCATTAGATCAATGGCTTATGCTCTTGTACTTGGCTCTGATACCATGTGAAATTACTGTACTTTAGGACCACAAATGGATTTACAAAAGATCCACAAGAGTGATTGGATGCTTGCTTAACAATCTATCAAAAAACTAGACACAAAAAAGTTGATCTAGATTGGCAATTTGACAAACAACAAGCATTAACAATCAAAAGACTTGATCAACATTGAAATCCGAGCCCACACGTGTGTACTACAGGCTATAGTACGGCCTTCAACCTGAGAAACAAGTAGAAATTGATTTGGTTTCATTTGGATCACAAAAACTCAATGTACATAGTGAACTAGCTTGAGATTGCCAATGAGCTCCAAAAATTTTCTTTCTTCTAACTATGGGAGCTTGGAATACATAGCAAATTCGACTTCCTTCTTGAAGTTAGGTGGATTTCCAGAATGTAATAAGGAAGTTAACTCACCCTTCTTGTCCTAAAATAAAACCCTAGTCTATTTCCTAGAGTCATGCTTGGTAGATATCTAGTTGGTCAAAATTTCACCTTAAATCTAGGATTTAGGTCCTATAAACTAGGAATCACTACCAAAATGACATGATGAACCCTATGGACTTGACCTAACCTACATTAGGAGTGGATTGCCACATGGCATCTTGGCCTCACATGTGTAGAATCCACTTATGTACAAAATTTACATTATACTACATGGTTTTTGATCAAGCTAGATTTGCCAATTTTTGGCAATTCTTCACACCTTTTGTTTGTGCATTCCTTGTGTTGCTTTATTGCTAGGATCTTCTTTACCTGTCAATATGGTTCCTCAATATTCTTCTCATCCTCTGCACCTCATGGATTGCAATACTCTTCCTCGGCGTGGAAAAAACAGACCTACTTCACCTTCAGATCACCCTTCTAGTGCATCCCCTTCATGCGCACGTCATGAAGCCCACCATGATGTTGTGGATTCCTTGCTTGTTTCCTCTGGCCAGGTGGCGCCATACTATCTACCCCATCTTCGCCACCACATTTCTTCCTCTCTTTCAGTTTCTCAACTTTCTCCTTCTTCCTCTTCTTGCCCTCGTGTTCCATGTGAGGGTTGTGGTTGCCTTTGTGTGCAAGGTGCCAGTCTTTCTCGCCATCAAAATGCTTGCTCTGCTTTCTGTCAGCAACTAGCATTGAGCAATGTCGACCTTGCACCTCACCCTGCTCCCACTTCACCACCTGACTCGGCTTGGACCTGGATTCGCTCCCTTGATATTTCAGTCGCTTTTCACTTAGGTTTTCCTCGTCCTCGTCTTTATGCACACATATCCTTTGCCTTGTGCTTAGACTTTCTGAGAGCTTTATCCTTATCTTTGTCTCGTTTGGCTTCCAACCCTTCTAATACCGTAGCTTGGCATGCCTTTTTGCTTTTTCCTCTCTGGTGTTTTTCTTTGCCTCCTTAGGGTGGTGATGCTGGTCACTGAGAATCTTGCAACATGATTCGTCGCTTTATGTCAGGAGATTGGAAGAATCTACAAGATGAGCATTTCCTTTGCTGCCATGCACTTGCTGCTCAGTGGGATCCTACTTCGGATGGTGTTTCTATACCCCTTGTTCATCGTCGGTTGCGTCACTGTGTTTTGCTTGGGCAAGTGGGTGAGTATTCTCGTACAGCTCATGCCCCAGCTCCCACGAGTCCAACAACGACTCCTTCTGCTGCCACCCTTTAGGCTTTGGAGCTTCTTCATCCACTAGCAAATGATTGTCTTCCCTCTTTTGTTGAGGAATTTGAATCTGATTCCGATCTGTAGCTCTCAGAATCTCGTTTTCTTGATGCTTTTCTGTGCAACCCTCATCTGTCTACTGGGGGTCCTTCTGATATGGTTTTCGATCATCTTCGTGACTGTTTCTATCCTAATGATTCTGCTAGCAGGTTTGGTTTGCTCTTTCAAGTTTGCTCCTCCGTAGCATGTGGGCGTATTCCTTTTTCTATTGCTCGTTTGATATCCTTGGAAGCCTGGCGGTGGCGTGCGTCTGATTGTTGTCGGAGAGGTTTATATAGGTTGGTTTCTTAGGCTGTTGGTTTTCAGCTTCGTGACAGTTTTCATGACCACCTATTTTCTCATTAGTTTGGTTGCGCTACTGCCGAATGCGAGACAATCATACATGATTTGAGTGTTACCTTGGATCTTCATCCAGATTGGGTTGTCCTTCAAGTGGATGTTTCAAACGCTTTCAATTCTGTTTTTTTGAGGGACCATTTTTCAAGAACTTTGTGCGGCTCATGGTCCACTCGCTCAACTCATCTCATTCGTTTGCTCTTTTTATTCCATGGATGCACCTCTATATTTCAGTCATGCTTCTCACTCAGGTGATGTTTCAGTTATCCCTTCTACTGATGGTATCAAGCAAGGTGATCCCTTGGGTGGTGCTCTTTTTGCTTTGGCACACTTTCGAGCATTACGAGCTTCTTCTGCTACTTTTTCAACTTGTTTGTTTCTCTCTATTACTGATGACACGCATATTGTGGGACTTGCTAACGACGTCATTCCTGCTATCTTGCATTTCTCTCAACAACTCTTGGCTTTTGGTCTCACTGTGAATCCCTCCAAGTGCGTTGCTTGGTGTCTTCAGGTCCTCCTTCCTGAGCTTTTCGTGCAGGTTTCAATTATCCGGTTGATGGGATTCACGCGCTTGGTATTCCTATAGGTTTATTTGACTTTGTGGCTTCCTCTTTGCGGGACACTTTGGATGCGCATCTTTGGTCATGCCAATTTGCTACCAAAGCTTGGCAACGCTCAAGTTGCTCTAGGGATTCTCACTCAATGTTCCGCTCAGCGGCCAAGTTATATTCTACGGTGTGTTCCTCCCTCTCCGGATGTTTTGGCTTTGCTTCAAGACTTTGATAATACTTTATCAAAAATTCTGGGTCGCTTGATGGGTTCAAAAACCTTTCATATTTCCGATTGTCAGTTCGTTAAGCGACAAGTCTCTCTTCCCGCTTCTTCTGGAGGTGTTGGTCTTACTTGCACAGCTTCTATTGCTCAGTACTGCTTTTCTGGAGAGTTAGGCCCTTCTTGCCTCTGCACTTATCTCTCGATTTCAGCAGGACAACAAGCCCATTCTTCTTGATTCAGAAGCTCATGTGAAAACATGCATTCTTCCTTTTCAACAACACCTTCGTGTTGCCAAGGATCTCATCCATCCACCTGTGCAAGCTTCTTTGCCTCCCTTTGAGACTTTGTTTAGCCATCCGCGTGCTCATTTTCAAAAATATCTTTTGGAGTTGTTCCACTTGTATGCTTTCACTTAGCTTCTCAGTGATTCACCTTCCGATGAGACTCGGGCTAGCCTTATGTCTTGTGTAGGCCCTAGTGCTGGTGCTTGGCTTGTTGCACACCTTGTTGTTCCACTCTTGCACCTTTCTTCAGAGTTGTTTGTCACCGCTCTTCGAGTTAGATTGGGTCTCCCTCATCCAGTATTGGAGGGTTTGACAAAATGTTCCTGTGGTCACCCTCTTGATTCTATTGGCACTCATCTCATGCGTTGCCCTTCTGGCGGAGATCGCACCGCGACTCATGATTCCATTCGTGACGTACTGACATCTATTGCACACGAGTGCGACTTTCATGCTGTCTGGGAGCAAACCCATATCTTGTCTGTATCTGATTCACAGTCGCCTCGGCGTCGAGTTAATCTCGTTCTTTCACGCGAGGGGATTCACACGCTTGGGGATGTTGTTGTTATTGATCCTTCGCGGCCAGACCTCGTTTGCCATGCTTAAACTACCCATGCAGCTCAAGATAAAGAGCGAGATTATTCACATCGCACTCATGGAGAAGACTTTATTCCTTTTGCCTTGGAAAATTATAGGTGCATGCAAAAGGAATTCGACGATTTTCTTTCATCTTGTGCAGGTTTTGCAGCGAAGCTCCAAGGACGTGGTGCCTCACCTTTATCTATCATTATGTCTTATTATCATCAACGAGTTTCTACCACTTTACAACGCACTCAGGCACTTGCCATACTTCGACGTGTCGTAGTTGCAGGAACGGTTGCTTCACAGCTTCCTACACTACCTAAACTTCCAACTATCTTAGCTAGCGACTTACATCAAGCAGTAGGCTTTTTATAGCTACTTTTTGAGATGATGCTTTGTTATAGTTTATGTATAGTATTTCAATTCACCTTTTGGCCTTTACACTTTCTACATGCATACCTTTGTACTCTGATGGATTTCTCCATCATTATGTGTTTTCTATGATGAATATAAGTTCAAGTAATAATATAAATGATCATCATTGCAATCTAGATTTAATATATACAATTATTAATTTTGAAAATAAGTGGGATATCATGGAAATACTCTTTTTATAGATACAAATGTAGTTTTAAACAAAATTGTCCTAAATTTTCAGCCTATTGTATTTGAAAGCGATTCTTCTTTCTATCTGAAATCATGGTAAGGCACAAAAATCAGGCCTTCTCAAAGATAAAAATGACGCCAAAAAAAAAAAAAACAACGAAAACGTATCCAGGAGGCCAAATTTTCATATTTTTTGGCCCAAAATCGCGATTTTTGGCCGTTTTGAACCACTTTATTAGAATGCCAAAAAAAAAACGTCTAGGAGCAAAAACAAAATGATAAAGTTTAAAATCACGGTGAGGTGCGACCAAGGGCCCTTTGACTTGAAAAAACAAAGTAATTTTAAAATCACGGTGAGGTGCGACCAGGGGCCCTTTGACCAAGTCATGTGAAAGTACAGTACTCTAAGGACCAAAAATGGATCTTAGAAGATCCACAAGAGAGATTATGTGCTTGCTTAACAATGCATAAAAAAACTAGACAATAAATCTTGATCTAGATTAGCAATTTGACACATAACAAGTATGGATAATCAATAAACAAGATCAAAGACCCAAATCTGAGTCCACATGTGTGTAATATAGGCAGTAGCACGGCCTTCAACCTGAGAAACAAGTAGAAATTTATTTGGTTTCATTTGGATCACAAAAACTCAATGTACATAGTGAACTAGCTTGAGATTGCCAATGAGCTCCAAAAATATTCTATCTTCTCACTATGGGAGCTTGGAATACATAGCAGATTCGACTTCCTTCTTGAAGTTATGTGGATTTCCAGCATGTAATAAGGAAGCTAACTCACCCTTCTTGCCCTAAAATGAAACCCTAGCCTAGATCCTAGACTTATGCTTGGTAGGTAGCTAGTTGGTCAAATTTTCACCTTAAACCTAGGTGTAGGTCCTATAAAGTAGGGATGACCACCAAATAGACATGACCAACTCTCTTGACTTGACCTAACCTACATTAGGAGTGGGTTTCCACGTGGCATCTTGGTCTTCCATGTGTGGAACCCAATTATACACAATATTTACAAAGTTCTACATAGCTAGATTTGCCAAAATTGGCTATTTTCCACACTCCTCCTCAAATCTAGCCTTGGAAACAATAATGTATCTATATACAATTCTAAGACCTGATCTTAACATAAAAAATGAATCATATTCAGGTTTAGAAGACGACTAATGAGCCCCTAAAGATGATAACATGATCTATCACCATATCCAAGATAGAGATTCTTTGATCTTGATCTCCTCCAAGATGAATTGAAGAGTCTTGATTATTCCTTGCACCTTCTTCCATGTTGAGTGAAGATGCATGAACTTGAAACTTGCTCCTCCTTTATCTTGATGTTTCTCTTTGAAGGAAATCTGATGTCTCCATGTCTTGTGAAAGTCACATTGATCAAGATCACAAAACATGTACTTGCCACTATTACCAAGATTTATCATGCTAAAATGACTAATCCACAAACCATCAAAAGTAAGCATGATTTTCCTAATCTTGTAATTACAAGTGATCTTGAACTTCATGAGGCTACATACTTGCTTATGGATGGATATAAGTGTCCTTCAAGGATGTTTCACTTATTCTCATAAGAAGCTTACAATTTGCCTCTCCAAAAGAAAAAACACATTTTTCAAAACAATGAGTGATTAACTCATTCTTGCTCTTCCTAAATCCGAGAGCACTCATTCGATCAAACAACCAATCTACTCTTAATTGGTTCATAACAATTTTTAGATCACTAAGACATAAAATCTTGTTCTCAAATGAGTCATTACACATCTTATCTTCAACTTCCTTCTTGATGAAGCCCTCAAGTTGCCTCATGTAGTTCTCATAGCATACCTCAGTTTGCCTCATGTAGATCTCATAGCAAAATGGTTCATCAAGCATTGAAGTAAGAAAAGTCTTGAAAGTGAATGGTTGAGAATCTTTCCCTTGATTACCTTTGCCAAGATAAGTGAGCCTTAAAGGCTCGGCCCTTGCATGTGTGGATCTTCTTGGAGCACTTGATCTTTGAGGTGGATCCTCAAGATCTCCATCACTTTGTTGCTCCTCCTCAATCCTTGCAAGATCATTGACACCAAGGTTGTTGATTTCAATTTCATTCACACAAGATACTAGATGGATCCAAGCATCTCTTGTATAAACATCTAAGAATGTTTCATGCATCTTATCATCATTACTTGGTACATGAGAAAAAGAGTATACATTTGAATGAATGATTTCCTCTTTTGCCATAGCAATTTTAGCATCCAACTTAAACAAACTACCTTGTTTAGCACCATTTGCTATGCAAATATCATTCTTCATGATGGAACAAACTCCATGCTTGAAGTGAACATCTAAACCATCATCCATTAGTTGTCCACCACTACGCAAGTTCTTGGTAATTGTTGGTACAAAAAGGACATTGTCTAGATCCATCCTTTTGCTAGATCCTAGACTTAATGAGATGGTACCAATACCATCTATCTTACATTCTTGATCGTTTGCTAAAAAAACAAATTTATTAGCACCATTGAAAAAGTGTAAGGTTGAGAATTTGTCCTTTTGGAAATTCATGTGGGAGCTAGCCCCACTATCAATCCATCAAGTGTCCTTTGAGTTGCTTTTGCTTGTTGGAGTGGATGTAGATGCCATCAAAGATGAGATCTCCTAATCTCCATCCTCTTCATATGCAAGGTTTCCTTGTTTGTCCTCCTCCTCTTTTGCTCTTAGCCTCTTGTAGCATTCATATGCATAATGCCCCTTCTTTCCACAAAAGAAACATTTTTGCTTTGACTTGTCCTTTGAGCTTGATGCATCATCCTCTTCTTTGGCCACCTTGGGATGCTTCTTCTTTCCATTGGTCTTCTTTTTTCCCTTGAATGAGAAATTGGCTTTCTCATCTCCATCCTACAAAGACAATGAACTCATTCTTGCCTTGGTGTGGAGCATCCTACACTCTTCAGCCACTAATACACTGTGAAGTTTTTTTATAGTTGGCAAAGTGTCTTGGATGGCAAAACTTTGGACCAAATTTGCAAAGTCATCTCCTAGACCATTAAGGACAATTTGTACAAGCTCTCCATCATGAATCTTCTCTCCAATGGAAGCCAACTCCTTATTTAGAGACTTGATTCTGAGTACATAATCTTGTGCACTCTCCTCACTTCTCCTCATGCTTTGCAAAATCTGATTTCTAAGCATGAGTACTCTTGAAGTGTTACTAGATTCATAGATTGATTTTAAAGACTCCCAAGCCTCTTTAGCACTAGTACATGCTGATACTTCTCTCAACAAATCATTGCTCACATTCATCATCACACAATGAAGTGCAAGCCTAGATCTCTTCTTGTATCTAGCTAACTCTTGTGCACCTAGAGGTTCATCTTCATCTTCAATCAAGAACTCATAAAGGTCTTAGAGCACCAAGAGTGAGTCCATCCTAACCTTCCAAATAGCATAATTTGTAGAATTCAATCTCTTACTAGCTTCTAGAAGGTATGCTCCAGTAGATCCCATGTTACTAGTGACTTCTACAAGCAAGAAATAGATGTGATTGACTTGAAACTCACAAAGGTCTCACACTTGTAGTGTTTCACTCAAATAGATTTCTAATCCAAAAAATGGACTTGTAATCTCAGTTCTAGCACTCCCTCACAAATTTGGAATGAAGTTAAGATGATGTGAAATCTACTTACAATCAAATCTTGCCAATTTTGGCTATTTTTGGACAAAAAATTGACTTAATTTCTTTTTTCCTTCTTGGTGTACTTTCAAGATCTATTTTTAACCTTAATAGGACTTGAACTCAGCCTAGATTAATTAGAATCCATGAAACAAATTCAAATCTAATCAATGGTAAATGATCTTGGTAGATTATCCTAGGATTTCCACTAAAAAGTACACCAATAGCTCACAAATTTTTACAGTGACCAAATGAATGTAGTGCATTTAATGTTGGTTCAGAAGTGCCCACATGTGAGAACAGTACGGAATTTGATCCTAAGGAAGTTTGGGATCAACGCCTACCACCAAAACTTAGCACCAAACTCGCCCTCACAAGACTAGTTTTTAGCACACAAAACTACTAAAAATGGATTTGAATGGATCTAAGATCAAAACCCTTGTACTTGGCTCTGATACCATGTGAAAGTATAGTACTTGACCAAAAATGGATCTTAGAAGATCCACAAGAGAGATTATGTGCTTGCTTAACAATGCATCAAAAAATTAGACAATAAATCTTGATTTAGATTAGCAATTTGACACATAACAAGTATGGATAATCCATAAACAAGATCAAAGACCAAATCCGAGTCCACACGTGTATACTACAGGCTGTAGTACGGCCTTCAACCTGAGAAACAAGTAGGAATTGATTTGGTTTCATTTGGATCACAAAAACTCAATGTACATAGTGAACTAGCTTGAGATTTCCAATAAGCTCCAAAAATATTCTATCTTCTCACTATGAGAGTTTGGAATACATAGCAAATTCGACTTTCTTCTTGAAGTCGGGTGGATTTCCAGCTTGTAATAAGGAAGTTAAATCACCCTTCTTGCCCTAAAATGAAACCCTAGCCTAGATCCTAGACTTATGCTTGGTAGGTAGCTAGTTGGTCAAATTTTCACCTTAAACTTAGGTGTAGGTCCTATAGAGTAGGGATGACCACCAAATAGACATGACCAACTCTCTTGACTTGACCTAACCTACATTAGGAGTGGGTTTCCACGTGGCATCTTCGTCTTCCATGTGTGGAACCCAATTATACACAATATTTACAAAGTTCTACATGGCTAGATTTGTCAAAATAGGCTATTTTGCATAAGTCAAAGGGCCCCTAGTCGCGCCTCACCGTGATTTTAAAATTTACCATTTTATCATTTGCTCCTAAACGTTTTTTGGCCTTCTGATGAAATGAAATGGCCAAAAATCACGATTTTGGACAAAAGAAATATATGAAAATTTGGCCTCGTGTATTCTTTTTCATATTTCCATAAAAAATCATGAAATTTTAGTTTGCTTGACCTCATTAGAACCAAAATAAAGTATTTAGAAGTCAATTTTTTTTTTTCAATTTACAAACGAAAATGTATCCCAAAGTCAAATTTCCCCTAGTCGCACCTTATCATGATTTAAAAATAAATAAAAACACTTGTTCCTAATCGCATTTTTTGGCCTTCCGATGAGGTGAAACTGCCAAAAATCGCGATTTTGGACGAAAAAAAATGAAAATTTAGCCTTCAGGATACATTTTTGTTTGTAAATTGAAAAAAAAAAAAACAAATTGACTTCTAAACACTTTATTTTGGCTCTAATGAGGTCAAACAGACTAATTCATAATTTTTTATGGAAAAATGAAAACGTATCAGGCTCATTCATCATGATGAGAGTTTCTACTCATTCATTATAAATAGGAGCTATAATGGGACTCTTCATGGCTATGGTCTCATGTACCATATCCCACATGATGTTTTCCATATCCTTTTTTATGAGATTCATATATACTTTCGAGATTCAATGCTAAAATCCCTTGTGATTCACAGTGGTCATACATTGATTGTTTGTCTCTAAATATCATATTGGATAGCTTGTCTTTGGCCATGCGTATCTAGTTTTTGGATTTGCTAGTTGCTTGGGCATGACAATATTCATCCACTAAATTCATTTTCAAGCATAGAGCTTCTCTATGATTACACAACAATTGGAGAGAATGAAAATTCTGATGAAGAGCAATAAATTTTTTGTATTGTCAGCAATGTATTTTGTACACTCAAAAATGTTACAAGACTTTGATTGTAAATTTTTAGCTTCTCTCTTGTTGTATGAATTTGCATGTATTTCTGAACTTATTGTATTATGAAGATTTGGTTATATGCCAGATTTGAACTCTCTTTTAGAACCATTGAAACAATTGAAAAATGTAGCTTTCTTTTTCGTTGGTTCCTCCATGTTGAGTGTTCAAATGGAATGTTGCATGTGTTTGCCAGTGTGATTTCTCCTTTCCTTGTGATGACCTTTCATATGTATTTGCAAAGAATGTTGTATAATCTCTCAAATTTGAATTTACAGCTACTGACCATATAATGTATGACATGATCTGATCCCCATGCTTTTGATAATGCATCAACAAAATCCAAAAAATACTTTTGTAGGACTTGCCGGCTAGTATATGTGATTATATATTTTCTTAATCTTTTGACCATGCTTTGAAGCTTTTTCCACACATCAATTTTTTGTAATTAGTTGTGCCTCAACCTCAAAATCTTGAGTGGCAACAATGATGTCTTTTCTCTGTTACCCCATGCTCGATGAGAGTTCCCAACCTCTCAAAAGCACGACTACAAGGAGGGGATCCCAGTATCTTGGATCAACATTCATCCAAGTTTGTAATCCATATCAACAGATCTAAATCTCTAATTCATAGATCTAACTTAGGGCCTCCATTTATTTATGAAGTCTCTGGGGCTCTAAGGACATTGCCTTTAAGTAAGGGATCATGTCTTGAACTGTTTAAGAACATCACCCGTAAGGACCTACCTCCAATTACCCAATTCAAAGTCTTTAATCTTTAAGGCTATCCCTAATAGGGTCATCTCCTTCAAAATCTAAGAACATGTCCTTATGAATCTTAAGGCACTGCCTTTATGTTCTAGGAATCTGTATTTCAATAGCTCAAGGCATTACTTGTAAGTGTTAGGGCTATGTCTTTAAAGCTTAGGGTATGGCCTTGAGGCACTAGGATACATGACCTCTTAGGAATGTGATCTCTATAATGTAGGGCTTGCCCTCCAATCTTTAGGGGCACACATCTTGGCTTTAACGTATATTGCCTTTAAATGATAGGGGCTGACCTTTAAATGTAAGACCACGACCTCCAGTAAAGTATGAGCTTTAAAGTGTAAATCTATGCCCTTAAAGGAATATGCTCTTCAAGTGGTACGGTTGTGCCCTTAAAATGACGTATGGGAGGTGCTCGGCAAAAATACTAGTGCTCATCAAAATTCATAATGCCCCAAGATAAACTCTCAATTTTCCAAGTGCCCGATGTGTCCAGGTAAAGGGCCCGATTTCCAGGATGCCTCTTGTGAATCGAATCGGGCCCGTATCGACGTAAACTAGATGAGTTTCGTAGCTAAACCGAGTGGTATATTTTCCAACCGCATTGGTCATTATGCCGCACTCTATATTCCAGGGTTTGGCACAAGGTCAGAGAGTCGATAAATTTTGATACCGTTAAAGTGTGGTCACAGTGGTCATGCATAGACTACCAATTTTTTCGACTTGATTTTTTTATTGTTGTTGTGCAGGGATATATCGTGGGGTGGTAATTTATGCACACCTCTCTGTTTATGGAGCGGTGGTATTTCGCAGACCTTCGGGTCTAGGTATTTCGCTAGGCATTTTCGAAAGCGGGTGAAAACAAATTACAGGACATGGAGCAGGATGTGATTTTTTGGGCAGTACAGAAGAGTATCAATTTGAATATCGTTCTGTAGATATGAGCAATCAGAATTGGTAACAAGAGAAACCCATCAATCACAACCTGTCTTCTCAACGTCAGTACTTTCCAAAGGGCATGACAATATGCAATGTCTTGTACATAGAAGACTTGATCAACCGATCACCAAATGTACTAAAGGCAAGGGATTGGGATAGATTGGCACTACCACTAGACAAAAAAGGTTTCAGCATCTTTACTAAAATGTACTCTTACCCAGCATCTTTACCAAAAGAACAAGATCAACATAATCCATACAAAACCAAAATCAATACACTGGCAAATACCCAACTATCAGTGCCCTGCATCAGCAAAGTATGGGCTCAAGCAAACAGTAGTAGCAGAGTGGTCAATCTGCTATTGACAAACATGGAGACAACATGGTAAGCAGTCATTTTTTTAGTTTCTACCATCAGGTGTTTTAGATTTATTTTATTTTTTCTGCATATTAAAATTTCATAAATTAATTGTTGAAAATAGAGGTTTTCATTATAGTTCAGTATGGTTCGTGTATTCTCATATGGTTAGCATATTATGTGACCCATGTAAACACTCGTAATAGGACTCCTCATTGGAAAGTATTTGGTGCCATTTGTCAAAAGCTCATTAACCAAGAGCCATAGATTCCTATCATTCTCCTATTAGCAAACTCTTAGTTGTTCTTCTATGATAAGCATACATTTAGTATTGAATAGTTGTGTACAAATGAGCAGACCAGATAAATTACCTTGAAGAGAATGATGGTGGAAGCCAGCACCTACACAATTGAGGTCGGCAATGTGTAATTTCAAATTCTGCCTACATCCTACACAAAAAGCTTTCATCTGAACAAAAACAGACCAAACCTAATTGAATACTGATCTCACATACAAACACCATGTTGCTATAATTGAAAATTCTTCAGCTAGATGCATGTTCAAGAGGTGGCAATCCCACAAGTAACCAAAGGATCCATTTATGAAATCCTCCAGCTCAGAAATTATCATGTTACAACTCATGGCAAACTTATTGGCATGCATTGTAACAGAGCAAAAAAATTATTCTAATCATAAGCCAAGCAGGACGACCCAAGCACAAGCACAGTTTCATTTCTTACAAAATCATTTCCTGGTTGAGTCACAACGTCTGAACCACAAGATAATTGACTACTATTGGCAGGGTTATAATAACCACACTGTTAACTAATTTAGGATAGAGATTGCATACGAATTGCCCTGGGTGGTCCTCATAATAAGTGAACACTATCATTTGGCTGAGACTCCACATCCTTCAATTATCTTGGTTGTTGCAAATCAATAATCCAACCCTCAAATGGACTACAGAAGGCTTTTGAAGAAAAAAAATCTTAGAACTCTATTAAACCATCACGCAAAGCCTGTACATGTAGATAGCAATGCTTTGATCAAAAACAGAAACTGCAACTTTGTTTAGCCGCCGCCCTTGTATGCATGGAATTTGTAAAAGTATTTCAAATTGTTACCTATGCATCAGGTTTGTTAAAAACTTACATGATACTTGTTTGCAACAAAATATGTACAAGAGATAACGAAAATTTACGGACAGAGGATGTGAAAATGTTTGAAACTAACATGCCCTTCTCTGCAAAAGATCAACTGTTCTGTGGAGCCAATGAGCCCACATCTATGTGGCTGTGGAATACTTGAATTTTTTAGCACTACAACCATAAGTGGAGTTAACTCAATGGGAGCCTAATCCAGATAGGAGGTTTTCATACAATGTTTCTATGCCAACCTTTTGAACCTGGGATAGGTGGCTCCATTTACTGTCAGGAATCCGTTTGCCTGGGATTGCTTTCACACACAAAGTATAAGGGCAATTCTTCTGACATTTCTCAATTGGGTTTTGTGCCATTCTCAAGTAGATACCTGCACATAAAACATTGAAAAAAAAAGTGATTAAAAAGCTCAGGAAACCCATCTACACGGTTTGAACCTGGGATAGGTGGCTCCATTTACTGTCAGGAATCCATTTGCCTGGGATTGGTTTCACACACAAAGTATAAGGGCAATTCTTATAAAGATCTTCTGACATTTCTCAATTGGGTTTTGTGCCATTCTCAAGTAGATACCTGCACATAAAACATTGAAAAAAAAAAGTGATTAAAAAGCCCAGGAAACCCATCTGCACTCTAAAACATGTTAGCTGGAACAGGTTTGAAACTAAACGACAGCATTCAAAACTACAACATGAGTTGATTTAAACTACATGCACGTTCGACGGAATAATCTAATAAAAGCCTGTGGGCCAAAAATGCTTGTCAAGGAACAGGTGTGAAAGTCAAATCATCATAGAACGATTGTAGATGATTAAATCGAGTAGACTGTATCATGGACTCAGAATTTCTGGATGCTAATAGTGCCAAATAAGAGAGAGTCTTACTGAATCAGAAATAATGTATAGTGCTTGAATGGGCCTCAGAAGACTTATTAACCTTAATAAATAGACCTAAGGAAGCGGATGGCGGACGCGGACGCGCGTCCGCGTCCGCGTCCGGACGCGGGCGCGCCATGGGTGCGTCCGCGTCCGGACGCGTTCAATTTTTTTCCAATA
Organism: Diphasiastrum complanatum; assembly: GCA_029204225.1. Classification (NCBI taxonomy): domain Eukaryota; kingdom Viridiplantae; phylum Streptophyta; class Lycopodiopsida; order Lycopodiales; family Lycopodiaceae; genus Diphasiastrum; species Diphasiastrum complanatum. The sequence continues at coordinate 52,771,005 of CM055102.1, read as the reverse complement.
TTTTTTTTTTCAAAAAAAAAAAGAAAATACAGGCACCTGCCTACACTGTCCCCCATCCCAAAAGCAAAATAAAAACAATTTATGGCCCCTGTTTTTCCCCTGGAATTAATTATCAGAGGGTGCCTGTCACCCACCTGCCCCCTCCTGTTAAAAAATAGGAAAATAGTACCGAAAAAATTTCCAAAAATATTTGCAACAGACCTAACCACTGGGCCATGCCTCTCATAACCTCAGTATTACTAAACAACCATGGCCAGTGAGCAGTTCATAAATTATTAGGAACCTTCATTGGGAACAAAGCTCCAAAAAAGCGGCAAAGAAAGATTTGAGAGTGGCTTCGAGTGAAGGTTTGTATGGCAAACATATTACTGCCCCAAGGTTTAGAAGTGAATGCTCGCCAGAGGATTGGGGAAAGGTGAACACTCACCAGAAGAGTGACAAGCTCTCATGAGCAGAAGTCTTTGGGGGAAATTAGGGCTCACCAGAAGAGTGACAAGCTATACACTACTGTGACTCGGTTTAGGGGATCGGTTTCTTCCCGGATGAACTTCAACAGCTTACTAATTAGTTATGGCACTACTCCAACTCGCTACAATACGATGTCGAAATTTACAGTACCTGCTCCACGAACCCCCGCGCCTGTATTCCTGAACCATTAATACATTCTACGCAGGTTTAAGTGTATGCTGCACAAGTGCAGCTTTGATGTTGAATCTGCACATACCTGTGGTGCAATGCCTACGACACAATGAGGACGTGGGTGGGGTTAATGATGTTTATGGATGATGATTATGCTTGTGGCTTGTTTTGATGGTTATGGCTGTGGGGTTGTGGGTTTAGGGTGATTTGTTAGGGTTTGGGGTGTTGTTTAACTGTGCCATTTGTTGGGGTGTCGGGTTTAGGGTCTTATGTTAAATGGTTGAACATGATGCATATGTTTTGAATGAGATGCAGATGTGCTGGTCTCTCTCTCTCTCTCTCTCTCTCTCTCTCTCTCTCTCTCTCTCTCTCTCTCTCTCTCTCTCTCTCTCTCTCTCTCTCTCTCTCTCTCTCTCTCATCTTGCACGGAGCAAACCATTGTTGACTAACCATTCAAACTTCACAGAGCTAACCATTTGTAAGAAACCACGATAAATTAGCCATGACACAAATAGACTGTAAAAAAATATATACATCTCATCTGATGCCACTGTACATGATGCTAAAATGCGTATCAATATCTACAAGTCTGCGCTAAACAAATCATCCCTCTGCGTGCCAGATGCATCTGCAGGGGTGTCAAACACAAAGTCTGGCTCGGAGTCTGGAGGCATTTGGGACTCCTCTAGGTCTGGGCCAACGCCTACCAAGAGACGACTAGAAAAATCATCAGTGCGTCCCCTCTTGGCTGGCCTGCCTCTGGGTCTGCCGGAAGGAACCCTCTGTGGTACACTCTTGCCTGGGGGTCTCCCTCTACCACGGGGGGGTCTTTGGGAGGAACTGCCTGCCTGTGATGCTCTGAGTCGTCTCTGGGCTATATGTCTCTGGGCAGCAGCCTCTGTCTCCCTCGCAAACTCTGACCAGCCATCATCTGAAAGGGGGCGTGATGCGGGGGTACTGGGTGGGGCACGTGGACCATCCCTTGCTAGGTTGACCGTCTCGTCTGAATCATATGTGGGCTCATCATCAGAGGAGGGCAATGGAACGTCAGCAGGGAGGGTGGTGGTCTCATCGGCATCGGCATCGTCCTCGGGATCACCACGCAGAGCACGCCGAACAGCATCATCCGGATCAACCTTTGGCTCATGATCTGCCGCTGCAACCAGGCACTCATCAGGATTGACTTGCACAAGTCAATCATTCGTGAGAATAGCCTAAGCAACCGTGAGGGCATTAAACTGAATGTCTCAAACCAATACGAAAGCAAAACGACAGAGCAACGAAATATACCTGCAGCAGTAGGGCGTGTGCGCCTCCTGCCCTCATGCTCTCCGTGATGCATCGAACCACTCTGGTGTTGGTGTTTCAGTACACCAGGTCACTGCACCGCTCCGTCGTCAGACGGTTCTGCCTGTTCGTGTGAACAAGGCTGAATGCTGACCAGTTCCGCTCGCACACGCAAGCAGAACAGTCCTGCATTAATTGGCAACAACTCGAGTGAGTACCGACCTTGTAGAGAAAATGCAAAAACTGGTTGGATGAATGAGACAAGACAACGTACCTGTGAAAGGACTCGGAGCGCGAGCGTCCTCAGGTCTGGCTGTCCGGCGCCGTAGCCCTCCCACCATGATACAGGCAAGAGCCTGTTCTCTCAAACACGTGCAAGGTCCTCGCCGAACAGCCCCAGAGAGTGCCTGCAATTGAGCAACGATATGCCCCGAGACCAGTCAGTTTATGTATGAATGTAACCTCTTCCAAATCTAATAAAGTTGATCCTTGGGGATGATTACCATTTAGGTTTCGCCTCCGGGACTGGTCCAAGTGGAAGGACCATTACTACAACCTTTTTGCGTCACTGGCGCCTAAGGGTCCCTGTCATCGACATGGGGCTTGCCGCTATGCCAATTGGTCAGTTTGGCGACCACTATGCCTTGGGTTTCATGTGTGGCTTGTCTTTGCCTTTGGTTACCTTTTGGGGACGGATTCTGAGTTGGCTTTCGGGTTGGTTGGGATTCCAGTTTTCTTAAGTCTGAATGATTAAGCTTGTTACGTTTCTGAGTTGGCTTTTACGTAAGTGCATGATGGATGAATGTTAGACTTAAGCGCGTGTTGGGGAAACCGCTCAAGTCCCAGCGCCCTTTGAGGTGCCGACGCAACACATATCCACCCAGAAAGGCTCCGTGAAGAGAATCTCGTGGAAGGCCAAGCCCTCTGGGGTCGTGGATAGGTCCATGGTGGTGAACTCTGCCGAAGTGGCCATGTGCCGCAATTCACCCTTGAGCTTGTGTAGCCGCTCAAGCATGATGAACTGGTAGGCGAAGCGGGTGCGAACGGGCTTCTTCAAGTCGAGCCTGCATTGACAAACGGAATGAGAGGCACACATGAAACGAGCCAAAAAAAAAAGAGCATCTTGAACGAGCCAAAAAGTAAGTGGCAGGTTACCTGCTGAATGTGCGGAAAAGTGCCGTCATGCGGCGCTTGCGTGTGACGAAGTCCACGACCGCAAGTGCCCTCGTGAGAATGTCACTGACCCAAGGCAGGCGCCCGATGGAATGCAGGAGGAGGTCCAGTGAGTGTGCGGCGCATGGAGTCCAGACAATGGAGGGGTAGTCTGCCATAAGAAGCTCCCCCATACCGCGGCAGTTGGACGCATTGTCCGTCACAACCTTTTGCGATACGTTCACGCGATCAGTTCATAGCTCGAGAAACACATTGCAATCAATCGAAAACTATGCAGAACTATTGTATCAACATCAAGCAGCAAATGAGCAAGCAACTAATGAAAGAATATTATACCTGGACAACGCGCTGTGGCCTGACCTCCTCTATCGTTGCGCGAATGATGCCGTAAATGTACTTGGCCGAATGCACTCTCCTTGCCTCGGAGGCATCGATGCTGCGCAAGAACATGGAACCGTAACAACTGGAAACAATCACGTTGATGAGTGGACGTCTGCGACGATCAGTCCACCCATCAGCCATGATGGAACAGCCGTATCTATCCCAAGCCTCGTGCAGTGCGGCTAGTCTCTCTCTGACTGATGCAACCCGGTCCTGGAGCAAAGGGCCTCGTAGTGCGTCGGTTGTGGGTGGTGTGTAGCTGGGCCCGCAGACTGCAACTTTCGAGACAGCCTCTCGAAAGATGCGGGATGATGCCATGATAAAGGGGAGGTTCAGGTCATAGAACATCTGTGCTATGGTCCTGGTGGCCTCTCTATGCTGCCCCTCTCTGAAAGATCCCGGCATGGACATCTGTCTGGTGCCTCGGGATGTGGATGGCTGGGAGGATGCGGATGGACGATGCGGATGTGGAGGTGGTGGCATAGGTGCAGGTGCGGAAGCGGAGGATGTGGACGGGCCGTGCAGATCTGACGGTGATGGCAGAGGCGTAGGTGCAGCAATGGAGGCCATGGATCCATGGGGAGTACTGGCGGAGGCAGAGGCGGGGGCGGGGGCGGGGGCGGGTGCGGATGCAGCGGCGGTGGCGGGTGTAGATGCGATGGTGGGGGTGGGGGTGCTCGCCGGGCTCAGCAGCTGTCTCAGAATATGTCTCCATAATGCGAGCCCTCTCCGCAGCGGGGATGACCATAAAAATGCCGATCCCGTAGCATCCCCCCATGGGTCGGACTCGCAACCCCCCCAAATGTGCTCGAACCCGAGAGGTGTTCCCTGTGAACTGCTTTCGACAAAAAGCGCAACGCCACTTTTTGTCGGGCATGACCTCCACCTCATCCCAAATGGGACGAGCAGCCATCTCTCTCTCCCTCTCTCTCTCTCTCTCCCTCTCTCTCTCTCACACACACACGCACACAGACAGAAGCACGGAAATCCAAGCTCTCCCCCGCCCTAAACCCTAAACCCCAAACCCAAGCACCCTTGAACCTAAATCCTAAACTCACACACACACATTGTGCACACACACAAATCCTCTCTCTCTACGTTCCTCACACTCTCTATCTCTTCCTCTCTCTCTCTCACACACAGATCACCACACACACAACTGAATGCACACAAATCAACACACAATTTTCACACACACACACACAAACACCATCTCTCTCTGTCTCTCTCTCTCTCTCTCTCTCTCTCTCTCTCTCTCTCTCTCTCTCTATGCTCTCCCACACTCTCCCTCTTCCGCCCTCTGCCTGCTCTCGGGTTCTGCCGACTGTCCGCAGGGCCCGCGGGTTTTTGCTTTTTTTTTTTTTTTAAAAAACGCGTCCGGGGCCCGGACGCGTCCAGCTTTTAAAAAAAAAATTAATTAAAAAAAAAAAGACGCGTCCGACCCCGCGTCCGAGGGTCGGACGCGTCCGGGTCCGGGCGTCGGACGCGGGCACTTTGGCCCGGACCCTCATGTCTTAAATAGAGGTGGGTCCCTGTTTAGGTCCTAAAGTACTAAAGTAGGGTACCCACCTGCCTTGTTTCTAGGCTAGTTCAGTGAATTTTAATTAAAATTACAGTAGTATGTAAGGGTTGAATTTGTGGACGATAGGATCTTTTGGCTCATCGATGATTGAACTTTAAGGCTATAATATATATATCATACTTGCAATATGCGTTCCGAATTTAGGATTAGCGTTTTCCAGAAATGCTTTTTTTTTTTTTTTGGTTTGCTTTTTTTACTTTTCCTTATATCTCTTTGCTTCTCCTTGAAATTTTTTTAAGGGAACTGCCAATAAAATGAGTGGAACTAGACAAGAGCAAACAAAGGTTTCTATGGCGGACCTACTGAAATTGTTCAGAATATTAATCTAGGTGCATTCTGCGAAATTGGAGTAGCTCTTATGATGGTTTTTATAAAGCAATTGTACCACAAATTCTCAAGCAAATTTTGGATGCAGTTGGCATATAAACCTATTTAACAAACAACAGCTTCAATTTCACATTTCGATATGATTTGAGGCATAATAATGGGTGAGAAGCAGCAACTTGTCAACACCCAGAGAAATTGTGAACCCTACAAGCTTTAGACTGTGTTGGAACTTGGAAGATTGCTAGAATGAAACTTGAAATTTTTGAAGTCTTAGTCTGTGGGCATATTCCTACAACTTGAGAACACACGGTTTTCTAGAAACCCTAACCTCTAGCTATGGTTTCTCAAGTTTATGAGTGTCTACCAAGATAGAACTGAAACCTGATGACAAAGTTATGGAGGCCCTGCTAAAATAGATCTTGTTGAAGTATTCATATAAAAAAAAAGAAGGAGATTTGCAATTATTGCAAATATAGTTTGTTAATTGTTTCAAGAAGAAAGACAGAGACAGTCTATCTTTCAATTTGTGGCATTTGGTGACATCTTCTTAGTTGAGTATAGATGAATCCGACAATGTTTTTTATAAGCCTAGAGAGAATCCCTCTTGTTGCAGCTACCTATGTGAACAACCTACTACAGACTATGCCAAACTTTGATTTGGTGTCTGATTGTTAAAGAGAATCATACCACATCTACACTTTACGACTAGGAAATTCACAGCAGAGCTTACAACAGACTAACAAAAAATTCCTAGCAAAAAAATGGGATTTTCTTAGAGAGAACAAAAAAAATTGCATTCTGGTGAACGTTCCACGTCTTGGAATGCTGATGCCCTGGAACCCGTTTCACTACAACCAGATATATATTTATAATTATATATCATAGTGGCACGTGGTACCGCCATTACGGTACTGCGGTACCATAATGGTGGTACCGCGGTTATGGTGCCGCCCTCAGACCAGCGGTACCAGGGCGGCACCACAAAAATAATATTTTTTATTATTTAAATTATTATTTTTTTTTGAATAAAAAACCCTTTTAACAGGCTAATACAGGGTAAAAAATTCAGGAAAAAAAAGGGTTAGGGTTTAGGAAAAAGATGTTACTGTACAGGGGATTGTACAGGGGGACTGTATTGGGGTCACTGTGGGAGAGCAGACCTGGTGGTCAATGGGAGTGCAACATGTGGGGGGGCAGCAAATCCGGACAGGTACACCGTCACATGGGCACTGTGGGAGAGCGGACCACGGACCCAATCGGAGTGCAGCATGTGGGGGAGCAATACATGGGGCAGGTACACCGTCACATGGGCACTGTGGAGGAGCAGACCATGGACCCAATCGGAATGCAGCACGTGGGGGAGCAATACATCCGGACAGGTACACCGTCACATGGGCACTGTGGAGGAGCAGACCATGGACCCAATCGGAGTGCAGCATGTGGGGGAGCAATACATGGGAGAGGTACAGTAGCACATGGGATCATCAACAAATGCAAATGGGGAAACAGGCTGTGGGGTTAAATAGGCACTCACGAGGCAGTGAGAGAGCCAGTGAGAGGCTGTGAGAGAGGCATTGTGAGAGGCTGTGTCACAGACCGAGAGAGGCTGTGAGAGCGAGGCTGTGAGAGAGCCAGTGAGAGCCATTGAGAGGCTGTGAGAGGCTGTGAGAGCCATTTCAAGAAACAGGGTGTCGTGAGATGGCGGAGCGCATACCACCGAGGCCTGAGGGCGAAGCCAGGAGGAAGCTCGAGGAAGATGTCCGAAGGCACAACGAAAGGCATCGGAAGCAAGAGGCAGACATTGCAGAGATGTTGCGAGAGACTCGGCAGAGACACCCAGAGCTGTAGATCCCCGCCCCCGCTATGGCCCCCGCCCCCGCTGTCGAGCTGGATTTGGATGAGCAGATCAGAATGAACTTCACACGACGGCAGCTCATCATGGTCAAGGAAAGGGCTGCCCGTCGTCGTGCTAACCAAGAGGCAGCTCGGGCTAACCTGGAGGCAGAGCGAGAGCATCAGAACAATGCACCTGACGAGGGCGAGGAGTCAGTGGAGGATCCATAGGAATGTTTAGAATAGATGGGGTCTGGCCGTATGTGGCTAACTGTTGTTATGTAATTTTCGGCAGTAGATGAGGCAGCATTTAGTGTCTAACATAGTGTAAAGAACAGCCCCAGCCGTATATGGCGGGAATACGTATTGTAATTTTCATACATCTGATGAATTAATGTATGGTGTGTTTTTTGTGCAACGCGTGCCTGGTGTATTGCAATGTAATATGTGTGTTTATGAAATGCTATAAAGGGGGTTGTATCTCTGTGTTGTGCATCTGCTATCAATCTCTGCAGTTGAAACTAATTGTAATTACGCACATACCATTCGAAATAAAATTGAAAACAGAGCATAACAATTACAAATCGACAAATACAAAATGTGCAGCGAATAAAGTACGTCCAACACTGAATATAGTATGGAAAATGGTCTGAATACAGTGTTCGACCATCTGGCCGCCAAACATGGAACATGATATCAAACTGCTAAAAATAAAATAACAGAGCTACAATCAATGCTCTGGCTCTAACTCAGATGAATGCTCCGGAGACAACTCAGGGCCTCGAGCTGACTCTCGCAACTGATATCTATGCCTGTCTGGAACTGGCATGGGCTGTGTATCCAAGGGGGAAGACTCGTCATCCTCATCCTCCCAATCTACCTCCGCATCAGCCCCCAAGCAGGCTAAACCAACAACACCTGCTGCAGCTGGCTGTAATACTGCACCTCTACCAGCAACTGGAGCCCTGCGAGGTCGTCCTCTCTTCCCTGGTTGTTTCTGTGCCCTGCCTTTCTTGTTCGGTGCACCCTTGGGCCTTCCTGGCCTCTTGCGGACGAGGGGAGCCGTCAATGCCTCATCACCCCCATGCAGATCACCTGGCTGGCTAGGCTGGGCCCAAGCTACGGCCGGCTGGGATAGAGAAGCCAAAGATGGGTGTCCCTGTGCAGCTGATAGTGGAGGATAGGTCCGAGGAGTGTGTGCCCGTGGGCCTGCTGCTGGTGGAGGAACTGGATGTGGAGGGGCCGTCCCTGCAGGAGGCAAGTACAGCAGCGATAAGTACTGAAAGGGGTGTTGCGGTGGCCGGTACTGGTACATCCAAGGTGCTGCCAAAGGAGGAGCCGGTGCCATGGGTGCTGCCAATGGAGGAGGATGTGTCGTGGGTGCTGCCACTGGAGGAGCCACTATAGATGTGGGCGCTGCAAGAGAAGATCTAGGCACAGATGGTGGCCTGCCATGGAGACCTGCTGCTGCAAAAGTGGATGGCGATGGAGGAAGGCCAAATTCATACCAGTAGTTCACCATGGGCCTCACCAGTCCTATTGGTGAAAAAGAAAGAGGGGTCTATGCGTCTTTGCGTAGATTACAGAGCCTATATATATATCTAAGGAAGCGGACCCTGGACACTGACGCGCGTCCGCTTCTACATCGAAATGCGTCCCCCATTTCCAAAAAAAAAAAAAAAATACAAGCACTTGCCCACGCTATCCCACATCCCCAAAGTGAAATAAAAGCAATTTATGGCCCCTGCCCCACCCCCCAGAATTAATTATCAGAGGGTGTCTGGCACCCACCTGCCCCCTCCTGATAAAAAATAGGCAAACGGTACCCAAAAAAATTTGCAAAAAAAATTGAAATAGACCTAACCATTGCCCCCATGCCTCCCATGTCTGATATCTACAGGATCGGACACGAAAGAGCAACAATTTATATTTTTTGAGTCTCCAAAACTCTGCCTCGTGCCCTCGCTATCTCTCTCTCCCTGACGAATCTAAATTTTATAAGTATATAAATACAAGTAAACGATGCGCTCCCCGAATGAACCTCAACAACTTACTAATTACTTATGCTCCCGTGTCATTCAACACAGGGAAGTTCAAGACCTACACAGTACCATGGCCTATGTGATGAGATAGGTTAAGGGTTTTGGGAGGTACAACGTCACATGGGCAACTAATCGGAGCAGGTCCTGGAAGATGTCCGCCAACACAATGAACGGAAGCAAGAAGCTGGCCATTGCTTTCTTGCAAGGCTTCCTGACCAAATATCCAGATGAAAGGGTAGTGAACATTGTCTGACATATACTGCTTCGTTGGGTGTCTGAGTTCAGGAAATGGGCAGTGAAGCCAAAACCTAAATCATAAAACAATATAAAGCCAACAAAACTGCCTTTCAAACTCTGTACTGATTGCAAAACCTGCTCTAACTGACTTTCATTTACAACATCCTTGTCGGTAACCAAGCAGCTTCAGTACTTCTGTCGCACTCTGAAGTTATGGAAGAGATCGAACTTTCTTCCTGGCTAACTGAAGGCTTGTACTCTTCATCATCATCAGAATCTTGCTCAACAGTATCTTTGATGTCGGCCTTTTCGCCGTTTGTTTGCTAACCCTTGGCACTAAACCATACGATAGGTCCACACTTTTGCGCGTTTTGATGGGCTTGTGTGGTGTGCGTCCTCAATTCCATAGCTTGATGAAAACAACTGTAACAAAACTGTTGTTCACAATTTTAAACTCCATAAGTGAATGGACACCAAAAGAGGGAATGGTCAACAAAACTATGCCATTCACTACAGGGAACCACAAGACCGATCATCCCATTCTGTTCTGCTACATCAGTGACAGAATTATGCCGATACAAATCAAATGAACTTGGCAAAGTTAGTGAGTCAGCAGACCATGACCACCCACAACAGCTCATGTTAGTTGAGTGACAATCTCTTGAGACACTCTCTCATTAGAATATTGGTGTAGGCAAATGTAGAAGTGAATGAAGACCTCTCTTGTGATACATGTTGTGACATCGACACTTCTCATGGAACCTGATAAAAGAGATCCAGATCCAAAGCTGATTTGTTCCTGAATATTCCTGCCACAGTTCACTTTTCCCAGATATAGCGTTTGCAAGAAGGTTATCCACACTCTTCTGATATACAATATCCTACTGAAAGTCCTACAAGAAGTATAGCTACCTCTGTCAGCACAGGCCTACACACTACTATGTCTTATATGATGAGATCGGTTTCCCCCCGGATAAACTTCAACAGCTTACTAATTACTTATGAAAAACTGTTTCATTCACTACAGAAACCACGAGACCTACACACCACTATGTCTTATATGATGTAATCGGTTTCCCCCCGGATAAACTTCAACAGCTTACTAATTACTTATGCAAAACTGTTTCATTCACTACATGGAACCACGAGACCTACAAACTACTATGGCTCGGTTGACGAGATCGGTTTCTCCCCGGATGAACTTCAACAGCTTACTAATTACTTATGCAAAATTGTGTCATTCACTACAGGGAACCACGAGACCTACACACTACTATGTCTTACATGATGTGATCGGTTTCCCCCTGGATGAACTTCAACAGCTTACTAATTACGTATGCAAAACTGTGTCATTCACTACAGGGAACCACGAGACCTACACACTACTATGGCTCGGTTGACGAGATCGATTTCTCCCCGGATGAACTTCAACGGCTTACTAATTACTTATGGCACAGTACCGACACGGGGGCCCCGAAACATCTCCCAGTTTTCAGGTCCCGACCGGACAAAGTGTCCCTAAAGCCCAGTTTAACGTAGAACTTCGGATGGACGTTTTGGGTCGGCCGTTTGTCCGTTCCTCGTCCTATCTGTTCCCACAAGTTCCTATTGAGGTTGTCCACTGGCCGAAACAGACGGCACCTAAAACGGATCCCGTTTGGAGAAACTGGGCTGTCGGACGGAAAAACTAGTCCATTTCATGTGACCTGATTGCGTTACTCTCCCGTCGAAACGCCATTTTGACCGAACGATTGTTCGTATCGGGATCACGAACCTGTGGACTGTATTCTTGGACCACTAAAGCATTCTACACAAGTTTAAGTGAATGCTACACAAGTGCTGCACATACCTGTGGTGCAATGCAAGTCTGTGCTAAAAAATCATCCCTCTGCGTGCCAGATGCATCCTCAGGGGTGTCAAATACAAAGTCTAGCTGGGAGTCAGGAGGCATCTGGGACTCCTCTAAGTCTGGGCCAACGCCTGCCAAGAGACGACTAGAAAAATCATCAGTGCGTCCCCTCTTGGCTGGCCTGCCTCTGGGTCTGCCGGAAGGAACCCTCTGTGGTACACTCCTGCCTGGGGGTCTCCCTCTGCCACGGGGGGGTCTCTGGGAGGAACTGCCTGCCTGTGATGCTCTGAGTCGTCTCTGCGCTATTTGTCTCTGGGCAGCAGCCTCTTTCTCCCTCGCAAACTCTGACCAGCCATCATCTGAAAGGGGGCGTGAAGCGGGAGTTTTGGGTGGGGCACATGGACCATCCCCCGCAAGGTCGACCGTCTCGTCTGAATCATATGTGGGCTCATCAGAGGAGGAGGGCAATGGAACGTCAGTAGGGAGGGGTGTGGTCTCATCGGCATCGGCATCATCCTCGAGATCACCCTGCAGAGCACGCCGAGCGGCATCATCTGGATCAACCTCTGGCTCTGCCTCATGATCGGCCGCTGCAACCAGGCACTCATCGGGATTGACCTGCAGAAGTCAATCATTCGTGAGAATACCCGAAGCAACTGTGAGGGCATTAAACTGAATGTCTTAAACTAATACGAAAGCAAACGATAGAGCATAGACATATACCTGCAAGAGTAGGGAGCCTACGCCTCCTGCCCTCATGTTGTTCGTGATGTGTCGAACTACCCTGGTGTTGGTGTTGCAGTACACCAAGTCATTGCATCGCTCAATCGTCATACGGTTCCGCTTGTTCGTGTGAACAAGGCTGAACGCTGACCAGTTCCGCTCGCACACGCAAGCAGAAGAGTCCCGCATTAATTGGCAACCACTCGAGTGAGTACCGACCTTGTAGAGAAAATGCGAAAACTGGTTGGATGAATGAGATTAGACAACATACCTGTGAAAGGACTCGGAACACGAGCGTCCTCAGGTCTGGCTGTCTAGCGCCATAGCTCTCCCACCATGATACCGGCAAGAGCCTGTTCTCTCGGACACGTGCAAGGTCCTCGTCGAACAGCCCCAAACAGTGCCTGAAATAGAGCAGCGATACGCGTGAGTACAATTGAGCCTGCGCAGGGAAATTGAGCGAACGAAAGCAAACGATAGAGCAAGAGTCTACCTGTAACTGAGCCTCTGCTCCTCCAGCCTGCTGCGGATACCAGTGTCGCTGCTGAGGAGGCGGATGTATGAGAACCAGTCCGCACGCAGCTCTGCATCGTCATACTGCCTTGCTCTGAAACAACGGATGCAGTATGTGGGCCACACTATGAATGGGCCGGTGAAACTTATCCCATCATCGCCGCCACAACCGCCGAATAGGCTCCAACCTCTGGAACATACGACGAAACAGAGTGCGAATGGAAAGAAAGATGGTGAGACGGAAAAAGTTATACCTGGCCCGGTCCAGCTCAGAACGCTGGAGAGACTCGCCTATGCGGTCCATGAACTCCTAAATGAGGCCCATCGTGCACCCCTCGCGATCAACAAGCCTCAGAACATAGTAGATGGGGCGCATGACGTCCATCAGCTGCTGCATATCCACCCAGAAAGGCTCCATGAAGAGGATGTCGTGGAAGGCCAAGCCCTCTAGGGTCGTGGACAAGTCCATGGCGGTGAACTCTGCAGAAGTAGCCATGCGCCGCAAATCACCCTTGAGCTTGTGTAGCCGCTCAAGCATGATGAACTGGTAGGCGAAGCGGGTGCGAGCGGGCTTCTTCAAGTCGAGCCTGCATTGACAAACGGAATGAGAGGCACACATGAAACGAGCCAAAAAAAAAGAAGCATCTTGAACGAGCCAAAAAATAAGTAGCATCTTACCTGCTGAATGAGCGGAAAAGGGCAATCATGCGGCGCTTGCGTGTGACGAAGTCCACAACCGCAAGTGCCCTCGTGAGAATCTCACTGACCCAACGTAAATGCCCGATGGAATGCAGGAGGAGGTCCAGTGAGTGTGCGGCACATGGAGTCCACACAATGGAGGGGTACTCTGCCATAAGAAGCTCCCCCATACCGCGGCAGTTAGACACATTGTCTGTCACAACCTTTTGCGATCAGTTGATACGATTATTTCACAGCTTGGAAACACATTGCAATCAATCGAAAATTATGCAAAACTTTGTATCAACATTAAGCAGTAAATGACCAAGCAACTAATGAACAAAAATTGTACCTGGACAACGCGCTGTGGCCCGACCTCCTCTATCGTTGCGCGGATGATGGCATAAATTTACTCGGCCGAATGCACTCTCCCTGCCTCGGAGGCGTCAATGCTGCGCAGGAACATGGAACCGTAACAACTAGAAACAATCACGTTGATGAGTGGACGTCTACGACGATCAGTCCACCCATCAGCCATGATGGAACAGCCGTATCTATCCCAAGCCTCATTCAGTGCGGCTAGTCTCTCTCTCTAACTGATGCAACCCGCTCCTGGAGCAAAAGGCCGCGTAGTGCGTCGGCTGTGGGTGGTGTAGCCGGGCCCACAGACTGCAACTTTCGAGATAGCCTCTCGAAAGATGCGGGATGATGCCATGATAAAGGGGAGGTTCAGGTCATAGAACATCTGTGCTATGGTCCTGGTGGCCTCTCTGTGCTGCCCCTCTGAAAGATCCCGGCATGGACATCTGTCTGGTGCCTCAGGATGTGGATGGCTAGGAGGATGTGGATGGACGATGCGGACCTGGAGGTGGTGGCATAGGTGTAGGTGCGGAAGCGAAGGATGTGGGTGGGCCGTGCAGATCCGATGGTGATGGCACAGGCGTAGGTGCAGCAGTAGAGGCTGTGGATCCATGGGGAGTACTGGCAGAGGGGGTACGGGTGGCTGTGGCGGAGGCGGTGGCGATGGCGGGTGCGGATGCGACGTTGGGTGTTACGAGCTCGTAACCAGTGCCAAACCCTAGAGAACACAGATAGGTCAGATACCACAGTCAGGGTCGTGTCCAGCGTACATGACCAACAGGGCAAGACAGTGTGAGTAGTGTGCCCCAACACGGTCCATAGCCATGGCGGGCCTAACACAGCCTAGGGACCCTGTCAGCAGGATAGGGCCCCCAGTTGGGTCCCGACGTGCAGTCGGCCACGTCAGTGCCACGTGGCCGACACTTGGCAGTAGCATGCTACCAGTCCTCACACTGGGCTAGGAGGGGCTTACTCTATATCAGGGAGTAGGCAAGGTTGGGTGGATCAGTTAGTGTTTGCCCTACTGTGGTGTTAGGATCTATTACACTGGTATCAGAGCCATCTCCATCCTAGGGAGTTCAGGAGCAGCAGTAGAGAAAGCTATCAGAAGATAGGAAGTGTTTTTCAAATTCTCAGAGAGGAATAGAGGAGGAGGATCGTTGTAGATGCAGCCTTCAAACCTTTGAAATTCACTGAGAAATTACAGTAGTAAGGAGTCAAATTCCATGTACAGGTAACTCGCTGGAAGGGCAGCTATCCATCGCTGATTTCAGAGATCTTTTTTAAAAGATTTCCAGCGGAAATAGAGTAGGAAATAGCAAGTAGACCCATCGCTGTACATACAGGGATCTACTTCTGTTTTCAAAGTGCAATTTCAGTAGAGCTGAGCGGATTTCAAGCTGAGATTTCCCAACAGGGTCAGCGCTGCCAATACTTCTGAGTTTTCAGATTTCTGACAAATTTTTGGGCCCTAACTTGGAAGATTTGGAGCAATAGTACTTCGAACAGATCAGCGAGTAGGGGACTTCTGAAATTTCACAATTCAAAAGTGCTTTCGGACTTCAAATTTGCCTTCTTGTGGACAGATTGGGGTGCTGTCAGACTAGCGAGCTACTATCCTCAGAGAACCGGGAAATTTGGCACCGTTTTGAAGCTTCAAACTGGCATTTTTCGGGACAACAGGTCTGAAAGCAGTGGAGGAAGACCTGAAAGGGCTTTTCTTGATTCTCTCTGTGGAAGTACAGTCCTCAGAAACAGCTAAGTCATCTTTCCTTTTCCTTGTACAGTTGTAAATTAGTCTTTTAGACTTTTTTTGCTTCAGAAGTTAAGGTAACTCTCTTTCAGTTCCGAAGATGACCATTCCTCAGGGAGATCAACCCCAGGAGAGAGGCTTTGACGAACTTGAAACAGAAGCCTTGGCTTACAGAAAAGGGAAGGAACCCATGGAAGTGGAAGAACAGGAACAGTTCGCCGAAGAACTCGACGAACTGGTTACCAAGGAGCAGTTTCTCCAATTGGTAACAGAAGTGGATGAACTGAAGTTGGCATTAGCCAATTTCAAGTCCAGTGTGGACGACTCGTTCGCTGAACTCAAAAGCTTGATTTTGAGTTCCGCGAAAGGAAGCCTTCCCTCCACTTCTCAGTTATCCCCTTCTCCACTTCCATCAGTTTCGGGTGAGACTTTACGATCTCACCCCAGTGTTTTTAAAGATTTAAAGCCTCCTACTTTTAATGGGGAAGAGAAGGATAGAAATGCAGATATTCTACAAACCTTCCTCAGCAAATGGAAGAACATTCATGCTCTTAAACAGACCCCTGACCATTTGCAAGCAATTGAGGCCAGTCTTTCCTTAGGGCCTATGGCCTATAAGTGGTGGTTAAATCTCCAGGAGACTGGGCAGACTCCCCGATCATGGAAAGCTTTTGAAGAAGCTTTCCTAAGAGAATTTCTACCAGAAAATGAACTGGATAGAGCCTGGGAAGCCTGGGAAAGAACAGTAATGGATAAATCCCTCATCCCATATATCTCGCAGTATCGAGAAGCAATTTTAAAGATTAAAAATATGGATGACTATCAGAAAATCAGGGGATTTGTCCGTGGCCTCAAAGATGAATATAAAGTAGAGGTCCAGAGAAACTCGCCTGCTACCCTTGAGCAAGCTCTCAGATATGCTCAAATCTATGATGATTCAGTGGGTAGGAAGAAGGCGAGACAACAGCCACTTTCGGAGCAGCCTTCTCAGAAAGACTTTCAATTTAAAAAGAAATTTTTAAAAAGAAAGAAAGAAGACAAATTTAAAAGTGAAGCTCCTCAAAAACGCCCTTCACTCATACAGCCCTTAAAACCAGATGATTTTGAGAAAGCCAAACAAGAACGTTTGTGCTTTGTGTGTATGGGCAAGGGACACATAGTCAGACAGTGTCCCAAGGGGCCTTTCACTAAAAAAGATAAGAAAGATAAAAAACAAGTTCATCTTGTTCAGACTGTATGTTTCCCCAGTGACTCGGCAACTTCCGAGATCAAAGTGTATCATGAAGATCATGAACACTGTTGCCAGCTGACCTCTGCAATGCTAGCGAGACCCTTCAGCTTTGGGCCGCATGACCTAGTACGTATGCATGGGAAAGTTGGTAACCAGCCAGTAAGAGTCATGGTTGATGATGGGGCAACCCATAATTTCATCAACCACACCCTGGTTAAAAAGCTTAAACTACCAGAAGTACCTAGTCAGCATAGGTACATAGTTTCATTAGCTAAGGGTGAAGATAAAAAAATATGGGAAACTATGGTAAGTAAGTTAAATCTTGGTATTCTGGGGTACCAAGATGAAATAAACTTTCAGATAATGCACCTGGATCGAACAGACATTGTTCTCGGGAGAGATTGGCTCTACAGTTTAGGACCTTCCCTCCACAGAAACTATCAGGAGAACACCCTCAGCTTTCAGCATAAAGGCCGAGAGATCCAGTTGCATGGGGAGCATGATGTACCCAACAGCCTTATGGTCTGCAGTTCACAACTCTGTCAGCTAATCGGAGACGAAGACCATCAAGTATTCTTATGTGACTTTCAGTTTATTCCTGAAGTTTCTATTTCCAGTTCTATTCAGCAGAAAATCAGTAAATTAGAAACTTTATTGTCTAAATTTAAAGATGTTTTTCCTGAAGATTTGCCACATGGTTTACCACCTAGTAGAGAGGTAGATCATGTAATAAACCTAGTACCAGGTACAGCACCTGTTTCTAGACCTCCGTATCGGGTCAGCCGAACAGAGGATGAAGAAATAACTAGGCAGTTAACAGACTATCTTGGGAAAGGCCAAATTCAGACCAGTAGTTCACCATGGGCCTCACCAGTCCTATTGGTGAAAAAGAAAGAGGGGTCTATGCGTCTTTGCGTAGATTACAGAGCCCTCAATAAAGTCACAATTAAGAATAAATACCCTATGCCTCGAGCAGACGAGTTGTTTGATCAACTCGACGGGGCTAAGTTTTTCAGCAAAATAGACCTCAGATCGGGATATCATCAAGTCCGTATAAAATCGGAAGATGTCTCGAAAACAGCTTTTAGGACTCGTCACGGTCATTATGAGTTTAAGGTGATGCCATTTGGGCTCACAAATGCTCCAGCTACCTTTATGACCTTGATGAACAGTGTCCTCAGACCATACTTGGGTAAGTTTGTAGTCGTATTTTTAGATGACATCCTCGTCTACAGCAAAACGAGGAAGGAGCATCTAAAACACCTCAGAAAGGTGTTTCGACTGCTCAGAAAGCATAAGCTTTATGCTAAACAATCCAAGTGTGAATTCTTCGTTGAAGAAGTAGCATATTTGGGTCACATTATCTCTTCAGATGGGATTAAGATGGACCCAAATAAGGTTAAAGCCATACTCAGTTGGCTGAGACCTCAGAATATTTTGGAACTTCAAATCTTTCTTGGTCTGGCGGGATATTACAGACGATTTGTCAAGGAATATGCTCAGATAGTAGTCCCTATGACAAATCTCCTTAAGGGGAAGGGAAAGGAGTTCATTTGGGAGTCCGCACAACAGGAGAGCTTTGATGCTCTCAAAACAGCCTTAGCTACAGCACCAGTTTTAAAAGTCGTCGACCCCAATCAGCCATTTGTGGTCGAAACAGATGCTAGCGACTTTGCAGTAGGTGCTATGCTAACTCAGGGTGGTGAGGTACAACTGGTTGAACACCCGGAACATGGCAAGAACACGCTTCCTAGGGCCTCACGGGCGATGGGTCTAA
Organism: Diphasiastrum complanatum; assembly: GCA_029204225.1. NCBI lineage: Eukaryota > Viridiplantae > Streptophyta > Lycopodiopsida > Lycopodiales > Lycopodiaceae > Diphasiastrum > Diphasiastrum complanatum. Next base: position 52,752,620 of record CM055102.1, on the reverse strand, counting down.
CCCAGGGAAGTGCACCTATGTCCCCCATCAGAAGGTCTATGTCGTGCGCTGCACAGGGGGTATGAACAATGTGAGGGAACTTGGCCTCTAGCAATACACCCATCTGAATGCAGTTCGTGGCATTGTCCGTCACCACCGCGACGACATGATGTGGGCCTATCTATGGACAGGATGGAAGACCTGATGACATCAAACATGAACTCTGCAGATATGACTCCCCCCCCCTGCTGCAATCCACGGCCCTCAAAAACTGTGTGCCCATGCAGCTGGAGACCAACATGTTGAGGATCGGCCTCCTCCTGACATCAGTCCAGCCATCGGACATGATGCTGCAACTGTAAGTGGCCCAGTGGCGACGTAAAGGCTCCATCTCTCTAGACAAGGACTCGACCCTATCCCTCAGCATGTGTGTACGGACAACCTCTGAACTAGGGACTCTCCAGCTAGGGCTGACAGACTGTGCAAGGCGGAAGGCCCTTCCAAAGGGCTCATAGTCGGTGATGGCAAATGGAAGGTTCAGCTCATAAATCAGACTGGCCACGGCCTGTGTGGCCTCTTTGTCCATGTGCGGCTGATGCGCGCCGCGAATGCTCTGCTGCCTAAGAACTCTCCCAGCTGGGCGATGGGTAGCGGACCTCCAGCACGATGCACCAAACGTGACGGGAATGGATGATGACGCGACAGGCTGGGCACTAGTGGATGCATCAGCTGTAGACGTGGAATGGGGAGAGTGGGATGCACTGGCCGGGATGGGTGCAGCAGCATAAGTGGGGTACATTGGTGGAGGGGGGACATCTGGCATGGGATACTGGCATGGGATACGAAAACTGCTGGCTAGGGAGGCCATCCGGATGGGAAGGGAGGGAGGAACGGATCTCCTCAACATCCTGGAAGGCCTCGTCACTGGCATCCTGGGCCTGCTCCTGCTCGGGCTGTGGAGAGTCCATGAGAAAGTCGTAAACTGGGGGAGTGCGAGCAACAGTAGGTGGTGGTGGAACCGCAAAGGCAACTGGCGGACAAGATGGGACGGGTTCCACCGGAATGGGTGCAGATGGGGGTGTGTGTGGCGGAACTATCTGAGGGGGGTGAGGGGCAAAGGGACTGGACGAGGATGCACTCCCTCTCCTCGTGCTTGCCAGCCAAGCAGGCAGCAACACGGGGTCAACCACGTAAGGCGCGGTGCAAAACCGAAGAACACCCTCCGAAATGGTATTCTCCCCCGCCACATGACATGGCCCGTAGGTGTCCAGAAGTCGCTGCCTGACGGGAACGGACATGCTGGCACAGGGGGCAGCATTCAGTGTGCCACCATCTTTGGCGCGTGCGCCGAGTAGGTGGCCTTTAAGGCGAGTGAGGGTGGCAACGACCTCGGCTAGGCAATATCGACAGCGCACGATCTTTGCCCCGGACTTGTTGGACTTGTCGGGAACCCGCCTGACAATGTCCACCTCGTCCCACAGATCGGCAAGGTTGGAATGCACCATTTCTGTAGAAGGAACTGGGGAAAGAAGGCAGAGATGATTGTGAGTGCGATAGGAGGCGGAAGGCTGGAAAAACCACAACAAAGGCCAAAATAGCAATAGCAGGGGCGGAAGCGATCAGTGCAACGCGAAGACAGTATGATGGCGAGGAGTGGGCGGACAGCAGGGAGGGTGCAGACAGCAGCGCGATGGGCAGGGAGAGAGATGAAGCGAGGGGGGGGGGGGGGGGGGGGGGGCTAGGTTAGAAAAATATATATTAATATATTAAATAGTAAAAATAATATATATTGTGGTACCGCGGATCAGTATAGATCCGCAGTACCACACTGGATCCGCGGTTCCAGGATCCGCAGATCCCGGTACGGCTGGATTTATGAGATATATATATATGTATATGTATATATCAGACATGAGGGTCTGGGCCGTTTTGCCCGCATCCGCATCCGTGTCCGACGTCTGGACCCGGACGCGTCCGACCCCCGGACGCGGGGTCGGACGCGTCTATTTTTTCTTTTTCTTTTTTGAAAAAAAAATAAAAACAGATGCGTCTGGGGGTCCGGACGCCCCCGGACGCGTCTGGGGTACGGACGCAATTTTTTTTTTTAATTTTAAAAAAAAAATTTAAAAAAAATATCGGACGCGTCCACGTCCACGTCCGCCATCCGCTTCCTTATATATATATATATATATATATATATATATATATATATATATCATAGATCCAGCGGTACCGGGATCCGCGGATCCCGAAACCGCGGATCCACTATGGTACCGCGGATCCATACTGATCCGCGGTACCACAATATATATTATTTTTTAATATATAATATTTTTTAATATATAATATTTTTTAATATTTAATATATTAATTTTTTTTTTTTTAACCTAATCCGATTGGGTCCGTGGTTTGCTCCCCCATAGTGCCCATGTGACGGTGTACCTGTCCGGATTTGCCCCCACATGATGCACTCCCATTGACCACCAGGTCTGCTCTCCCACAGTGCCCCCAGTACAGTACCCCTGTACAGTCCCTTGTAAAGTAACATCTTTTTTCTAAACCCTAACCCTTTTTTTTCCTGAATTTTTTACCCTGTATTAGCCTGTTAAAAGGGTTTTTATCAAAAAAATAATAATAATAATAATAATAAAATATTATTTTTGTGTCGCCCTGGTACCGCTGGTCTGAGGGTGGCACCATAATCGCGGTACCACCATTATGGTACCGCGGTACCATAATGGCGGTACCACGTGCATCTATGATATATATATATATCATAGATGCACCGCGATTCTGAAACGCGTTTCGAGATTTTCCCAGAATCGTGCAGAATCGTTTTTTTTTGTTTTGAAATTTTTTTAGGCAATATGGGTATCAGATGAAAGCCCTGATTGAGAGCATTATGACTGTGTAGTTTGCCAACTGTTTCCGGTGCGAAACACCAAAAAAGTGCGAAACACCCAAACCCCCTGTTTCTCAGGGGGCTACCGCCCCCCGAACCCCCTAGAGCTTCCTGCTATATAGACATTGTAGATAAAAATGCTACCGCCCCCCCCGTAGATAAAAATGGGGTCCAAATGCGCGGGGAGAAGGGCCCAATATTTATGCCCCCAACTGTATGCACATTGCACTCACATCTCCAGTGAAACGATTGCAAACGTGATCATCATTCATACAGTTGATAGCCCAAACTGTAGGATTGACATTTATTGAAAACCAGAGCAAATGACAACCAGATAGCTATTGAAAATAAGATCTGTTTGTGCCTCATCTACTGCACTTCTGAGAGGCAAAACGCTGGTTTGACCATTGATCCCCTAAAAGAATTTCAGCCATAGGCTATTTTTCCAAAAAAAAAAATAGCGACCCCTGCGTCCGAACGCGCGCGTCCACGTCCGGACGCAGACGAGCCAGGGGTGCGTCTGAGTACCCGGACGCGTCCGCCTTTTTTTTTTTTTTTTGATTTTTTTTGAGGAATTTAGGCAAAAAAATAAATAAAATATGGACGCGTCCAACCCCACGTCCGGGGGTCGGACGCGTCCGGGTCCGGACGCCGGACGCGTCCGGGTCCGGACGCCGGACGCGGACGCGGAATGTCCGCGTCCGGCCCGGACCCTCATGTCTATATATATATATATATCTAAGGAAGCGGATGGCGACGCGAACGCGAGTCCAGATGCGCGTTCGCGTCTGCGTCCGGATGCGTCCGATTTTTTTTCTTTTTTTAAATTTTAAATTTTTCAAAAAAAAAAATTGTTAAAAAAACAATTGCGTCCGGACCCTTGGACGCATCTGTTTTTTTGTTCTAATTTAAAAAAAAAAATAGACACGTCCGACCCCGCGACTGGGGGTCGGACGCGTCCGGGTCCGGACGCCAGACGCGAGCAAAACGGCCCAGACCCTCATGTCTGATATATATATATATATATATATATATATATATATATATATATATATATATCATAGGTCCCGCGGTACTGGGTACCGCGGATCCCAGTACCACAAGACCATATCGGTTCCACGGTACCAAAAAAGTGTTACACTATGTTTCCTCATGCCTACGGGAATGGCTACAATGTCAGTTTAGGCCGTTATGGCGCGTAGAAGAAGTTATGAGAGTGGTGCCCTCTTTTCGTGCTTGTTTTGGCCCTATTTGTGAGATTGGCTATAGGTGTCCGTCCGATTGAGGTGCCATTAGATGCCACACTGTGTTTCTAAATGCCTGCAAGAATGCGAGGAATGTCGGTTTACACTTGTAGTTCGCATCAGTTTAGCCCTAATCTATGAATCTTTGTCGTTTTGCATCAATTTAGCCCTAGTTTGCAATGTACTGAATCTTTGCATGGCTTGTATATGTTTTGCAGGACTTTCAACAATCACGGTAGCTGATAGGTCACGTTGACACCATGCCGGTTGTTGGCAAGGGCAAGTGGGCTGAGGTTGACCTCGGACAGGTTTTTGTGGCTACATCCCATGGTTCAGGTGCCCACAGATGGAAATGCTACCATTGTGGTTTTAAGTTCAATGGGTCACTCCCCAGGGTTAGGGCCCATTTACTACGATTGACCAAGCCAGATGGACGAAGCATGGGTATATCAGTGTGCAGCGCCATTATAGATGCTGAGGCAGAGAGGCTACAAGAGACATACGGCCATGATGGGTCATCCAGCCAGCCAGCCACCGAGACCAGCACAGTTTTTTGCCAACAGAGAGGGCAAAGCTCACGGGTCCAGGGTGCAGGGCCTAGCCATGCAGGGGATACAGGTGCAAGGCCTAGTCACAGAGGGATGCTAGCAGCACTACCCATGACAGTCACTCGATGCTTGCCGCACGTGCAAGGGCACCTGGGCCTTCCGCCACTCCATCAGAGCCCTCACGACCATCAACATCCTCAGTTGTTAGTGTCACACCCCCAAATGCGGGTCCTAGCACGGGGGAGAGAGACCCACCACCTGCCATGCCATCAGCAGATGCAACCCCAAATGCCCCATCTCATACCACCACAGGGCATGTTAGACCTTGACCGTTGACACACGCACAGCAGAGACATGTCAAGCCGAGGGCACAGCAGACTACATTGGACAGAGGGTGGCATAGGCAGCAGCACGAGGCTAACACGAGAGCGATGGCCCAATTTTTTTACGAGGCTGCCATTCCTTTCGCCATTTCTAACACGCATGTCTTCAGAGAGATGATGCGTTAGGTGGCAGCAGAAGATTCCTCATGGAAACCTCCTACGAAAGAGGTTATACGCACGCGCCTCCTGCGCCAGGAGGAGGAGACCATCACACGAGAGCTGAGAGCAGTCTAGCAGAGGTAACTAATCTAATCTTTAATGTTTTTCATTTCACAAGTTTCTTTCGCATCTGTTCCATCTTCCTAGCATCTGTTGCATTGTCCTAGCATGTCATTACAGTCTACACGTGCTTGATATGGCAAGTGTGTCTAACCTAACGGAAATTGTTTTGCAATTACGGTTGCTCCATATTGTGTGGATGGACTGACATTCGTCACAGATCCATCGTGAACATCATGGTCTCATGTCCGCTTGGCACCGTGTTTTTACGAGGGGTGGATGCCACTCTTGGTGGTGCAGCCATCACCGCAGAGTTCATGTATGATTGTCATCCAGGAGATTGGGGCCGAGCACGTGGTACAAGTTGTCACAAACAATGCCACGAACTACAAGGAGATGGGAGATCTCCTGATGCACGAGCACTCCTCCATTGTGTGGATACCTTCTTTCCTGTCATTTATGCTAGTTTTGTTGTTGTCATTTCCTTGCTTTGCTCGGCCCGTAACAATTTTCTAATGGGTGTTAGTCTTGCATATTACTGCTCAGGCCATGCGCGTGGTCAGCTTCGTCACCAGGAAGAAGCGGTTGTTGGCCCTATTTCGCAGCTCCTCATCATTGGATCTTAGGAAGCCGACACCCACACGGTTTGGCTACCACATCGTGGTGCTCGAGCATCTGGCGGCTGTGCGAGACCACTTGCGGAGAATGGTGGCGAGCATTCTATTCGATGAGTTCAGAGCCCATGGCGAGGATGCAGTTTATTTCCAAGCGACTGTATATGGAGATGAGTTCTGGACAAGGGCATCGGAGCTGATTGATGTGCTGAGGCCTTTTTTTTCTGTGTTGTGCCTAGTGGACCGAGAGGGGTGCACTCTCGGTCTCATATACGAGTTCATGGACCGCATTGGGAAGGCGCTGACCAAATCCTGCTTGGATGAGGCCAGGTACAATTATTTTCCCCTTTTTGTGCTATATTTCCATTTCATCTTGTAAACCGCGTTTCTCAAACCAGAATCGTTTTCCAAAAAAAAACAATATATAAAAAAAAAAATTTCCTCCTCTTCGCGGCCAGAACCGCACCAGTCGTGGAGGTAAATTTTTTTATTTTCAGCAACAGGTGTCCGATCGGCGCGTGTGCACAGTCGGCAGGCGTCTACTCGACATGAATGATTCAGCATGGTTTTTGTTCAGCACGATTCAGCATTTTTGTTTGGTTTGTTGAATCTGAGAATGATAATGAGAGAGAGAGAGAGGGAGAGAGAAAGAGAGAGAGTGTGAGAGAGCGAGAGAGAGGGAGGGAGAATTTTGGGGCATTATGTTTTTTTATTATTTTTTTATATTAAAAGGAGCAATAGCGTAAACCTAGGAGTTAATGCACCTAAACTAGACCATCCTGCACCCGAAACATTCGGCAAACTACATAGTAATAATGCTCTTAATTAGCTGACACCCATATTGCCCAAAAAAACCAATAAAAAAAATTTCAAAAAACCGTTTCTGGAATTTTTTGAAAAATTTCAAAAACGCCTTTCTTCCGCATTTCTGACCACGATTCTGAAACGCGTTTCAGAAACGCGCTGCATCTATGGACTGTAATGTGTCTTGTGTTGTTTGGTGTTGCAGGAAGTTACGAATGAAGCCACAATTGATCTAGAGCTAAGCTATGAAAGCATCACATAAGCAAGACTTAACCCTAGAAAGCATGAAAGAGAGAGATTAAGGAGACAGATCAATATCATCAGCTGAGTAACAAATGACACAAATTCCCTACTCATAGCCTAGAGGAAGCCCTAAAAGGAAGCTTCCAGTGGTTAGGGCCCAACTAGGAGGCATAATAGTGCACCCTCCAAAAAGGCCCCCACTCTCCAGTAATATGTCCAAATGTCCAAATAATGAATAATAAGGCCAGAGGCCCACCATATAGTCTAAGTGTCAATAATGAATAAAAAAGGGCCGAAGGCCTACTTATGCATAAAGTAAAGTAAATGTAAATGGATGTGGCGAATGTAATGAGCCGAGTCCATAACTCTCCCCGACACAGAAAAAACCCAACTGCCGAAAAGAAATTGGATCAAGCAGCAGCAAGCCCTGGTGTATCAACAACTAGAGCAGCATCTGATGTAGAGGAATCAACAAGTGCAGCAAGAGCACGAGCCTAATCCGCAAGTGATGGTGTATGATAAAAGACATCAATAGGCTCCCATGTGGCCTCCTCAACAACACAACAATCACACTGGACCAAAAACTGAATCTGTCGGCGGCATCGACTATGGTGAAGGCGAACCTGGTGAATGGCAGCTGGTAAGAAAGGGAACAACTCAGGATCAACATCGTGGCGACGAAGGGAACATCTCGGCTACATCCAAGCAATATGGAACAACCAGGAATGCCAAGGAACCAGAAGAAGATCAAGCAGCAACCAAGAATGCCAAGGCATCCGTAATGCCCAAGATAGTAGAGGATCAGCCCAAATGATAGGGACATCATACCAAGGTATCCAAAAGGCCCGAGAAGTTAGAACTGCATTAGCAACGGGAAGCCAATAAGGAAGCTGGAAAAGAGATGGACACTCATCCCAAAAAGCTGCATCATACACGTAACCATCAACCATATGTGCAAACTCAGTGATATAGGTGCCCCAAGAAAAGACAGCAGCATCGGAAGACCAGCACCAAGGAGTAGGAACATAAGCAAGATGACAGGCACACTGTAATAGCATGGAAAAGCAAGCGATATGCCAAGAAACATGGAGCATAAAGAGATCATCCTGACAAAAAATAGCTAGAATGGAGAAATGTGCACCAGCATGGTCAAAAGCCCAAGGTATCCATAAGGCCCATGAATGAGAAGTAGCAATAGCACATGGTACCTTCAAGGCCCATATCACGAGAAGAGCAGCATGCCAAAAGCTCCAAAAGGTCCAAGAAATCAATGCATCATCTAAAAAGACATGATGCATGAAAACAATAGCAACAAATCTAGAAATGGTAGAGGCCCCAACTGAAAAACTGTAGCCGAAATACTCATCCAAAAAGACCTCATATGGACATACCAATCCATCATAGAATGCAACAAAAACGGATGGAGAGATATTATGATAAATTATTGAGTGCTTATGTATTGAAAGTACATGACACTATCAATATAGATATGAAACATCTACATGATCCTCATGTTAGAGTTAATGTTCACAATATTACCCCTAACGTTGTCATCTAGGATTAATTAAGATTATTAGGCCATGCCTGCGTGCTAATTCTAGTGACCTTTACCTATATTTAGTAAAGTCAAGTTAGACTTTAGTTAGATTTGAGTTTGAGATTCTAGTGCTTGATTTGCTATAGATTGGTGTTGGGTGCTTTTACCTTATATAGAGACATCAATTAGGCAAATGCTTTAAGGTTCCTTTTACATTACTTTTGCTTTTTGGCATAGACTATCGTCTATAAGTATGTACAGTGCAACCTAGTCCATTTGCAATGGGACATAATTGGAGTACATCTCATCATCATTGCTTCATCATTGTTGTTTGTGTTCTCGTCCGTGTATGTGTATGGCTATTGTCTAACAACAATAGGAATCTTGTCTTGGGTAACTTGTATGAGCAAGTCAGTTTTCTAACATAGTATCAGAGCATAGGTTCGAGATTCAAGAGAACAAAGAGGTACTCATTGAACGGGACGATCATCATATGCAGATTGATTCAACCGTCTTCAAGGTGTGGAGGTAATGTCCCTAGCCAGCTCTCAATTTCAATTTTCATCTACAAGGGTGGTAGCTTTGTGGAAAGAGATTTGGCGCTACAAGGAGAGGAGTTATGCTGCATGAAGAGACTACGAAGTCTGCCTCAGATTTCAGGTAGAGATCAATAGCTGGTGGAGGTTGGAAGCTACCGGACGGTCAACTTCAGAAGTTCTAAAATTGGACAAAGTTAAGTCGAGGTCAGAATCAACAAAGGTGCAAGCTCTAAGAGGGAGTTGCATGAGTTGCATGGGTCTATATAAGTAAATCAATATTCAAGATGCTTCATTGTTTCACAGTTTCTTATCATGGTGGCAAATGATAAGTTCATTGTTACAAGTGATAGGGTGTGGCAAGCTGTGTGGTTGTCATTCTACTTTGTATCAGTTTTTGAACACAAAGACACAAAGGAGCAATTTAAAAGGTTTGTATTGAGACCCATTTCTATTTGTTCTAGATTGTTTGGTTTCTATCCAAGTCAGAGTAGCTTGTTTTTGTGGTAGATAACTAATATCACTTGAGATTTACGATTAATCAAAGCGATTGCTTGTTATGGTTGTCAAGTAAATTTCTGGAAACCATCTGAGTCAGAGTTGATCGTTCATGTGGTGGTACCAAGTGAGATCAATGCTACTAGGAAGGTCTAATTTGAGTTGAAGAAAAGTTCTATGTTTTCTTCAGGTTCTTAAATCTATCCAAGTTCATGGTCTATCTCTGTTGTTTCCAATAAGATTTGGAAGCTAAGGTTGTTGATTAGCCTTTGAAAATCAACTGGCAAGGATGTTGTTTAGCCTCATAAAAACAACAAGATTCATTTATTGAATCGACAGGTGGTTATTTAGCCTCATGAAAAACACTAGGGTTCATTTCTATGATTGGTGTCACAATAAACTAGCTCGATCTCCCCACTGTGCACTTTCTCTCGTATGAAATGCTGGTCCACCTCTATGTGCTTCGTCCATGCATGATAGACTAGATTTCTCGCAAGCTGAATGCAACTTTGGTTATCACAATGTAACAATGTAGGTCTTACTTGAGCAATCTGCATGTCCTCAAGTAGACGGCGTAACCAAATGGCTTCACAGGCGGACCTCGTAATCGCCCTGTACTCAGCTTCAGTAGATGATAGAGCAATAGTAGGCTGTTTCTTGCTGCACCATGATATAGCCCCTGAACCTAGGCTAAAACAATAGCCTGTCGTCGATCTCCGATCGTCTCTACACCTGCCCAATTAGAATCTGAATAACCTTCCAGCTGAAGGTCTCCATCATCAGTGTATCCAATCCCATAGGTCATCGTCCCTCTCACATATCGTAGGATCTGCTTGGCTGCCTACTTGGGATCCCAACCGCATAAGCAATATCTGGCCTGGTGGTAGTAAGGTAAATCAAGACGCCCACCAATTGACAATAGAGAGTCTCATCTGCAAATGCTCGACCATCATCTCTTGATGGCTTGTTGCTTGCATCCATGGGTGTGCTAATTGGTTTGCTTTCTTGCATGTTAAACCTCTTCAATAATTTATGTGCATACTTTGCCTGTGAGATAAAAAGACAACGCTTCTCTTTCCAAACCTCAACTCCTAGGCAATAGTGTAGCAAACCCAAATCTTTCATCTCAAACTCACTAGAAAGATTTTTCTTGACACAAGCAATAAGCTTCTTCTTGCTTCCTGTGATGAGTAGATCATCCACATAGAGCACAACAACCACAAGGTCTTCTCATTCCCTAAAAACATAAAGATTGCAATCAGACTTACTCTTCTCAAACCCTTTCCTTGCAAAGTACTCGTCAATTCGGCTATACCAAGTCCTTGGTGCCTGTTTGATTCCATACAAGGCTTTCTTAAGCCTACAAACCAGATTCTCCTTGCCTGTTATCTCAAACCCCTGCGGTTGTTCCATGTAAACCTCCTCCTGTAGGTGCCCATTAAGAAAGGCACTCTTGACATCCATTTGATGGACATCCCAATCAAAATATGAGGCTAAGGCCAAAACGGTCCTGATAGATGTCATCTTAGCAACAGGTGTGAATGTCTCATCATAGTCTAGCCCCTCATGCTGAACGTAGCCTTTCGCCACCAACCTTGCCATGTACTTGTCCATTGTTCCATTGGCATGAAACTTGGTCTTATAAACCCACTTGCAACCTATTGGTTGCTTCCCTTCTGGCAATGTAGTGAGCTCCCATGTGTCATTCTTGACAATGGAGTCATACTCCTCCTGCATGGCATGTTGCCATACCTTTTCCTTCACGGCTTCGTGAAAGAATTGTGGCTCATCTGCATCCAGAATAGTAGACATAAGAGCAAAGTTAGTCTCTTGTCTCTCATGAGACCTAAGAGATCTTATGGCACCCTGTTCCATCATTTGACCCTCTTTGATTGTTTCCCAATACCACCTAGGTAGCTTCTTCCTAGCGGTAGGCGATGTGGATGGTGACCACGTATCCCATGGTACTGTCTTAGTCTTCCGTTTGTCCCCAACTTCGGCTTCTGGTACTTGGCCAAAAAGAGGTCTCGAACTAGTATGTTCGATTTCCTGTTGTTGGCTCACATGACTCTTGACTAGGATCCTCATCCGTGGAATCAATCAAGGGTATGAACTCAGAAGTTCCATCCTTCTCCTGCTCCTCTATCTTGGGTGAATGCTCTTCATCAAAGATGACATCTCGACTTAGGATCTTCTTCCTTTTTTCGAGATCATATAGCACATAGGCTTTCTCACCTTCACTATACCCAAGGAAGATACACTTCACAGATTTTGCATCAAGTTTCTTCCGCGAGTCCTTTGGTATATGTGCATATGCGGTACACCCAAATACTCGTAGGCTGCCCACTTTGGGCTTGTTGCCACTATACGCTTCTTCAGGCGTGATTCCTTCAACTGCTTTGGTTGGACTTTCTATTCAATAGAAAACAGTGCTACCGCTTCCGCCCAAAAGGAATTTGGCAACCCCTTTGCCTTGAGCATGGTCCTCGCACACTCAACTATAGACCTGTTTTTCCGCTCAGCCACGCCGTTCTGCTGCGGTGTATGTGGAGCGGCAAACTGTCTCTTTATCCCACATGCATTGCAAAGATCTTTGAATTCATCAGAAATATACTCACCACCCTTATCTGACCTGAAAGTCTTTAGCCTCTTCCTTGTGTGGTTTTCCACCATAGCTTTCCACTGTTTGAAGTATTTGAACGCTTCAGATTTCAGCTTCAAAAAGTAGACCCATACCTTCCGTGAGAAATCATCTACGAAGGTCATGAGATAGTATGCCCCCCCTGCTGATCTAATCTGCATGGGACCGCACAAATCTGAATGCACAAGCTCAAGAATACCCTTGGCCCTGGTAGCTTTTCCCTTTGGAAACCTTTGCCTCTATTGCTTTCCTAGTGCACAAGCCTCACATGTATTTGAAGAAGACTTAATGCTAGGAAGATCTACTACCATGTTGTGCTTGTTCAAAACTTGCAAACTTTTATAGCTCAAATGACCATACCTCTCGTGCCAAAGCTTGTCCCGATTAGTATCCCCTGCTGACAAGGCCTCTTGGCGAAGAATGGTTGTGTAAAGCTTGTAAAGACCCCCTTCTTGCATTCCCTTGGCTACCACCTTGAAGCCTTGATCTTTGTCTTTTACCAAACATGTAAATTCGTCAAACTCTACCAACATGTTCTGTTTGGTAATGGCACCAACAGATAGCAAGTTCTTAGCCAACCCTGGTACATGCAACACACTCTTGATTACCTTCACCTCACCTGATGACAGCTGCACTGGAACTGTGCTTTTGCCCCTCAACCTCATGTGTAGAGTTATCTCCAAGGCATACATGCTGACCATCTCCTATCTCCTCATAGGTGTTGAACCAATCTCTATGAGGTGTCATGTGTTTTGAGGCTCCAGAATCAATGTACCATCCACCAAACGTGGATTCATATGATAGGGCTGCGGTGAATAGATCAAGCCCACCAGATTGCTCCTCCCCTGCAACTTTGTCAACAAAGTGACCCTGCTGGTTCTTTCCCTTCTTCTGATCACTTTGCTTCTTCCTGCATTCAAAAGCGAAATGCCCATACTTGCCACAATAGTTGCAGTTGCCCTTCCTCTTGGGTGTAGATGAGGAATTGGTGCTTGACTCCTCTCCAACCTGTAACTTGGACACCTACTGCTCCAAGTTTTGCTTTGAGTTCTTCCCTTTGCCTTTGCCTTTCTTCTGAAAGTTTTGCTTCTTCTTAGAAGAAAATGCATGTTCTGGATTATCTTCCCTTTCAGAAAGATTCTTCCTTCTCATCTCCTCCTGTAAAAGAAGACCACATAACTCCCCGAGGTTGGGAGTTTATCCCTAGCCGAAAGGGACATCACATAGTCTTGATAGTTGAATGACAAGCTATTCAAGACTATAGGGAGAATACTCTTGTCACTTACTATCTCTCCAACTGAAGCAAGCTGGTCCATAAGGTCCTTGACCTTTGTGATATGATCACCAATTGTTGCACCTGCTTCCATCTTGAGAGTATGTAACCTGTTTTGCAAATACACAAGCCTGGCTCAATCCACTGTTTCAAACATAGACTTCAGAATAGTCCAAGCTTCCACTGCATCCTTTGCATTGCAAATGTGAGGAATAATATTGTCCTTGACAGAAAGATTGATCATCCTATGAGCTTTCTGTCTCCTGTTTACGTAGTCCTTCAATTCAGGATCAAATGTTGGTACAGGCTCACTACCTTCCATCAACTCCTAGCAATTCTTGTCCATCAAGATGTTAGACATCTTGAACTTCCACACTCTGTAGTTTGCGCCATCAAGTTTGCTAGATTCACCCAGCAAACTCTCCCCAAGACTAGCCATGCTACAATCTGTGCTCAAACAAAAGCTCAACCTGAAAAAGATCAGAAAAGAAACAACTTCCAATAACTAGGGTTTGACCCCAAACTAGGGTATGTAGCCACTTCAAGGCAACCCTTCAGCTCCTACTTTTGACTTTGCCACTTGGTATGGCCTCACTAGCACAAGCACTAAGCCCCACTGGTTCAGTAACCAAAAGCCCCTACAGAATATGCGCCCTACTTTTGTGTAAGCTCCTCCAGAAAGCCCTTCCAAAACTCAGCCAGAATTAGAAAGTTTTTGGATCATCCCACTCCCCTTGCCAATAGCTCTCCAACAGTGCAAGACTCAACCTGATCTGACTCCTATAGATCAAAAGCGCCCTCTTTCAAGATTGAGGTGCTTGTAGAAGATGAAATTTTCTCAAGAATCTAAGCCCTAAAGTTTCTCTCACTCACAGACTCACAGGCTAGACAACCTGCTCTGATACCATGATGATTTGCAAGACCCAGCTATGGAGTATCTTAACTTCAATACTAGATCAATTATGAAAGCTTGAGAAACATAACTATGGAAAACATCACATACAAGGAGAATTGCATAAGCACCTCACAACACCAAAAGTTAGAAGAAGAAATGAATTGCTAGAGAGAGAGAGGAGGGCGTGGGTCCTCCAAATCCCTTGTGAGGCAAGCAACTCATTTACATGCATAGAAGGTCTAGGTGTCAACCATAGGAGTGAGCTACTTGGCCAAGTGGGCCACTTGCACTAATTTACTCAACTTACAAAAGGGGGGGGGGGGGGGGGGGGGGTCTCATGTATTTATTTAATAACATGCCCCATGAGTTATGTACAACTTACAACTTAACTAGTGCTTAGCCAAAGGGGTAAAATAGGCATTACTCTTCAACAAGTATTGCATACGTTTTATCTTTCTATTGGGGATGCTCTATTACTTGCATATTTGGTTTGGTTCATAGACGACAATCTATTTGTATCATTGTTGGAGAGTGGTCCTTTATGTTGCAAAGGAGAATTGCAGACCTTGTTTCTCATAGTGAGTCATAACACAATGAAAATTTCTCTCAATGAAAACGTATTTCTGAAATCTAATGATTTTTCAGAGCTGGATCACTCCGACTAAAAAAGGGATGCAGTGGCCAAAGTACCTGGCAGTTTGAAACCCAGCATTGAACCAAACATTTAGTAGCTCCTTGAATGCATTGTCCCCTGAAGGACTTTCTGAAGAGTTCGCACCTAAATCATATGCAATAGCCACCGGCTTGCTTTATAGAGGGATCTTCTTGTGCTAGTAAAATTTTACAGCAAACTACGAGATACCATCTAATCAAATCACGTCAGTATACTGAATACTACAAAGTCCTTCTCAATATATCAAAAAGCAACAAATTTTTAGAATACTCAACAAGGAAAAAAGAGGACCAGAAACCCAACATGTATCTAACGACAATAACAGCACAGAAGGCCATAAGAAGAGTCCCTGCAACTTCAAACATCACACCACTGTTTACAAATAGGAGTAATCTCCCTAAGACAACTGGCACTGATTGATATTACAAACTCAGAACCTCAACCAGAGAGTAAGTTGAAAGAATCTGCAACTACCTGTAGATGTCTGGGCTGAGATCCCTGGTAAAGAGGACAGACTTCTGCAAATTGTATCTCTCACAACCTCTGCAACCACTTGAGGAGAGCTTCCAAGAGGATTTTCGGACAATTGGGCATGATCTGGAGAATGGTTACGAGGAGCTTCTGCAAAAACATGAACAGGGTCTTGTGAAGGAGGTTGAGGAGGTTGAGTGCAGGTTGCTGGAGTTGTCATAGGTGGGTGGTTGTGCCATAAGCATTGTGGATGAGGATAAAAGCCCCAGTGGTAGTGGTGAGACCCGTAAGGCGATTGATATGAGAACCCATCTGACTGAGTTGGAGCTTGAGCAAAACCATTAGAATATCCATAATTGCCATCTCTAGCATTCATGATATTGTACAATTGGCTGACCTGCTCCTGTAACTGCTGATGTCGCTGTTCAAGAAATTCTATCTGAGAAAGTAATTCCTGCTTGGATTCGTGGTCTTGCAACTTTTTGTCACCAGTAGAATGATATGAAAAGCATGCCTGTGGCGTACGATTTGAATAAATAAGAGGCTCATTTGCTGATGTGGGCTGATAAGAAGACTCTAAATGTAAACCTCTAGATACAGAAGCTTCACTGTAAAGTGGCATTGATTTGATGACTTCAGGAACTGTGTCTCGTTTCATCTCTCCATCTGCTGTGCTGGAAAATAGCATACCATAAACTAATTGATAAATTCAAGGCAACATAATCAAATTCAAGAAAAACTCGAATGCTCTCCCCTATAGCAATCCATTCAGTGACTTTTCAGAAATGGTATACCCAAATACGACTTACGAATGGTAGCAACATATATATGAAATACAAGATAAAAGTGGTCAATCAACTGAATTTTCTTAAGAACCCCTATAAAGACTTGCACCATTTATTGAGAAAATTACAAGCAGACTGTGATAACTTGTCCACAGAGATGTATTTGCTTCCGCAAAACAAAAAAGGGACACTGAATCATGTCTTGATTAAACATTTCAAAGTGGCAAGTGCTGTCATTGCAGTTCTAGATACCCTACTGGATAAATAACTTCTCTCTCAGTGTGCGGTCTCAAATAGCTTCCAATTCTGATGACATATTCAATTGACATATAGGTCCATGTATGACATAAATATCAATATGAAAGTGAAACATAGTCGAAGTATAAATTTAAGGTGAAATTTAAAGGGGAAAGATCATTTCCTAATGAGATGAGAAGGTCAAGGGGTCAAATAGTCTCTCTCTTAACTTTCGGTTGGACATGTAAAGTCAATATTTGGTTGGATGGGAAGAGAGACATTGTATGGTTCTTGTTGTAAGGTCATGGACAATGTAACATTCAAACATTTAAAATGTTGTTGTCCTTTTATAAAAGTATTTTTGAGGGTTTTGACCAATCCAAAAGCTAACTTAAGGGTTAGAGAAGTGGGCAGGAGGTGAAAGGTGCTGCGGCAGCAGTGTTTTTCTCTTTTTCCTTTTTTGTTAGGGCATGATTGGGCCCTAATATTCACCTGGGGACCCTTTGGCCTCTTATTTTCAGAGATTTCAAACGAGTTTGAAAAATCATTGGTCTGCTTAATTTCATGGATGCAATGCATGGTAGCTTGAGGCAGATGGTGACTTCAAACCACTGGCAAGACTGGGGGCCATCACGAGAGCCCAAGTCACGGAATGCAGTGCAGAAGATTTGAAAGGAGAATGTAACACTGGTCATGGAGGATGGGTGAGATACGTAGGAGCTCATGATCTTTTTGTGGACCAAGAAAAGGTTGAGAGCTCTTTCCTCCATCCTGTAGTTTTAGCAATTTTGACCTCTTTTGCCTTTCATTGAGTATATTTTCTAGCCACAGGTCAGATTGAGATTAGTTAGCAGTATTGTACTACAGAGAAAGATCTACAGCTTCGTAGCTCATAGTGTTCTCAGCTAATGCATGAATAGAGAGTTATTGGATCTTAGATGCACTAGGCAGATTGGAAAGAAAAGTCTTCTTTAAGAAAGGATTGGTGGAGAGCATTGGAAAAGCCATATTCTATTCTTTGAATGACTCGATAAAAGCTTATAGTAGATATATATCAGGTATGAAAGGATTTTATTGCTGTTATCTCCAAGAAAATACCTGACATAACAAAAGGAGACGTGCAATCTTCAACCCTATGGAGTCCAACCCCAAAGTCTAAGACCAAACATTGTGTCCCTTTGGTTGACTACTTTCACTTTCATAATATGAAGATAATGACGCAAGTGATCTCGCTCGTCTCAAGGATTTTGATAGAGTTGATCACCTTTACCTTAAACAAATAATCAAAATCTATAGCTTTGTAGAATACCAAAAAAATTTATTCAAACTGTCGAGAAAGTTATTGGTGATTGTAGATTGTGGTCAGATTCTAATCTATATCTTTTATATGCTACATATTGTCTATGACTTGACTAGAGTTACAATGATTTGATTACATTCATGAGGGACACATTTAGTATTAAAAAAAATGTAGTAACAACAATACTGATTGAAGTGCTCTCCTACGTGATTTGGATAAGAACCAATAAAGAAGTTAAGTTTGAGTGAATTGAAGAGAGATGCTCGACAAATCCTTTGATGATGTCAATCACATTTTCTTGGAGTAATAGCATAACTGTGATTAAATAGCATGATATTTATTTTTATTCAAAAAAGAATTAGATCTAGAACACATGGACCTAGAAGCATTATCATGAGTGGCCAAGTACCAATGTTTCAAGAAACGCAGTTTGAACCTAGAACCCAGTTGAATCAGCACGAACTGATTCGCAAAAAAAGGGTATGTAAAAAAAAATGATTGTTTTTGTTCAAAATGTTTCTTTTCTAAAAGTTTAATTCATTTTCGGTTTAATCTCCACTGAATCAAATATGCAAACCTCTCCTATAACTGATCCAGGCCAGGTAAACATACAATTTGATTCAGATACAACCTTCACTAATTTGATGCATAGGTGGCATAGCTCTCCTATGTATGATCCATGTGAATTGTCCTAGTGTCCAAGGGCCTATGTATAGGTGTTTGATGGCCTACTTTAGTTTCATAGGGCCCAAAGTAGGGCTAGGTTTATAAGGGTGACCATCAATGTGACTTGTATCAGTACCTACCACCATATTTGAAGTTTCAAACCAATCCTGAAAATGAGCATTGAAGCCACCGAGCACTCAGCGTCTGTGATTCATGAAAAGATAGCACCCGATTCTATAGTCAATGCTTTTCATCTATGATGTCAACATTGATGTGTTTCAAATCTTTTTAATAAGCTAAGGTATAAAGTCTGATATCATTGATGACCAACTTATGAGTATTTCCAAAGAGCTCTTCTAATCATAGTTGCACTCTGATTCTGAAATGCGGTCCGAAACGCGGTCCTGAAAAGCGTTTTGGATTTTTAGTAGAAACGCTCAAAAACGTGTTTTTTTTTTTTGGATTTTTTTTTGGGCAATATGGGTATCAAGCTCTAATCAAGAGCATTATTACTGTGTAGTTTGCCGAATGTTTCCTGTAGAGGATGATCCAATTTAGGTGCATTAACTCCCAGGTTTACGCTTTAGCTCCTTTTAACATAAAAAATTTATAAAAAAAAATAGAATGCCCCAATGTGCACATAATAGGATTCTCGCTCTCTCTCTCTCTCTCTCTCTCTCTCTCTCTCTCTCTCTCTCTCTCTCTCTCTCTCTTTATTTTACAGGCGGAGAGACATCTATTGTACCATGATGATAGACTCTGCTTGTGCCAGTCACTATTTCCTGTTTTTCTGTAGTCTTGTTTATTTTAGGTGGTAGAGCTTTCATGCTCACACCGTGCATACTTGACATGTACCTATTTATTAGTCCTACGTACCTTAGGGTATTTCATTGACATTAATAAAGATCTCTCTCTCTCTCTCTCTCTCTCTCTCTCTCTCTCTCTCTCTCTCTCTCTCTCTCTCTCTCTCTCTCTCCACCATAAACAATAAAACCTCTAGCCTGTTCGTTACGGTCACAGATGGTCCCAGTGGGACAAAGACAGAGAACTGTAGAGCAATTGTACCTCGCTTTTTGCTTCAAGGGGCGCTGCCCCCCGACCCCCCCCCCCCCCCGCCAACGGGGGTCTAGGTGGCTATCGCCGATACCCCCCGGACCGCCCGCCCCCCCCCCCCGACGACAGTAGCAGGGAGGGCGCTGCCCCCCCCTGTAGATAAATATGGGGGTCCAAATGCGCGCCGATAAGGACCCAATATTTATGCCCCCAACTGTATGCACATTGCACTCACATCTCCAGTGAAATGATAGCCCAAACTGTAGCATTAACATTTACTGAGAACCAGAGCAAATAGCTACTGAAAATAAGATCTGTTTGTGCCCTATCTACTGCAATTCTAAGAGGCAAAACGCTGGTTTGACCATTGCTCCCCTAAAAAAATTTCAGCCATAAGCTATTTTAACCAAAAAACAAAATTGGTTGGAGAATCACGGTTCGCGAAACGTGAACCCAACAAAACGCAGTTAACTATGCTTCTAATAAATTTCTTGAATTATAAATTACGGCACTCAGTTTAAATGAAGGTAGTGGCCACTAACCACTCAGCATTGAGCATATGTCACTTAGGAATGAAACTGGCAA
This sequence comes from Diphasiastrum complanatum, assembly GCA_029204225.1. Taxonomy (NCBI): domain Eukaryota; kingdom Viridiplantae; phylum Streptophyta; class Lycopodiopsida; order Lycopodiales; family Lycopodiaceae; genus Diphasiastrum; species Diphasiastrum complanatum. The sequence goes on along the minus strand of CM055102.1, from coordinate 52,732,534 downwards.
AAAAACCCCTGAAACAATTTAATAATTCGAACCTAGGCCTAGCTAATTCAAGTGTGATTCAAGAAGTCAATTTGAACCGGACAATGAAACATTGCCAAAATTTTGGGTTTCAGAGTTTAGTTTTCCTAGAAAAAGGTTTAGTTTTCTACTAAATATTGAAAGGGGAAAACGAACGTAGAATGCATACCAAGAAACTCATTGATGTGACTGAACTTGATAATCAAATGAGAATGTGTTGTACATAGACTAGTAAGGTAAAGTGAATAGATTTTCCTTTCTTCCATATGTGAGAAAAGAGAGGAAAATAAACAGAACAAAGAGAGAATGGAAGGTTTTCATAGCATCATGTTCTTAATATGAGTACATTGGCATTGCTGGTTGACACCATTGATATATCGTTGACTTTGTTGATACCATCAATGCTAGTAATTTTGTTAATACTGTAGATTTCTGTTGATCTTAGGATCCTCCATGATACTATGAACTAGTTGATCTTGTTGATTGCACGGGGGTGGTTCTAATGATACTATGAACTAGTTGATCTTGTTGATAGCACGGGGGTGGTTGTTTTGAGTGGAAAATTTGTGCTCTCTATTTGAGCTTGTAGAACTATTGAATGCTATCAAACAAAGAGATTGTTGATTCTATTGACCAAACAAATTAGCAACACATGGATATCAAACAATGTGATGATGGTTTTTGTAGTAGCATGTTATGATTTGTTATCTTATCTTATTGGCAGAAAAGATATTAATGACGTAGAAAGTTATTGATGTGAATGAAATTTCAAGTCTGCTATGAGGAGCATCACCTAAGGGCCTGTCCTTCATGAAAAAGATAAAGAGATAAGTTTACATAAATCATCAAAATACTATATCAGACAGGAGATGAGCATGTCATCTCATTTCTCCGTGAAAAATAGGTAGTTCAACCAAACTCCTTAGTTTCTAAAAAATTAGCTACTGATGCCAGTTGCATACAAAGCTCTGTGCACATCAGCTATTTCAGCTTAGAGTTAAGGAAAGCTAGAGTCTAAGATTCACCTTTAAGTTTCTCTGTTAAAATGCAATAAATTTTTTGCAAGTCTTTCGCTTATTAACCTTCAACATCCAGTTGACACATATCAAAAATCCACAATATATTACTAACCTTCGTTTCTTGTCCAATTCCTTCTTAATCTAATAGAAAAATATAAAGCTGCATGAAAGAAACAACAAGAGACTTGAAATAACATGAGTTTAAAACTAAAAAGAAAGACATAAAGCTATCATGCACTAAATCATTTGATCAAAACACATTTAACATAGAAAAGGTTCATCATCATTAGTAAATAAAACACAAAAGGTCAATAATCATTAGTAATCAACATAAAACAGGACAGAATTCACAATTGAGATACAGCAAACAGCATGACAAAGTCGTCTACCAGGGTTCCTCAGCAATGATGCTTGTTTCAGTCTCTGCTTTACTTTCTTCTGTAAATTCTCCCTTGTGGCTATGTTTCACTGCTCCCTTGCTATTGTGAGCAAGCCCATGCATTTCCTGCATTGAGGATCTTTGATGAGAGAAGGTAAGTTTGAGATGCAAAATTATCAACTATATGATACATATGGGATCGATATATGGCGTTTCAAGTCATCTTCCCTTCTTATAAATCACCACATCACATTGAGCCTTATGTAGTCTTTTCTAATAGGACTAACTTGTAAATTTCTTTACTACTCATTTATTCCAAACCACACATCGACCAGCCAAATAGACGTAACAGTTGGGAGCACAAACGTCACGAATTTCTAATTTCCAACTTCCTACTGGACTCTCTAGTGATTCCCTCAGTCAAATAATTGTTCATACATTGGGAGCTAAGCACTATTCACAAACGGAGAGTGTGCAGGGAAAAATATGAAGGTTTGCTGATGAAATGATTATAAATCCCTCACAGGAATCCAAAATAGATATTCCCCTCCACTATAAGCATTGATTATGTGTATAACCTATCTCACCTACAATAGCAACGCCGAGCTTCTGGGCATTGCATCACCTACCTTTTATAGCCTCAAAAAACTTTATTCTACCGCTCTTATTCTGAAATTAATGGAGGGAAGGGTTTGATTTCAAATACTTAGGACTAAAATCCACCTTCCAATCTGCACCCAGCTTTGAGGGGTCTAAATTCAATAATGATGGCCCAAAAATGCCTAAGAACTGACAAGTAAGTCCAAAGGCCATCTAAAACCTTGCAAACTAAAGGTCCCGCTATCAATCATTAACTCTCCTCTTTCCTCAACAGCACAGCTTCGAACCTCGGTCAAGAACTAGAAAAGCTTTTTAAAAAACTAATGGGCAAGCCAAAAGCACATATAAATAATCTCTAGCTGGCAACTTGGTTCTCTTACACCAGAAAAGTACACTGTAGAGAGCATCATGGATTCGATACCAACCAGCCAGCCATACATGACATTCTCTACCAATGAAGAGGTGGAAAATAGGACTACAAACTCTTCTAATGGCAAAGCACAAGACATCGAAGGACAAGCCGAATTTTTTAAAATGGGAAAGAGGTCCCTTTTATTTACCACTGATTTGCTCCCATGATTCACTATTTTCAATAGCCCTTAAGCTCCACTTTGGAAGCTTTTTGACACAAGTAGGATTCATAGAAGTAAGAAGCATCATTTGAATCACTTCTCTAGGAAATTGACAAAAAATTTCAGCAAAAAAGAGTTAAACGGCAAATAAACAATATCAACCTTGACAAAGATCTTTTTTAGCTTACTTTTTGGTCGATAGCCCTTATAGCTAAACGATCGGCAGCTATCCTTGAATATACCACCCCACAAGTAGGATTCATAGAAGTAAGAAGTATCATTTGAATCACTTCTAGGACATTGACAAAAAATTTCAGCAAAAAAGAGTTAGAAGGCAAATAAACAATATCAATCTTAACAAAGGTCTTTGTTAGCTTTAGAGCAATGGGACACAGTAAAGTAGTAAAGCAAATGATGCTTCTTAGTCTATGAATCCTACTTGTGTGAAACAGCTTCCAAAGTGGTACTTAAAGACTATTGAAGATAGTGAATCTTTGGAGCAACCTGAAACAAGTGAACAAAGTTCAACTAGGGTGTCAAGGTCTAGCGAAATTGCATTAATAACCATTGTTCTAAAGTAACGAGACTCTTGGTTATGAAGGATCATCTAAACATGATAATTAGAGAAAAGCTATGCATAGTGCAAGAGGAATATGAATCCATTTTGAACAATCACACTTGAAATCTTGTCGAGATTCCTCGAGGTAAAAACCTATCAAAACAAAGTAGATTTATAAGTTAAATCATAAATTTGATAATTTTCTTGATGAGGAGTAAAAGGTTATGTTTGAAAGAAAGGTATTGATTGGAAAGGTCTTAAGATGAACACCTTGTTGGAATTTGTCGCTCAACTCCTAGAATGGAGATACTAATGATACTAGCACCAACAACCAACCAAGAATCAACATGAGATATTGAAGAGACTTAGATTAATCAAAGGAAAAGCATAACTCACTACAATGGAATTAATGCTAAGTTGGTGCAGAAGCTGCAATTGGCAACCGCACCAAGTGACCACAAGTATGTGGTTAGGGTGGCAGCTGGTGGGGAGCTTTAGGTCTGGGACAACTTTGTCCCCCACGTGCCGTTGAGGATTCAAAACTATGTAGATAGTTTATCTTTTCATGTTATGAATCTTGATAAGGTAGATTTAATCCTAGGTAAAGAGTGGTTTTATGCTAGGAATGAGTCCTTAAAGAAAGACTATGTATCTCTTTCTTGCATAATGACTCATTGGTTTGTCTTAAAGGCGATGAGCCTAATCTACCTTTTGTAACTGCTCATGAGGCTAATCAATGTATTTTGGATTCTGAGTATCAATCGTATTTATGTTATCTGAAAGATGCATCGTACATAGATGCTTTTAGCACTCATAATTTCAATGTTGATATTTCGTCTTTCCCTAAAGCATTGTCTTTTTCTGATGATAATCTAGAATCTTCGCCTGAGGGCAAAATCTTTAAGAGACTTAGGGAGGAATATAATGATATATTCCCTGAGCAGTTGCCTGAGGGTCTTCCCCCCTCACGGGGAGTAGACCATCACATAGATCTTCTTCCTGACAACTCTCCTGTATCACTTTTTCCCTACAGGATGAGCCCGAAGGAAGTAGATGAAGTTGCTAGTCAACTTAAGGAGTTATTACGTAAGGGCCATATTAGGCCCAGCAAGTCCCCTTGGGGAGCTCCTGTTTTGTTAACCGGCAAGAAAGACGGCCGTATTCGTCTTTGTGTCGATTACAAAAAGCTTAATAAAATGACAATTAAGCAACCGTTATCCCTTACCTCGGATGGACGACTTAATGGACCGATTAAATAGTGCTAAGTATTTCACCAAATTGGACCTTAGGTCGGGGTACCATCAAATTAGAATACACGAGGGGGATGTTTCCAAAACCGGTTTTCGTTCTAGGTATTTACGAATTTTTACTTTTACCCTTTGGTCTAACTAATGCCCTGGCAACCTTCCAACAGATGATGAACGATATTCTTCGTCCATATCTAGGGAAGTTTCTCATGGTATTTTTGGATGACATTCTGATTTACAATAAGACTCTTGATGAGCACAAGGCGCATTTGCGTACAGTCTTAGATAATCTAAGGCAGGCAAAGCTTTATGCTAAGGAGTCTAAGTGTGAGTTCTTTCAGACAAGACTCAAGTATCTGGGACATATCATTTCCGATCGAGGCCTTGAGATCGACTACGATAAGGACCAGAAAGTTCGTGGTTAGCCTATCCTGAAACCCATTAGGGAAGTAAAATTGGGCTTCACAGGGTTTTTCCATAAATTCATTAACTTAATTGCATTGCCTCTAACGAGTCTTCTTAAGGGAGTGAAGAAAGCCAAAAGAAAAACTAAAAAGGGTAATAAGAAGAAGGCCAGAAGGCGTTCGAAAATCAATCCACCTGTTGTTTGGGCCGATGAACTTAATCAAAGCTTTGAGGCTTTGAAGATGTTAGTGTCTACAGTCCCTATCTCACACATAGTGGACCCTAGCGGATCTTTCCTGGTGGAAACCGATGCTAGTGACTTTGCGGTGGGTGCAGTCCTTTACCAGGATGGTAGACCTGTGGCTTTGAAAGCAAGAAGTTGGACCCAGCTCAAAGTAGATATTCTACTTCTGAGAAGGAACTTTTTGCTGTCATCCATGCGTTAAAGATCTGGAGACATTATTTGTACGGATCGAAATTCATGGTTATGACAGATCATGAATCTCTTAAGTATATCTGTGATGCCTCGGACCTTAGGGGTCGTAAGGCCCGTTGGTCGGAACTCATTCAAAAGTTCGAATTCGACATTAAGTACCGTCGGGGTACGTCAAATTGTCTCGCTGATGCTTTGAGCTGGATTGGAGAGGTTAATCAGTTATGCTTTGATGAGTTCCAATCCGAGTTGTATCTTTCTTTGCGAGATCTTTGTCGGACCGATGAGTTTTTTGGTCGTATTTGGCAAGAAGTCCTGGTAGGAAGCTCTATTTTGAGAAATAATCTTGGAAAGCAGGATTCCAAGAAATCTCGCGAAGAGAAGATACTTGATGATTATTCCATTAGGAATGGTTTACTTTTCCGTAGAGGAAAAGTTTGTGTACCAAATATCGCGGACATTAGGGCCCAAATCCTGCGGGAGTGCCACGATAGCCCCAGTGCGGGACACCTTGGTACACAGAGGACACTTGACCTTGTTAAGAGAGAATTTTATTGGCCAAAAATGAAAGGTCATGTCGAGGCTTATGTTCAAAAGTGTGAACAGTACCAAGTCAATAAAGCAGAAAGACTCAAAGCAGCTGGTCTGTTACATCCGTTGGAAATTCCCAGCAAGAAATGGGAAAGTATTTCCATGGATTTTGTGGTCGGACTTCCCAAGTCTGGAAAGGGTCACGATGCCATTTGGGTAGTAGTTGACAGGCTTACCAAGATGGCGCAATTTATTCCAACAAAAATTACTATCAAAGCTTCAGAACTTGAAAAACTCTTCGTTGAAAAGTTGTTCAGGTTGTATGATTTGCCGAACGATATTGTTAGTGATCGTGATTCCAAGTTCACTGGCAAGTTCTGGCAGGCAATCTTTGAAAGACTGGAAACTACTTTAATTCTATCGTCTACGGATCACCCAAAAACTAATGGTCAGACCGAATGTGTCAACCAGTCGATGGAAGATATGCTTCATGCATATGTTTCCAGGCGACAATCAGATTGGGAAAAGTATCTCCCAATGGTTGAGTTCGCATACAATAGTATGAAGCATTCTGCCACTGGTTTTAGTCCTTTTATGCTCTTGTACGGCTTTCAGCCTCATTCCCCTATCTCCGTTGGACTCAAAGGCCTCAAGGTTCAGGCTGCAGCGGATTTCTTGCATGATATGCAAGAAATGTTGCAGGTGGCTAGGGAAAGCATTAGATCGGCTCAGGATGGAGCCCAATTCTATGCCAACCGAAGCCGTGCTCCTCGAGAATTTGAGATCGGTGATTGGGTGTATCTTAGAATCCCAAAAGACTCTAAGACACTTCGAACGGGGAAATGTCCGAAGTTATCTCCACGTTTTAGCGGTCCTTTCAAAGTTCTTAACAAGATTGGTGGGGCTGCATATAGACTAGAACTCCCTGTTGGAACTAAGGTTCATCTGTATTCCATGTTAGTCGTTTAAAGGAACGACTTGGTGGAAAAGATGACCTAATTCCCACAGATGATCTAGTGCTATTGGAGGATTTGACTGCTTTTGTACCTCATGAACCGGAAAGGATCATGGATACTCAACGACATCAGCTGAGAAATCGTTTGATTTCTGAACATCTGATTCGTTGGAAAGGTAAGTCAGATGATGAGGACACCTGGGAGAAGGAGGATGATTGAAGGCTTAGATTCCTGGTTTTTTCCCATAGAAGGAAGTTTTTATGGGGAGGGAATGTTATGTACCATAACGGTACGCCCTTCAGTGACGACCTCACAAGGGGCATGACACAGGTCTGGCGTTATCGACATGTTTGGGTGCCACGCGTCATCATCCTAGGTGGTCACGTGTCGCCGACAGGACCGTGCTTGATGGGACTCACCATGCTATGTCTATATAGTGGTGGGGCTCCCTCTTTCCATTCACTCAGTCTACCCGGGAGTTGGTGGATGGAGGGCACGTGCATGAGCCAGGATGTATCTCCAGGCCAGGAGATGTGTGCTAGGGAGAGCCGGATCTTGTTGAATACCTTTGCACCATGCAATACGTCCAACAAATTACCTATTTTCGGCATAGGATACATGTGCTTTATCACAATCTTATTCAAGCCACGATAATCTACACACATCCTGAAAGATCCACCGACAAAATTGGCAAAGCGAAGGGTAAATAGCTAGGCTTAATGGATCCTAACCTAAGATACTCATCGAGTACCCTTCTCACCTCTTCCTCCTCCTTAAGGTTCATCCTATAAGGAGGTTGATAAACAAATCCTGCCCCTGGAACCAACTCAATCCTATGCTCCACATGTTGGGTTTTCTTGAACGAGAATTGACTCCGAGCAAATAGACTCATCTAAATTTCGTAGCTCAGTAGAATCTAATGTAGATGTGGATGCTATCTATAAAGGTTGCAACTCAAAAATATGCTTTTGCCTATCTAACTTATCTAATGTAGTATCTAACTTATCTAATGTAGATTGTAACACATTATTATGCACTTGCCTATGTACCTTTTCAACACTTGAAACATGAGATTCATCCATTAAATCATTCACATTAAAAAAACACAAGTACAAACATTGGTAACAATGTTTCGTTACTTGCAAAGTAGAAATGAGAGGGCCATCAAACAACGTCCTCTCGCCTTTCAAGCTATGGTTGGATGCCTAGCTGCTGCCAACGTTTACCTAGCACAATATGAAAGCGTGCTAGCTTGCTAAACTCAAAATCAGGATCTTCAGTATACGTCTGGATAGTAAGGAGCAATTGCACCATCTTTTGGTCCCAAACCACGGAACCCTTGCCATTTGGCATCTCCACAATATATTGATACTTTGAAGGAAAGGTAGATAGCTTTAATCGCTTAACCAAATGAGATGTTGTTATGGGATGAACCGATATCAAAAAGCACAACTACCTCTTGACCTACCAACTTCCCTCACATCCTTCTCAATTTTGTACCCAAAAATGGATGTCATGACCTTCCCTTAGGATAAAAGTAACATTGGGGTGCCTGAGGAGGTCTCTAGAAAGACCATTTCCTTCTATAAAGGTTGAACATAGGCTCCACTTACTCCTACTCAATACGACCTCAAGATGTCCTCTAAAGGTATGATTTTCTATACAATATATTGATTCACTAAATCGGTCAACAATCTTACCAACAATAAAAGAAATCTATATGGGCACGTGAATCTAATATTAGACTTTTATGGTTTGACGAGGCGGCATTATTTGTGAAGGGTACTTTCCCACTGTGGAATGGACTTTCATTTTAGTTCAAGAACTTTTGAGGGAAACCTTTAGGTCTTTATAATATGCTATCTGATAAAGGCCCAGGCAGCACCTCACTGATTGTTAATATGAGTCACCTAGGCACATGAATTGAAATGCTACATTAATTTGACTTCGAATTCCTAGTAGTAATTAAGTAGGTCAGTGTGGTGTCCAAGTCAAGTCTAATCAATGCGCCTAGACAAGAGTCATGATTGTCCCAAAATAATGCTCATATGGTATCTAGAATCCCCAACTATTAGTAAGAGCTCATACTAGGTCTACAGGTTGAAGTCTATGTTTTCAGTCATGGTGTGGCTCTTTTTGTCCACACATGTGATTTGTAAGTGTCTTGCACTTTCTCTCTTGTGAATAATGAGGCTTTGTGTTATTGTGTTGTGGGCTTATTGAGGTTTCCTTACATGCTCATTTCAATAGTGTTTCAGATACATAAATACCGCCCATTGCATATAAAAGTGATGATGTGCTGCTTTCCAAAACTTCAGGAGGGGATGCCAAATGCATGCACATACAAATCAAAACCAAGAACAAAAGTTGTGCTCACCTGATACTTGCTCACCGAAGAGTTGAAGGCATTGATAAGAGCAGAATCGTCCCAGATGCTGCTCATGATTCGACGCTCTAACACTTCCTTGAGTAGAATTTATGCGAAAAGCTGAAAGAGGCAATCCATGTCGCCGACCGGCATATGATGGTACGTACTATTACAATCAAAACAAATAAGTAATGTCAATCTTAATAAAACACACACACACACTGACAGTCTTACGACGCTAAATTGAAAGAAAGCTCGGATCATTCCGCCTTCGCAGCGGCTATGTTGTGATATGCAATGAAATGAATGAATGAATGATCGAGCCGTAGATTTTTTTGGAGTACTGGCCTGCCTCAGCTCCTAGCCGTCCGATGTTGCACATCGTTAACCTCTTTCACAACCGATGGTCATGATCATGGGGAAGCCTCTCATCTAAGAAGCACGGGGCATCCCTCAAACCACACGTTTTTTTCTTTTTTAGATTGGCTGCCTGGCGCCACGTGTTCGAGCAACCAAAAGAATATCCCATAAACATATCTTTGAAATTTTTGGAGGGAAATATATAAACAAAGCCACGAGGTTTGCCCAGCCATTGGGCCCGGCCAAACACTAATCACGTGTACCCTATATAACTAAACCTTGCCCCAATGCCACTCTTCCGCTGCCCAGGCCACGTTCTTGCTGCTTGGCCCCCATTCAGACTGCCCACCCTCCACCTAGCGGCTGCCCGGCGCCTCGCCAATGCGTTCGCGGCCGTCCATGCGTGTGAAAATCGCTTGCCTGCCAATTTTTGGCAGTCCCTGCCCGCCTGGGCATGGGGGCCACGTGGTGAAGCCACTGGGTCGGGGCCAAACGTTAATCACGTGTGGCCCCGTGCTCTAAAGTCCCAATTGAGGAGTCGGCCCTTCCGCGACATGAATTCACTTTTTACATCTTTTTTTTCTTGCCACGAGGTTTGCCCAGCCATTGGGCCCAGGCCAAACGCTAATCACGTGTACCCTAACTAAACCTTGCCCGATGCCACTCTTCCGCTACCCAGGCCACGTTCCCGCTGCCTGGCCCCCATTCAGACTGCCCACCTCCACCTAGGGGCTGCCCGACGCCTCGCCCATGCGTTTGCGGCCGTCCATGCACGTAAAAATCGCTTGCGTGCCAATTTTTGGCAGTCCCTGCCCGCCTGGGCATCGGGGCCACCTGGTGCCCAGCCACTGGGCCGGGGCCAAACGCTTATCACGTGTGGCCCCGTGCTCTAAAGTCCCAATTGAGGAGTCGGCCCTTCCGCGACATGAATTCACTTTTTACATCTTTTTTTTCTTGTTTTTTCGTTGTAAAAAGTAAAAAAAAAATTACGGGCACATTCCGGATGCCGAAAGGTGCCTGTGAAAAAAATTTGCATCAAAGATTACGTTCTGTGGGGCTGCTCCATTTCATATTAAAAGTGATTTTACAGATTAAAAAGGGGTGGAAAACTGCACCACAATCGCCAGTGGCGCGATCAAAGCTTGGACACTTAAAAGGCGCTAGCATTCTTAGAGTGGGTGTCTGGTCTAGGGTTCATTGTGAACACTCGAGAAATTCCTCTAACTTATCTACATAATGTGTAGGGCATTTCCATGCAATTAATTTCTCACACTTGTCATCTAGGTCCAAGGCACATGTCTCGACATTATTGCTTGAGAATGATGTCACATCACGTGCAAAGGGACCTAATTTGGAAAAGTGTCGAACATCATTATGTGTATGTGGAATAATGTTTTCTTCAATGCATGACTACGCCTATCAAATTCGAACAATACTATTGTGACAGTCGTCACATTCAATTCTACTTGATTCTAATTTTGAAATCATCAAAATCTATGAGATTGATTTCGTAAACAAACATAAATAGAAATAATATCGCTATGTAGAAGTATTCAGTAGTTTACACAAAACTGTAAGAGAACGAAATAAGTAGAATAGATAAGCATACATTCATTTTGACATAATATTGAATGCAATAAAACTTTATGATTGATTCAATAAGTAGCATGTACACACTTGAACTTGACACAACACAACTCTTGGCAAGCCTCCCCACTCTCTATAAAAGGTAGAGCATTGTAAGCCGAAAGCACCTCCAAGATCCTGCTTACAAGACACACACAAAGGAATGACTGTGGAGCTAAACCACCCAACCATGCAGATGCTACTGATCAATCTCCAATAGCATCTCTCTCGTGCTAGGAAATAGGATGTAGGTGTAGAGAACGGAACATGGCAATGAAATCTCAGCCCATTCATGTTGATCACAACCATACATTTGTCAAGAAATGAATTGAGGCTTGGGGCCTATATTTAATCACCAATCAAAGTGACACAAATTTGTACTTGCGCCGCAATACCTTAAACAGTCTATTAGTAGCCTTTCCTAATCATCATTAGCCTGGACCCTAAACCCACCTATCAGAGTACCTGCGCCGCAAAACCTTAAATAGTCTATGACTAGCAATCAGAGTATTTATCAGAGTAGCCTTCCGAAACATCATTATCCGTGCAACGGCATGAAAAACGCTCACAAGGGCAATAATTACAGACTCTCGTTCTATTTACGGCGAGTTTCTCCAAGAGGGAATAGCCCTTGCTTTACTTGTGCATGTGTCCATGCAAGCATACAATACTTCCATACATGCACGCTTAGTCTGACTTCAAATATTAAATAAGTACTCAGAGATAGAATGATCTTTTATCTCTGCTCTGGAGTACAAACTCAAGTTTGAAAAATACACTAAGCGATAGGTTTTCCCATCTAGGTTTTACTCTCTATAATTTAGTAATATCACCTTCATGTTAAACACTTTACATGACACATTGGAAGAAGCATTACCTAACTCATAAAATCAAAGTTAAAGAAATTGACAATTATAGTTTGAAATTATCCACTTCTTATAGACAATTCATAAATGCTTCTTGATACAAATACTCTGAGAATATCCAAAAGTCTAAGGTATAACAGTTCTTTCCACTAGAATCTCTAGGAGATCCATCAAGATAAAAATGAATTTAACTCAACTCTGAGTACCCCAGATCCTCTCTTGAGTTAAATGCCCCTATTTCTAGCCTCTCATGCAAGAAAATAACAACCACCAAATCTTAATAGATGTCTATCCCCTATAACAACTTGAGACCTAGAGAAACTGTAACCAAGCATTTACAGACCATGATATGTAGCAAAATACCATCCACTAAATTAGTTGAATTCTCCACAAGTAAAAATAAGTTACTTTATGAGAATGTCTGTGACATACAAACGTTCTCAATCACGAGAGTAAAGAGATTTAGATTTTCAAAATATTGATCTAAATTTTGGACTTATTTAATAGATCAAGAACATTTAATAGATCAAGAATTACTCACCATACTTAAGAAAAGGTCATATTTTTTTGCAATTCTTTGTTAATTATTAAATATTCATTTATGATTCGTCAATCACAAATATTTAGATCCTTATGATTTGTCAATCATAATTCACTGGAATCCCAAACCATACTTAATCATTAAAGGATATTGGAATATATGTCTAAACATAGCTTAAGAAATCATTCCAAAATCTTTTTCACTAGGAAAATACTGAATTTTAAGAGAATTCTCCAAACCAGATTCTTAAACAAAAATGTGAGATATTCAAGTAAGACGGAAGCATACCAAAATGATATCGATAGCCATCTTTAACTACAAAAAACTTTAGATTACCATCTAGAACTGGATCCAAACACCCAAAGTTTTGTTGAATATAATTCAATTATCATTCTTGGAATCATTAAGATTTGCTATCCAATTGAGCTTGGAAAAACGAATACTAATTAACTAAGTATATTTCTAGATTGAGAAATACTCTACACCAAGAATATTGTATATTCTATGCACATAATTTTTACTGATGAATCTTGATGACTCACAAATCATGCGTCTTATGAGCAATATAACTCAAAACAAATAGGTTCTAGTGAATTCTCGTCACACTCTGTTAACTCTGCAAGTATTTGTTCCAAACAATACCTGATCATGTATTTGTGTTTACCGACTAGTTTAAGAGTACTAAAAGTTGATGTATGGAAAAAGCTTGATAGTATGATTGCTATTTAAGAAAAGAAAAATACTCTGATATTGATAAGAAAGCTTTCCAAAGGACTTGTGTCGAGTTTGTTAATGCAGTATCAAAAGCATGGGGAGAAGATCACATCACTCATTACATGGTTAGTATAAAATTTTCAAAATGCTTTCAATTTTTCATATATATTTAGATCCAAACAATAGACTTATGCAGCTCTGATTGGCGCACTAGAGTATTGTTGGACCGATCTGTGGAAATTGCAAATCCTGTATAACCTTCTGAGCCAAATTATCTCCTTCACTGCTAATGTAACTACAACGTATTCAGATTCTACAGAGGACAACGAAATGCATTTCTGCTTTTTGTTGTTCCATGAAATGGGTCCTCCTGCAAGGAAACAAATGTAACCTGGTGTGGATTTTATGGTGTCCACGTCTCCTGCCCAATCTGAATCTGAATAAGTGTTAGAGAAAGTGCAGCTTCTGTATTGTCGTTATAGTGCAAAGCATAGTGCTTCGTAGCTTGTATGTACTTCAATACTCTTTGTAGAGCCTTCCAATGTTGTAGGCCTGGGTTGGACATGTATCGAGACAGTGTGCTTACTGCATATGCTAGATATATTCATTTATCAACTAGAAGGTTACGTCCTTCAAGGCCAAGAACATTTGGTATGTAAATTGCACAAGGCACTATATGGCCTCAAGCAAGCTCCCCAGGCCTGGTATGAAAGAATTAACCACTTCTTGTTGCAGCATATGAAAGAATCGACCACTTCTTGTTTCAGCATAACTTCACCTCTTGCTCTGCTGACTCAAATGTATATCTCAGACATAAAGGGTCAAGCTATGTTATGATTCCTTAATTATTAGCAATTCAAATCAGTTATTGCATGAAGCCAAATCTTTGCTTTCATCAGAATTTGAGATGACTGATTTAGGCCCAGTTCATTACCTACTCGATATGGAGATCAATAGAGATCACACAAGCATAAGAATCACTATAAGCCAAGAATCATGTCTAACCAATGTACTTTGCAGATATGGCATGGAAGACTGCAAGCCGATAAACACACCTATGGATCCAGGATCCAAGCTGTCTAAAGACATGTGTCCTAGAACTCAAGCAGATCAACAAGATATGTGCATGTATCCTTATTAGTCTGTCATAGGATCTATAATGTATTCTATGATCTGTACACGACCTGATCTTGTATATATCCATGAAGGAACATTGTCTGGACGTCCATCTGGTGAATGTCTGATACAAAGAAATGTAAGTACAATTAGGCGTCAAAGACAACCATACATTTCCCTGTTATGATATTTCAAGGAAAGAGTGAGTTAATGAACATTCAACAAGAATGCAAAGAGATGGAACAATAGCGATTCTGTATATTAAATTTGTAGTAACAACGATTAGATCACAATACAATTGCGTTGATAAGCGCGTGATCCTACTTACAGAAACAAAACAATAGCTATCGTTCTTAATATTTCATCTCTCTTTCTCTCTCTCTCTCTCTCTCTCTCTCTCTCTCTCTCTCTCTCTCTCTCTCTCTCTCTCTCTCTCTCTCTCTCTCTCTCTCTCTCTCTCTCTCTCTCTCTCTCTCTCTCTCTCTCTCTCTCTCTCTCTCTCTCTCTATAATCACCAACTCTGAGGATTCAGCTGCTGTGAAGACCCATTTTGGTCGTTTGATCTCTGATGGACAATTACCAGATAGTTTAACAGTTGTTTAACTGACTAATTAGGATAGTCATTATTGGAGCATGAAGATGTAGACAGTCTTTACTTGGAATCCTGTATAAATCTACAGTGTCGCATTTTTTGGGAAAATTGTCGCATATCTGAAAGTGCATGAAATGGACTAAAACCTTCAGTGAACACTTTGTCGTCTTTTTCGCAAAACCTTTAGTGCTCATAAAAGCCTGAAAGTGAAGTGGAAGTCTTTGTCGGGTTTTTCGCCTGTTGCGACATTCAGTTCAAAAATGCAGACTGTTGAAAAACAGTTCATTTTCTGCAGACATCTTTGAAAGAGTAGTTTTGAGAGAAAGAAGGGATGACTAGGAGTCAGATTAAATTCCAACATCCAAAACCATACTTAATCATTAAATAATATTAGAGTGTATTTCCAAAACATAGCTCATGAAATATGAATTATTCCAAAGTCTCTTTCAACATAGAAGTTATAGGACTTCAAGAATATTCATCAAATTAGAATTTTAATAAATATGAATTATCCAATTCAACGATCAATCAAGTAATTAAAGACAGGATACATTCCCAAATTGTGTTGATAACTATCTTCAACTACAAAAAATTTCATATTACTATCTAGAACTGAATCTAGATAGTCTAAGTTTTGTTGAATTCCATATGAGCTTAGTTGTCATTATTGGAATCATTAAGATCTATTATCCAATTGAGCTCTTTGGAACACAATCACTAATGAATTGAGTCTATTTCTCAATTGAGAAATACTTTATATCAAGAATTTCCTATATGGTTTTATGGATGAATCATGATGACTCACAAATTATGCATCTTATAAGCAATATAAATAATAATAAAAACAATTCTTGGTGAATTTTCTTCACACTGCTCATTGAAATGAATTAACTTTAATCAGGAGTAACCTAGCTACTCAAGTTAATTGCCCATGATTCAGAAATCTCAAATGTATACGTGTCGAGTTCGCTTATACCAATATATCACCACATTTACATCCTCTTCTAAATCAAATCTGAGTCAATAAGTTATCCTTTTACATAAAGACTTATTAACCTACAAGTAGTCGTTTCAAACATTTCATATGTGTATGTTCACCACTAAATATATGATATAAACCCAGTCACTAGGAACACAACAGGTCCCGCAAAATAAAATGTATGTAAGAGAATAGTCCACTATGATCTCGTACATAATCATACCTTGTATCTGGCAGATCCTCTTTGCATGTTTTACTCAGAAATGTAACTGATAATCTTGTAACTCAGTTTTCACAATGAAGGTTCTAGTTTTCAAGAGTAAAAAATATATTGAAAAATCTTTGAGACGGAGCCATATCCACTCTTGTAAGTTTTCTAGTCCAACTTATCACTAATAATAAAATTTCTTCCATTCAATCAACCCCACACTGATCCTAGTCTTCAAACAAAGATTAGGTTGATCATATACAAATATTCAAATTTTAAAGCTATGATCAATCCTGAACGAAAATTGGGACTTTTTATGTACCACTTATACATATAAGTAATGATTTCAAGTTCCAAACATCCTCTAGTTCTAGATTGTTCCTCACAATCCTAGAGAATCTCTCTTTGGACATCTTCATTGCACCTCTAAAAACATGCATGCAAAGTTTTACACATAGTAATTGAATCAAACTCCCCCCAAAAAAGGAAAAAACCATGTTTTTTGACCATTTTTTGACTTTTTCAACATGTTCTGATGGATCACAACCACATGAAAGTGAAATCAGACCCTAACTACTATAATTTGATCTCATGCAAGCACTAAAAGTTTTGATTATGCTTAGTAATGACTCTTATTGACCGATTTTAGCCAAAATCATCAAAATTTGACCAAAATATAGTTTTGATCCACTATTGACCATATAACTAACATGCAACCATTAGAACCTGTCATAATCACTGAAAAAAACAAGTAAATTTCTGAACATCATTAACATACACTGCATT
Organism: Diphasiastrum complanatum; assembly: GCA_029204225.1. Classification (NCBI taxonomy): domain Eukaryota; kingdom Viridiplantae; phylum Streptophyta; class Lycopodiopsida; order Lycopodiales; family Lycopodiaceae; genus Diphasiastrum; species Diphasiastrum complanatum. The sequence continues at coordinate 52,715,659 of CM055102.1, read as the reverse complement.
CGATGAATTTCAAGCCAAAACAATGAATAGTGGTCGAAAAATCGTAAAAGACCATTAAAAAATTGATTAAATTGTAGTTACGACTATGGAGAATGTTCATAACACTGATCTTTAGGTTGAAAACAATCAAGATCTTGAGAAGCCACTTACTTGAAGGCCAATTCCACCACCAAGAAGAAAAAGCAAGGAGCTACTATCAAAAAGCTACAAAAAAACAAAAAGCGTCTCTATCTTCTGATCAATGGAAGCCTAGGCTCTGATACCACTATAAAGATCACCGGCTATAGATCCTTAAGATCCTATTACATATGCCAAAAGGAGTGTTGAACCACCCAACCAAGTACAAACTAAAAGTCAAATCCCAATCATCTTCACCTCTGAGCCACGGTGACTAAATATAGGAGAGGAGCTGTTTCTGTTGGCAACTGAATATCGAAAATTGGGTGTGTAGGAGGGCAAGTTCTTGTAGGTATATATACACCCCTAGAGCCTAAGAATATTCCTTCCAAGGCCTTGATACTTTTCTAAATCCTTATTCAATTGCTTCAATCACCATACACTACTCCACAGTCCTAATTGAAGTGTGGGTCCTCACAAGGTTATTATTAATTACATTTTTAGCCTAGTTCAGAATGACGAGGTGTAACTAATAAACTCATAATTTGGAGCGCCGAATATCTACGTCAAGGATTATTCCGAATACTTTGAATCAGACATGGACGTAACAGAGATACTATTTAACACCTTGCAACACACTAATCGGTTCAATATGTTGCCCTATAAAGCATAAGTTATCATGGTCTAAAGTTGTAGCAAACTCCAACTTGTACCACTACAATTCTATTAAGATAATTTTCCATCATAGTTGAAAGAAAGACAACACTTTATTTTCAATGATCCCTTCACAACCATTATGAATAAGTCAAATATTTGCTTGATCTAGGAGATCACAAACGATGCCAAAGTCCTAGGAATATTATTCAAGGTCCTAGCACAATGGAATTCATGTTTTGGACAGTTTTATTTTGATCCTAACCAAGTTCTTAGTTATCGCTTGAAACAACTACCAATCTGCTGGACATAGTACCAAAAAGCAACGCTCGCCTAGACAAATTTTCTTGCCATAATGAAACTATAGTACTACATGAATTGGCTACAACAAATGCACTTGGGGTTTGGTCTTGTAAGTGGATGCAGGCACTTGCACGCAACACTTTACACCAATTTTGTACAACTCATACCTCCCACTATACAAAAAAGGTGAGAGGATCAATATGGAAAGCTAAAGCAAGTTTAAACTCAAACCTAGTTTTGCCTTGGAATTCAAATAATGCAATCATAGGAAATGTTGGCTCTATAATGAAAAGGAAAAAACGTGAAAAAGTGCCATAGAAGATGAAAGACTTCTTGTAGTGCCAACTTTGCTTTGTCCGAAGCAACGAATGTCAAAGGCAAAAAAAAGCAACAACCACACAACATCAACTCGGCTTGTATCAAGACACCATGGTTGGCATGTTGGGAGATTCCAATAAAGATTTGGAACGACTCAACAAGATCTACTCCAATACCTACTCTACAATGTTGAAGCTAAAAAAAATGAGGACCGATTGAATCCTCGATTTTATGATTTGTAAATGTAATGAAAAGATGGTCATCGTTACAGAGTTGGCTTTGTTTGAAACCAAAATTCAAAATCTCTATGAAGGTTTCTCCCTCATATCAATATGTACGTGTATGCCTACAAAACCCAACACTAGGAGAATAATGAAATTCACATTGGATTCTATCAAATACATATAGGAATCTACTTGTGAGATTGAATATATCCATCTGATTTGAGAAGTCTTGATGTCATTAAGTCAAAGCTAAATATGTGTAACTAAAAAAAGTCCAAAGATCTATATCAAAACAATAGTATAGACAAAAAATCTTAGCCAACCAACACTACTTATGCATCATCACTACCCAAGCATTCATTATTTGTTATTCGGATGTCGAAAGAATCCGGATTCTCTTGGGTAGAACCAATGACTAAGAAGCAAATGAAGATCAGCAAAATTAAACTAAAATCACATAAATATTAGGGACCATAACATGTAAACAAGTGTTATTAAGATATAAACGAAATACAAAATACCAAATACAAAGAGAGCTCCTTAGCTCCAAAGGTAAACCATAAGACTCTAAAATAGTTGGATCTTTTTATGGTTTTGTTGAACAAACAATTCTTATGGAGTAGCAAAATAACATCTTAATTGGTACACAAAAGCATCTCTTTTGGTACAAAGATGACATTTTTTTTGAGGCATCGGCTCTCTTGGGCACCCATGTCCCAGGCACCTCTGCACATGGTAAAGAATGGACGAGTTTCCACACACCTGTGCACATGGTAAAGAATGGACGAGTTTCCACACATATATGGCTTATTGGGAAACTCCCACAATTGATTATGGGATATTGTTCTAGGCTGCCCGGTGACATGGCGCTCCAGGCAGCCATTTAAAAAAAAACATGTGCCTTACATATTGATGGGGCCAAAGGGCCCTTGCTTCTTAGATGCAAGGCATTACCAATGGTACTCTTTCTCATGACATATCGCTATAACTCAAGTATATCACTATCATCTGTAGTCTCAATTAGGTTTCCGTCATTGACGTTAACTCTTTCAGTCAAACACTAATAACTCTTTTTCTCCAATATGAGCCCAACCGGAATTCTGGGCATCAAAACAAAAACATACTTTTTTAAACAGGTGAAAGTTGAAACACAACTACCGAAGTTATACTCTAATCAGCAGAATAATGCCCAGCTGCTTTGCAAACATGAAACAATTAAAAGCACTTCAACGTCATATAACAAGAGATACGTCATCCATGAAACACAACACGATGACTTACACATCGTCAGTTTCTAGCATAAACTTCATGAATATGGTGAAGAGCCAAGTACTGAGTCTAGATTCTTTTTTATTACATGGATAATCCATTTTAAATTTTGAAATATGCATGCAAATCACTAAAACCCAAGATGTATAGTTGCCGTTCAGTTACTCCTCTATCTGCTGCCAAGAAAAAACTTTCCGTGTCAAGTGCTAGCCAATTCTACTTGACATGGACTAAAGAATGCTTGTACTAATGTCAATATTCTGCTAGTGATCTTCAATGCAATGGTCAAAGACTTCCACGATGCAGGCAGCATTTGCTATGCTTCAAATCTTCTCATACTTCAAAGGCTTCACAATCTCCCAAGTGAAATCTGGATCATCTCGCCCAAAGTGACCATAAGCTGCAGTCTTCAGATACCTTTTGTTGCCTCCTCTCTTCAAGTCAAGGTGGATAGCCATCATGCCTGGGCGGAAATCAAAGTTCTCTTTAATTAGTTTCAGAATTTCGGAATCATGGATTTTTCCCGTGCCATAGGAATCAACAAAGACAGAAAGAGGTTCTGGAACCCCAATTGCATAGGAAACCTGCACAATGCAGCGACGGGCAAGTCCTGCTGCAACAACACTCTTGGCCGCTTGGCGCACAATGTATGCACCACTGCGATCAACTTTAGTAGGATCTTTTCCAGAGAATGCACCGCCTCCATGTGCACCCCAGCCTCCATAAGTATCAATAATGATCTTTCTACCCGTCAAGCCAGCATCTCCATGAGGCCCTCCAATAACAAATCTGCCAGATGGATTCAGATGGAAAATGGTCTTTTCATCTAGATACTTCTCAGGGATGACTGGTTTGATTACGTACTTCCTTAAATCTGCTGAAATCTGGTCATTCGTGACAGTTTCATCATGCTGAGTGGAAATCAAGACTGTGTGCACACGAAGTGGCACCATGGCACCACCTTCGTTTCTGTACTCCACTGTAACCTGAGTCTTTCCATCAGGCCTTAACCAACCGCAAGTCCCATCCTTTCTGACCTCTGTGAGTTTGGCCCCAAGTTTGGTCGCCAACACATGACTTAGAGGCATGAGCTCCTCGGTCTCATCTGTGGCATACCCAAACATGTGGCCCTGATCTCCAGCTCCTACCTCTTCTGGCTTCTTTGTCAAATGTCCATGAACACCTTGCGCAATGTCTGGACTTTGTTGCTCAATATTGACCAACACTTTGCATTTATCAGCATCCAACCCTACATCATCAGAAACAAAGCCAATCTCTCTGCAAGTATCTCTCACAATTTTCTCATAATCAACATTCGCCTTTGTCGTAATTTCACCAAAAATCATCACCATGTTAGTCTTTGTGCAGGTCTCGCATGCAACCTTGCTTTCAGGGTCTTGTTCCAGACAGGCATCCAAAACAGCATCAGAAATTTGATCGCAGAGCTTATCTGGATGTCCTTCATTGACAGACTCCGAAGTGAAAAGAAAACTCTCCATCTGAATGACACATAGTATCAACACGTGAATGCAAACAAAGTCAATGATTTTCAGAGAAGACAGACTAGGAACTCTCAACTAGGCACTGCTGCAATTGACCACTACAATGGATACGAGGCTTTTGGTGAGAGTAACAAATTTACTAACGATGACAAATTAACAAGTTACAACCAGGTAGAATAATATAACTGACGGTTGACGCGACAGATACTTTTAACAATTTTCTGTACGTCTAAAGAGTAAAACTATCGTCTCATGAGTCATAACATACCAATTATGTGCAGGATTCAGACTGCGGGTTTTTTTTTAACCACTTCGTGTTGTACCGAACAAGCACATAAAAATTCCGGTCAAAATCAACCGCCAGAACTTTCCAAACAGTACCAAAACGCCATACATCTAAGATTGCAGACCTCGTAACTAGGCTGACTTCGGACAAAATGAAGTCACAGATAGTTCACAGAAATGTTGACATCCAAGAGCTTGAGACAGAAATGACACATTTCAATTTTAGAGCGAGAAAATATCAGACCAAAAAAAGGACAAACATAATAAATGTTCTTGCTTGTATGCAATGTATTTTGTTGGCAACGTTTGTCTATATTAAAGTATCCGTTTCTTTGAAAAGGATAAGAAAAGGCCAGTTTATCCGGTTGACAAGAACGTTTCAGGTTTTGTTTATAAGTTACTAACATATGTAACTTAAAGGACCACTGCAAAAGAGCCTCGAGCACGGTTTTCTAAGCACACAGACGCCGCAACCCAGGGTGAGGATTGTTTAAGTCATCAATTCACCGTTCAAACGATTCAATGGTCTCCACTTTGACGCTTTCTGAACTATTAACTCCACACAACTAGTAACAACTAAAAGTTAATAATGCAGTACAGATCTGGCACTATATATCGCATAACACTACCTCGCGCGGTTGTTGGAACGAGATCTATGGATGTCAAAACAACCTTGCGCTTACGATAGTAATAACCGTCAAAAAAACACCAGACAGTGCCGTGGGTTGGCTGGTGGCCTCCACAGACAACTAGGTGAATAATGGTAAAGATTGAAAACGATAAAGCTACTCTACTGCCAGATCTTTACAAAAAAACAGGACCATAACGTTAATGAGAAATGTGCAGCACAAGAAACCATTCACACAACTTATCGAGTCTCCAACATAACATAACATATTGTATGCTGTAAGATCCCGAAACTGCACCTTGCAAAGAGCTAGCGAGCGAGCGAGCGATCGAGCTGAAGAAGTGCAGCAGACCACGACGACGAACAAAGGCGCTTGCTGGCTCTCTCTCAGCTCCACAAAGGCGACGATAACAGACAGCTTCAGGGTTTGCCCCTAGGGACCCTTTAAAAGCAAAACATCGTAAGAAAAAGAGCCGGTCATGCGCCGGCCAAATTGGCAAGCAAATGACCTCCCTCAGCTACGCTTCACGACTTAGGTTAGGTTTGACAGGTAGGTAAGGCAAGAATTGGCTGTCGACAGCGCTGGATGTACGCTTACGTGGCACGACCTAGCCCCCTAATACCACCCAAAAATATATATTTCACAACGTTGACTGCTCCCCACGTTCTATTGCTGTCATTGCCGTTGTTGACAACCAGCATTTCACCAATAATAATCACTCCTTTCATAAATCTATATACACAAAAATGATACATCCTCCTCACAAATGCTTCAAAACTGTTCATGGTCTAGGCTCTAAGGCTGCCACCTTGGAAAGGGCCCTTGGTCTTTTGACAAGGGCACTAAAGGGGCCTTCTCCCATGCCTGATTTCTTTTTTTGGCATACCTCATTGGAAAACTATTACTTTACACAGCCTCTAACGGGCTTCCGAAACCCCATGTGGAATCAAGCCTGAATATTTTTATTTTTTGGGGGTGTTTCATTGGATTGTTATCACTTTACACAACCTTTTACGCATAAAGTTGTGTAATTTTACACAATTTCTCATGCTTTTGCTAAGATTCCACTTGGTAAAGTTGGACCAAAAACAAGGAACTCATTTCACATATATAAAATATTCACTACGCTAATTACTCCTTATTCTTTTTCCTAGCTACTAGTCTTTATTTTAGGAGCTGTTTATACTCATCAAAAGCATGGCATCCATAGAATTAAACTACATATGGGAATATGTCACATATTCCACCACCATCTCATATTTCAAGAGTATGTGTTCTCGCCTTTTAATATTCTGAGCTATATTATTTGGAATGAGGGGGAAAAGCATTGCTCAAAGGCCTTCCGCCTTAGGAGGGTGACTTCCCAAGGGCCTTCAACCCTAAGAGGGAGGTATAACAAGTAGTAGGGCCTACCCCTAAGCAATGCCCAAGTGTGTAAGGTTTTTATTTTTTTTTGGAAACATGCATATGATTAGCTTCCACATAGCCAATCATTGGTTATCCACATGCATTGCTATGTAGCATCCAATGATTGGCCATTCCATAGATGTTAGCATGAGAGATTGGTGGAATGTGTAAATGATTTGGAGAAACATGAAAATTTTGTTTATGAAGGGTGACACATCCTCATTAAGTACTATGGAACATGGGCTCTCATTAGGGAGTGCACCCCATGCACTCCCTACACCATGTCAGGGAGGGCAATGGTGAGAATCCTCACCATTGCCCTCCTTAAACAAATTTTTTTGTTGCTTTGTGAGCCGCAGATGCACTCCTTGCATGTGCATGCGGTGCACTTCCTAAGTAGCCACTGGAACGTGTCAAGCAAAGTCCATTCTATCAGCTAAGGAATCTGCCCGATAGGCCAAGTTGAAACTTAAGAGTCTATTTTGAATCAGGTAGAATGCTTCTTGGTTTCCAAGGGGAGGCTTGAACCTGAGACCAAAGAAACTTTGGATGTCAAGCTAACCAACTGAGCCAACCCCGTTGGTTGATTCAGGTAGAATGGCGCCATCCATGACGTTATGGTATAGAGCTTTTTTTTTTTTTTTTTCATGCCATTCTAGGTCTTGCAGACAATTTTTGTGAGATGTAGCTCATATGATTTTCGAGCATATTCTGCCATATGATTGTCTCATTTGTGGCATAAAAAAAGCCACTCTAGACCATAACTTGGTCAAAGCATAAATATTGAAGCCCATTAAAGATTTCAAAAGTTCATAAATAGATTCAAAGAAACTTTGTATGGCTCATATGAAATCTAAAAGTGTGGCCTATAGTAATATAAAACAGTCCTACATGGGTAATCATAGCCAGTGCCTCCCGCTCTGTTAGAATAGTTTATCTCTGAGTCACTGAGTTGTTGGTTGGCAAATCCTTTTTGCACTCTCCTAGCTGGGTTAAGACGGCTCAAATCGCATACTTTGATGCATCAGTATGCACATGAAACTCTATGGACCAATTGGGCGGTCTTAATATTGGCGCTGAGACAAATGCATCCTTAAGCTTCTAGAAAGCCTGTAGGGCTTTCTCCGTCCAATGTGGTTCTATTGTCAACTTGTAGATTGGTCTTGCTTGTTGGAGGATGCAAGCTATGCACAAAGTGGCTGCGTTCGAAAAGGCACCAAAAAGAGTGCATTTGTCCCATAAGTAAGTGGAGACTATAACAGAACCCACATATAAGCTCATTGTAGACATTGTACCCTTGTCCACTGGTACCAGTCCTTTTGATAGGGGTATTTGCACATCTCTTTCTTCTCTGCATCAGTCTTCGGGCACATATCCTTTGACAGTTTGAATCTTGGGTCCATAGGCGAGTCTATTGACTTGCAAATTTCCATGCCATACCTATAGAGTACACTGGTTAGATACATTTCTTGACTTAGTGTGATACTCCTCCTCGCTCTGTCTCTGTTTATCTCGATCCCCAAAAGGTAGTGCACAGGGCCTGAATCAGTCATTTCGAATTCCTTCGATAGAAGATTCTTCGTCTCATGAAGTAGTTGATTTGAATTGCTGATGATCAATGAGTCATCAACGTATAGAGTTATTATGACATGGCTTGAGACTTTGTGTTTGAGATAAGCATTAGTGTCAGTAGAGTTTAGGATGAAGTCATGTTGCAACAAGAATCGATTGATTCTATCAAACCAGGCCCTTGGAGCTTGTTTTAGCCCATAGAGAGCTTTCTGCAGCTTACATACTTTTTGTTCTTGGCCTTGAAGGGCATAATCTTCAGGTTGATAGATGTAGATGTCTTCTTGTAAAGGTTGTCTGAACGTCCATCTGGTGTATTTCTAGATCTTCGGCAGCTGCAAAGGTGAATAATGATCAAATTGACTGAAGTCTTACTACTAGACTTTATGTCTCCAAGTAGTCAATCCCATAGGTTTGTTTGTAACCTTTGATGACTAGGCGAGCTTTTCATCTGGCTGTTGAACCATCTGAATTGAGCTTTAGCTTGAAGATACACTTAGTGTCTATGATCTTTGCATCTGCAGGAGCTTCGACAAGACGCCAGGTCTTGTTCTTCATCAATGAACTATACTCGCCATGCATGGCAGAACGCCAGTTGTCTACGTTCGAACTCGACAATGCTTCTGTTTCTAAAGTGGATTCATCATTGTTGATGAATGTCTGAGGGATGAAACGATCAGGTTCTTGTCGATGTCGTGCAGATCTTCGAACAATAGTCGTTTGCTGAGATGATGATTCTCCTTGTTGTGCGACAGGGATATCTTCGATGTTCCGTCGGAACAATCATAGGTTGAGGCCTGTCGATGGTGATGGGTGTCATTGGGACGAACTCTTGCATTGGCTGCTTCTGCTTGAAGTCGAAAAAATTGTCTTTGAGGAAGACGACATCTCGACTTACTGAGATTCGGCTCGTTTCGACATCAAAAATTCTATATCCCTTGTGTGATGTCGAGTATCCAATGAAGATACTCCTGCAGCTAACAAGGTCAAGCTTCTTTCTTAGATCAGAGAGAATGTGTATATAGCCAGGTCTTGTTCTTCATCAATGAATTATACTCGCCATGCATGGCAGAACGTCAGTTGTTTGCGTTCGAACTCGACAATGCTTCTGTTACTAAAGTGGATTCATCATTGTTGATGAATGCCTGAGGGATGAAACGATCAGGTTCTTGTCGATGTCGTGCAGATCTTCGAACAATAGTCGTTTGCTGAGATGATGATTCTCCTTGTTGTGCGACAGGGATATCTTCGATGTTCCGTCGGAACAATCATAGGTCGAGGCCTGTCGATGGTGATGGGTGTCGTTGGGATGAACTCTTGCATTGGTTGCTTCTGCTTGAAGTCGAAAAAAATGTCTTTGAGGAAGATGACATCTTGACTTACTGAGATTCGGCTCGTTTCGACATCAAAAATTCTATATCCCTTGTGTGATGTCGAGTATCCAATGAAGATACTCCTGCAGCTAACAAGGTCAAGCTTCTTTCTTAGATCAGAGAGAATGTGTATATAGCAAAGACAGCCAAACACTCGGAGGTGTCGTAGACTCGGTTTGTAGCCATAGAAAGCTTTGAAGGGAGTCTTTGAGTCGACTGCTTTGGTACTCAAATAGTTCTGCAGATAGCAAACTGTTGAAATAGCTTCAGCCCAAAACTTCTTGGTGAGCTGAGCATTTGACATCATCGATCGTGCTACATTTAGTAATGTTCGGTTCTTCCTTTCAGCTACTCCATTTTGCCATGGTGTATAGCTAGCGGTGAACTGATGATGAATGTCGAATGATGCCAAATAGTCAAACATTTCGCTTGACAGAAACTCTCCACCACTATTAGTACAAAGGGTTTTGAGTCGTTGACCGGTCTGTGTCTCAGCGAACCGTTTGAAGTCTTTAAAGCAGTTAAAAGCCTCAGACTTGTTCTTGATGAACATAATGCTGGCAAAATCACAAAAAATGAATATTTCAGAATCTACATGCAAATGTCAAAAACTTGATATGCAATCTATTAGCCACCACTTAGGCTTTTCAATGCTCTAAAAATCGGCCAAATCCAACATGAATTGTGAGAAATCGGAATTGATCAAGACTATAAGTCTATATAGGGTTTTGATCTACAAAAGATCCAATCTACAGATGCAAGAAACTCGATTTTGATGTAGAATCCAATCTAGCATGCTCCAGCATTGATATCTTCTCCAAATCATTGATAGATGTGATTGGCTCCTTCATAACCTTAAACACAAGCTCTGATACCATGTGAAAGATTTCAGATCATTAAGATCCAAAATATCCCTTTGATCTTTGGTTAGAAAAACAAGCATATCACCAATCTTGCCAATGTAGAAAAATCAACATCTACACTAAAAAGGAGATGCAAACTCTAATAGATCTTGATCATACATGAACCAAAATATAAAATAATGTTGTTGTCCATACAATAACAATAAGCTATCGTATTTCACATGCGTAGATCTGAAAATAGCATTTAATGAGCATTCTACACATAGAATTGCAAGATATCACAAGTATAGTGCACCAATGGATAGTAGAACCCAAGAGAACCATGTATAAGCATGAATGAGATAAGAGAGAGAGAATGTCTTCTCTTCCCACAAGTTACATCCTTTTATAGTACAAGGAGAAATTGCTTAAGAACTCTACAAGGGTTCGTAAAAGAAACGACCCGATAAATCTAGAGCTAGGCACACGTAATACCATCAAACTTAGAAAGTGACCATGAAACAAACTTACGTGTTGATTATTGCTATTTTAATACTCTCACTCAAGCCATGAAAAACAGCCACTACCAAAAGTGAAAGCATACCATGTAGTTGACTTTCTATCATCTACACTTCTTGCCGAATCAGCGTCAACATAGCCTTGCAACTTAGGTAAAGCACTTTGTTTCTTATAGACCAAGCGAAGGCTAGGTGTGCCCTTCACGTACCTCAAAATCCTCTTCGCTGCTTTCCAATGATCCATAGTAGGTGATGACATAAATTGACTAATCAAGCTCACAACATAGCAAATATCAGGACGAGTAGTCGTAAGATAAATCAAACTCCCGACTAGTTGATGAAATAATGTAGCGTCAACTTGACCACTATCATCAACACGAGACAGTCTAATGGGACTACATGGAGATTACTATGCACAAATTTGCACGAGGATTGCAACTTGTGCACTTAAAAACATAAAATTCTATTGATGAACATGATTATAAATTATAGCACATGCTTATGTGAGTTTCCTATAGTGCATCAAACCATGACTTTTCATGTCACGCTTGGACTATCATTTTAGCTACATACATTATTGAGAACATGATGTCCCACAAGCAAATCACGAAATTGATAACTACATTAATTTTTGTCATGTTTGGTCACTATAAACCTTGCCCTCACAAATTAGACTGTTTTATAGATTAATTTTCCATTTTTCATGTTTTTACGCCTAAAAAATCCATGACATCAGCTCCCATCTAAGCCTCTACCTAGTTTTGGAAGGAACTTTTTTGAGAATGATGATAGTGTTGTTGGCTATAGAGACATTCTTCACCAAAAACATGGGAGTGAATACCTATGAATTCCCCAAACACCAACCTTAAGAAACCCATTACTGCCTCAACGCAACCAAGATGCTCAATGATTGGGGCAAAAACCATATCATACTACAAAGCTTAGTTGCCCGTTTCGGAACATAAAACAATACGTTTTTTTACAAAGGAAAAAAAAAAAAACCATATCTAAGGAAGCTTGAGGAGCATCTTGTGTGAGATAAGATTGAACACACAAATAGGATCGCCACAAGGCTTCATGCTTCCTTTCTGCAAGCTGACCATCACTGGAAACTCCTGGACCATGTCCATGGTGTGCAAATGTGCCCCATGCGATGGTTGAGTAGCTGACATATCTCAGAGCATAAAATATGTCAGTCATCGATGTACAGAAAATTCTGCTCAATTTCAAGGAAGAATTGCCTTAGTAGGCTTCAATTTCCAGGAGTTTCTTTCCGCCACAATGAGAAATCTTGGATGCAAGCTCACCATCGTTGGAGCTCATCGCCTTCGTGAAGCTTCCTTCCAGAGTGCCTTATGGTTTCCATGGCACCTTCATGTACTCGTTAGAAGTATGACAACTCGCTATCTGAGAAATGCAGAATGCGCGGGCCAGCAGGGTCGTTTATCATTTTTTTTTAAAACTTACACTAACTCGTTCCGACCCAGTACGTTCCGGAATGTACGAAGCAGAACGTTCCGACCCATTTTGCTCGGAACAGGCTTCTAAGCTACAAAGTATCTACGTATCTACCTTGCAGCCAACAAGACCCAGAATCTCATGTAGGACATTGGGTAAAAATTATACACGGTACCTTATTAACCCTTTCAAACTCTTTAATAAAAAAAAAGGTAACTAGTTTCAAAGGCTGATATTTGTTGAAAATAACTATACAGAAGCTCGTGTTTCAGGATCGCAAACTCTCATGTGGTACACTGATCAATGCACCATAAATTTTAGGATACTCATACTGACTTATCAATGTTATGTGATTGTAACATGCATACTTTGAAGATGAATTAATGGAGTTAACAAAATTTTTAAGCACACTTAGCTTGGCAGAAGGTTGCTTGTGGTAAGCATATAGCTTGTGCAAAGTCTGCACCAAAGTCTTTTCTACTTCTAGCATCATGTACAAAAAATACCGAAGTCTCTAGGAATAGACAGCCAAATATGTGTGCTTGATTCATGAACTTTCATTTTTACTTTGAGAACACCTCTTATCCATGTGCTGATTTACGTATATTACAATATCCTGGAAAGACCTGTATTTGGTCTATTGATTATAACATCTGAAACTTAGTTGCCCGTTCCGGAATGGAACACATTCTGGAACGCGAACGCGTTCTGTTCCAGAACGAGACCCAAATACATATATGTTTTCATACAAAGGAAAAAAAACACCATATCCTGAGCTCTCAACCTTAGAATTCAGAATGATCTAAAGTTCTAAACCACATGAAGAATCTAGCTCATTCTCTACCTGAGTAAATCTAGCTTTGAGTCAGATTAATTTGGCTCTAGTTTAATTATATACCAATGGAATAATTATCTCTATTTCTACAAAGAAATCAATATTCAATTCTACAAGCCAATGCATGATGGTCAATGGCACTGCAACACTTGTTTAATTTTGTCTTTTACATGTGTCTGATCAGTAGCTCATGATCCGCCATAGATTGGAATGATCCCAAAGAACTTTCATATTGCATGCATCCCATTTCTGAAATTTATATTGCATGCATCCCATTTCTGGGTGGAAGAGCTACGTCAGCCATCAGCAGAAGTCGTGGGCTGCTACAAATTCGTTTAATCTGGAAACTAAGGTTTAGTTGCCCGTATTGAAAGGACATCATCCTACTTATTAAAGTATGCAGGATATGCCAGCAGATATCAGAAATATCTTCAGTTAAAACTTTCAGTTGATATACACACCTTGTTAAGAAAGAATTATACCAAAATAGAGTAACCTACACATTTAATAGCTAGCTACCAATTGCAAGGATTGTAAGAAAATGTCATTCCCAGATGGCAAATGCATGCGAATATGTATTTAGGATTTGGATCACAATGGCTAGATGTTGTACCAAGTCACTAGAATAAGGCTGACCTACCTGCCACACAACATAACTAAAATTTTCTTGACATTGTTAAGAATGACACAGCGTATCTACCCTTTTTTGCTTGGAGTATGAGCTATCATTGATCAGCACGTCACAGGCCAGAACGAAGAGGATGCTATAAATCAAAAGACAGGTTTTCTTGCAGCCCAAATCTTCCACTGCAATGGCATGTGGATTACTATGAGCATCACTTGGGAGGCCTGGGAAACTCCTTGGGGGAGAGAATTTTTTAAAATTATGGACGATGTTAACATTATTGCAGAAAGGTTGCTTATCCTAGGCAATTCTCCTAGGCAAATTTTCAATTGTACCATATGGAAGTTCAAAACTCTATACAGGTTGGAAACGAAGCGATTAGAATGTCAAGCACCAAATTTATGGCTCCGACAAAATCTGGGATAACTACTGCGGATGTTGAAAACCACTGCATGAAACTTTCTTAGGTTACAGAAAATTTCACATGACCTCACTGATCGATTCTTCCCAGCTAATGTTCAAAAATTCACAGCAATAGAGACAAAGTATCAGGGCCTACTCTTTGCAAGTACAGGCATTCAGGTTTCAATCCAATGTACAATTCAAGACAAGAATCTATCTGTTTCAGTGCATGTACATATTATATGCACATAGCACAGTCTATTACACCCCACACCCTGGTCACTAGACCATCAACCAAATAATACGTCTTAATTTTTCTTTGCAATGATGCATTTGGCCATGGGGAAACTGGTGCCAAAGACTTTAAGCTAAGCATAACTGTGAACAGGTGCAGTTACACACTTCTGTATAAGGGCGAAGATGTAAATGCGTATTCAAATTCGGGATTTGCATGACCTCTCTTCAAATGATGCAGCCCAAAAACCTCAAAAGAATCATATTTACTGAAATAATGACGAGACTCTGCACATTCAGAAATTGCTTGACTCTGCACATGGTTGAGAAATCTGGTGTAGAAAACCAAATAATACATCTTGATTTTTCTTTGCAATAATGTATGTGGCCACTGGAAAACTGGTGCCAAAGAATTAAAGCTAAAATAACTGTCAACAGGTGCAGTTGCACACTTCTGTATGACATCTCTTCATATATTGCAGCCCAAGAAGCTCAAAAATCCATATGTATTGAACTAACGAAAAAACTCTGCATTGCTTGACCCCCCAAACGGGTGACATGCTTGAGAAATCAGGTGTAGCAAATCCATTTTATAATTTGCCATAGGTATGACAGAAAAATATTCTACGAGCTTGATAAATTGCTCTCAAGCTCCAGCAAAAGATCTTCAAATTCTGCAAAAAATTTCTGTGACTGGATACAACACAAAATAGAAAAGAAGTCAGACCAAAAGTCACTCATTTATAAGCAAACAATGTTTGCCAAATGTCTGTAAGAAGAAAATAAAAGAAAGAAATTAAGGTAGGCTATTTTAGAATGCCATATGACTAGACAGGTAGATATTTCACAATAGTAGAGGCAATGGTAGAGAATTCAGTCTGCATGCTCTATGAGCTAGAAGCAAAAAAATAGAAATTAAGCCCAGCTTTCAACAAGAGTACAGAAAAATACCCTCAATGTTCTGTTGTAAGCCTGCCATAAGCGCATGTCACCCCTAAATAGCTCTAATAAAACCTGCAACCAAACAGCACAACATTCAAAGGCCTAAGAATAAAGTGCCGTTTACACAATTATCATGGACATACAAAAATTCTGGTCTGGAAAACTTCAACTATGCATTCGCACTGCACCGTTTACTTAAAAATTGTGTCCCGTAAGGATTTGAAGGGAGAGAGTTAACAGAACTTATGTCCCCAGCCACTTTAGCACCACTGAGATGATCAAGCTATGCCCTTTGCATTTTCTTGAAGATATGATAGATAAATGCACTTCAGAGATATATGCACTTCAGATGGTTGTATGTTGTGTACCTCACTACGTCTCAAAAGTGTGGCAAGTACTACAATCCATTCACGGAAGCCAACCGTACACATGTGGGCCAAAAGGAATTCTGCATCAAGACGGCTTTGTAGCACATCCATTTCCAGCTGCAGCAAAAATCGCTTGCTAGTTAATCTCCTAAGCCAGGGATAATGCATGAGGAGAAAATTATACTCACATTTGAAGGCCATACAACATTTTATAGAAGAGAAGATCGGGTTCAGGAAAACCTGAAGCGTTGACCACTACCATAGTGCAAACTATGCTGCTAAAACATACACATATACACTGTAAGACATAATATACTTTCACACCACAATTTGATATTTTTCAGATTTTCCAGAACCTTTTGTCCAATTGTACGAAGTGCAGATGGGAAGTCCTCCAACCGAGCTGATCGGTCCCTTTCTATTTGCAAAAATTTCTGCATTAGAAGTGCACAAATGCCTCAGTCACCACATCTTGTATACTACCTTAAGAAGAAAACTTGAGCAGTTGACTGCAAGAGGATTTGCACCATAACGATCCTGGCTAGAATGCAGAAACTAACTGTGAGGTTGAACTGCGTCTCCTTGACGAAAGCAACCAGCTCACGAATTTCTTTTCTCGACATCAAATCTATAGCATGGTCCTCCAAAATCTTCCTCACGGTAGAAGATAGCATGTCTGTTTCAACGGCAGGAGGTCTGCATACGACGCAAGAAAACAGACATATCAGTTCAGCAAACACACTCACTGCTCACTCCTGAATCTTAGTGATTTCTCTCAAAATAATAACCAAACGCAGCATGTACAATCTAAGTGAATATAGGTCCTGACATAAAATAGAACCAGCGAACATAGAAAAACCCTCCCCTAGCTTAAATACTTACCGTTTAAAGTTTGTGGAAGGCAATCTCAGAAACAATGATGCCAACGGACTATGGCTTGCCCTGTCTTTTTCCCTATCGTCAGCTTCATATTCTCTCCCAATTCTCAACAGGAATTGCACCTGTAAAAAATAGCCTCGCTGTGAATATCAAATGAGATTTATGTTTAAAACTTTTCTGAACAGATTATAGGATGCTGTAGTAGACCTTACCAGTTCGCCAGCAAGTTCGTACATAGATTCATCTAGGGTGGCCTGCAACACAGAGAACCAAATGAGAATGAAGCTTCTAGCTGTTCAAGCAAAACCTGACCAATTATCATCTCAATAATGAGAAGGAACAGACCAGCTTCACTCACTTGGAGCAAACGAAGAGCACTTCGCTGGCTGACTGATGGCCCTTCCAGCTTTTCAATAACCTACACCACAAACAATCGGCTTCAGCATTCTCCTAGAGAGTACACATATATTTCAGGGGAGTATTAACCGTAACAACGTCAACGGGGATGCTTTCGCAACATTGAAGCTGGACAAGTGTTGCACGACCTAGAGATCTTTATCAAGCTGATATGATTCCTATGGTTCACAGATGCCTCTACCAGCTTCTCAATAACCTACACAGACGAAAGGACCTTGAACTTTATAGAGAGCAGACAGACACTTCAGTATCAAAACACTCCCAAATAATAAATACTCACCAAATGAACCCAATGACTAGACACTTTAGGGGTGTAGGTGAATCAATACAGGCCCAAGTACCAATGGTATAAGCACTAATTGCATGTGCGTAATGCCCCTACACGGACAAAACATTATCCTCAACACTTGCAGAAAAGCATATTCCAAAGAAGATGCTGACCAGAAAAGAGATCCCAGAATGCATGAGAAGCTGCACAAGACATGACGTGAACAGAGGTTAAAAAGGAGGCCACCACACTTGTAATGACAGAAGATGGCATGTCATTCAACATGCCTGTGGTGAACATGAGGAGAAAAATTCGTGTTTGGGGTTGTCAACAGCATGGGTCACATTTGGTGACTCGTCAATAACTAGAACATATAGCTCAGATGCATTATTGTTAGCCTCCAATTTAAGGGTTTGGTACTGGGAGGCTGTGAAGCCAAAATTAGTACCAGAGATAACTGCACC
Organism: Diphasiastrum complanatum; assembly: GCA_029204225.1. Taxonomy (NCBI): domain Eukaryota; kingdom Viridiplantae; phylum Streptophyta; class Lycopodiopsida; order Lycopodiales; family Lycopodiaceae; genus Diphasiastrum; species Diphasiastrum complanatum. The sequence goes on along the minus strand of CM055102.1, from coordinate 52,697,757 downwards.
AAATTTCTCCAAAAATGATGTATTGTGTGGGAGAACTGAATCTTCCAAGAAGGTATTGTGTATGTAACATTGGCAGAAAAGTGAAGGAGATCAATTCAGATTTTTGTCACCCTTATTCTGGCCTTGTTCTTTCCTGTTCTTGATATGGGCCATTACATGGTTTTCAACCTGGTGGAGATGCCCGGTGTTTTTATTAAAAAAAATTACATTGCCACTCAAGAGCATCAAAGCCCACTAAATGTTGAGGTAGTAATAAGTATGAGGTTGTTCAGAAGCTGTGGACGGAAGGAACGAGCTATAGAGATCGAACAGTTGAAAAGTCCAAAAAACTACTGTTTTTCATGATTTTTCATACATTGAGTACATCTATTCTCTGATCTGATTGCTAGAGGTGACTATGTAGGCTATTTTGTCTTTTAGCCTTTGAACCAAGCTATCAAACTCTGGTTATGATTGCTTGAGGCTTGCACACCGTTTTGCCAAAGTTTCATAATAGGGCGCCCTCCAAAAGATAATTTTTGCTTGTTTTGAGCTTAGGTTGTAGATGTTGTGGATTAGTGCGCCTGTAGCATAAGCTTTAAAAGCTTTCAAATTCTTGTTCTTGTTCCTCGGGTATTTCTTCACATACCCTTAAAGAAAGGTTAGATATGAAATCTTGCCATATAGAAATGGTTCATCATATAATTTTCTAAGTTCTTAGATCTTTAGATTCTACTAATAGAACCTGTACATCATCACAAGTGTTAGTAGGAATCACATTTTCATGAATTTCTCATCTTCAGGTAGTAATACCTGCACATGCACTCAATTCTTTTGAGTAATCAAACTTATCTAGTATTCAAATATGGGATAATATCTTTAAATCACAAAAGAAATTATGCAAAACAAAAATGAATGGAAGATGGGATAGTCTTTATTTTTTGGGCATTTTCACCTCTAGGATTTACAATGATGGAAACAATGATTTTTTTAACATAAAAATGCACACACCACAGATGAAGATCCATCATAGAGCACATCTAGAAATGATGTAACGGCCTCCAAATTGACTACTACACTTTATATCTTGAGCTTACTAAACTTCTAGCATTGCATCCAAAGAGGCAAAGGACAACTGAAGCATTTCAGGTTAAATTAGACAGCATAGATTTCCCCCTTTCCAAAATAAAATGAAATCATTGTTTTGGCCTATTCAGGATAGCTCCACATTTCATAGTGCTTGTCATGATAAAGTTTGACTACTTGGTTGAAGTTTAAATAGCTTTGAAGGCCTATAGGCTCATTAAGACTATATTCGAATGTGCCACAATAACAAGAGACGCATATTAGGACAACATTTGAATATGCTAAATAACAAGACAGGCAAATACTTATTGTGTAACTATTGTAGACGTGACAAAATCCAGAGAATATTGGGTCCAATAAACAATTGTTATTGGATGTGCAATAGCTAGAATATATTGGGAGCTAAGAATGAAATTCAAAGTCTTCAACATTCTCTCGGCATACCAGAGAAGAAAACAGTAGTGGACAGCAAGCCAGCAACTTTAAGGGGCATCTTAGTATATACCGATTGTGAATACAGTCAAAACTCCAAAATTTAGAGAAAAGTTTATTTCTAATACTGGAGGCATTGGGATTAGTATTGTATCTCACCAACACCTGCCTTACAGAAAAATCATGAAATGATAAATCAACTACCACAAAGGGCAGACACTGTAGAAAATGTGTAGACACTTAAGTACAGATCCAGGACATGATACCTGGAAAGCCAAAAACTCAATAAGATTTGCTGATTTTTGTGAGGTTAATATTAAGCTTTCATAGGAAGACACTTAACCAATCGTACAATCACATATGATCATCATTTCACAGTCCAACAAAACTAAAACTACATACTTTTTGACTATATAGTCTTGCAAAATTTGTGTACATGTCAAATAAGTAAGAATGATGCCACCCATATACTGAACTAGATATTCAGAAGTCAAAAATCTCAGGTGAGGTCCTTTGAAGACAAACCAGAATGTAACAGGTTGCTGTGTGATAGCTTGTTCTTTCGAAGCATTCTTCAAATAGCCTGAAAAGTACACAAAAAAACCTCTATAATTTATCGACATGAACTTAACTACTAGAAGGTAATCGTTATGCATCTATATTTGACATATTTTAAGACAACAGAATAATAAGTTGCATGTTCTTAGTCAGAAATGATACTCGGTTGACTTTCCCGCAGCACTAAATAGCTCAGGCCAATGACGTCCATCAGTTTTTCGTGCAACGCTCACAACCACATCCAAGTATTCTGGAAATTGTCGAATCAAATCGCATACTTGTTGTAACAGAAGTGTTGGACTTTTTTTTGTAACTCCTCCTGTGGCCCGTTTCTTGCTGAAATTTTGACTGCAGAGCATAGACAGTGACAAGAAGTGTTACTTCTTGAATGAATGGGATACAAAACTTTTCTAGAAGTTGATGGAATAAAAGATAGAAGAAGAGTGTGCACTGGATTTTAGCAATTGCTACAGCTGAAACCAAAAAAGAGTCAAATCACACTTCTGTTTTTGCATCATACTACACAATTGACCTTGCAAGATACGTGTGACAATTTTTTTTTAGGTGATGTGCTCAAGCAATCCTAGATTCAAACTTGCTCAACAAAGGAGAGACTACAGTTTCACAGCAGCCTAGAATTGCACAGGACAATAGTCACTCCTATACTAACACAATCAACAGACCTTTCGACTACTATTACGCCTTCAACAACATCCTAATATATTCCTAGGACAAAAATTTCTCGCTCTTACAAGCATAATGAACTTAAGCGTGCCCGCCATCATATTTCAGTCGGTTCAAGTTTGGTCGTTTTCATGTCCTTGAAGCATGTACTCTAGTTTCGTGGTATATTTTTCTTGGCTATTAGCTCCATTCAGTCATGCAGTGGATCACGATCTGGTGCATCCATGTTCTGGAATGCTGGCGATCCAGGACCCGGATCGCAAAAAAATTTCATAATTTTGCAAACTTTTTACATGCTGCAGCCCTTTAGTTGCAATTCTTTTTACGATGTTGCAGCGGCAATGCAACCTGCTAGCGAGGGGCTTGTCATCAGCGCTTCAGTGCCTCCTAAAAATCAAACATTAGATGTTGCTTTACTGCTGTCAAGATCAGGGAATTGCGTGCTCATCAATGCTGCCAAAAATCAGCGTTGCAGTGTCTCCTACTGCTGTCCAAAAATCAGAGATTGAAATGCTGCCAAAATCAGCGTTGCAGTGTCTACTACTGCTACCCAAAAATTAGGGATTGATTGCTCTATACTGCTGCAGAAAATGCAGGATTTGGGTACTCTTTGCTGCTGCCTAAAATCCGAGATTTGCATGCTTTTTACTGCTGCCAAAAATATTGTCTCCAACTGCTGTCTAAAAATCAGAGATTAAATGCTCCTTGTTGCTGCCAAAACTCAGAGATTTGCATGCTCTTTACTGCTGGAAAGCTGGGCAAGAGACCTTTTATCTCATACCCATATTGCCCACCAAAACAAAAAAAATTGAAAAGTTGCGTTCCGGGAAACCCTAATGGGAAATCCTGGATCGGAATGTGCATCTATGGCTCCATTAGTTTTTTGAACTTACTATTCATTCTAATGAGACTATAGTGTTTCTGTGGGTAGCCTGTCATCCTGTGTGTAGCCATTGTTCTACTGATTATTTACACGGTATTAGAGCTCCTCTAATCCTGAGTGCCTGCTTATTGGGTTCGGCTTCTTGTAGGCACCATACTGAGGGGCGATAGTCCAGGAGGTGAAAGCGAGAAAAACTGGTCAGTGTGGAGAAAACTAGTTTTGAGCAGATTATAGGCAATAAAGCACAATATTCTATAGGAAGTGCATGAACATTCTTTAGAGAGCTCGTTCAAAAGGACAAAGTGGTAGAAACAAAGTTTCTGTGATTTGAATCAGCATCGAGGAAGTTATGGGTATCTGAAGCCTCAACTACAAGAGAGAGAGAAGCTGTTGGAAAAGGTATTGTGTGCATGATAAAACAATCATTTTCTGTTGTGAAAAGATCAGAAAGAGCGCATCCCAGGGGCGACCTAGGAGCAAGAGCCATCTCAAAGAAAGGTTAAGTGAGCTGAGAGAAAACCTAGAAAGAAGGTTCAACTACCAAATGTAATAGCCTGCTAGAAAAACGTGGAATTGCTCTCACTAACACGCTATCTGAGGGCCATCAGATTGGCTGCAATCTGGACGAGAAAGGTGAAGAATAGAAAGAGAAATATCTCTCCTACGACTGCCATCTCTCTCTCCATGCCTCCCAAATGCCCGTCTCCTCCACGCGCTACTGCTGCTGCCAGGCAGGCACTGCCTGCTGACGTGGCAGTGCTCCTGCCATGCAGGCAGCTGTGCCTGGTGAGGTAGCAACGCTGCCTGCTGCCTGCTGCCTGCTGCCTCCCATGCTACTGAGGCCTCTGCTGGTGATGCCCACCCACCTTCCTCTCCCTCTCCTACTAATGCTCCTATTCTGCCACTTCTAGAAATCTACACCCCTACCAGATCGTTTCAACAATATATCCTATCCTATATTGAACAAATCAGACAGGAATCCAGCTCTCTACGGAAAGAAATGGGACAGCGCCAAGCAATTATTCACTCTGCTGCCTCAGATACTGCCTTCCCCAGCTGCCGCCCCTCAGGAACACCTGTCCTGGTTGCCGCTGCCTCAGGTACTGCCTGTCTGATCACTACTGCCTCAGATACTGCCTTCCCCAGCTCTTGCCGCCCTCAGGAACACCCTCCTGGTCGTTGCTGCCTCAGGTACTGCCTGTCCAGGTCCGCCTTCCTCAGATGCTCCTGCACCTGCTGTTGCTGTCCTCAGATGTTGCCTGCACCTGCTATAACCTGCTCAGTTACCGCCTGCACCACCCTGGAAACCACCTGCTCAGGTACTGCTGCACTCAGAAGCCACCTGTTCAGGTACTGCTGCCCTCAGAAGGACCTGAAACAGATCTGCCGCCCTCAGGTAAAGCTTGCTCCAGATGTGACCTGCACCAGAAAACTAGCAAACAACCTGAAAAATTCTGATTCAGGTCTGTAAACAACCAATAACTTCCCTTCAATCTTCTCTGACATGATTCCCGTTGTCTTCCTAACAACGTTGACTTCACGCGCAGCGTCAGCTCCTCCAATCTGATTGCACAAACTCTCTCTCTCACCAAAGAGCCTGCTCTGATACCATGTCAGAATTTGTGATACAAATTCTAGATGAAGTTCCTAGTCCTACTAGCACTCACACAAAACCAAGCATAGAGAGAATTCAGATCATAGGAAAATTGAGCAATGCTCTAGCATATTGGAATAATTGTGGTGGGGCACCAGCCTACTTAAATAGTTTATCTAATGAATGAGAAAAGCTAAGAGCCTAAAGCAAATAGCAAAAGCTAATTGCTAATAATACTACCTATATTTGGTAAAGACCAAAAATGAACTTCTAAGTACTATATAGATCCTAATCTATTAGTAATGTGCCCACTTACGTGCATAAGCAAAAAAAACGATTTTACTATAAATAGAATGGCCCCTACAATAGCATGCGGGCATGGCCAAACTATCATTAAGGGGTATCAAATAAACATTAATTCCTAACACCATCCCTTTGTATAACTTCCTCAAGCTCATCTATGTATAGGCCAAAGAGTGGACAGCCCTTGTTAACCCCAATCGTACTATCCACCTCTGGCAATATAACCCCTGATACCCGGATCCGGCCAATAACTCGCCTGTACAATGCTACAATTGCTCGTATAATATCCTCCTGAAAGCCACGGTTCTCGAAACCACTGTATCAATAGATGCCTGTGCATAGAATCAAAGGCTTTGCAGAAATCCACAAAGCAACAGTATACATGCTCTCTCTTGGCCCTAACCTCCTCAATGATGGATCTCAGGGTGAAAATATGATCCGATGTAGTATATCTTGGTCTGAAACTGGCCTGGCCAATGGCATGAAGTGCTCTAATATCCATCTCTGCGCTAATCTATGACTGTAGAATAGAACCATAGACTTTGGCGAAGAGGTGGCTAACCATGATGGTGTGATAGTTGTCGACTTTCAGAGAATCACCGCCTTTTTAGATAGGATGGATAAGGGTTGTGGACCACAGGGAAGGGAATCCAGATGTGACAGCGCGGTTGAATAAGATGGAGAGGAATGGTGAGAGGATGTCAGGAGCATACTTCAGAAGTTCAGCTTCTAATTCATCAATGTCTTTGGCTTTATGTGAGTGTAGTTGTGTGATTGCCTCTTCTACCAGGTCCGGGGTGAATAGGTCAAAAGTGTCTATGGTTCTCCATGCTCTCTCCAATGTGGTGGGAAAGAACATTTGAAAGAAAATTGGTTGCTTCGGTCATTGATCTTCGATGTCTTCAATCCCTCGAACCCTAATATTCATAGATTTATATTCCCACATTTTCTCTTCAAAGATGGTGGCTGAAATAACATTATTAAAGGTGGGTGTACATGCTTTAATATCATCCTTGAAGAGAGAGGCCCATGTTTTGTCTCTGCTTTGTGTTGCTCAATCTTGTCTTCCAACTCTTGGATTTTCGTGGAGGAAGAGATAACGGGCTCCTCTTGCCTATTCATTGCTTCTTCCAAAAAAGTGATCTGGGTGAGCATGGACAGGTCCGATTCAGGGAAGGTGCTAATTGGACAGGCAGTGATCTGATTACTACAGGGAGGCAGAACTGGAAAGGCAATATCTGGGACAGGCAACAACCAGATAGGCAAGATCTGGACAGGTGATATCCAGGGAAGGCTGTTTCTGGACAGGTCTATCTTGGACAGGTCACTGCTGGACAGGTTGATCAAATCTAATCGTTAAGCTAAAATTAGGTTGTTGGGAGTTGTTGCAGATCAGTACAATGGCAGGATTGAACGGTGTTGCTGGAGGCTAGTAAGCTAGATGGAACGAACTACAATATATGGAAGTTCAAGATGCAGAATATTCTCCAAGATAGAGATATTGGGAGATTGTCACAGGTGTCGAGATACCTCCTACCAGTGATACAGAGTTGCGGGAGTATCAGAAACGTAGAAGAAAAGCTCATCATATCATCAACTTATCAATTAGAGATATGATCATACCTCATATCAGAGATGCTACTGCTCCCAAGGAGGCTTGGGATGTACTGAGGAACTTGTATGAGACGGTAAATCAGTCACGGATCTTGTTCTTGACTAATAAGCTTCATACATTGAAGATGGGTAGAGGGGCGCATTTCCCTTAAAGTTAGCACTCTGGAATGGTCGCTCATTTCTGGCCAGAGTTCTTTGCTCTGTCTGGCTTGTGCTATTCTCTGCTTCTGCTTCTTCACTTCTGCTCAGTTGTCCGAGCTTCTTCTGGTAGCACGACTCTTCTTGCTCGCTGCCGGCTGGCTCGATTAACGGACTACTTTACTCGGGTGAAAGATCTTAGAGGACAACTTATTGCAGTTGGAGAAAGTGTTCAAGATTCAGTGTTGGTATCCACTCTACTATCAGAAGATGGAAAGAAAGTGGTTCGAAAAGGAAACTGCTTTATTTGCGGAAAATCAGGACATTATGCAAAGGAGTGTTGGCACAACAAGTTCAAGAAAAAGCAGGACGGGAATTTTGCCGAAGAAGAAGAAACATCAAATTGAGTGCTTTGGATCTTGAAGACTATGAGTTGTTTTTGGCATCGACATCTTCTGGTGGTGGCTTCTCGAAGGAAGAAGACTTTTGGTTTATTGATTCAGGAGCTTCGAAGCACATGCATGACACCTAGGCAAGACTCGCTATCTAATTTTCAAAAATTAGATGATGGGTCAAATGTGAAGTTGGGAGACAACTACACATATGATATATAGGGAGTTGGAAAAGTACAAGTACAACTACCTTCAGGGAAGATTGGAAACATAAAGGATGTGCTTTATGTACCAGGAATCAAGAAAAACTTACTCTCAGTATCAGCTATTGCAAAGCAACACATGGTGGTGTAGTTTGATGAACAGTGGTGTCTCATCAAGAGGAAAAATAATGAAGTAGTAGCTGAGGGGGCATACTTGCAGGGCGGTTGTACAAACTTCAAGCTCAGGTGGTGGATCATTATGCAAGTGTTGCAGATATTGGATCATTGAGTAAGTTATGCCATGAGAGGTTTGGACATCTGAATTACAAAAGTCTACAAGTCTTGAGGAAATTTAACATGGTTACAGGTTTACCTCAAGTCATTTCTGATCACAAGGTTTGTGAAGATTGTGTCTTAGACAAGCATCATATGAAGAAATTTTTGCTTAGTACATTCAGGGCGAAAAATGTACTAGAACTTGTTCATATAGATTTGTGTGGTCCTATGAGGACTCAATCTTATGGGGGAGCAAGTTACTTTATGGTGTTTGTGGATGATTACTCTAGAAAGACATGGATTTATCTTCTGAAGAATAAGGGTGAAGCATTCAAATATTTCACATGGTTTAAGACACAGATGGAGAAAGAAACAGATAGACAAATAAAGATACTTTGCTCGGACAAAGGGGAAGAGTATGTCTACGGAATTTCAGGTGTTTTGCAAGGATGATGGTATAAAGAGACAATTTGCAAACACGGACACGCCTCAACAAAATGGAGTTGCGGAAAGAAAGAACCGGTCTATAGTGGAAACTACGAGAAGTATGCTCAAGAGTAAAAATCTTCCAAATATGTTTTGGGGTGAAGCAGTTAAAACGGCGGTTTGTCTTTTGAATCGAAGTCCTACAAAGGTTGTAGAGAATCGAACTCCAGAGGAAGCTTACACGGGTCATAAGCCAGATGTAAGTCATTTGAGAGTGTTTGGGAGTATTGCTTATTCTTACATACGTAAAGATTCCAGGAGCAGATTGGATTCTAAGGCGACCAAGTGTTTATTTCTTGGTTATGATAGTCAAGAGAAGGGATAGAGGTTATATGACTTGGAGGGTAAGAAAATAATCATAAGTAGGGATGTAGTCTTTGATGAGGAGGCAACTCATAAAGACACAGAGATATATTTTGACAAGGATCAAGATGGAGGAATCCCTATATTATGTGACGAGTTATTACAAGAACCTGAGTCGACACATGTATCGCCTACGCCAATCCAAGAACCTAAAGTGACTTTGGTTGACATAGGAAAGAGGAAGGAGAGATCAAGTATATGGGATACTTATTCACCTCCTACTTCACCAGGCAGGAAGCATCCTACATCAAAAGCTAGAAGATTGCCTAGATGGTACTATGAAACTATCAAGGATAGTGTCATTATGGAACAAGGAGAGTCCAGTACAAATGGAACTAGGAGATCGGCTAGACTTGAAAAGCAACATGAAGATCAAGATCGACAGGAGGTTCAACAGGAGGATCATCATGAAGATGGGGATGTACTTTACCTACAGGTAAAAAGGCCATTGGATGCAAGTGGGTCTATAGGTACAAATCAGATGGTTCTAAAGATAAACATAAGGCAAGATTGGTGGCAAAAGGTTATGCTATTGACTATGAGGAAACTTTTGCACCAGTTGCTAAGTCTACATGTGAGGACTGTTTTATCATTGGCAGCTCAGTTTGGATGGGATATTCAACAAATGGATGTAAAGAGTGCAGTCCTGAATAAATTTCTAGAGGAGGTAGTGGCATGTTACTGCTCTACCTAAAAGACAGGCTTTGGTGCCCACAGCTCGCTTCACGACCCAGTAACTATATGGACTTAAGCAGGCACCCAGGGCGTGGTACACAAGGATTGACACATACTTTGAGGAACTTGGCTTTCATAGAAGTAGTTCGGAACATACACTTTATGTTTTGATCAGAGCTGGTCATATTGTGATTGTAGTGATGTATGTGGATGACGTTGTTATTACATGATCTGATCATAGTTTGATTTAGGGGATCAAGAATGATCTTTCATTAGAATTTGACATGAAAGATCTTGGTTCACTACAATATTTTCTTGGGATAGAGGTATGGAGTAGCACAGGGGCTATTTATTTCTCAATCTAAGTATGCTCATGAACTTCTTGAAAAGTTCAATATGTCAGAGTGCAAGCCTATTTCTACACCATATGATAGTGGATGTAAGCTTACTAAAGCTGAGGAAGATCAGGCTGTAGATGAGACGTTATATAGAAAGCTTGTTGGAAGCCTAATCTATCTAACTACTACAAGACCAGATATTGCTTACGCTGTGAGCATAGAATTAATGAACCGTCCACGGTTCACCACGGTTTTGAAAACCATACGGTTCACAAATTTTTTTGCCTAGAACCGGGGTGAACCGTACGGTTAATTAATCAATTAATTTTTTTTTGTTTCCCACCCCCAAAAATAGCCAAAAAAAATCTGTGACATCTGTGAAATCTGTGAAATTTGGTTCAATTTGTGAAATCATTTGTGAAATCAAAGGACCATTTGTGAAATCTGGTTCAATCTGTGAAATCATTTGAGAAATCAAAGGACCATTTGTGAAATCTGTGTGAAATTTGTGTGAAATTTATGAAATGAGGACCAAAAATGCCTTGGGAGGGGTCTTGGGGGGAAATTGGGAAAAAAAAAATAATTAATTAATTAATTATTTAATTAACTATAGGAACTGTACCACGGTTCATGAACCGTGGTACGGTTCCCACCACGGTTCCTAGGACCCACGGTTTTGAGAACCGTGGGTTCTATGGCTGTGAGTATGGTTAGTCAGTTTATGGCTAAGCCTAAGCAGATTCATTGGAAAGCTGCTAAGCGAATACTATATCCAGGGCACTCTGAGATTTGGTATTCTCTATGGTAGACAGGATGATTTGAAGTTACAGGGATATGTGGATGCTGATTGGGTTGGAGATGCGGAAGACCGAAGATCTACTACAGGTTATGGTTTGTCTTGGTTCTGGTGCTATCTCTTGGAGTTCAAAGAAGCAGCATACTATTGTTTTATCATCTACAAAGGCAGAATATTGAGCTACTACGAGTGCAACATGTGAAGCAATATGGTTGCGAAGGATTCTACATGATCTACATATGGTACAAGATTCACCTACGGTGGTACTTCAGTGCAACAATTAGAGCTCGCTTATGTGTCTATTTTTAGTTTGTACTAGACGTTTTCTTTATTACAACTTTAAAGACGCTTTATGCACTCTCATGGTTATCACATACTTGACATGTACTTCATTAGTCTTATATGCCTTTTGGCATGGAAAAGACATTAATAAAGCTTTCTTTCTTTCTTTCTTTCTTCTTCTTCTTCTTCTTCTTCTTCTTCTTCTTCTTCTTCTTCTTCTCTCTCTCTCTCTCTCTCTCTCTCTCTCTCTCTCTCTCTCTCTCTCTCAAAGACAAAGCTTAAAGGCACCTTTATTTATATGGATGATGATTTGACAAACACCCAATGGCTCTCTCTCTCTCTCTCTCTCTCTCTCTCTCTCTCTCTCTCTCTCTCTCTCTCTCTCTCTCTCTCTCTCTCTCTCTCTTAAAGACAAAGCTTAAAGGCACCTTTATTTATATGGATGATGATTTGACATACACCCAATGGTTGGCAAGAAAAAAGATTATTCAAGAAGCAAAAGAAAAAGGACAAAGGGTCGCTTTTACCGATGGCAAGCCGAAATATTTCGACCTCCTTTCACAATAGGACCTCGAGGCTCCAGGGCATAGGAGCGGCCCGAGATCCCCTACCACTTTGAGATTTGGCTTCTGGAATTGCAATGGCTTTTTATCATCATCATCTGCACAAGATTTTGCTTATTTTATTTGAAAATGTGACATTTTAATGTTGGCTGAAACCCATGAGTCTATATAGCATCCTCTTCCACATATACAGGATTTTTCTTGGCATTTTGTTTTTTGCCCATTTGTGAGAGGAAAAACTTGTCGCGGATCTGGAGGAGTGGCTTGTTAATATAGGGACACCGCAGTTAAGATGGTTAAGGAAGATCCATACGCTCGCTATATCTGGCTCACATTGTTGCGTCACTTTTGGGGGTACTTTAGGACATTTATATGGTTGTGTGCTACTTCGCCCCACAGACACAAATGCTGATTTTGGTGGGGACTCTTTCGGGCACTTTCAGACGACATTGCTATCTTTTCTCAACAGGGTTGCATTCCATTAGCAGGGGATTTCAACGCCCGCACAAGCTCCAGACAGACAGAATTTCATGCAGATACTGACTTTCTCCGGCTCCACCCTCTGGATATGGGACTAGATCGGATATCACAAGATGCAGATATTCCAGCTACTTCTTTTGGGGAGCAGTTCATTACTCTTGCAGAGACGCACTCTCTTGCCAGCCTGAATGGCCTCACACAGCGGCCCTCCTCATCAACATTTACTTGTCATCCTCATGGTGGAGGGCATAGTGTAGTTGACTACTTTATCGGATCACCTACCTTGATCCCTCATATCTCTGATTTCTCCATTACCCCTCCTACTATTTCTGATCACTCACTCTTATGCCTCTCACTTGGTCATATAACCCCATCTTCTGACGTCCCATGCTCTTCTTCCACACGTAAACGTGTCCCTTTCACTCACATTGGACTTACAAATTACACTACAACCTTGTCCTAATTACTTACTAACTACCCTTTCACGGCATCAGTTGACCAACAAGCCACTTTCCTCTCTCAATCCCTCTTAACTGCTGCTTCCTCATCTTTGCCTACCACCATTAAACATGCCAAACTTCATAAAGCTACTAACTATGATTCTCTGAATGTAGACTTCCTAAAGCCTGTAGCACACCTTGTTTCTCCCTACACTGCTCACGCTTTTAACACCGGTGTGACTTCCGGTTTCCCCATTGCATGGTGGGTACCAATATCCTCCATCCCATCCTCAAGGCAGGTGATCCCTTTAATGTAGAAAACTACCGCACCATCATGATTGGTCACACTTTGGCTAAGATATATGGTTCTATATTACAGTCGGTTGTTGGATCCTTTGCTGAGATTGAGGGTTTACACGCTTTGGGTCAGGTCAAGCTGGGTTCAGGCCAGGATACTCTACCTCGGATCAGATCTTCATTTTGAGATGCATTATTGAGGAGGCACGACATAGGAGACAGATTTTACTACTGCTTTGTGGACCTTCGCAAAGCTTTTGACTCCATTCCCAGACATCTCCTTTTTCAGAGGTTAGCTTCACTTGGCTTTACAGAGGAGACTATTGCTGCGATCATTACTTTATATGAGCGGGTTTTGGCACATTTCAGAGATGGTAGTTGCTGGTCCCCTCTGATACATAGTACCATTGGAGTGAAGCAGAGCCGTCCTTTATCGCCTACTCTCTTTGCACTATATATTGATGATCTCGAGCGGGTTATTCGCGAGGAAGGTGGAGAGGGCTGCCCTTTAGCGGGCATTATTATACCCATTCTCCTATACGCTAATGATGTGGTTCTTCTCTCATCCTCTACAGCTGGTTTACAGAGACACCTTTATGCTCTATATCGCTTCTGTCAGCTTTGGGGATTGATGGCTAATACTAAGAAGACCAAGATTATGGTGTTCAACACCAATTGACAGCATATGAGAGATGCAGTATTCTACGACGACGGGCAGCCGATTGAGATTGTGACCTCTTCCCCCTACTAAGGAGTACTCTTTTCTGGTCCATTACTCACCTTTAGACCAACAGCCCTCACCAGGCTCCGCAAGGGGCATACCACTCTTGTCCATATGGAGAGATTTTGTTCCACATATTATGTGCAGGACCCTGCTACCAGATGATTACTATTCTTTGTTACGGTTTCCACAATTGCTCTACATGTGGCTGAGACTTGGTGCCCTAATCTATCACGAGATACATGGAGGGATCTTACTCGCATCCAGATTCTCATGCTCAGCCGGAAGATTCGGACTAAGCCATAACTCCGAAGGAAACCGCCTTGTGAACCTCCCTTTCAGCTCCTCTTCTGGTGCCTTTTGGTGTGAGTTTATCCCTCGTGCTCCACCCCCTCTTCTGGACGATCTACATATCTGGACCGACTATGCTACCCAGCTTTACACTATACCCACTCATATGCCCATCTCCATCTCTCCTTGACCTTCAGACTTCACCTTTTTCACCCCTGATTTGGTCCAGGCCGCAATCAAAAGACTGAAAACTCATCAAACTAGAGACATTGAAGACCTTGAATCTGAGCTACTGATTCACGCCTCCGACACCCTTGCCCCTACACTATCCACCCTCCTTAACCGTGCTGTTGTTGAAGGCTTCCCATCCTCTTGGTGCACCAACATCATACATCCCATCCATAAAAACGGTGACCCCATGTTACCTGGTAATTACCACACTATCATAATTGGGCATGTTCTCGCAAAGCTATATGGCACCATCCTTTAGTCTGCAGTTAGTTCAAAGGCAGAGTCCAGGAGATTGTATGCATTGGGTCAGGCAGGGTTCCACACTCACTACCCAACTATAGATCACATAGAGCTCTCATTGAGGAAGCTAGGCACAGGAAAGACAAGTTTTACTGTTGTTTTGTGGACGTCAAAGAAGCCTTTGACTCTGTCCCACGTTCTCTACTTATCCAGAGACTCCGCGACCTGGGTTTCTAGACGAATATTATTCTAGCTGTCATGGCTCTCTATGAGAGGTTTTGGGTTGCTTTCGTCATGGTAGTGGCTTGCTACAAACTTTGTACTATGCAAGTATGTTGTTTCATAAATGTAAATGCCAAATTTGGCCTAGATAGAACTCCAGCTATATGGATTTGTCATATCTAGTTGGTTGAATACAACTTGCATATAGATTGTAGACTTAGAAATAGCAATAATATGCTTGTAGAAACTCGTGGCATATCACATGCATTTATTGTAAGTAATCCATAGTGACATGCAAGGCATGCACAAAGTGAAATGGACACATGCATGATGATTTGTACAATTTTAGTTAGAACTAGGACACTTGGTAAAAGTAGGTAGAAATACATGCATGAGATGTGACAAATGTCACTTAGACTCTAGTTTCCACTTTAGATGTGATTGAAAGGTGGATGGATGTGGTTCTACCTCGAGCTACCTCAACCTCCATAAATATGCGTAGCTATTCTCATAATTTTTGATGAAGAACCAAAGCTTTGTAGCTATCTCATGCCATTTTGGATCTACACCATTTTTGCTTGAATATCTCTCTCTCTTTCTCTCTCTAACTCGTGTTGAGGCTAATGCTCATTCACTAATTTCTTGTACTTTTGCTCATTTGTAATTCAATATTATCATTCTCTGATTCTTAGCATGCTAGATTGTGGTTAAGCCATAAGTTCCGTACTAGATCTTGCTATTCAATCTAGAATCAGATTATTGTGCTAATCATAAAGCTTAATAAGATCTATCATGCTTGTAGATCATCCCTACACGTGTGAATTCTGGAAATTTTGTCATGGTATCAGAGCCAAATTGAGCTTTGCATGCTAACATCTCTGATTGTACAAGAATTTGAGAGCTAATTCAAGCAAAAAAGCAGTTATACACTTTTTGTTACCTTTCTCTGAAGAGTGTTTGGATCAAATTGGATTGAAACTGAATTTTCAGGTCTGAAAAGTGATAGTACGGAATTCTGGAATTCCGCACGTGTGAAAATCAAAGATTTTCAGTCCCTTCTATCTCCTTGCTAGTTGATCCAAAGATAGTGGTGTTATAGCTTGATGGAAAGCTTATGAAGTGTACTTTCCATAGAAATTGATACCAAATCAATCTAATGTGTCTATCAAGAGTTATAAGCTCTTGAAGAGGGTAGGGAGAGGTCCAAAATCCGCGTGACCACTTTTTGATTTGATTCAACCTTGCTTTGTTCTGAGTCCATTGTTTTGAGCATCCTACACAAGAAACTGAAGATCAAGACTAAATTTGATGTTAATTGAACACCTTTGAGCCTTCTGAGTATCAATAGTGTTTTCTTTTGAAGCATTTCACACGTGCCAAAAGTAGGATTCAAACTTGTCGAAGTGCCATAAACCATTTTGAGTGTCTGATCTAGAAAATCTTGTTTTGTGGAATATTTGAGATCCATCTCAAATACAGTTACAAGTTTTTCACATAGGAAGGTAGCACATCCTTGAAAATACCTATAGTGAAAGAGAGCAACAACATTAAGTCTGATTGGAACAAGCTCAAACATATTGTTGTCAAATAACTAAGAAGTCTTCACATAATGGCACCTCTGGGAGGATATCTTCTTGAAGCAAATGAAAGACTACATACTTCTAATTACTCAATTTGGAAGTTTAGAATGGAGTCTATTTTGATACTCCAAGATGTTATGGACACTATGCTTGGTATTGAGGAGGAGCCTTAAGCACAGCTTGAAATACCTATGTACAGGAAGAGAGCTAGAATGGCTTTACATTTCATTAAGATGAATGTATCTAATGAAATTTTGAGAGAGATAGGATCTTGCACCACAGCCAAAGATGCTTGGGATGCACTTAAGTCCATCTATGAAGCAAAGAATACTTCTAGAATACTCACTCTTAGGAATCAAATTTTCCAAAGTTTCAAAGAAGTGAGGAGAGTGCATCAAACTATGTTCTGAGAGTAAAAGATCTTCATAGGGAGCTTTCTTGTGTTGGTGTTACAATTAACCAAGATGAGCTAGTACAAGTCATTCTAAATGGCTTGAAAGATGACTATGATAATCTTGTTCAATCCTTTGCCATTAAGGAGGAGTTGTCTAATTTAGAAACTCTCCAAGGAATTCTCATTTCTGAAGAAGCTAGGCAAAGTTATAAACTTTCTAGGATGAACAAACTCGAGCATGGTGGAAGCGACATAGCCCTCTCTCAAGCATCCAACAAAGACAAAGCCAAGGATCGAGACAAAGATGGTGAAGAGGATGATTCATCTCATCCTTCTACTTCAAAGACCAAGAAGAAGAAAGTCAAGTGTTTCTTCTGTGGCAAGAAGGGGCACTATGCCTTTTTTGATAGAGATATTGTCATCCTTCTTATTTATGTTGATGATATCATTCTAACAGGAAGTTGTATCAAGTTAGTTGAGGAAACCAAGGTTGCACTTGGAAAAGAGTTTAAGATGCAAGATCTTGGAAAAATTCACTACATAGTAGGATTAAAGATTGACTTCCTTAAAGATAAAGCTTTTGTATGTCAATCCAAGTATGCTCTTTCAATGTTAAAAAAGTTCAATATGTTAGATTGTAAGAGTATAGAAACTCCTATGGAGCAAATTGTAAAAGACCCTAACAAAGGTGATGAAAGATCCTTCGTGGACATCACTCTTTTTAGGAGTCTTATAGGCTCCTTAATTTGGCTCACAATAACTAGGCCTGACATAAGTTTTAGTGTTCATAAGTTGAGCCAAGCTATGCAGAATCCTACTATTCATCATTGGAAAATGGCCAAGAGAGTGCTTAGATACATATCTTCAACTTTTGATTATGGTTTATTGTATAAAAGTGAAGATCTTTCTATAGTTGACTATTCTGACTCGGATTTTGCAAGTGATAGGGCAGATCGAAAATCTACAAGTGCTTATGTCATATATCTTGGAGGCAACTTGATATCTTGGCTTTCCAAAAAGCAAGATACTGTATCACTCTCATCTTGTGAAGCTGAGTATAAGGCACTCACTACTACAACAAAGGAAGTGCTTTGGATCAAGAGGTTGCTAGTGGAGCTAAAGATAATCATGGAAGATGATCTACCTATGATCATGTGTGACAACATTTCGACACAAGCCCTTGCCAACAATCCGATACTCCATGCAAGGAGCAAACATATCGAAGTTGCACATCACTTCGTGAGAGAGAAGCTCATTGGAGGGGAAATCTACTTGGTGCACATCGACACATCATCTTGTATTGCAGATTTGCTTACCAAACTTTTGAGCAAAAGTTCATTCATCAAGCATAGAGCCAATCTTGGAGTAATACCAAGATCCATGTTCAAGTCAACATAGATTGTTTTTAGGAGTGTTGAAATTGAAAAATAATCCATCTTGACTTTAGGCTTGCTAAAAAATTTGTACTATGCAAGTATGTTGTTTCATAAATGTAAATGCCAAATTTGGCCTAGATAGAACTCGAGCTATATGGATTTGTCATATCTAGTTGGTTGAATACAACTTGCATATAGATTGTAGACTTAGAAATAGCAATAATATGCTTGTAGAAACTCGTGGCATATCACATGCATTTATTGTAAGTGATCCATAGTGACATGCAAGGCATGCACATAGTGACATGGACACATGCATGATGATTTGTACAATTTTAGTTAGAACTAGGACACTTGGTAAAAGTAGGTAGAAATACATGCATGAGATGTGACAAATGTCACTTAGACTCTAGTTTTCACTTTAGATGTGATTGAAAGGTGGATGGATGTGGTTCTACCTCGAGCTACCTCAACCTCCATAAATATGTGTAGCTATTCTCATAATTTTTGATGAAGAACCAAAGCTTTGTAGCTATCTCATGCCATTTTGGATCTACACCATTTTTGCTTGAATATCTCTCTCTCTTTCTCTCTCTAACTCGTGTTGAGGCTAATGCTCATTCACTAATTTCTTGTACTTTTGCTCATTCGTAATTTAATACTATAATTCTCTGATTCTTAGCATGCTAGATTGTGGTTAAGCCATAAGTTATGTACTAGATCTTACTATTCAATCTAGAATCAGATTATTGTGCTAATCATAAAGCTTAATAAGATCTATCATACTTGTGGATCATCCCCACACGTGTGAATTCTGGTATCCAGATTGAGGCAGCCTTCCAGCTTATCACGTATATCCAGAGAGCTCAGGCACTTGCAGAGATATACACGGCTAGCACTTATGTCCTCTCGTCATCTTCATACTCAAGGATACGGGCTGTCATGGTTCTCTCAGGCATCACACTTCCTCATGGAGGCATTTGGTATCACTATCACTGATCTCCCCTTGGGTACACACCAGTACATTAGACAATTTATACAGAGCATATATAGACCGTACTTGGCACCGCCAGTTGGGGGTTAAGCCTGACTACTACCGGATTCACTTTTTGGAGCAAGATGCCACTGGTCTTCCAGTTTTACCTCGATATTTGTCCTCGGGATTATCACACAGTCTCCGTTTCACTTTGGGACAGTTCAGAGTCTCCTCACATCAGTTGGCTATTGAGATAGGCAGATTCCAGGGCACACCACGAGAGGAGAGACTATGCCTGCTATGATCTTTACATGAGATAGAGTTCGAGGAGCACTTCATCTTCAGATGCCCCAAATATTATGCGATTAGAGGGAGATATCACTACCTATTCCGGGACATGCCTACTACACACTGATTGCATATGAGGACCCTCGCTGTGTTGCACTTATGCTACAAGAGATGGTCTTGCTGCGACAGGATGTGTATCAGTCAGCTCACCAGCCACATCCTAGCTCTCAAGCTCAGATTATGTCTTTCTTCACCAGGACGACGAGACCTTGAGTCTGATGACGATGACAGTTTTCACCCTCCTAGACGACGTCAGCAACGGTGAAAATTACCTCCTGCTACAGCTCATATCACATCCTTTTTCAGCAGCAATGCTAAATGATATGACTCTATTGCTAGCAGCTATTTTGCTCCACTTATGGACAGCTTCCAATTTGTAGCTTACAGTTATATTATTCATCTTTTATGCATAGTTTTTTTCTTGGAGACGTTTATATACGCTCCCATGGTTACCACATACTTGACATGTACTCTTTCTGGTCTTATATGCCTTTTGGCATGGAAAAGACATTAATAAAGCTCTCTCTCTCTCTCTCTCTCTCTCTCTCTCTCTCTCTCTCTCTCTCTCAATCAAGATGAATAACGAGTTATGAAGGAAAGACCTGGCAGAAAAGCCTGGTTAATGTTTCAAATATAAAGAGTTCAAAAAAAGGAGCTTTAAAAATCTTATGAAACTGGGCCATTAGTTTCTCAGCCACTAATATTCTTTAAAGATAGTCATTAGAAGTGTCCTTCTCTCACGAACTGCAGCCATCATATCCTAAAGCATGCAAAAGTAAGGTCCTGTATCAACAAATTAGCAATTCTTCCATTTTGAAAGGAAGAACTTTTTCTGAAAAAGATCCATGATGTAAAACCAGATCAAGATTGTGCAGACCTGGATATGGCAGCATCAAAGACCGTAAAAAGTAGCCACTCAAGGGAATGCGAAAAATGTAGACTACCGGCAGAGAATCTTGCAAGTTGCACAGCTTCCTCCATCTTATCCCTCTACAGGCACAGACAGACTAAGAACTATCAGTTTCAGAACAATTGCCTGGAAGAAAGTATGACACTCAAAATGCACAATAATCCTCTCAAATTCATAATTAAAATCGTGATCTCTTTCCACTGGTGTGACATTCAGCAGATAAGTATTAACCGATAGCAAACATAGACATCCTTAGAAACTCAATGGATAAGCATGAATAAAGAGTGCTTAAAATCAAGAAATGAGCCTGTCACTTGTAGTACAAACTTGGGATTTCAGCTGACCATATCCACATGAAGACAATCAGACTCAATGCAAAACTACCAATTTCTTAAAGTGACCAGCTAGAAATTTTAAATAAATTAGCATGCAAGTATATTATATCCTGCATTATGCAAGCAAATCACATTACCATCATGCGCTATTCAAACTGCACATGTTTTGTGAAGCTGGTATGATTCAGTAAGATCAATGTTCAGTCTTTTTCACAGCCGGAAGACTCAAGTTTACACACAACATTTTCAATGGAAGTCGCAAATTGCAGTAAACCACAATGATACTTGTATAGGCATGAAAAAGTGATGAGAAGGTAAGCACATAAAGACAAGAAAAAGCAATACAGAGAGGAAATACATCTCAGAAATTGCCCATATGACATGGTTCTGAATATGTAGGAAACTTTGAAATAATATACATGACAAGACATTATATGAAACACCATATATCATGTGTATTGACTGATAAAACTTGCACTTTATTCTGAAACCATATTGATATTGTTCTCAAGGATTCTTAATAATTTTCATGGATCCAGACTAAAGCGATGCAGCTGTGCACGTGGATCGTCTGCGGCAGCATCTTAGATTATACCTAATTGCACAGACCAATATAGAATGACTGAAACTAGCACAAACGTGTACAGATTTGCAGATTTTCAGCATAGTTACAACAAAATTCAAATCAAGTAGATTTGAATGCAGCCTCAAGGTGAGATTCAAAGATTAAAAATCTCCTTGAAAGATTCAAACTGAGCAAAGTATTCAAACAATGAATTCATGTATAAACGTGTAATTTTATCATAGATAGCCATAAGAGAACTTAAAGCTGCTTTTCACAGATTTCTAGCTTTCAAAAATTATCACAATAATTGCTATGTTTGAGACTTATCTGCACAAGTTTGAAATTCTACCAAGGAATACGATAAATATTCACATCTTGCCTCCATAAGTTTTAAACCGTTTGGAACAGTTCCAATTGAACTTTGTTGCTTAATTTTACCCTATAGTAGAAGTACGTCCTGAAGAAAATTTTCACAAACAAAAACAATATCGACCTCGTTACCATACAATTGTTCCTAAGCTATTGAAGTTTAGCAGAGGGGTTCAGCAAAACATGTATATCAAGACCTTAAGAACGTACCTGCAACAAATGCCGCAGTAAGCATGGTAAAATTGTCTGAGCCTGTGGTGTTGGCTCAAAGCATGGCATTCCTGCACATGCAGAGACTGATAGTCGTTGAGACACACCAACAATTACACCAGCAAAAGGGCTAAGACCCAGAGGGTACACTTCTCGATCAAAATCGATTTCTGGATCAAGCTGAACATATAAAACAAGTGAGCTACATGAGATGACAAACCGGACCTTGTAAATATTGAAGACAGAATTCACACGCCTTGTGTCACATAAAATATGGTTCATGTTTCCAAAATTGTACAACAATCTTGATATGTACATGTTTCCAGCAGCTAAGTAATCTATTGCACATGCATCGATGAAAAAATTTCTCTTGGCAGATCAGACAGCAAAAGCGCATATTCTGACTTTCTAGACACCCAAGATGCTGCTGCAGAAATAATGATGCAACAAAATTGAAGAGTAGTGCATGCCTGAGATGTATCTGCCCACGAAGAAGGATACCAAACCTGCATGCTGAGAGCAGTAAGTACTTATATGAAAGAATGCTTCCATAAAATCAAATGAAGAACTACAAGAATAAAGCTGATTAAAAATCTTAAAGACTGCCAACAAAGTGAACATTGGTGAAAAAGATGTCAACTTTATAATTTACAGACAATTATTGCAAAAAAAAGATAACTTTGAGGAAGAGAAAAAGATAATGAAGCACCACTGAATAGCCACTGCTTGTTTTAAAACTTTTTGAAAACTTCTATACACGTCTGAGATAAAAAGGTTCCACAACTATCAAGATTAAATAAAGCAATACTTTTAAAAAAAAAACACACTAAACCTTTCTTCAGTATACACTACCTGCATCCCTTGATGACCATAAGCCCACCAAGAAACTTCTTCCAAGAAATAACCTTTTTCTTTTGCAAAACCGCAAGTCAACCAAAATCTCTCAATTCCTGTCACCAAGATTCCTTCACTGCCCTGATCCAGATCAAGCAATGATAGCTCCCCATCTGTGCGGAGGAGCATACACCTGGAACGGTGATTGTCAGATGTCAGTCAAAGGACATAAAGCTTTAAATTTGAGACAAGCAAAACATTTCAGAAAACAGTTAGGAAACCAAAACAGGATGAAATTACACTATTAGAGCAACATCACATACTTAAATAACAGCACCTGGTTGGCTGCCTTGATAAAGGATCTGGACTATGCTTGTTCCAATATTCAGAGCCTACATTCTCAACGGTTAAAAGATGTCCCCAATTTTTAAAATTAAAATTGGGGACAAGCTGAATGGCAATAGGATTCTTTCTTGCACTCATGATAGAAAGCTCTCGTACAGTACTAATCTGCATACAGTTACCAGAAAAAAGTCACATACATGTTAGGCATAGGATTCAACAGTACTTTATAATATTAGCTAGAACACCAGCAAAAGAAAGCATCTGCGACGTTGATCAGAAGCACACAACATTCCTGCAAGACGTCTGAGGATGTAATGAACCACTATAGATTGAACATGAACCTTAGGTGACTTGACAGGGGAAAACAATGTGCAATTGGATGGTTACTTAGAGCATTAACAACAACACGATAATACAGCACTTTGCTTGCAGCCTTTCTCTATGGTACATGAATATTAGACACTACCAAATCAAAATAAAAGAACGCACAGCAATGTTTAAGGTTTTTTTTCAATCGTCTTCTAGTTTTTAAGAGCTGTAGCAAAACTGCTATCTTATACTTCCCAACTTTCAATGTGAACTTTGAACAATACTAGCATTCCCAACCACCTCGGTAGAATAATTCTCTTAGCCCAACAAGCACATGTGCAAATTATATATTCACGACAAGGGACAGAAACGTGCTCCAGACTAATCTATATGCATATCAGAAAGGCTGCTAACCCAAGCTGCCATGTTAGGTCAGTTTTTTCATGATTATATACGGTGAAAGGACAGTCTTCATGTACTTCAGACCTGATGTTAGATGGGGTTTACTTAGGGAATGTTCCGCCTTCAAAAACGTGGCCTTAATAATTACCAGGTTGTTTCTGGCCTCACTTGAGAGGTGGTTGTGGAGAATAATTGTCGCAGCTTGAGTAACTGCAATTGATGAACTTATGTATGGACTTGTGATCTCAGTATTATAGCAGTTTTGCTGGCATAAGCATTCATGCTACGTGGCCAGAATCTGCAATAAGAAGGAAGATTCCCATATTGGAACCAAGATACAATGCCTTGGTGAGTGGAAAGTATTTATTGCCTTTTATCAGCCCTAGCAATATGTGCAGGGCAAGGATAGCTATCCTGAAGATTTCAAGATGGCCTAGAAGATAGTGAATAAACTTTGAACTTTTGAATAGAGGACGGCCACTGTAAATAAGTTCAGCTCATGTGTCGCAACTAGTTGGAAGTGAACCACTCCAGGAGTTAGCTAGCTTCGAATCAATAAGGATCTTTTGTACATACTAAGTTCACTGAGGGGTTATGGAAGCTACCTTTGATGCGAAAAATGAATGTTTCAATCCTATTGTAGGAGCTCCTACTCAATGCCACATTGTTGCCGATATATCTATGGAGAAAAGGCAGGCCAGGCCATTCACGCTTAAGGACAAATTCTCACAAATTACATTCGGAAACGAGAAGATCGAACACTCCAAAGACACCTTGGGAGGAGCACACATGCTCTCTTTGCAAGAACAGGAGTATTGAGACTGAATTTCATCACCTAGTCAACGTCGGCAGCCTTGAAGCTCTTCGAAAAGACTTTCCTAAGCTTTTCAAGGAACTTATGGTGACATTGATTACTTTATTTGATCAAGTTGATAATAGTATATTTGGTAGTTTTTTTGATAAAGCTCATAATATGCGTAGACATATTTTGGACCATAACAAGATCGATACATGTGATCTTGAAGTAGTTTTTGCATCATCTTATTGGATTTCAAGACATGAATATTGTACTTGATTTTGGTCCCATAAGCCATATTGGCTTCCTTGGACGTTACTAAACGTAATCTAATCTAATCTCTTGGAATTGTAATGGGATACACTCATCATCCGCAACTAGGGATCTATTGGACTTCCTCACATAGAGTTACGGACTACAGGATACAGGCCTACTGGGCTACTCTGCATATATTCCGCAGGCCTCTTTACATTTACTGTTGGTTATGTATATTTCTGGTTACGCATTTAATATTAGTCATGTACAGGCCCCAGAGCCTTTTTATATGCTTATGACCCGCACTGGGTCCTTTTTTATGACATTGACTGGCCTTGGGCCCTTATTATATGGTTATATTTGGAGTGGGGGCCCGTAGGAGGGCGCACTATTTTCCCTCCACATTTTGCCTCCCTTTACTTTTGAATTCCTATTTTAGGGTTCATTGGTAGGGTATTCATAGGGGCATTTGTACACTCATTTTTCAGATTATTGATTGGTATTGCTTGGGCTCTTCGTGGGAGAACCTTTTGTCTTGTCTATTGCTGTCTTTTATGCTTCATTGATTCAACACTTGAGATTTTGATCATAACTTGGTATCAGAGCACTATCCTGATTGCTGAATTTCAGATCTGATTTTCTGATTGGGTGCCCATTTTCCTTGCTGATTTTTCTCTCTTTGCTGAGGGCTTTCGTCTCTTTGCTTCAACAACATTCAGCACAGTTTGGAGGAGAACCAACTCCCATCAGAGCATCTTCCTTGGCGGACCTTTAGCAGATAGTTAGCGAAAGTTCCCTCTTTTTTTTTTTGAATCCTCCATTTGATTCAGGGAAAGGGTTCCCAGACATCTTTTCAGCATTGATTGGAGGCTGTCCAGCGCCCTACTTCATCGCATTTTTCAGCCATTGTTCCAGCAGAGTTTCAACCATATTTCAGTTTTGATTGGAGTGTCCATCACCCTATTTCATCACGTTTTCCACAGATTTCCAGCCATATTTTCAGCATTGATTGGAGGCTGTCCAGCGCCCACTTTCATTCTCCTTGTGGTCACATTTTCTAGCCAGCTCTTCGCACACGCTTGGAGCTCTATCGAGAGGTATCTTTGCTGGTTTTTCCTTGCTTTCCACACCTTTTCTTGACATTTGTCATTTCCTTTCTTGCTCTTAGTGTCGTTTGTGTACCTAAAGCGTATTTGGGGTGACGACAAAAGTCCGCTCCCTCCGATATTAAGCTTTTCTTACACTCTCTTCACTTCCTGCATTCCTTGACCATGGATACATCCCCTACATCTTCTGAGCCTCGCATACCGTCTTCCACTTACCTTGACGAAGTACGGCATGAATTCCGAGATCATCTTAGGGAAGCCATGAGTGATGTACGCACTGATTTATGCCAGGAGTTACGAGAGACGTTCACTGCTCTTTCTGCCCAGATTGCTACACTATCATTACAGTCCAGTGTTTCTCCACTATCTCCACCTGTTCCCCCACAGCGTACATTTCCACCACCCGAGACTCCTCCATCTTCTGGTCCTTTGCCACGAGACTTTAAGGATAAGGTTCAGCTTACTGTGTATTCTGGGTCATCCGATGGGAATGAACTCGAGAATTGGTATTCTAAGCTTGAGACCTACTTCCTTATGTTTTCTAAGACTGACATTCAGCGGATACATTTGGCTGCTTTACATTTGGAGGGCCGTGCTGCTACTTGGTGGCGCATGTTTCGCCAGACGGCTTCACACCCTGGCCTTGCTAGTTGGACAGAGTTTATGACAGCACTCCGCCTAGCGATGATTGATCCTCAGTGGCTTATTCGACAGCACGACATCTTTCGCAGTTTATCTCACACTGGTGACTTGGCTGCTTATACGACACGGTTTACAGAGCTTTCCTATCTATTCCCAGATATTTCTACATTGGAGCTCATCTCTCGCTACGTTGCTGGTCTACGAGGCGCACTCAGGTA
The DNA here is from genome assembly GCA_029204225.1 of Diphasiastrum complanatum. Classification (NCBI taxonomy): domain Eukaryota; kingdom Viridiplantae; phylum Streptophyta; class Lycopodiopsida; order Lycopodiales; family Lycopodiaceae; genus Diphasiastrum; species Diphasiastrum complanatum. Next base: position 52,671,220 of record CM055102.1, on the reverse strand, counting down.
TGATGTTTCTTCTTTTTTTCCACTCACTCTTTCTCACGCCATCTCCCTTGCAACCGCACTGCAGCAAAAGTACTCTCCCATCTCTTCCTCTGTTTCTCGTCCTTCGCGTCCTTTCACACGTCCTATTTTTTCCTCTCCATCCTCTGCTAGTCCCACATCTGTCAATTCACCTTCGTCCACTCTTCCTTCTGCACCACGTCCTCCTTTTTCTCCTCGTCCTGTTTTTGTTCTACTTGGGCCGGTAAGCCGGGTCCACGCCATATCCGTCTTCGCGTACGTATCACTGGTCGTGAGTTTATTGCCCTTGTTGACACGGGTAGCACTCACTCGTTTCTCAGCAGTCATATTACTACACACATTCGTGCTATGCCAGTCACTACGCCTCATCCCTTGCATGTTGAGATTGCCAGCGCACACTCTTTTCCTAGCACGCAGATGTATCAGCAGCTTTCATATCGGATTGGAGACTTCCTTGGTCAGGCAGATTTTCATATTATTCCACTTACACAGTACGATCTTATCCTCGGTGCTGATTGGTTTGCATCCCTTGGTGCGGTTACAGTAGACCTCCAGCAGCAGACATTGACATTCTCTCATGATGGTACTCAGCATATATTTTCCGATATTGATTCTCGGCAGGACTATCAGCTTATTTCCGGGAAGCAGTTCATACGGAGCCTCCCGAAGGCCCACTGTGCGGCTATTCTTTCTGTTCAGCCAGTTCAGCCTATTGCGGATGCACCACCTTTGCCACAGGTATTTTCTAAACTATTGCGTGAATTTGAGCATGTTTTTAGAGAGCCGACTCAGTTACCACCTTTACGAGATGTCAACCACCATATAGACCTTGTTTCCTCTGCATCATCTCCTTCTCGTCCTCCTTTTCGTATGTCTATTGTTGAGCGCGAGGAAGTCCAGCGTCAGGTGTCTGATTTATTACGTCAAGGCCTTATTGTTCCTAGCCACAGTCCTTTTGGTGCTCCTGTTTTACTTGTTGATAAGAAGGATGGTACTAAACATTTATGTATAGATTATCGTGCTTTAAATAAACTTACTATCCGTAATCAGTACCCTATCTCTCATATAAATGACCTATTTGACCAGTTAGGCCAAGCCAAGATCAACCTCCGTTCCGGTTATCACCAGATTCGTATGCATCCTCCTGATGAGCACAAGACAGCTTTCCGTACCCACTTTGGTCTGTATGAGTTTCGTGTCCTTCCTTTTGGTGTTACCAATGGCCCGCCCACTTTTCAGAATGTCATGAATAACATCTTTCGTCCTCTGCTTGGAAAGTGTCATTGTTTATTTTGACGATATCCTCATTTATAGCACCACTCTCTCTCTTCATGTTCAGCACGTTCGTTCTGTTTTTGTTTTGTTAGCTACTCATCATCTGTATGCTAAACGTTCTAAATGTTCTCTTGCTGTTGTACAAATCGAGTTTTTGGGCTTCTTTGTTACTAATGGTATTGTTCGTCTCGACCCTCGTAAGGTCTGTTCTATTCTTTCATGGCCTGTGCCTGCTGATGTTCATGATGTTCGTATGTTTCTTGGTCTTGCTATCCATCTTCGTAAACCAGTTGCTCATTTTGCCACTCTTGCATCTCCTTTGCATGCTCTGTTGAAAAAGGAAACTTCGTTTGCTTGGACTCCCGCATGTCAGTCAGCTTTTGATACTTTGAAGGTTAAGCTTACCACTGCCCCTGTTTTATGTCTTCCAGATTTTTCCCAGCGTTTTCTGTTGAGACTGATGCTAGTTCCACAGGATTAGGTGCTTTGTTACATCAGCGTCAGTGTGTTATTGCATATGAATCTCGTCGTCTTCGTTCGTATGAGCAGCGCTATTCCACTCATGAAAAAGAGTTGCTTGCTATCATTTTTGCTTTAAAGAAGTGGCGTCATTATCTGTATCGTGTTCCGTTTGATGTTTTTACTGATCACCAGTCACTTCGTTATTTGTATACACAAAAGAATCTTAGTGATCGTCAATACCGTTGGCTTCAGTTTTTACAGTCCTTCCATTTTGATATTCTTTATAAGCCTGGTAAAAGTAACGCTGTTGCTGATGCTTTGTCTCATTTACCTGCTCTTACTTACACTCTTGTTAGTCTCCCCACTCTTGGTATGATGATCTTGCTCAGGCTTATGCCACATGTCCAGACTTTCGTGACGTTATGTCGTCTGCCTCTCGTCCTTCCTCTCACCCTCACCAGGTTTATTCCATTGTTAATCGTCGTTTGTTTCACTATGGTTCGTTATGTATTCCCAACACTCTCGACATACATCCACAGCTCCTTCTTGATGCCCATTCCTCTCCTGTTGGTGGCCATTTTGGTTTTCAGAAGTCCTGTTCCATTTGAAAGAACATTTTTATTGGCCTTCCATGAAGCGTGAGCTTTCCCACCTTATTCATACTTGTGATTTTTGCCTTCGTAACAAGTATTCCCGTGAAAAACCTGGCGGTCTCCTTCAAAGTTGGCCTATTCCTTCCCGCCAGTGGACTGATATATCTATGGACTTCATTTTAGGTCTTCCCCGTACTCAGCGTGGTCATGACTCTTGTTTGGTGGTAGTTGATAGGTTTTGTTAGGCTCATTTCATACCAGTCAGACGTACTATTACAGCAGAGCAGTGTGGTCGTATATTTATTTCTGAGATTTTCCGCTTACATGGTCTCCCACGATCTATACTTACTGATCGGGGTACCAAGTTTACATCAGGTTTTTGGACAGAGCTTATGCGTATCTTGGATGTTAGGATACTTATGGGCACTGCTTATCATTCTTCTGCGGATGGTCAGTTTGAGGTTATTAACCGGGTATATTATTGACGACATTATGTTTCTCCTTCTGGTCGTGATTGGGATCAGCATTTAAGTTTGGCTGAGTATAATTATAACAGTTTGTTAGTTCCAGCACAGGTGTTTCTCCTTTCCTGCTTGCTCATGGATACTCACCAGTTCTACCCGGTATACCTGCTCCTCCAGATGATGCACCTGTTACTATTTCATCTTATCTTTCGAGTGCTCGGGAGATTATTACTAGAGCTGCTACTCATTTACAGCATATTCAGCAGCGGTACAGGACCATTGTTGATCGTCATCGGCGCCATGTTGAGTTGCAGAGGGAGATACTGTTTTTCTCCGGTTACGCTTTGCTCGCCATCGTTTTGTACAGGGTCTTGCCTCTACTGAGAAGCTTGCGCCGCGCTATTATGGGCCTTTCCAGATTCTTGAGCGCCTCAGTCCAGTTACATATCGTCTTGAGTTACCTGCTGCTACTCGGGCTTGTGATATCTTTCATGTCAGTTTATTACATGCTGCTATTGAGGATGATGCTCCTCGAGATTCCTCATTTCCTACAGATCCAAAGCTTTTTCCATTCCTGCCAGCTGCTATTTTACAGCTACCATTGCTTCTCGGGATGCTCCGACTTCTCTTGATGTTCCTTTCTCAGATGGGATATCTTGATGCAGTATTTTTCTCTGGCACTGGTTCTTATCTTATTTTGCCTACATTGGGGGCAATGTTCTTTATAGCCAGGGAGAGTTACGGACTATAGGATACAGGCCCACTGGGCTACTCTGCATATATTCCGCAGGCCTCTTTACATTTACTGTTGGTTATGTATATTTCTCGTTACGCATTTTATATTAGTCATGTACAGGCCCCAGAGCCTTTTTATATGCTTATGACCCGCACTGGGTCCTTTTTTATGACATTGACTGGCCTTGGGCCCTTATTATATGGTTATATGTGGAGTGGGGGCCCGTAGGAGGGCGCACTATTTTCCCTCCACATTTTGCCTCCCTTTACTTTTGAATTCCTATTTTAGGGTTCATTGGTAAGGTATTTATAGGGGCATTTGTACACTCATTTATCAGATTATTGATTGGTATTGCTTGGGCTCTTCGTGGGAGAACATAACTCATAGGGGGATATACTATGTGGGCCAATGAAGGTAATGTCTATTGGTAAAGCATTTTATTTGCTAACCTTTCGGTTACTTACAGGTAAAAAGGCCATTGGATGCAAGTGGGTCTATAGAACTAAGAAAGACAACATAAAGCTCTCTCTCTCTCTCTCTCTCTCTCTCTCTCTCTCTCTCTCTCTCTCTCTCTAGACCATCTTCAAATTGGGGTATGGAATTGTGATGGCATCCACTCATCCTCTATAGCAGGTGATCTGATTGACTTTATCACTGGACGAGACCTATTGTTCTTCATGGAGACTCACGAGAGCCAGGTGCGCGGCTTACCCACCTTCCCAGGCTACAGATGGGATTCAGTATACAGATCTGAGACTAGATCAGCCAGTGGCCATGGTTCCGGAGGAGTAGCTTGTCTCTACAGAGAGTCCCTTCATCAGATGTTTGAGTTCGTCAGGCATGATGAGCACGCACGATATATTTGGCTCCGTATCACAGGACGAGCGATTTGTTTGGACAGGGACATCTTCGTTGCTGCCTGCTATTTTCCTCTAGAGTCCTCCTCCTTTGTTGAGGGGGTTAGCTCACCTTATTTGGATCTTTCAGTGGATATCATCCGATTTGCAGAGCGGGGGCATATTTTCGTCACGGGGGATTTTAATGCCTGGACAGCCTCACGACAGCAGACAGAGTTCCATGATGCTACAGATCAGATGGAGTCCACGCCCTTGATAGTGATAGCCTGGGGATCACCAAGATTTTTGCAGATGGACCGGGACCTATTACATCATATGGTGAGTACCTGTTACAGTTTGGTGAGGCACATGAGTTAGCCATTTATAATGGCCTACCTCACTGGCCTAATTCTGGCAGCTATACTTGTCACCCTCACAGTGGCGGTCATAGTGTGGTTGATTACCTCTTGGGGTCACCATCATCCATTCCTCTCATTCACAGCTTCCGTATCTCCCCTACCACCCTCTCTGATCATTCGTTCCTATCCTTCGCTACTGGCCACCACCACCACAACCTCAACACTAGTCCATCCTTCCCCGTGCACCCAAATACAACTTCCACCCCCTGTCTATCCCACTCTACCAGGAATTCCTCACCTCCTTACTTCACTCTTTTCCACACAGTGAATCACTGGAGTCACAAGCCGCCTTCCTCACCACCTGTCTCCACTATGCTGCTACTTTGGCTTTCCCCTCTAAACCTCATAAACACAAACCAGTCCATCCACGATTATCCCGACCTTTCCATCCACCGTGGTATGACACGGAATGCCGATCCCTTCACCACTCTGTCACACATGCTCGTTTCCACGCCCGCCATCTCCTCCGCTCTTCACGACAATTGTACAACCGCACACTCCCGTCGCAAAAAACGTGCCTATGATGACTCCGAAGGAAACCGTCTTGTGAACCTCCTTCTCAGCTCCTCCTTTGGTGCCTTTTGGCGTGAGTTTATCCCTCGTGCCCCTCCCCCTCTTCTGGACGATTTACATATTTGGACCGACTATGCTACCCAGCTTTACACAATACCCACTGATACGCCCATCTCCATCTCTCCTCGACCTTCAGACTTCACCTTCTTCACCCCTAACTTGGTTCGGGCAGCGATTCTGTCCCACGCTCTGTACTTATCCAAAGACTCTGAGACCTAGGTTTCCCTACAGATATTATTCTAGCCATCATGGCTCTCTATGAGAGGGTTTTGGGCTGCTTTCGTCATGGTAGTGGCATTTCTGAGCAGATTTGGAGTACTATTGGGGTTAAGCAGGGATGCTCTCTCTCACCAATTCTCTTTGGATTATATATTGACGAGCTAGAGCAGGTCATCTCTCAGTGTGGTGGGGACGGTTGTCGGTTGGGAGACATTCTGATTGCCATCCTTCTCTATGCGGACGATGTGGTACTAGTCTCTCGTACCATAGAGGGATTACAGAGACAGTTGGACTGTGTACACACTTTTTGTACTCAGTGGGGTTTAGGGGTGAACCTCTCGAAGACCAAAGTTATGGTCTTCAATACCTCTCGGGCCTTCATGCAGTGCCAGGAGCTTACCTTTGATGGACAGTCCCTAGAGGTGGTTTCTTCATACACTTATCTAGGCGTGCTCTTCTCTGGTCCTACCTTCAGTATGAGACAGGCAGCTACTTCTAGACTTGGGAAGGGCCACTCTTCCCTAGTCCAGTTGGAGAGATTCTGCTTCCGTAAGTCTATTCGGGATGCCCCGAGTAAGTGCAGACTGTTTGACACCATCATCACCCCTTCAGCCTTGTATGCCGCAGAGATATGGTGTACAGGACTATCATCTTCACACTGGTCCAGCATTTCACGCTTACAGACCACCTTGTTGGCTTGCATGATCCCAGCAAAGCCCTCAGTTCCCCATGAGATCATCCTTGCGGAGTTTGCCACCCCCCCAATTCAGATTGAGGCAGCCTTCCAGCTTATCACGTACATCCAGAGAGCTCAGGCACTTCCTGATACCGAGCAGAGATATACGTGGATTGCATTCATGTCCTCTCCTCACCTTCAGACTCAGGGAAACCGACATCATGGTTCTCTCAAGCATCACACTTCCTCATGGAAGCATTTGGTATCACTATCACTGATCTCCCTTTGGGTACACACCAGTACATTAGACGTTTTTTATACAGAGCATATCTCGACCGTACTTGGCGTCACCAACTGGGGGTTAAGCCTGACTACTACCGGACTCACTTTCTAGAGCAGGATGCCACTGGTCTTCCAGTTTTACCTCGCTATTTGTCCTCTGGACTATCACACGGTCTCCGTTTCACTTTGGGACAGTTCAGAGTCTCTACACATCAGTTGGCTATTGAGACAGGCAGATTCCAGGGTACACCACAAGAGGAGAGACTATGCCTGTTGTGTCCCCTACATGAGATAGAGTTCGAGGAGCATTTCATCTTCAAATGCCCCATATATTATCAGATTAGAGGGAGATATCACTGTTTATTCCGTAACATGCCTACTACACTCAGAGCACTGATGGGATATGAGAACTCCAGATGTGTCGCACTTATGCTACGAGAGATGGTCTTGCTGCGCCAGGATATGTACCAGTCAGCTTACCAGCCACATCCTAGCTCTCAGGCTCAGATTACGTCTTTCTTCACCAGAAGGCGGACACGGCCTAACGACGATGACGACGACATACCACCTCACCGATGTCAGAGACAGTGTATCACTCATAGTCGTGCAGCAGTTCACACTTCTCGCCTTGTTACGAGAGCACACAGTTTTCACCCTCCTAGACGACGTCAGCGACGGTCCATACCTCCTGATACAGCTCGTATTACGTCTTTTTTCAGCAACAGCACTATCTGATACTACTCTACTCCTGGCAGCTATTCTTGCTCCCACCTATGGACAGTTGCCAGTTTGTAGTTTACAGTTATATTACTCATTTCTCTTTTATGCATAGTTTTTCTTGGAGACGTTTATATACGCTCCCATGGTTTTCACATACTTGACATGTACTCCTTTTGGTCTTATATGCCTTTTGGCATGGAAAAGACATTAATAAAGCTTTCTTTCTTTCTTTCTCTCTCTCTCTCTCTCTCTCTCTCTCTCTCTCTCTCTCTCTCTCTCTCTCTCTCTCTCACAAAATGTCCGCGAGGTCTTTCCGAAACCAACCCCCTGCTTGTAGCCAAAGAACTTCTGGCCTCACTTTCCTATGAGGCAGAAGAGGAAGGCGCCGTGGAAGCAGCTTGGCATAGTAAGTTCGACTCTTCGGTTGTCTTCATCCATTTACACTGATAATCGTAATGAAGTTCTTAAGCATCGTGGATGGCTTAAAGGCAGTAACGTTTTCGTTTATGAGGATCTAACTGCCTTACAGTGGAAGGAACGGAAACAGCTCATTGAGGAAGCAAATGCGATAGGAAAAAGGGTTATTTTCCAAGATGGTCAACATTTTTTGGTCACCCCATCCGGAACTGATCACTCAGTGATGCCTCCTACATGAGAGCCTTTTAGTCAAACACTTGTTAGAGATCGTTCGGAGTTTTTTTCTTGAAGAAATCTGACCATAGATTATAAACTTTTTACAAAATACATAGTAACAACAAAACTTAAAGAAGCATAAGTTTATCAGTCTCTTTAAAGAGAAGTAGAGAGAGATGCAAAAATCATCATTCCCAAGTGCTCTACTATTTCTATCTAACCAAATGTTCCATAAAGTAATGATTCTAATACATTGCCAAAAGTCATTGACATTTGCATCATCTGTGAAGAATTGCCAAAAATTAGCAAATCTAGCTTGATCAATAACCATGTAAAATAGTGTAAATTGTGTACACAAGTGGGTCTCACACATGTGAGGCCATGATGCCACGTGGGAAACCCATCCTAGATCACTGAAGAGATATTTTTCTCTTCTTATTAGTTTGGTTTTAGTTATGTTGTTTTGACGGCATTGCTCCGTCTTGGTGCCATCCATTTTGATGTACTTGTTCGTCTTATATGACTTTTGGCATGGAAAAGACGTTAATAAAGCTTCTGCTTCTTCTCTCTCTCTCTCTCTTGGCAGAAACTCCCCCTCCTCTCCATCCCCCTCTACTCTTCCCCCCTCACCTCCCTCACCCACCACCCCCTCATCCACCCCCCTCCACTCTGCTGTTGCTGCGTAGCAACTCACTCCCTTGTTGGCACTATCGTTGGACGAAGGATCGGCACCCACCCAGACTTTTTTATTGGCAGCGTGACACCTATCTTCAACCACCATTATCGTGCCTTACTCACACCTTCGGAGATATTTTTTCCCACATTGTTTTATCGTTTTCTAAGCTTCATTTCTTGCTAGTTTTGCACATTTCCAGCCTTTTTCAGCCCCTTATTAGGCTGTTTGGCTGTTTTTGTGCCATTTCAATGATTTTGGAAGATAGACTACTTTGGGGTGACGACGAACGTCCTCTCCCTCAGGTTTTGTCTTTTCCTTATAACCTATGGCTACTTCTTCAACAGACGATCCACAGAGCTCTTTAGACGATCGTTTTACGCATATTGATGCTCGCATGAATCGTCTTGAGAGTCGTATCGATCGTGTCGTTTCTAACCTTGAGACCGTTTTGCCTCGAGGGATATCACACTGCCAGAGACCCTTCATCGTCTTGGCAAAGCCCCTTTATTCCCCATACCGAGTCTGACTGCTACCTCTCCCTCTTCATCTTTAGGAGATGCTTTTTGTAGTACATTTGGTCAGTCTTCATATGGTGGTAGTCTTTTTGGCTCTCCTTATGGGTCTCCCGCACCACCACGTGGATTTCCCTTAGTACCACCGGGTTTTCCCTCCCGTACTTTTCCCGGAAGTCATGAGCCACATGTTGCTCGTGATTTTCGCGATCGCATCCAGCTTACCACTTACTTTGGCTCGTCTGATGGGAATATTTTGGATAATTGGATTAGAGACCTATTTTCTTATGTATCCCAACATTGAAACCCAGAAGGTCCAGTTGGCTGCATTACATCTAGATGGTCGAGATCAAACTTGGTGGCGTGTTTACCGTTCTGAGCCCACTCGGGAGGGGTTGCATATATGGCGTAGAGTTCGTCATGACCTTCGTATGGCTATGACTGACCCCCAGTGGCTAGTTCGCCAACGTGATCTGTTTCGCAGCCTCACCCATACTGGTGAGTTGATTGCTTATATTGATCAGTTTAATGAGCTTTCTTACCTTTTCGGTGACCTCCACCCTACTGAGCTTATTTCATGCTTTATAGTTGGTCTTAGAGGTTCTTTACAATATGATGTGTCATCCTTCTGGCCTCCTACTCTCACTGATGCTATTTCCTTGGCCACCACCTTGCAGCATAAGTACCCTGAGTTATCTACTTCTTCTCGTTTTCCCGCCCTCGCTTAGGGACACCTACTATTTCGGCTGCTTCTCCTGCCCCAGCTTCTACTACTGCCGCTCTTGCTCGCCCTCCTGCACCCCCCCTTTGTTCGTTGCTATTCAGCCGCAGAGTTCGCTGAGATTCAGCAGAAGCGTCTCTGTTATTGTTGTAAGATCCCGGACCACATGGCCTATGACTGTCGTTAGACTCGTATGGCTACCCATCTTTGTTGTCTTGTTAAGTATTTCGCCACTTTGGCTGCCCCGCTTCATTCTTTGTTGAAAAAGTCTCATACGTTTGTTTGGACTCCTGAGTGTCAGGCTGCTTTTGATGCTTTACATCATGCCTGACAAATTCCAAGGCCTAACTATGGAGTATCATAACAGCATAGTAAGCACACTATGAAAGCTTCAGAAAACCAGCTATGGAGTAGAACACAAAAGCAAGACAGAGAGGACTTCAAAGCTCACACAACATGAATGAATATTCAAAAGTGTAGTAGGGCGTGGAAACCCCTCCAAAGTTTGGGCTACATATAGCATGTTATGTATAGAGGTGGTGTCTTGCTAATTCTAGCTCTAGAACCCACATGGGTCCTTAACCTACTTGATTTACTTGCCTAATTAGCACAAGTGGGGTGTACTATGTACATAAATGTTTTACCCCCATGTCTTATGCACAACTTACAAGTTACAAGTATACAAGCCTTAAGGGGCAAAATAGGCATTTATTTCAACAATGCCATCATTTCTGCTGCCGTTATGTGTTTCCCACAATTTGATCAGAGGTTTATTGTTGAGACTAATGCTAGTTCTGTTGGTCTAGGAGCTCTTCTTTGTCAGTCTCAGTGTGTCATGGCTTACGAGTCTCGTCATTTGCACTCTTATGAGTAACGTTACTCTGTTCATGAGAAAGAGCTACTTGTTGTTATCCATGCTCTTACGAAACGGTGCCATTATTTGTATCGTATTCCATTTGATAATATTACTGATCATCAATCTCTTTTCTTAGCATGATCTTAGTGATCGTCAGTATTGTTGGTTACAAGTTTTTACAATCTTTCCATTTTGACATTTTATATCGTCCAAGAAAGTCGAACACGGCAGCTGATGCTTTATCTCGTCTTCTTGCTTTGTTACATAGTCTTGTTGCTTCTGTTCCTTCTTGGTTTGATGATTTACCGGCTGCATATTTGTCTTGTCCTGACTTTTGTAATGTTTATCGTTCTCGTCCACTTCCTTTATCTTGGAAGTTCCAGGTTTATACTGTTGTTGATAATCGTTTATATCATTATGGTGCTTTGTGTATTCCTAGTTCTCTATCCATTCGTTCTCAATTGTTGTCTGATGCTCATGCTTCTCCTATCGGTGGCCAGTTTGGGTTTCAGAAGTCTTATGCACATCTTAAGGACCATATCTACTAGCCATCCATGAAGTCTGAGCTAGCATATAAGGTATACCTTTTGTGCCCGTAATAAATATTCTCGTGCTAAGTTCGATGGTTTGCTTCAGAGTGCTCCAGAGTTGGCCCATTCCTCATTGCCAGTGGACAAACATTTCTATGGACTTTATCCTTGGCCTTCCTCATACCTGAGGTGGTAATGACTCATGTATGGTAGTGGTAGATCGGTTCTCGAAATAGGCACATTTTATATTGGTCCGCAGTACTGTTACAGCTGAGCAGTGTGCACGCCTTTTTATATCCGAGATTTTTCGGCCACATGGTTTTCCACGTACTATCCTTTTTGATCGAGATACTAAGTTTACATCTACCTTTTGGACAAAGCTTATGCGTATTTTAGATGTACAGCTTCTTATGGGTATCGCTTATCATTTTACTGCTGATGGGCAGATTGAGGTCCTTAATCAGATCCTTGAGGATTATCTTCGTCATTTGTTTCTCCTTCAGGGATGGATTGGGATCAGCATTTATGTTTGGCAGAGTATAGCTATAATAGCTCTGTTAGTACCATCACTGGAGTTTCTCCATTCTTATTGGCTCATGGGTATGCTCCTCTTTTGCCAAGGGTGCCTCTTCCTCCTGATGATACATCAGTCACCATTGCTTCTTTCTTATCAGGTGCTCGGGAGCTTATTGCTAGGGCTACTACTCATTTACAGCATGTCCAGCAGCGCCATTAGACTTATGTTGATCGCCATTGTCGTCATGTCGAGTTTCAGGTTAGTAATGTGGTTTATCTTTGGCTACATTTTGTGCGACATCATTTTGTTCAGTGCTACACTTCTACTGAGAAGCTTGCACCACGTTATTATGGGCCTTATCGTATTCTGGAGTGCCTCAGTCCTGTTACATATCGTTTACAGTTGCCTGCTTCTACACGTGCCTATGATACCTTTCATGTTAGCCCGTTACGTGCTGCCATTATGGATGATGCTCCTCGCGATCTCACATTTCCTACAGATCCTGAGTTCCCTTTCTTACCAGGTGCCATTCACCAGGTTCGCCTTCAGCATAGTCGGCGCCGCTGGCAGATTCAGTTTTTGGTACAGTGGGATGGTCGTCTTATTGAGGAGGCCACATGGGAGCCTATTCATCATACACCATTATTGGCAGATCAGGCTAAAGCCCTCATGGCCTTGGTTATTTCCTCTACCACGGATATTATTGCAGATTTTCCCTCTACCTCATGATTCGGCTAACACTAGCTATTTCTTTTTTGCATCTACATCACATTACTGTAGTATTTGCTTAGTACTTGCTTTAGACTTGTATGCTGCCAGGTTTACATATCATTAATACATAGAGCCAAACTTCCATGTTATTTTAGGTACTCTGCACTTGACTTGCTGGCCAGTTCTTTTACGAGTGCGACATTTCCTTTGCTGTTGCTGACACTTGGGTGTTCAGAGAGTTTTGCGCACAGATGGCAGCCGTGGATGCTACATGGACGCCTCCCAGACGAGAGGCATTGCGAGGCAGGATGCTTCGTCAGGAGGAGGAGACCATTACGCGGGAGCTGAGTTCCATTCGCTCAACTTGGCAGATGTAAGTACTTTGTTTCCATAAACCCATTGCATGCGTTTAGGGTTGACTCGTGACACAATTTTTGCATTTGGCTAATGGGTGTTTTGTGGCAGGTATGGATGCACGATATTGAGTGATGGATGGACCGACATTCGTCGGCGATCCGTCATCAATGTCTTGGTTTCTTGCCCGCTTGGCACAGTATTCCTACATGGCGTGGATGCCACTCGAGGTGGTGACGCCATCACTTTGATTCATCTACAGACCCTTGGGATCTGCAGTCAGGCACAGATTCAGATGATGGTTCCTACCATGACTCTGACGAGTCTAAGATATGTAGTTTTCATTATGTTCATGGAACATCATTGTACTCCATTTTGGTGCCATGTGGCCCGATATTATATATTACGATGATCCTATTCACAGCAGTGTAACGATTCAGTACTGTTCTTTGTGAGAGAGAGAGAGAGAGAGAGAGAGAGAGAGAGGGAGAGTATGGTTGAAAAACGATTCCATATGGTTGAAAAATGCTTTAGTACGGTTCAGGACGATGCAGTATGGTGATTGGTTCAAAACACTTAGCATGGTTTTTGTTTAGCATGATTCAGCATTTTTGTTTAGTTTGTTAGATCTGAGAGAGATAACGAGAGAGAGAGAGAGAGAGAGAGAGAGAGAGAGAGAGACAGAGGAGGGAGCACCTAAACTAGACCATCCTGCACCCGAAACATTCGGCAAAATACACAGTAATTTTGCTCTTAATTAGAGCTTTCACCTGATACCCATATTGCACAAAAAAAAACCAAAAAAAAATTAAAATTAAAAAAACGTTTCCGAAAAAAAAATTCCATATTTCCGGAACGCGTTTCAGAAACGCAGTGCAACTATGGCTCAAATACATATATGCAAATGCAAGTGCTATTTTAGGGCATTCCATGTCAAAAAGCATGTCAATTTTCAAGATTACCTAAGTGATCCCTTTGGTCATGTCATATGATTAGCAAAATCATGTATCTCATATGGGACACTCAGACAAGCCTGTAGATTACTTATTAATGCATTTAGCAGGTGTCTGCCTAGAAAATACAGTATCAATTATGATCACTAGGACCTTCATTGTATATAAAAAGTTCCCATATTTATTTTCTAGGCAGCCAATTGTAGCTTTAAGCAAGACAAATGACTACCCTATCATGTTCCATGTTAGTTCAGTCTTATGCTAATCAAGGTGCAGCCTTTCCAAACCGTTAGTTGTATCCTCTTGTCCTGGCATGATTGAAGGCAAAACTAAGTGAAAGGGGTTAATAGTGGTGAATGGTCACTTAGAACAACTTAAGAGAGATATGACAGTTTCCCCACAAATGTCATAATGTGAGCACATTTTGGAGCATGCTACAAGGAATGGTAGTTACGAACCTGTACAGATGATGTTGCAAATGGATATAAACTGCCACTTATGTTTACATGGAGAACCTGGATGTCAAAAGGGGGGTATGCAACGAGAACGTAGTCCTGCCATACATCCAATGCAATTGGCTTGTCCAGCAGCTGTTTTCGATACAGTAAAGAGCTTTCATCTAGATGATACCTTGGATACAGATTCAGTTCATACCTGAAACAGAGATATGATAAAGCCAAGGTAGTCAACAAGAGGTCACAAAGCAAGGGTTGTAAATATAGGGTTAAGAATTATAACTACTTCTATTCAAATGGTTCTACACTCAGAAGGAACAGCAGCACCAATATTACACAATGGTCGTGGTTCACCATGACTAGCCTGATAAGAAGAACTTGGAGGAAATCAATCATTTATTACTTCAGAGATGAGATGAGAATGCCAGTTGACCTTATCCTTGTGTGCCGGTATGAAGAGGGATAAACAAACAGCTCTTGTCACACTTTAATTGGAATGTTTTGGTGATTAATGAATTAGCTATTTTTTGATACCATATTGAAGGGAAAAAGAACGATAACCTAGATAGATAATGCGATAAGACTCAATAAAATGGCAATGGAATCAGAGGGCATAACAGACATGCATATGTGGTCCAATCAAGAAGTGTGGAATAATGTACACAAGGAAGAAAATTATGCCAAACTCAATCGACAAAGATTTACATAGGGTGGTGCTCTTCAGTGCCTCAAGAATATCCTCTTCATTATGGCTCATGTTCTTTTTTTGGTTAGCCTAGAAATAAAAAAGCACAGCCACAAATTATTTTTTGAATGTTCATTAAGTAACCTCCTTATTGCACCAACTTATAAACGACCAATACAACAGTAACCATGTGGCAAATGGATTTCAACCGAGAAAATGTAGTAATGGCAGTCACTTCTGAGAAGGCTTGAAGACAAAATCTGCCTTTGCCATCCAAGGTTCTTAGCTTATCTCTATAATCAAACGTTAAAATTCCCATTTTCAAGATGGCTAGATATTCAAAGGCATATAGGTATCTCAATGAGATTAATTTACTCAAGCTATCTTAAATCTTCATTGAGGTGTCGATCCTGTGCATGTTAATGGGCACTGCGGTGCAAGACACACTTTTCTAGAGAGATAAAAACACCACAGTTTAGATAGAAGAGACTATCTCTGTATTATCAGCAAGAAATAAGAGGGGTAATTTCTGTGCAAACTTTGAAAACTTCTACTATTTACATGGGAACATATGGTGAAAAAACTGCTACATACATTCCGGTTGCTTCTCGATAACAGCAAACGATGATGATTTTGCCAAGCCATACCAACCCACAGCAACAAATCTGCCGTTCTTGCATAATATCTCCAAAAACACGCCACTTCTTCAGACGCACATCATAAAGAATCAGGCCCTTCTGACCAGCTATTGCAAGAAATGTACCATCTTCATTGACAGCAACTTGCGTCACTGGCCAACTTACACTGATATATGATTGCTACAGAACACATGATTGAAGTGAGTTCATGGTTTTGTCTCTGACTACTATAAGGATAAAGAAACTAAATTGCAAAAGCTGTGGCTACAGGAGTAAAGAAAGGACTTACTCACAGGGATTACAAGGTGATGCATTTTTAGCTGACTCTCCTCATCAGATTCAACAACAAGCAGCCGATCCTCTCCAAGGAGTACTTGCAAAGCATGAGAGCTTCCTGCAATACACCTAGTAATAGAACTTTTTACAAATGAAAATTGGACTAATCTAATTGCATGCCCATGCTCCACAGAAAATAGGTTGTATGCATGTTCTCCCCATGTTAATGCTGCAACACCATTTGCCATTGGTTCATTTTTAAATAGTTCGGAAGAAGGGACTGTAGGAGAGAACTGGGTGCTCGCACTGCCCTGTCTTATCGTGCACATAAGACGACATCCAGAGACGGACCACACAGCAAGGCCCCTGTACTTCCATCCCACTGAGAAGGCCGCATAATCTGGAGTCCAACTAATTGAACTGACTGGGCCAGTGTCTTCCAGAGAGTAGCTGCAATGCACCAATGAGATGTTAACACCCCAATAATTCACGAGGAAAACGTTCATGTGCATACGCCTGAAAAACACATTTATCTGCTCTTATATACTTTGCAAAAGAAAAACCATCTTGATCAAACAGAATCCTGAGGAATCGATTTCTATGCCCCATCTTTTTTAAAGTACATTCTGATTATTGCTAAATGAAGTCTTCAATAATTACCTATTTTTTCGTTTGGTCAACAGAGACTCACATTCTTTGTCTGCATACTAGGTAGAAATTACAGATGCCACAGCCCACATGTATCTAAGCTAAATCAGCCATAAGCCATTTCATTTCATAAAGGCATACTTACTAGAAGTCAGCAATGATGTTTCTGAAGCAGAAAAGGTTTATTCCATACCAAAAAACAATCAATTATGTCACAATGACGGATTTGGCTTCACTCAGTTGAGCATGTAACTCATGCATAGCCAATCAAAAAACAGAATAAAGTTCTATGGTTCTTGAAAATTAATCCTGCTTTGCAAGTCGCAAACCTGAATCTCTTGCCCACTTCGTGTACGTAAATTTCCTATGTGTGCATTGAACAACCACAGCTACTCAATTGTGGCCCCACTAGGCAGTGAGGCACCACTCCATGCTATTGGAAGTTAAGTGCTCCTCTCTTTTATTATTTTCAGGCTGACTTCATGTCCATGGATTCCATTGGTTTGCTTTAGCATCTTCCAGAAGGTACCCACTTCTGTATTCAACAGTACATCTACAAGTCCTATTCGCTGAGGGGGGGAGGACCAGACTTCGACCAAACCCACGTCCTTGAGATAAAACATCCTCAGACGCTATCGGCTTATTTGAATCGAATGCCAAAAGAGGTAAGCAATCATCCCCTCTCGTCGGAATCCCTGCCAGACAGGTCATATCCTGCGCATACATTGCCGATTGCCTCGCGGTAGGATCAGGTGACGACTGGTATTCTTGGGCATAGCTCTGTAGTGCCCTGTGGAAATCAACTGAGATCACCCAATTGAAATTCTGATGTATAACGGGCCAGTTGCGAGCATGGATTGTAATCTGATTCAACGGAGTTCCACACTCTGCCCACTTGCTCCGTCTTGGCATCAGGACATAATACGGATTCACCCTTCAAATCACCATTCAAGACCGATTGCTACTTTTGGTAGCGCATCTACAAAACAATCGATATCCTCTCAAAAACCCATGATTTGAGAAACATGAACCACCCACCAAGCTTTTGCACAAAACTTTGGCTCCACAAAGTCCAAGAATTAGAATCCCACCGCTAAGATCCAACTCCAAATTCTTGGCCTTCTCTTGAGCACTCCCACAATGGCAAACCGCCTAACTTGGCTCTGATACCAATATAAAGCCCCTACCAAGGATACACTAGCCAAGCAAGCCGCAACAAAGCAACACAAGGGAAACGGATGGTGCAAAAACTAGTGTGTGTGTGTGTGTGTGTGTGTGCGCGCGCACTGTGGGAAGGAGGGAGAGAGAGAGAGAGAGAGAGAGAGTTTGTGTGTGAAGGAGAGTGAGGTTAGAGCTTAGGTTTTAGGATTACTTTTTAATTTGAAGTTTGAATTTAATACTATTACTTTGTTGATACTAGATAGTATTAGCTATGCCCAAACAACGGGATCCTTTATGGGATCACGTCACCCTTGATTCAGGTTAGACTTGCAATGCAGGAATACTTATGGAGGTGGGCCCGTTCGAATAAGGGCACATCTTTTACGTCTCCGAGGATACAAGATCGTTGTTTGCACTCAAGCACCAGAG
This sequence comes from Diphasiastrum complanatum, assembly GCA_029204225.1. Taxonomy (NCBI): domain Eukaryota; kingdom Viridiplantae; phylum Streptophyta; class Lycopodiopsida; order Lycopodiales; family Lycopodiaceae; genus Diphasiastrum; species Diphasiastrum complanatum. Next base: position 52,653,192 of record CM055102.1, on the reverse strand, counting down.
TCACTGAGCATTGTCGGGATCGAGGACGACTCTCATGCTACTACTTCAGCCACAGGTGATTCTTGTTTGATCTAAAGCTAAAACTTCAAAGTTCAGTCTAAAGTTTGATTACTAATGACTAATTAGTGATTATAATTTATTAACATTTGTGACTCTGTGTCATGTGACCTGTCAGATGTCTGTGTTTGTCATCAAATCCATAAATTTTAAACTTTAAACATTTGCACTGTGGCATGTGCAACATTATTGTTACAGGTGCAACAGAGCGCCGAAATTACACACACAACCGTCACCTGTAGCCGGCACTAGTTCTGTTTATTTCATTTTCTTCTTCTGGATAGACTGAGACAGTGCTAGTAGGTGGGGCGGGCAGTAGTGTTGCTGGTAGGGCTGGAGTTGATAGGGGACGGGGTCGAGGACATCTGAGAGGCAGGGATGTTTATGCAGTTGTTGTTGCTGTTATTTTACTTGTGCAACCTCCCCTTTCATTTGGCTATGACCCTTGCATAGAAGGATATGATGCGAGTAATATCTCGTATAGGTGTTGAGTGGGAGGGCCTGAGCATGGAGCAGTTGAGGACGAGAGTGCTATATGTTAAGCGGCAGTCCGTGGATAATGACCTATTGCCCATTAGGAAGTCATGGGCGAGGTATACCTTAGTTCTTAAAAACCTTTCCACTTACTACTTTCAAGTTTGAACTTTGAACTTTCAATTTCCAAATTTGCAAGTTAGTTAAATGCCTCGAATTTCAAATTTCAACTTTATTTGACTCTTTGGAAATTGGTGTTCAATGTTGAGTGCTCTAGCTGGTAACCTACTAGACTGAGGCCTGCAAGAGGCTTGAGCCTTGAGGCCACGCTTGAAACTCTTGATATTGATGCTTTTAATTTAAAGATTAAAGTTTAAACTTTTGACTGTCGAACTGTAATTTGTTATTTGTCAGTGGTCACTGGTCTGTACATTGTATAGTTTATAACTTTACTCTTTATGATTTTTTTTTCTGGAAGTTATTGGATGTCTGAGACTGTGATGTGTTGCGTGCATAGAAGTGTGATTGTTGACATGTTATCGAGTACCTACTACCATGTGGCAATGGCCATGCAAACCGTCACGAGCTAAACTTCTTGTTCTCTTACAAGTTACAAGACTCTAAAGATGATGATGGTCGTGTCTTTGCATACTTCCTGAATGCACTTGTGACTTGAGAATGATTTCTCAAGGGCCATAAGCTTTGTACTGGCAATGGGCATGAACAGATTCTCACAATCTAATAACCTATCGATGACAATATCAATAATTGACTGAGGAAAGCAACCACAATTATTAGGATCAATAGGAGAAGATCCCACACAGAAGAAGAGTGACTCTGGATCTCCACCCACAATCCTGTACCTGGCTCTACATTCACAGGCCACCATATAGGACCAGCGCTCAGCCTCCAAGAGGCCATGCACTCCTCTCACATGCACAGTTGCCACTGTGCATGTGGATGCCCCTCATGCATACTGAGCATGTGGCACACTGGTCCTACCTAGCTTTAGGGACCCACCCTTAGCAACTAAAGGTGCCCTCCACTTAGTGACACTCCCTATGAATATAGACCAAGCCCACTAGATTCTAGTCCCTAAGGGTTATTATCCCGAACTACGGGGCTGAGTGTCATCCCGCCGGGACCCCCTAGGGTCTAACGAGTCACTAGTATCCCTGTATTTGCCAATGGCCATAACATCTCCTCCCCCTAAAAGGAGCTTTCGTCCTCGAAAGCGATATCTTCAAAGACAAAATCAGGATACCTCTTGCGAAGCTTGCTTACAGACTCCCAAGTTGCCTCTTCTTGGGACCCATCCTTCCACTTGACTAAAACTTCTCGAAAGACCGCATGACAAGTCTTGCGATTTCGGATATTCAAAATTTCCTCTGGTTGATGTGGCAAGGAATTGGGTTTTTCAAAGGCTATTAGGGTGTGTTCTGGGACAATGTTGTCTTCTTCTCGCAACACCCGCTTCAGTCGACTGACATGAAAGACCGGATGTACCTTTGCGGATTCTAGCAAAGCCAGCTGGTAAGCAGAACTTCCAATTCTCTTAAGTATTGTGAAGGGACCACAATACCTTGGCGATAACTTAGGACACTTGCCTATGCTTAGAGTGGTAGAGTCTTCAGGAACTTTCAGAAACACCCGATCACCTTCTTGAAAGGTCACATCCCTACGGGTTTTATGCGCATAATGCTTAGCTCGCGCTTGTGCTTGCTTCACATTAGCTTTAGCTATCTTGATCATAGTTTACATATCCTCAAGAAACTCTCTAACACTCTGTACTTTTTCCTTCCTAAGCCCTACGGCCATAGGGGCTCTAGGCTGAAATCCATACATTAGCATGAATGGACTATACCTTGTAGTGGTATGTTTAGTGCTATTATAAGCAAATTCCAAAAGCGGAAGATATTCTTCCCAATTGGTTTGCTTTTTACTAACATATGGTTGTAGCATATCTTCTAGAACCTGATTGACCCTTTCCGTTTGACCATCCGTTTCGGGATGATCAGTGGAGCTCATAGACAACTTAGTTTCTAACTTGTTAAACGGCGCTCTCCAAAAGTTACTTGTAAACTTTGGATCTCGATCGCTAATTATATTAGCGGGAAGTCCATATAGCTTATAGATGTTTTCTATAAAAAGCCTGGCGACTTCTGGAGCTGTAACAGTTTTCTTGGTCAGTACAAACCGCACCATCTTGGTCAATCGGTCTACAACTACCCAGATCGAGTCATGGCCTTTACTCGTTCTTGGTAACCCCACTATAAAATCCATGCTGATACTCTCCCATCTACCACCGGGTATCTCGAGTGGCTGGAGGAGCCCGCCTACCTTGAGACGTTCAGCCTTTATGGCCTGGCATGTGGTGCACCTTAACACGTACTCCTGTACGTCTTTCTGCATACTAGGCCAATAAAACTTATTCTTTGCAAGAGCATAGGTCCTCTTTATCCCGGGATGCCCTGCACTAGGACTGTCGTGACTTTCCTCAAGAATTTGGCGCCTAAAGTCACCGTCCTTGGTACACATACTCTCCCTTTATAAAGGAGCTACCCGTCCTCAATGTAGAAATTCTTCCATCGAGCATCCGCAACACCTGCTGATGGCACATCCACTCCGGATGTTTCTGCAACATCTTCAGGTGGCGCGTCCCGTCCCGACGCAACTATAACATCTTCCGATGGCCCTGCAACATCTTCTGATGGCCCTGGTGTGGCTGTGGAATTCCTTTGCTCAATAGCCTGCCACACAGGTGCGTAGTGAGAATCACTAACACACTTTCCTCTGAGTGATTTTAGGAATTCACTCCTGAATGCCGTAAAACTTAGCGCGCTTACCATGGGCATTCGACTCAGGGCATCTGCTACCACATTGTAGCGCCCTTTCCTATACCTTAGTTGATAGTCAAACTCCTGGAGTAGTTCGGCCCAGCGAGCTTTTCTTCCTTTCAAGTCACTTTGGGAGGAAAGCCACTTGATACTTTCTTGATCAAACACGATCTCAAACTTAGCTCCATAGAGGTAGTGCCTCCATTTATTAAGAGCATAGACTATTGCGAACAACTCCTTCTCATAAGTGGAATAATTCAACTGGTGTTTATCCAGTTTCTTACTCTCAAACGCGATTGGACGGTCATGTTGAGTAAGAACAGCACCAATTGCCTGATCACTGGCATTGGTCTCTACTATGAATGCTTCATTTGGATCCACTAAACTTAAGACAGAAGCTCACTTGTTGTTTAGGCCCCCAACTAAAGAATTTGCCCTTACTCTTGAGCAGGTCTGTCAAAAGAGCAGTCAAGAGGGCATACTGATGGATAAACCTCCTGTAAAAACCCGCCAATCTGAGGAAGATCTGCAGCTCTTCCAACGAAGTTGGTGCTGGCCACCGCATAATTGCGGCTACCTTTTTAGGATCCATCCTGATCCCCTCAGCGGAGATAATATGTCCGAGGTAGTGAATCTCTTCCTTGAAGAACTCACATTTTGATTCCTTTGCAAACAAGGAATTTTCTCTCAGGACCTGGAACACTTGGCGTAAGTGTTCAAAATGCTCTTCTTTAGTACGACTAAAGACCAGGATATCATCAAGGTAGATTAAAACAAACTTGCCCAAAAGATGTCTGAACACGTTGTTCATCAACCTCATAAATGTTGCTGGGGCATTGGTTAATCCAAAGGGGAGAACCAAAAGTTCGTAATGACCATTCCGTGAACGAAAAGCCGTTAACAGAACGTCATCTTCTTTTAAAAGTACCTGATGATATCCAGACCTAAGATCGATCTTAGTAAAATACTTTGCCCCCTTGAGTTGATCAAAGATCTCATCAATCCTGGGCAAAGGATACTTATCCTTAATTGTGAGTTTATTTAAGGCCCTATAGTCTATGCACATACGCATGGACCCATCTTTTTTCTTAACCAACAAAATGGGCGCAGCCCATGGCGACTTATTGGGGCGTATAAACCCTTTAGCTAAATACTCTTGCAGTTGCCGCTCTACCTCTAGGTGTTCCGCATGGCTCAACCTATAAGGAGGCTTACTAACAGGTTTAGTCCCGGGTATTAGTTCTATGGGATGATCTACCTCTCTTTCCGGGGGTAACCGGGATGGTAAATCGCTAGGAAAGACGTCTTTAAAATCATTTAAAATAGTTTGCAAACTCACATCTCTCTCTTTTCTCTCAGCAGAAGAAACACATTTCTTTGGATATGGAAAAGATAAACTTGCATTACTTGAAAAAGTTTCAGAAGTAAGAAAACAAAGAAATACCTTTTCAGTTTTTCGTTTCCTTACTAGCCGCTTCAACTGCACAGAAGAAACAACTGGCGAAGCCAGCACACTTGCATTTCCAACCAGCTTAACTTTCTGACCTCTATGAACAAACTCCAAAGTGTTATCAACATAACTACGCACAAGACCACCAGTAGTTTCTAACATAAACAACCATTCACGACCAAGTATTACATCTGCCAAGGCCAAGCTCATTACTTGAAAGTCTAAAGTATCTTGATAGTCTTGGATTTGTACGGGAACTTGTGGAACGAAAGTATCATAAATATCTTTACGCTGACCATCAGCAAGTGTAACTACGTATTGATGATCGCTTGGTTTTTGCTCTAACTTCAACTTCTTCACCAAAGAATGGTTTAGAAAGTTGTGGATTGCCCCATCGTCCACCATTATCCGAACTTTCTGGCCATTAATACTTCCTAACAATCGGAAAATAGTATGAGGTCCGACTGCAGGTTGCCAAATGTTAGCAGTAACTGAACAGGTATGTGCCTCATTTATATGAGACACGTGAACAGACTTTACCTTAGGGGACTGTCCCAAAGGCAAAACTTGAACAGTGTGAGCTTGCTTCTCCGGTTTCTTGAAAGAACCATTTTGGTTTTTACCGGGAGTTTCGTCAGTGTTCCCTTTATGCTGTACTTTAGGACACTGACTCTTGTTATGACCTTTTCCCATACAAATGAAGCACAAGTGCTGCCTCTTGGCTCTTTCGATGTCACTTCTCGACAATCTATACCTCTTTTTGTTCGAAGAATTAGATGTCAGAATTTTTCTCTTCTCTCCATGCTTGGAGGACTCAGGTTGGGTATCTTCTACTACTCTTTTACCTTTTGGGCGAACTATGTCATCATAGGTCTGAGCTAGTGTGATAGCAGTTTCCAATGTTTTAGGCTTTAAAGGCCGAAGATACTTTTGGTATTCCGCTTGCAAACCCTGAATGAATCCCCTTGCCTGATTATAATCATCTAAGTCCGATAATTTCATGGTAGCATCCCGATCACTGGCGAGAAATCAGATTTTGTTGAATTTTGATTTCTGATTTCTAATATTCTGATTTCCTCTTGTGATGGATGCTCCTTTTACACAGATGCTGCTATAGACTTGAGCGCCCACCACTGGAATTTCTCTCCTGTCCAAAATCAGAGTACTTACTGCCTCTCTTGATAGTTATAGAAAGCAAGAAGGACCATCAGAAAGCGATGGAGGAGGAAGATCGCTGAGGGAGTAGTAGTGCTGGAGGAGAGAGATCGTTGAGGGAGTAGTAGTGATGGGGGACAGAAATCGCTGATAGAGTAGTAGCGCTGGAAGAGAAGGAAGAATGCGATGACCCCACCCACGGGCCAGGATCCACGCTCTGATACCACTATTAGGATCAATAGGAGAAGAACCCACACAGAAGAAGAGTGACTCTGGATCTCCACCCACAATCCTATACCTGGCTCTACATTCACAGGCCACCATATAGGACCAGCGCTCAGCCTCCGAGAGGCCATGCACTCCTCTCACATGCACAGTTGCCACTGTGCATGTGGATGCCCCTCATGCATACTGAGCACGTGGCACACAAGTCCTACCTAACTTTAGGGACCCACCCTTAGTGGCACTCCACTTAGTGGCACTCCCTATGAATATAGACCAAGCCCACTAGATCCTAGTCCCTAAGGGTTATTATCCCGAACTACGGGGCTAAGTGTCACCCCGCCGGGACCCCCTAGGGTCTAACGAGTCACTAGTATCCCTGTGTTTGCCAATGGCCATAACAATAGTCACCATATGGCATACACAATTTCCCCTCTTGAAATTGCATTCTCTAGAGCATTCTCATGAAATTGGATGTATCTACTTGGTACTAGACTTTGTATGACATGTGTAAACCCATCAAAACACATTTTCAAAAAAAAAAAACCCAAAAAAATTTCTTGTTTCGAACCTGAACCAGACGTTTCAAACGCGTTTCGAAACAACCCCATGAAACATTGATAAAATACTGCCAATCCAAGAAAAGAACAGAGTGTTGTCAAATCAGTTGGCACAAGCCACGCAACGATCACAGCAACCTTTTTAGGATTTAGCCTAATGCCATCAACAAACACTATATGATCAAGATACTCTATTTCCTTTTTAAACAATTCACTTTTTTTACTATTGGCAAATAACGTGTTCTCCCTCAAAGTAGACAACACAATTCTATGGTGAGTCATATGCTTGACCTCACCTGCACTGTAAGTCAAAATCTCATCAACAAGTTTACGACAAACTTACCCATATACGGTCTGAGCACATCATTCATCATCATCATGAATCTACGCTGGGGCATTTCAACCCAAATGGCATCACAAGATACTCATAGTGACCGAACCGAGTTCTGAAGGCAGTCTTGTGTACATCCTCTTCACGAACTCTAACCTGATGGTATCCACTCTTTAGGTCTATTTACTTAACACAGTGGCAACTGACAAGGCATCAAGCAGATCATCTATACGTGGCATAGGATATCGATGTCTAACCATTATCTTGCTTAAACCTTGATCATCCACACACATACGCCATGATCCGTCCTTTTTCTACAAGAATGATCAGAGAAGCAAAAGGGGAATAACTTGGTTGTATTTGCCCTTTGGCAAGATAATCATTGACCATCTGTCTCACTTCCTCTTCCTCCTTAAGACTCATTTTGTAAGGACGTCTATTACAGGACATGATCCGGGTATTAATTCAATCTTATGTTCAACATTCCTCTTAGGAGGTAAAATAGATGGAAGATCAACTATGAGCACATCTGAAAACTCTTTCCTAATCTCTTGATCCAAATTGGCAATAGTACTGCTTTGCACACACTACATGCTACTTTGACTAGTATTAGTAGACATATCAAGTAGAAAGCTAACACACATGTACTCACAATGGATCCTATGCAATTGAGTAGCTAAAACAAGAGGTCCAGAAGGCACATCCCACTCCCCATGAAGGGAATGCATCACACCATCAAACTAGAACTCATCCACATGAGTATCCCAGAGTATTTTTGGCTTCCACATCGCGTGCCAACAAATGCCCAAACACCACATCAAACCGCGCAAGCCATGTTATCTCAAAATCCAACTCTTCTGTGTTTAGTGGAATGCCCACAACCCTCTTATCCCAAATCTCTGTACCCTTTCCATCAGCCATTTCCACTGTGTACTGGTACTGGGATGGTTGAGTGCTCACACCTAACTTCCGTACCAAAGTTGAATTCAAAACATTATGAGAGGACCCAATGTCAAATAGAACTTGAACATCTCTACCACACAGTTGTCCTCGCATAACAATAAGCGAAGTGTTAGGAAATTGACACCCTTGGCGAGCCGACTTTGACAAAGTGCTGGTGGAGCCGTGTCCACTCTCCTGATCACTGAAACATTCATGAGGTCTGGAACATCTAGATTGGCTTCATGCCCGATCTCTTCCATTGTCATAGGGTCATTACCCTAGCTCATCTGGTCCACCTGAAGATTATATGTGGTCCGCATCAAGTTCCATGGACATTCTTTCCACCTATGCTGCCCCAAACATCCAAAACAGAGGTTCTCCCTCTTTGCACATTATTGGTCCTGAGGCGACAACATTGAAGGACATTGACCCTTTTGGGCATTGGGCTGCCCATACAACCCTTTGCCTTTGGGGGCCCCTGCACCCTTTCACCCCAAGCTTGCCACTGACTGGTTTGACCTTCAAACTTTCTCTTTTTGTTCCATTTGCCCTTGAGTCCCCAAGGTTGTTGACCACCTATACCAGCTACCGCTGTAGGATCCGGGCCTCTTTTTCCATCTTCAAAATACAAAGCCATCTGTATGGCTTCAGCAATCATCTCAATTTCATCGTCTATGCCACACATCTGAAATGCTTTCTCCCATTTTTGCAATCAATTCTCAACGGGATCTGTGGCTCTCATAGATACTGCTCCAGTGAACTTCGAAGGTTTTAGATCCTTGATAGTAGGTAACTTCCTCTATTGAAACCCCAACTCAGCTTCATGACCCATTCACAATGTCCTTTCTGCTTCCATAGCCGCACCACTGACTCTCTTAAGAACACTAGCCCCTTTACCTTTGAGTTGCTCCAAAATCAGCTTAAGAGAGGCTACGATAGCATCCACCTTGGAACATACTGCATCTAATCTCTGTGAATCTTGACTGGTGTTGCTTGTGGATGCCATAGCAGAAGACTAGGTAGCAGAAGCAAAGCAGTGTACAAAAAACTATGCAAAATCAAATAGCTAAAGTTCTTGAAACAAGGCAAGAACAAGCTCTCAAAACCTCAAATCACTATACAGATAGATTACCATAAATTCCTAGAAGAACTGGATAGAATAGACCTCCTACATCCAAGTTCTAACTACACATAGAGGCTTCTTCTCCAAAAATCAGTAACTAGGGTTTCAAACTGACAATTGGCAAAAAGCAAGAGATGATCACCGAATCGAAAGGTGAAAAGCCCTACCCTACCAACGACCTACCACAGAAAGCCTATTGCAACTAGCAAATCTGAAAAATACTGAATATTGAGGAAGTTAGAAACAGATTCACAAATCCCATGTGGGCTGGATTTTCACAAACGCATAGAGAATAATCAAGCCACGTAGTAGAAGATGCTCTAAGGTTGCTAGAAGATCAACAATCCACTATAGGGCTTCAATCTGCTATCTTATGGGCTCCAAATTGGCCAACAGATCACCTACAATAGGGCGCTGGCTCTCCAAGATTGCACCAAACCCTAACTAGAGATGCCCATGATGCCAAATCCCACAGAAGTCTCGAAAGCAACTACTCTAATACCAAATGTTGCACACAAGCTCACAAAACCCTAAGTAAATACACTAAATTAACCAAAAAAGTCGTCATTTTATTAATCTCAACCAAATGTACATAGATCAACAAGCAAACATGAGAGCTCTATTGTAAGTCTCCTCCCAACCATCACTGCATAGGAATCCGATAGAAATATTGGCAAGGCTCACACTATATCACCTCAAGCACCCCTTAGCCCTGACACATCCTAACGTCGACACATGTCAAACTCCACGCACAGTCGACACTTGCCACATGGCAATACCCTGACACATAGGCAAGGACTAGCTGACACGTGTCACTCATACATTGGACCAAGTGTCCCAATGAGCATCGGCATTAGTCACTATAACTGATATTTACATTGCAATTTACAATTGACTCCACAGGCTAGTTACTTAGCCATTTACAATTTACAATTTACATTGGGCAAAGGGATTCAAAGTACATGTGACAGTCAGCTTACAAAATTTCAGCTTTGAGATCAAATCTACTACTTAGTTCGTCACATGCAAGGGGGCAAGGATCAATATAGCATGCTTATATCTCTATTAGGATCTGCAAAAATATCAACCAAAGCAGTTTAGATTTATAAGATGCATATGTACATATAGGATCTCTAGACCATGATGTTGAAAATTGTCACTTCTCACTTGACATTGGTTCATGTAAATATTGATCAAACATTAGAATATGTTGATGATATGATTTCACACGTGTGGAGCATGTTCCCATGTGTGAAAGGATGTACTTTTCATGTTTGTATATATCCAAATTGATTTTGTATCATTCTAGTTAGTGTGAACATGAAATGACTAGTTTTTAGTCAAGTTGACTAGTCACCTACAAATTAGCTTTTCCTTGCATGTGCATGAGTAAATGCTCCCACATGGCAAGTGGATGTTCACATGTGTGTATAGAGTACTAGAAGATAAGAGTTGACCATTTTCCTTAGATCCTATTTTGTAGGGAATATTCCTATATTCTAGGAGACTAGCTTTTTGGATTTTAGTCATATTCTAGAAGGTCAACTATTGGATAAGGATCAAGGATGGATCAAATGGATAGATATGAGTGATGTGGCACTCTTCACACGTGTGAAGGCCTGCTGGACTGTACCAGACTCATGGATGTACTTGATCCATAAAAGGATCATCATTTTGCTAAGAAAATTGATGAGACTTTTGCACTCTACACTTTTGTGAGATTTCTAGTCATTTGTCTTGTGATTTTTATGCATGATTGCTATCTAGTATCATTGTACTTGTTGTTTCAGGTGCAGGCCGTACAGTGGACAGTACTCCACACGTGTGAAGCCGCTCTCACTAAAAAATGATGTGTTGATCCATTGCTCTTGCTTAAATCCAAGTGTAGTGAATCTAGATCAAGATCTAATGTGTAGAACTTGATAGATTCATTGATTAAGCAACCAATAACTCTCTATGATTGTAAAGTACAATCATTATTGTCCTAAAAACTGTAAAATTTATCATGGTATCAGAGCTAAGTAAGAGAGTGATCATTGAATCATAAATCTTGTAAAGATCATTGGCAAAATTTGTTTTTTGGCCAATACTAGTGAGGGCGAGTTCTTCTAGAGTGATAGCTTGTAATCATTTGGATCAAAACGACTTGGAGGCTGTGTATGTACTTTTCACACGTGTGAAACCGTACAGCAACTTTCAATTCAAGTTACTTTGTGTTTTTTGGTCCCAAAATCACAATACTAGTTCATTTTTGGTGCTTTTTGAAGCATAGTATTGATCTAGATTCATTCTAACTAATGCCTATGACCAAATAGTGTTTTGGATCATTGAAGCATTTCTTTTTAGAGTCTAAGATCAGATCTAAGAGGCTGATTTGTTCAGATCCTTAGTTGAAGTGAAATCTCTAAGAAAAGTGTAAAGCAATTTTTTTTGTGAGAGTGAAAGCTAGAAATTTTTGGTAAGATCTTTGAGTATCATTCAAGCTTGTGTGTTAGTTTGATAGAGACAAGCCTATAGGCATTCTAGTAAGCTTTAGGCCACTTCATAGATCTTTTAAAATTCAAAAATCTTTGTGATTTTTAAAAGAGCATTCATTCTAAAATGTCATCCATGGGTGGATATTTGATGGAACCAAGTGAGAGACTCACTTCCACAAATTATTCCATTTGGAAAGTGAGAATGGAATCACTCCTAGTGATCCATGATCTATATGACATAGTTCAAGGAGTAGAGGAAGAGCCTCAAACTCCCCAAGAACAAGCCAAATACAAGAAGAGAGCAAGATTAGCTCTACATTGCATAAAGTTAAATGTATGCAATGACCTCTTGAAAGAGGTGTCTTCTTGTACCTCATCCAAAGAGGCTTGGGATTCATTAAAGAGCATTTATGAATCCAACAATACTTCAAGAATCCTCATGCTAAGAAATCAAGTTTTCCAAAGCATGAAAGGAAGTGGAGAGAGTGGACAAGAGTATGTTCTTAGGATCAAATCTCTTAACAAGGAGTTAAGTGCAATAGGAGAGAAGATCCAAGATCAAGAACTAGTACAAATCATTTTGAATGGTCTAAGTGATGAGTTTACCAACTTAGTCCAATCATTTGCCATTCAAGACTCTCTTCCATCCATTGAAAAGTTACACAATGTTCTTGTGGCCGAGGAGAGTAGGCTTCTACACCTCAAGACAAGAATGGATAGCATGTCACTTAATGGAGGAGAGGAGAAAGCTAACTTTACATCTAAAGGCAAGAAAAAGCAAAATCCATTCAAGAAAAATCAAGGCAAGGAGGCCGAGATGAAGAATGGAGGATCTACCTCCAAAGGCAAAGTGAAGAACAAGGCAAAACTAAAGTGTTTCTTTTGTGGAAAGAAAGGACACTTTGCCTCAGAATGCTACTTGAAGAAGAATCAACAAGCCAAAGGAGATCAAGGGAACATTGCTCAAGAGGAAGAATATGAGGATGGATTCAACACATCCTTAATGGTTGCATCTACACCAACTTCAAGTCAAGACACATGGTGGATAGATAGTGGGGCTAGTTCCCACATGTCCTTTAACAAGCATTATTTTTCTACTCTTCTATCTTGTAATGACTCTAAGAAGTCAATATACACTGCTAGTGATCAAGCATGCAAGATAGATGGCATAGGATCTATACCTCTTTGTTTAGGCACATCTAAAAGGATAGATCTAGATAATGTTTTGTATGTTCCTACCATTTCAAGAAACTTGCTTAGTGTAGGACAATTAATGGACAATGGACTAGATGTACATTTCAAGAATGGAGTTTGTTCCATCTTGAAAAATGATAAGTGCATAGCTAGTGGCATTAAGCAAGGTAGACTTTTCAAGTTGGATGCTAATGTTGCAAGTGAAAGTGTGAACTTGGCTAGGGAGGAGCTAACTCAAGTGGAGCTTTGGCATAAGAGATTAGGCCATCCTAATCTTCAATCTATGGAGTCAATGGCAAGCAAGGAACTAGCTCTCGGCCTACCAAGAGCTTTCAAGAAGTGTGGAAAAATGTGTGAGGCATGTGGCCTTGCAAAGTCACACAAATCTTCTTACAAGAAATCTTCATCAAGATCTCTCTCTCCCTTGGATCTCATACATTCTGATGTACATAGTTTTTCACATGCAAGTAATGGAGGTGCCTTGATGTATGTAACTTTTATAGATGATTGTACTAGATTCACATGGATTGAGTTACTATCAAAGAAAAATCTTGTTTATGAAGCTTTCATTAAGTTCAAGTCTCTAGTAGAGAAACAACTTAGTACTTCTATCAAAGCACTAAGATGTGATAATGGAGGAGAGTACACCTCCAATAAAATGAAAGACTTTTGTGAGATCAATGGTATTAAGTTACAATACACTTGTTCCTACACCCCTCAACAAAATGGGGTGGCCGAGAGGAAAAATAGGAGTCTATGTGAGTGTGCAAAGTCCTTGAGGCTTGATGCATCACTTCCCATCTCATTTTGGGGAGAAGCCATAACATGTGCTAATTATTTGTGTAATAGACTTCCTAGTAGTGCTATAGATGGGATCTCACCTTATCAAGCCTTGTTTGATAAGAAACCCAATGTAAAATATTTTAAGATCTTTGGATGTACTTGTTATGTACACATTCCTTTGGAGACTAGAAGGAAAGAAGATGCTACCTCCTTCAAAGGAATCTTTGTTGGCTATGGAGAAAATAGCAAGGGATATAGGATATATGATCCTACATCCAAGAAAGTAAAGGTAAGCAAGGATGTACTTTTTGATGAGTCACAATTTGCTAAGAGCTTGTCAAATGGATCTAACCCATTGTGCATTGAAGATCTTGACAAATCCGAGGAGGATCTTGACAAACCCGAGGAGGATCATGACAAACCCGAGGATGGAGATTTGGATCCAAGTCAAAAGGGGCCAAGAAGATCATCAAGGAGCAAGGCCGAGCCCTCAAGGCTTACCTATGTGGACAAGGGAAAGCAAAAGGAAGGCTCTACATCTTCTACCTCTTACTCTTTTTTAGCTACATTGATTGAAGAACCATCATCTTTTGAAGAAGCATGTAAATCTAAAGTTTGGAGAGATGCAATGCAAGTAGAGTATGATGCATTAGAAGAAAATCATACTTGGAATCTTGTAAATCTTCCAAGAGGAAAGAAACCACTTGCATGTAAGTGGATTTATAGAATTAAGTACAATCAAGATGGATCTATTAGTAAATACAAAGCTAGGCTTGTTGCTAAGGGATTTCTTCAAATAAAAGGATTGGATTATGAAGAAACATTTGCACCTGTAGCTAAGCTTGTAACTATTAGATTAATCATTTGCATTGCTACTTTGTTCAAATGGGATCTCTACCAAATGGATGTGACAAATGCCTTCTTGAATGGCTTCTTAGAAGAGGAAATCTACATGATGCAACCCGAGGGCTTCATCAAGATTGGTGAGGAGCAAAAGGTGTGCTACTTAAGGAAGAGCCTATATGGCTTGAAGCAAGCACCTAGAGCTTGGTACTCTAGGTTGCATGATTTTCTCTATTCCCTTGGCTTTGTACTAAGTGCTTATGAACCTTCTTTATATTTCAAATGTAATGAAGGAAAGATCATCATTTTGGTTCTTTATGTTGATGACATCATTATGACAGGAAATGATGATGATGGCATAGGCAAAGTAAAAGTTGACTTATCTAGTGAGTTCAAGATGGTAGATCTAGGCTTCCTAAAGTTTATACTTGGGATAGAAGTGTCTAGAAGTAGCAATTGTACTTTCATAAGTCAATCTAAGTATGCTACTTCCATTCTTGAAAGATTTGGTATGAAAGATTGTAAGGGGATTGACACCCCTATGGAGCATGTTGTGAAAGCAACTAATGAAGGTGATGAAGCATCCTTTGAGGACATCACTCTCTTTAGGAAGCTTATAGGCTCTCTAATCTATTTAACCATCACTAGACCTGACTTAAGTTTTTGTGTAAGCAAGTTGAGTCAAAGTATGCAAGCTCCTTTAATTCATCATTGGAAAAGTGCCAAGAGAGTACTTAGATATGTTTCTAGTACTAGATTTTTTGGTATACTTTATGAAGGATCTAACTTGCACTTGAGAGCCTACTCGGATTCAGATTTTGCAGGTGACAAGATGGATAGGAAGTCCATTAGTGCATTTGCAACATTTCTTTGTGGAGGAGTGATATCTTGGCTTTCCAAAAAGCAAGATACAATCTCACTATCTTCTTGTGAAGCCGAGTACAAGGCATTGACTTCAACAACCAAAGAGCTCTTATGGCTAAGAAGACTCTTGATGGAACTACATGTGCTAGAGGCCGAGGAGATCCCTTACATATTTTGTGACAATCAAGCTTCTCAACAAATTGCTTCAAATCCTATCTTCCATGCTAGAACAAAGCATATTGAGATAGCTCACCACTTTGTGAGGGAGAAGGTACAATCCAAGGAAGTGCAACTACATCATGTACCATCATCCGAATGCATAGCTGATATCTTAACCAAACCATTGTCCAAAGATCCATTTTTTAAGTTAAGATATGCTCTTGGAATTGTAGATAGATGTACACTAGATTTGCCAAGTTAGAAGTGAGGAGGAGTGTTGAAAATTGTCACTTCTCACTTGACATTGGTTCATGTAAATATTGATCAAACATTAGAATATGTTGATGATATGATTTCACACGTGTGGAGCATGTTCCCATGTGTGAAAGGATGTACTTTTCATGTTTGTATATATCCAAATTGATTTTGTATCATTCTAGTTAGTGTGAACATGAAATGACTAGTTTTTAGTCAAGTTGACTAGTCACCTACAAATTAGCTTTTCCTTGCATGTGCATGAGTAAATGCTCCCACATGGCAAGTGGATGTTCACATGTGTGTATAGAGTACTAGAAGATAAGAGTTGACCATTTTCCTTAGATCCTATTTTGTAGGGAATATTCTTATATTCTAGGAGACTAGCTTTTTGGATTTTAGTCATATTCTAGAAGGTCAACTATTGGATAAGGATCAAGGATGGATCAAATGGATAGATATGAGTGATGTGGCACTCTTCACACGTGTGAAGGCCTGCTGGACTGTACCAGACTCATGGATGTACTTGATCCATAAAAGGATCATCATTTTGCTAAGAAAATTGATGAGACTTTTGCACTCTACACTTTTGTGAGATTTCTAGTCATTTGTCTTGTGATTTTTATGCATGATTGCTATCTAGTATCATTGTACTTGTTGTTTCAGGTGCAGGCCGTACAGTGGACAGTACTCCACACGTGTGAAGCCGCTCTCACTAAAAAATGATGTGTTGATCCATTGCTCTTGCTTAAATCCAAGTGTAGTGAATCTAGATCAAGATCTAATGTGTAGAACTTGATAGATTCATTGATTAAGCAACCAATAACTCTCTATGATTGTAAAGTACAATCATTATTGTCCTAAAAACTGTAAAATTTATCACATGATATATCCGTAAGTGTATGTGTCTATTTCTTAATGTTTGTGATTTAAACACCAACGCAAGGGAGCAGCTGTGTTCTAAACACCTAGAAACCATTTAACATATGTGTCGCATGTGAATAGAACTTTCATATTTGTGTATAATGTATTCTATTCACCACTTAGACAATCAATTTTACATTGTTTTTAAAAATCACTTTAAAGTAACTAGGAACTGGAGATGGATCTGGCAATTGGTCTATATCCTTCAATTTGAAAACAAAATCCTTTAGTAATGAGAAAAAAGTTGGACTCATTTGATGAACAAAAAATCCATCAGTGTGAGCAGCATTTTCTTGAATTAGTAGAAATATAGATGTTCAATGAGAAACTATACTTGGCCCCCAATAAGTGGTGATTTGGTTGGGACTTCCATTCCTCTACATGAGGTCAGGAGTCGACTCCATTCCACCACACAAATGAGGATATACAAGATAAAAATAAGTACATATACATGTGCAACAAACAAGACTATGAACTCTATCATGCAAACCATGGACTAATTGCTAGGATCAAGAAAAAAGTAAGTACATAGAAAGCCCAGCCATCCAAGAGTGCAGCCTAATACGTTAACATAAATCATTCTGCAAACTTCAGAATATTTGCTTAGGCAGGGACCAGTCTTTTTGGTACAGAAATGTTAAGTATGATATGAAAAACACAAAGAAAGTGACATTACTCACCCCCAGTCAAACAACGATATGGTACGAAGCAGTGAAGAACCATCAACCAAATTAAAAAGCTCCACTGTTCCTCGCTTTGTTCCAATACCAAGCAACTTTTGTTCGTGTGCCATTGAAGTGCAAACAGCATCATAAACACCCAGCCACTTACTTGCTGCTATATCTTGGACCTGCCCCAAGGCATTCTGCTTAATAGAGCATTGCAGCACACGCCCATCAAGTAGAAGTAGCACAAGAAGATGAAGTGCAGCAGATAATTCCATTTGTGCATACCCAACATTTTGGGGATAATCATGACTGTAAGAGTTTGAACCCAAAGGAGAACGAAGCAAAGAACCACTACTTATATGACCCACCGAACCAGGAAGTAAAGCTGAACAGATATCTTGCAATGCACTGGGTTCCCCCAAAAACTGCAAGGCACAGAATATATGTTGACTAGATGTCAGCAAAGACCATAATACAGATATATTTCACAGATAGCTGTTAGTGAGATGTGCCTAACTAAATATGGAACCACAGCCAATATAAACTTTATCTTCAACTGCTTCAGTTCAGAAAGTCCATAAGGTGTTCAACTGGACCAAAGATAGGTTAAATACCTCACCAACCCACGAGACCATTGTCAGACGGCCATCTGGCAATCCCAGAATGATGTTCAAGTTATCACCACAAAGAGTTCTGTTGGCAGAAACTTACACATAGTTAACAAATTTGCAGCATACCCTGAAGCTGAAAACCTCTATGAACATGAAGGTAACTATTAACAAGTAACTACCAGCTTACATTTTTGAATTTGAATCCTGCAAAGGGATTTCTTTGATGAAAAGCTCATTGACATGTACAAGACTTAGTGGGGTAGATTCCTCGCCATAAAAATGCAACTGCTTACTTGAAGGTGCAATTTCAAAAAAATGGAGTGAATGGCCAGAGGTCTGCATATCAGCACACTGACTTTAATTCAGGTACTTGATATTATTTCTCAGAATTTAAAAACCTCAAGCATAGATTTATCTCAACAAAACGAAAGTAAGGCTTACAAACACATATTTTTTAATTCGTGAACATAGAAATCATAACACAAATGACAGGGCTGGAATCTCTACTAGACCCTTAGTGTGCTCTTGTACTTCCACCACTCAAATTCATGTCCAATAAAAGCAGCAGAGGGAGACAATACTCTCAAAACATACAAGAACTACAATGGAGTTGGTGTCAGATTTCCAAACTGCTTGAATATTTTCGCCATACTTTTGTAGAGATGCCACCTCCCTCACGTGAATTCCCAGCCTTACCTTGTTCTGAAACACCAAAAACATGCATTAAGACAGTTCATGGAACAGATGTCTGGAACAAATTGCAAACTTATTAGCATCAACAAAGACCAAGCAACGCAATCATATGCAATTTTAAATCACAATCAAAACTTCCACTTATGTGGGAGGAGGTCAACTAGTGTGTACACAATAAGCAACAGAATAGTCACTCCTATGTTCTGATGAAGATGCTTTCCAATAACTGCCTAGCTTCACTGCATAAAATTCACTAAATGATTACAAGAAATGCATCTCTTTCTAAAAGAAAGAATATCAAATTAGATCTAAAACTATACCAATTTATCAAATATGTGATCCAACGTACTGTATCAAAGAATAATCCGAGTAATAGAGGTAACAATGTAAGCCGCGATGTGCATCATCAAAAGTCACATCTGTTTACCTAACCATGGGAGGATTGATCAAAATAGTCTTTGATGTATAATTGCAGGAAGACTACAGCATTAAACTGGTAATGCACAATAGATGCAATGAAACTACTGGTAATGCACAATAGATACAGTGAAAGCACTGTAGCAATGAAGTTACAAACATTAATCTAAAAGCACATTGAAGCGATTAAATCAACAAAACACACTCAGCGTAACTTTTATACTCAACCAGAATCCCGAGATATCAGATGAATAATATTGTTCATGCGTCTGCGATGAGTACTTTGTCATTGAGGATTGTTCTTTAGTAACGAGTACTTTGAGATGAAATTTTTTTGGTGATTGGGAGCTTGGCTATATACTTGGAGCGAATGCAGTCAGCATGAAAGTATTGTTCAAATCATATCTAACATGGTTGTATGTGCAGAAACGATCAATCAAACATGATCATCGAAAGATGAAGAAGAGGTTCCATTTCTGCATGGTGTTGTTAGAAAGGGAGAAGGATCAATTATAAACCTTGTCAATAAGAGGGAAAAATGTAGAAAAACTGGTCAAGTTTGTGCCTCACACAATTATATATCAAATGCTTAATGTAAGATGGACCCAAGGGGTCCAGGCCCATTTTATTTTGTTGAAGGTATTTTCTATTAAGTTAAGATTAGTAAAGTTAAAGGTATCTAGTTGCAAGGGGCCCTATGTAATTGGATTATTTCTCTCATATTTCAATGGCTTTTTCCAGCCCACTCTTCTTCTTTCTACCGCGTTGTTCCTTCATGGATCTTCACTCATGGATGTTCTTCCAACATAAATATCATTCTCTCGTCTTACGAGTCTCTTCTTCATCACCAACAATCTTGAATGAGTCTCCATTGTGGACCTTTCTTCAGTGATGAGTTTATGGCATGACAAAGTACTCATCACTGAAGAAAGATTCACAATGGAAGACTCATTTAAGATTATTGGTGAAGAAGAAGACACTCTTTAATTTCAGAACTCTGTGATATCATGCAGTAAAGCTTAGAAAATACGCAACCAAAAAAGTCAAAGGATCTATATCAAAAAAATAATATAGAATCCAGTAAATGAAAAAACTTAAGCAAGTAGCTCTGCTTATGTCTCATTCTATCCATGTTGAAATAATGGCCATGAGTGAATAAATCATTGAAGATCCATGAAGGAACAACATTGTAGAAAGAAGAGGAGTGGACTAGAAAAAGCCATTAAAAAATGAGAGAGATAATCTCAATACTTAAAGGGGTGTGTCCCCCTGTAACTACCTTTAACTTACCTAGTCTTAACTGGATAGAAAATACCCTTAACAAACTCACACACCCACAAGAAACAAGAGCACATCACAATGAATTGGAGAGGGCCACCCCAAAGTTGGCATTCAACTAGTGAGCATCCACTATATGCAATTGTGTGTAGAACAAAATTAGACTCAACTACTAAAATTAGGTCGTCTAAGATTAGCACGTAGGCTTGGCCCTAAATGTCATGATTAAACATTTAGGGGTAACAAATAAACATTACTTCCAACACCTTCATAGTGTATGTGTTGTTTGAATCTCATCGCAAAGTATACAGTATATGCAATTTTGATGTAGTCGGACAGAATAGAGTAAATTGTAACATGAATCCAAAAGCGATTGACTGCCTCTTTTTCGAGTACAGAAGCCATTGCCTATGCTCAAATTCACCTTTGTGTGCAAAGGCAATCATTAGCAGGTAAAACTGAAAGCTGACACCGATGACCATCAACTACATGCATGGCATTCGGTTGCTAAATGCCAATACTGACCAGAAGGGCTTGAACGAAAGCAATGATGAGACTTATGGCACTTATATGCTCATTAAAACGTCACTATTGACCTATCAAACATCCAGAGGTTGCAGGCTGGAACCGTGAGTTTTTATTGAATATGTTCATTCAATCAAAACCTAAGAATGTAAGACAAGCTAGCAGTACCTGTGACGCACTCCAAACTTGGATCTGAGTAGACGTAATCAGCAGAAGCAGGCCATTGTAGATCTTGAGATACACAACTGGCTGCGAACAAAGTGAGGGAGTGGTTGCTATTGGTAGAAACTTGGGCCATCCATAGGCCATCAACATTCTGGCTGGCCTGCTGGTCTCACGGGGAGTTTGCTTTCAAAAACTGATTCGTTCGTCCCAGCGTATCGTATGTCACCAACTCAATTACCATGTTATGTCTCTCAACTAATGCCAAATGTTACATTTAGAGAATCAATCACATCATATTTCTTCTCTTAACAATCTCTATCCACACCAGCATGTTAGAAACTTGCATCAACCTCCTGGATTAGCATTGTCTCTGCACAGAATAAACCTTCCGATCTGCGCTCTGATGGAATATAAAAGCGCTCCGTGAGGTTTGCGAACTAGCAGATAATCTTAGATTGCGCAAGCATACGCTCAAGGAAGCCATTTAGCTGTTTCACAATCGCAACGTAGCAGCAGATAGTCATGCATCCCTTTTTCTCCTTTTTGAGCTTCCTGAAACTATCCAAGATAGTTTTTGCACTCCCTATGCTTATTTGGTAGTGTTTCATATTTTTATTACATGTTATTTATAATGTGAATATAGGAGACAATTCTCCAAAAATAAATTTTGAAGATAATGGTTTTGATGAATATGATGCTAATCAACTCTCTCTCTCTCTCTCTACCCTACTCAGGTAAATAATTTTTTATGCGAGTTTCATAGAAACAAATTGTAAGAATCCAAGAGAGCCTTCCATAGAAACAAATTGTAAAAATCCAAGAGAGCCTTACTGTGATTTTAATATCATATAAGAGAGAGAGAGAGAGAGAGATTGAAATTGAAATTGAAATTTATTAGCAAATATCACATACAAGAGAGAGAGAGAGAGGTATCAACATGTAGGACGTACCCGTAGGACCTTTAAACACATCGCTATCAATGTCTACAAAGTACCCATAACAAGGGAAGTAATAAAATTAGTATATATTGTCCTATATGTTATACATCATTCTTCTTAAGCTTTAAAATTACATCATTCTATTATCTACCTCCAAGTGATTTTGACCAAGGTTATATATAATTGCAAATGACAATAAGCTACAATCTGATTCAATTATAAGGCCTATTTGTTAGTTACACATGCCTTTCAAACATTGATGCACATAGGAGATGCATAAACATGTCAATTTCTACAAGGATACAAAAGAACTAATGTGAACATACCATTCTAAATCCTCAAATAATATCATCTTGTGCTTGGAACTATATATTGAGCTTTTCAAAATTTAGAATTGAAATCCACATGTTTGTTCTTTCTTTCACTATGGATGTGTGTGTGTAAGTGTGAGTGGGCTAGAGGAGAAAAGAAATGGGGTGGAGTAGAGGAGGCTATTGGGGTTGACTTTTTCTGAACACTCGAATTTTTTGAAAGACTCGAATTTTTCCGAAGACTCGAATTTTTGGAATGACTCGAATTTTTTTAGAAAAGACTCAAATTTTTCCGATGACTCAAATTTTTCCAGGGACTTGAATTGTTCAAAAGACTCAAATTTTTTCGAAGACTTGAAGTTTAGGAAAGACTCGAATTTTTGAATGACCCGAATTTTTGAGGACTCGAAGTTTTGGATAGACTGGAATTTTTGGAGTAGCACAAATTTTTTGGTCGACTCGAATTTTTAAAAAGACTCGAATTTTTCCAACGACTCGAATTTTTCCAAAGGATTGAATTGTTCAAAGGATTCGAATTTTACCAAAGACTCGAATTCTCTCAAATGATCGAATTTTTCCAATGACTCAAATTTTTTAGTGACTCGAATTTCTCCAATAACTCGAATTTTCCAACGGATCAAATTTTTCAAATAACTCAAATTTTTCGAAAGACTCGAAAGTTTTCAAAACATCGAATCTTTCCAAAGACTCGAATTTTTCCAAAGACTTGAACTGTCAACTCAAATTTTTCGGAAGGATCGAAGGACCCTTTGTACTGTCAAGTCGAATTTTTCAAGAGACTCGAATTTTCCAAGACTCGAAGTTTTTCAAAGACTTGAATTTTTCCAAAGACTCAAATGTTAGATATTTGAGATGTGAGCTGTGCGAGATTGGCCATCATCCAAATCATCGGCCGCCACCTAGATCGGCCTCCATTGCCCGTCAACGACGAGCACTCTTTACTAGTATATAGATATATATATATATATATATATATATATATATATTTATTTATTTATTTATTTAAACTTATGTACAGTTTTGCGCATGTGTATGGGTGCACCATGCATGCTCCTCCCCTCACCCATGCATGAGC
The DNA here is from genome assembly GCA_029204225.1 of Diphasiastrum complanatum. NCBI lineage: Eukaryota > Viridiplantae > Streptophyta > Lycopodiopsida > Lycopodiales > Lycopodiaceae > Diphasiastrum > Diphasiastrum complanatum. Next base: position 52,629,840 of record CM055102.1, on the reverse strand, counting down.
TTTTTCTAAAACTTGGGGAGGAGGATGCATGTATGGGAAAAAGGATGCATGGCCCTCCTCCCCATGCATGCATCTAAGGGGCCCACTCCAAATGCAAATTATCCTTTACCAACACACATAGTGTTTTGAAGTGCATGTACATACTTTCATGGTGAAAGGTGTTAAACAAATGAGACTTTCATTATCAAAAATTTGAAAGGTGCTCTAAGGATTTTTTAAATTATCAGACTTTCCACGAGAAAGGTTGAAATAAAAATGCATTTCTATGAAGATCGGCCTCCATTGCCTGTCAACGACGGGCACTCTGTACTAGTATATATTAAAACTATTTTAGAGAGAGAATGTCGCCATGCCTGCCAAAAATGTCACGCTCTGCCTGCAATAGAATGTCACGCGTTTTACAACGCGAAAAGCTAAAAAACGTGAGAAAGGTCCTATGCGTGGGAAAAATAACACGTAGAAGCCATTTTTTCTTTTCTTTTTTGGGCGCACGCTCTCTCTTTTCAAATTCTTTTTCCCCCAGAACGCGCGCGCGCCCTGTCTTTCTCTCGATCGATTATCTCTGTCTTTCTCTTGATCGGTTCTCTCTCTCTTTCTCTCAATTGCGAGCAGGTGGGATGCGGGTCTCTCTATCGTCTTCTTGCTCTCTTCTTTCTGATTGCATCCGCCAACTACAATATCCATAGCATATCCATGCTACAAGGTAAGGTTTACGGTTACCTCACAAGAGTATTGAACTTGCCAGCCTTCTCAAGCATGCTGATCAGGTCCACCTGGCCTGCTGTGTTGTTACTAACACCAATAGGCATCAGTATATGATCAATCTAAAAAATGGATATGTTATAAGAGTAACTAGCGCTTCTTTTACTTTGCCAGGCTGAGGAATGTTTTCTTGGAGTTTAAGTTCATTCATGTGGATGTAGCTCAGTTGAAGCCCTGCATGTTGATCTGCGGTAGGATGAGACAGTTGCAGTGATATGTCAGCTCAAATGGCGTTACATCTCGGAACAATGACTCATGTTTGGAACTGAATATACAAAAAGTTTGATGTCACTTTTCTTTAAAAGAATAGCCTACTTCTGTGTTAGGCTTCTTTTCACATCTTTTCACACTGTCAGACTTATGTTGACATATTCGACTTGCTTTACATGTTCCTTTAAATACATCTGTTGAGAAATGGGCCACATCTGAATTTTCACCTCTCGAGGCCTTTTAGAAGATAATCCAAACCTTAACCATATTAAGGATTAGCTTAAGCTGATTACTGTAGCTGCCTTAAGGAAGAATCATGACCTCTTTTTCTCTGTGCGATGTTTCAAATCACTACGTCTGTAAATATTCTGAACATCCCTCTTCCTCGGTTAGTTATCGCAGCTCAGCTGTGTGATGCGATGAAGCAATCTTATCTAGTTCTGTAATTTCTGTCTTGCATTATTACTTTCGCTCTAAGAACAATATGGAGTGCTAGATCCCTTTCATCATATACATTTAACCGGCTACCATTGATGGGTGTGTCGAATGGCGTCCTATCTAGCTTTTCTAAGTTCACGGCTCCATGACGAAGAATTTCCTTGATCCTATAAGGACCTTCGCCCGTGAATTTTAACTTTCCCTTGATCGCCTTGGTTCTATACATCAGGACCAGATCTCCTGAACGAAGATCCTTCTTTTGTAATCTGTGATCATGCCAAGCTTTGCATCTTTTCTTTTCAGCTGCCAGTGCATGCACAAATAGTAAGCATGTTTCACAGAGTTTATGCAGAGCTTCGTGACGTAGCTGTAGAGATTTGGACTCATTAAGACGTTGCGCGGTGGCAATCCTTAATGAAGGAACTCAAAACTCTACTGGCATCACAACATCCTAACCATATACCAATTGGAAGGGTGTTTGATCAGTGCTCCCTTTATATGCTGTCCTGAATGCCCACAGTGCAGCATGCAACTTGTGTTCCCAATCTGATCTGCTAACTTCAACTGTTTTTGTGAGCACGCTACACATGATCTTATTGGATGATTCTGCTTGCCCATTACCCCGAGGATAATAAGGCGTACTGGTTCTATGGATCATGAAGAATTCTTCCAACAGGACCTTGATGGTCTCGTTGATAAAATGACTTCCGCGATCACTGACTAGCTCCATCGGGCATCCAAAGCGCACAATGATATTTTCATAAAGGAACTTGGCAGTGGTCCTAGCATCAGCTACTCTAACTACCTTGGCTTTGACCCATTTGGTGAGGTAGTTTGTGGCTATGATTATGTATCGAGCCTAGGAACTCCTTGCTGCAGGGTGAATTGGACCAATATATCAAATCCCCATTTTTCGAACGGTGCTTGGGCTAAGACTGGGTGCTTGGGCTAAGACTGGGTGCTTGGGCTAAGACTGGGCTAAGATAGATCATAGTTCAATCTCGTTGGTCTCTTTGCCCTTTGGCACACATCGCACGTTTTCAAGTATTCCTCTGTATCCTTATGAATGGATGGCCACCAACATCCTGATTGCAGGATCTTGTGAACTGTAATGTCAGATGCAAAATGACCTCCACCCATGCCTTCATGTGAAAGCGAAATGATCTGGGTGGCCTCATGAGGAAGAATACACCGCCAAAGAATTCTGTCTGGACCTCTTCGGTACAGCTGGCCGGCAATCAGCTGATAAGGTCTAGCCTTCAAGATCAATTTCTGTTGTTTCGTCTTTGGTAGTGATTTGTCTGGTTGGCCACGCATTAGATATTCAACAATGTCGGCAGCCCATTCTGGTACTGTGTCCACATAAAATAAGACAGCATCTGCTAACTCATCGTCGGATTGGGTGGCAATATCCTTTCCCTTGATTCGTGACACATGATCTGCCATGTAGTGTTGTTTTTCCTTGCGAACTACTATCTGAAAATCAAATTCCAACAACAAAAGAAGCCATATGGTGATTCTCCCGGTGTTGCAAGTTTTATTAACGAGATATAACAAGGTTTGATGGTCCATATAAAAAGCAAAATGTGTGGCCATCAAATAGTGTCGAAACTTCTTGACCGCATAGATCATTGCCAGTGCTTCCCGCTCTGTGGTTGAATAGTTCATTTCGGTATCATTGAGTTGTCGGCTTGCGAACCAGATTGGAAAATCTTTTTTGTGTTCACCTGGCTGGGTTAAGACTGCTTCAACTGCATACTTCGATGCGTCCGTATGCACGTGAAATCCAATGGACCAATTGGGTGGTCGTAAGATTGGTGCTGAGACCAATGCATTCTTAATCTTCTGGAAAGCCTTTAGAGCTTTCTCATTCCAATGTGGATCCGTTGTGAGCTTGTAAATTGGTCTGGCTAACTCCGCAAAATCAAGTATGAAGATCCTATAATAGTTAGCATGACCCATGAAAATGTAGACCTCGCGAATCGTCCCCTGTGGTGGTAGATCAATAATGATCCTGATCTTTAATACATCTGTGGCGATCCCATGTCTTGACACTATATGGCCGAGTATCAAGCCATGTGTCACCCAAAATTGAAATTTTTCTGGATTCAGGGAGATCTGGTATTCGCGACATTTTTAAGCACCTTCTCCAAATTGGATAAGTGTTCTGAATCTGGTCCATGCACACACAGATCGTCCAAGAAAAGTTCCAGAAATTTTTGCAAATAATCTTTGAATGTCGCCTGCATGACTCGTTGGAAAGTGCTTGGGGCATAGCAAAGTCCGAATGACATCACTATATAGGCATAAGTTCCCCATTCCGTGGCAAATGCTATATTGTGCTGGTCCTAGGGGGCTATTTTCACCTGGTTGTAGCCACTGAAGCCATCCAAAAATCTGTAGGCTTTGTCGCCAGCTACTCTATCGAGGACACTTTCCGTAAATGGTAAAGGAAAATGGTCCTTTTTGGTGACTGCATTAAGCGCCTTCAGATTCATACAGATCCGTATTTTGTCATTTTTCTTGGGTATAATAACTATTGGTGATACCCATTATGTGTGCTCGATTTCGTAAATAAAATTTGCGTCCATCAGCTTTTGCAGCACTTGCTTGATCAGTTCTGTATACTTCGGGTTGCAGCGGTAGTAACGGCTCACCTTGGGGACTGCTCCATCCACCAAGGGTATGGTATGTTGGACTACTGTTGGCGGAATGCCCTTTAGATCACTATAGGTCCAGGCAAAATAGTCCTTATATTCCACCAACAAGGATCGTAGTCTCTTGAACTGCGTGGGTGTTAACTGCTCTCCCACATGCACTATCCTTTCTTCTTCTCTTGGTTCCGCAAGATTCATCGGCTGTGTTCACGCAGGTCCCTCGAAGGCTTGTCCCGCTAGTGCCTGACTTTGATCAGGTTCTCGTTGGGCTTGCGGCATCATGATTACCACGTCGTCCAATGTATAATTCTTGAAAGTATCAGGCATCTCGTGAACTGGAGCTCGTCGAGATTCCTCTTTCAGCATATTGATCTTGGCCCGACTGGTCATTTTTTTATTTTCTGTCACCTGTGTAGAAGATGACGCTTTATCTGAGTCCAACTTGATTTACTTTAAGGAATCCAACACCTTTTTTTTGCTCTTTTTTGTCATTTTGGTGGGTTCATCCTTGTTGTCTTTCTTTGGGATTGTTGTGACATTCGCCTCATGGTTGCAAATATCAACGTCTACTGTAGCTATTGCCTCTTCGGGTAGGTCACTCCATCGGATCACCTGGTTACATGTAGCATTGCTTCAGCTGATTCTTCTTATTCGCAGGTGCCTTGGGTGGATCGATCCTTGAGACATTCGTCATAGCAGACTTTTGTGGTGGTTGAGCTGGTACCTTCTTGGTTCCGTAACGATCTGGGTCCATGTGGTGTAGGACCTATTCATCAGTCAGCTCAATTTCCTTATTATAAGTTAGAGCATGTTGCCAAGGGACTAGATCATCATCCACTGGGTTCTCAATAGGCTCCGCTGACAGCCATGCTACGTTTATCATATTCACCCCAAATGTGATTGGTGTGTCCATAGTGTAACATTTGGGTGAAGATGTACTAGGTTCTAGATCTGATTCATATTGACATGCCTGGCAGTCAATAGTTGCTAATGTTTCTCATATACCAGAAAATAATACATTGGGTACAAAAAGCACAAGAGGAGGAAAAAGAGCAAGAACGAGACAATCCCACAAAACCTTTAGTCGGCGTCGAACGAGAACCGCAAGCGAGCTCAGCACTGCGCATTGATCAAAATGATCGGTTGCACCAACATGAACAACCTTTTCACATGGTGGAGCCCGAGGAACCACGCAGTGAAAGGCTCACACTTTTACTGTCAAGCCATGTTAGTTTACCACTCGGAGAACTACTGCGGATTGCACCACAAGCGAGAAGCCATCTAGCTGAATGGGGCAAAGTGGATGAGGAGCCAGTAGCGCCTGAGCCCATATATTGTTCGGGCTATGATGAAACAAGTAACGTCCTCCACATCGGAGCAGCATGGGAAAGTGAGGAACACAACATCACTTTGTCAATCAAACACAAGAGATACGAGGACGAGGCGACAGTGGTAGATGGAGGATCGGGTGTCAGTCTGATCTCCACTACTTTATATGAAAAATGGGGTTTACAAGGATTGAAGCCAACAAGATTCGCCATCAAGCTAGCAGATCAATCCTATGTGAAACCAAAAGGTGTAGTTGCCGATATCCCCGTAAAGATAGTAGACATATAGTTTGTGATTACTTTTGTAGTCATGGATATACCTGAATCTCCATCTGCATATCGTGTTTTACTGGGAAGACCATGGTTGAGGACTGCGCAAGTAGTACACAACTGGGGTACAGGGAAACTCACCTTCGAGAACAGAGAACAGGCTGTAAAGGTTGATCCAACCACATGGGCGTTGAAACCTATTGCACCCAAGGCTGATGACGGATCATCCACGACAGATCATATGATTGATCACCCAAGGCCAGCCAAGGGAGGTCACTATCATTCAGAGATGGATGTCGTGAGATGGACAGATGCATTAGCAACTATTGACTGCCATGCATGTCAATATGAATCAGATCTAGAACCTAGTACATCTTCACCCAAATGTTACACTATGGACACACCAATCACATTTGGGGTGAATATGATAAACGTAGCATGGATGTCAGCGGAGCCTATTGAGAACCCAGTGGATGATGATCTAGTCCCTTGGCAACATGCTCTAACTTATAATAAGGAGATTGAGCTGACTGATGAACAGGTCCTACACCACATGAACCTAGATCGTTACGGAACCAAGAAGGTACCAGCTCAACCACCACAAAAGTCTGCTATGATGAATGTCTCAAGGATTGATCCACCCAAGGCACCTGTGAATAAGAAGAATCAGTTGAAGCAACGCTACATGTAACCAGGTCATCCGATGGAGTGACCTACCCAAAGAGGCAATAGCTATAGTAGACGTTGATATTCGCAACCATGAGGCGAATGTCACGGTAGTCCTGAAGAAAGACAACAAGGATGAACCCACCAAAATGACAAAAAAGAGCAAAAAAAAGGTGTTGGATTCCTTAAAGTAAATCAAGTTGGACTCAGATAAAGCGTCATCTTCTACACAGGTGACAGAAAATAAAAAAATGACCAGTCGGGCCAAGATCAATATGCTGAAAGAGGAATCTCGACGAGCTCCAATTCACGAGATGCCTGATACTTTCAAGAACTATACATTGGACGACGTGGTAATCATGATGTCGCAAGCCCAGCGAGAACCTGATCAAAGTCAGGCACTAGCGGAACAAGCCTTCGAGGGACCTGCGTGAACACAGCCGATGAATCTTGCGGAACCAAGAGAAGAAGAAAGGATAGTGCATGTGGGAGAGCAGTTAACACCCACGTAGTTCAAGAGACTACGATCCTTGTTGGTGGAATATAAAGACTGTCTTGCCTAGAGCTATAGTGATCTAAAGGGCATTCCGCCAACAGTAGTCCAACATACCATACCCTTGGTGGACGGAGCAGTCCCCAAGGTGAGCCGTTACTACCGCTACAACCCGAATTATACAGAACTGATCAAGCAGGAGTTGCAAAAGCTGATGGATGCAGATTTCATTTATGAGATCGAGCACACGGAATGGGTATCACTGATAGTTATAATACCCAAGAAGAACGGCAAAATGCGGATCTGTGTGAATCTGAAGGTGCTAAATGCAGTCACCAAAAAGGACAATTTTCCTTTACCATTTACGGAAAGTGTTCTCGATAGGGTAGCTGGTGTCGAAGCCTACAGTTTCCTGGACGGCTTCAGCGGCTACAACCAAGGACCAGCACAAGATATCATTTGCCACGGAATGGGGAACCTATGCCTATAAAGTGATGTCATTCAAACTTTGCAATGCCCCAAGCACTTTCCAGCGAGTCATGTAGGCGACATTCAAAGATTATTTGCAAAAAATTTTGGAAATTTTCTTGGACGATCTATGCGTGCATGGACCAGATTCAGAACACTTATCCAATTTGGAGAAGGTGCTACAAAAATGCATCTCCCTGAATCTAGAAAAATGTCAATTCTAGGTGACACATGGCTTGATACTCGGCCATATAGTGTCAGGACACGAGATAGCCACAGATTTATCAAAGATCAAGATCATTATTGATCTATTACCACAGGGGACGATCCGCGAGGTCTACATTTTCATGGGTCATGCTAACTATTATAGGATCTTCATTCTTGATTTTGCGGAGTTAGCCAGACCAATTTACAAGCCAACAACGGATCCACATTGGAATGAGGAAGCTCTAAAGGCTTTCCAGAAGATTAAGGATGCATTGGTCTCGACACCAATCTTACGACCACCCAATTGGTCCATTGAGTTTCACGTGCATACGGACGCATCAAAGTATGTAGTTGGAGCGGTCTTAATTCAGCCAGGTGAACACAAACAAGATTTTCCAATCTGATTCGCAAGCCGATAGCTCAGTGATACTGAAATGAACTATTCAACCACAGAGCGGGAAGCACTGGCAATGATCTATGCGATTAAGAAATTTCGACATTACTTGATGGCCACACATTTTGCTTTTTATATGGACCATCAACCCTTGTTCTATCTCATTAATAAAACTTGCAACACCGGAAGAATCACCAGATGGCTACTTCTGTTATTGGAGTTTGATTTTTGGATAGTAGTTCGCAAGAGAAAACAACACTACATGGCAGATCATGTGTCACGAATCAAGGGAAAGGAGATGCTGCCTTACTTTATGTGGACACAGTACCAGAATGGGCTGTCAACATTGTTGAATATCTAATGCGGGGCCAACCAGACAAATCACTACCAAAGGTGGAACAACGGAAATTGATCTTGAAGGCTAGACCTTATCAACTGATCGCCGGCCAGTTGTACCGAAGAGGCCTTGATGGAATTTTTCGACGGTGTATTCTTCCCCATGAGACCACCCAGATCATTTCGCTTTTACATGAAGGCATGGATGGATGTCATTTTGCATCTGACGTTACAGTTCGTAAGATCCTGCAATCAGAATGTTGGTGGCCAACGATTCATAAAGATACAGAGGAATACTTGAAAAAGTGCGATGTGTGCCAAAGGGCAAGGAGACCAACGAGATTGAACTATGATCTACTACACCCAGTCTTAGCCCAAGCACCGTTCGAAAAATGGGGATTGGATTATATTGGTCCAATTCACCTTGCAGCAAGGAGTTCCTAGGCTCGATACATAATCGTAGCCACAGACTACCTCACCAAATGGGTCAAAGCCAAGGCAGTAAGAGTAGCTGATGCTAGGACCACTGCCAAGTTCCTTTATGAAAATATCATTGTGCGCTTCGGATGCTCGGTGGAGCTAGTCAGTGATCGCGGAAGGTGATCCACAAACCAGTACGCCTTATTATCCTAGTGGTAATGGGCAAGCAGAATCATCCAATAAGATCCTATGTAGCGTGCTCACGAAAATAGTTCAAGCTAGTAGATCAGATTGGGAACACAAGTTGCATGTTGCATTGTGGGCATTCAGGACAACATATAAAGGAAGCACTGATCAAACACCCTTCCAATTGGTATATGGTCAGGATGCTGTGATGCCAGTAGAGTTTTTAGTTCCTTCATTAAGAATTGCCACCGCGCAACGTCTTAATGAGTCCAAATCTCTACAGCTACTCCACGAAGCTCTCCATAAACTCTGTGAAACACGCTTACTAGCTGTGCATGCACTGGCAGCTGAGGAAAGACGCAAAGCTTGGCATGATCACAGATTACAAAGGAAGGACCTTCATTCAGGAGATCTGGTCCTGATCTAAAAAACCAAGGCGATCAAGGAAAAGTTAAAATTCACTGGCGAAGGTCCTTATAGGATCAAGGAAATTTTCAATCATGGAGCCATGAACTTAGAAAATCTAGATAGGACGCCATTCGATACACCCATCAATGGTAGCCGGTTGCACAAGTACTGGCCACCATAGTAAGACAGATCCAGATTGGGGGTGGCACGTTACAAAAAGCTAATATGCTAAGCCATCACTGCTAGATCTAAGGAGATCAAGCCAAATCAAGCTAGATCCATCAAGATTCAGCCAGATTTGGCAAGATCGGAGAAATCCATCAGAATCCAAGGAGGATCCAAATCCAGATAGGATAAAAAAGAAAGTTGTTCATCAGATTGACTGATGGATCTACCACCAAGAATCCATCAAAACTTCCAGAGAACCACCAACAGTCATATCAAGCCTGGGTGAAGCTGATTACCAGTTTACAAAAGTTAAAAATCAGAAAATCTCGAGATCTAATCAAAAAACACTCTAAAAGAGCACTTTTTTCATGATTTTTTGAGATCCCCTAGGAGATAGCTCTTGAAAATTGGACAGTCACCAGATCTGACCTAGATGCATCCATGGAAATCTCTGCGAGAGTTCTTGATGTAGGAATCATCATTTTTTAGTGTATGCGAGAGTTCCCATAAGCTAAATTTTCATAACCTCGCAGAGCATCAAGATCATCTTACCAACCCTCACAAGGTGTCTAGATGGGATCAAAGCAGTAAAATTAATCTGCCTACATGGTCTGATCTTGAAAATCCGATCACAGGAACAAGTTGTGCGAGAGATTACTTCCTACGAGAGTTGAACCCTCACAGAACCTTCGCATAGCAGTCAAATCACCTTCTAAACTCTCGCAAACTTCCCTGAGGTCTTAGAATTTTGTGAAGAAGGTTCTTGCCAAAATTTGGATGAAACTGAGCAAGGGAAAGTGGATTTCACCTAATACGCACTCTAAATTCCACTATATAAGGGCTGAATTCGAGTCATTTGTCACCTTTGCTAGCGAAGCTCTGCCGAAATTTACTTTGAAATTACCAAGTTCTCCGTTTGCAACCAAACTTCCTACTAGCTGTCATCTGATTATACTGAATACCAATTTGTGCTCTGAACTACACTCCTTGTCATCCAACACTCGTTATTCTCAGTTTTCTACCGTTTCCACATCTTTTTCCATTCTCCATCGTTTTTCTTACTTTTTTCGACCTCTAATCATCACTGCTAGCATGGCCTCCCCATCCACTGAAGACTCTGGCACCAAACAGGTGATCATACGTGAAATTCCTGAGGCCACACAGATTTGGCCTTTACCCTCTGACGCTTTGATCCAACCATGGTTGCAGATAGCCGGCCCACTTCTAGAAGCAATGGGTTTTTACCCAACGCTTTTCAATTATGAGGTTAACATTTCCTATCTCGTCCGTGGACACACCGATTCCAAACATGGGTCGACCAAGATTGGCTGCGGGGGGTCCACAAGTCTCTTCACACGCCAAAGGACTTGAAAAAATTGGACCGCCTCAACTTTATGGAGGACGTCACCACCTACCTCATCCAGCAAAGGCGGGCAAAGAAAACGCTCTACTAAATCGGCAGAGTGCCGAGGGATCGACACTACTTCAGGCCGTGGGTCCTGTTGGGGGTATTCCCAACAAAGTGTAAATAAATAAAATCATCCAATAAAATGTGTTGCGAGGGCCTGACATCTTGCGTGTATAAGCCCATGGCCCAATGAGCACACAAATAAAATTGTAAATATAATAAACATGACTTGGGCCTTGGAATTAAAATAAAACTAGAGGCCTAATGTCATTTTTAAACTTAGAGATTACTTTTTAGAGTTGGGTCCAAATTGGGACTCACATGAATCTTGTGATTTCTAATGTACTTTTTCTGGACCCTTGGATCAAGTTGGGTCCAAGATGAATGGATAGGATCATTGTGAATATCAGCCAATAGGATTGAGGGGCAAAGGCCTTCTCCATTTTATAAAAAGGCACCATTTGTACACTATTTGCATGCTTAATGAGAAGGAGGAAACTCTACCAATTTTGGAAGAGAAGCATCCTCATTTGCAATTCAATGCTTGTTATTGCTCTTGTTGTTTTCAATTGCTTTCAAGTTAATGCTTTTTGGTTCCAAAATTTTATGTTTCTCCTTTAGCAAATATAATGTGCATTTGAGCTAACCTCCACCCTCACTCTCTCTCTCTCTCTCTCTTTGTCTCTTCTCTTCTCAATCTCTTCTTTTCTATCCCTTCCCTTCAACCAAATCATGATGAATGTTAGTGTAGAGGAGTAGAGTTAAAGGAGAATAGTGTCAGTGGTGAGTAGAGTTAAGGGAGAAAGTAGGAAACTAACTAAAAGTAGCATCTATGCATAGTTAGGTACCTATCCAGTGATCTAACCCTTGTTGACAGGCGGGAGGGCTATACTATGCAAGATCTTTGACCCTACATACATGCTGGCCCTTTCTGGTGCGGTTGCGATTTAGTTGAAATGCGATTTAGGTGAAATGTGAGCTAGTTGAAATACAGTCTGAATAAAGGAAACTCTCTCTCTCTCTCTCTCTCTCTCTCTCTCTCACGGTCTTGCCTATGGTTAAATACGGTGGAAACGATGCTCTCTCTCTCTAGTGGCATAGCTTAGTTGGCTTGCCACACAAGCCTATGTCAAGCCTATGTGGCAGATTGCAACATGTCTGCATGGCAGACATCAAGCATATGTCATGCTTATATGACCTGCCATGCAAGCCTATGATAGGCCTACATGGCTTTCCACATGGCAAGACCCAAGTCTGTCTGGTTTGTCTCATGACAGGCCTACGTGGCTTGCCACATGGCAACTTGCAAGCCCCAACTCTCTCTCTCTCTCTCTCTCTCTCTCTAGGTCCACTCAAGTCTACATGACATAGGTTGGTTGGCTTGCCACACAAGCCTATGGCAAGCCTATGTGGTAGCCTGTGACATGCTTGCATGGCAGACATCAGTCCTATGCCATGCTTATGTGGCCTGCCATGCAAGCATATGGTAGACCTGATAGATATGGGTGAAGCAGAGGTATTCTAACTCGGTAGAAGACATTTTCTAGAAAGCTAGAAATTGTAGAATCTGATGCAATTTGAATCATGACAGTTGGATAAGCCAATCAAAAGTTATAAGCTTTTGAATAGTCATAGGTAGGGCGCCTAGACCTGTGGCAAATCTTGAGTACATGTCATTTATTGCTTGAATGATCACAAAAATCACCCAGAAGTTGACCAATCTCATCTATATGTGATTTAGACAGAATTTATAGGTCTAGGCAAATTGTTTCACACAAATAGATTGTATTTGAGTCTATTTGAAATTTTTGGAGTATTTCACACGTGTGAAATTTAGAGAACAATAACTTTTGCCATACTTTATCTTTTTTGATGATTCATATCTTGTTTTAGAGAGATTGTCAAACTAGTGAGATCTATCTCACAATTTTTTGCTTAGTCTTACATAGGATTTGGTTTTTTACCCTTGATTGGTTCCTATAGTGAGAAGATAAGCAATTTTTTCATCCATCTTTTTTGATTTCCAACATTCTTTATGACTTCAATGGGTGTCTTTCTATTAGAAGCAAGTGAAAGATTGTCAACCTCCAATTACTCAATTTGGAAGGTTAGGATGGAATCTGTCTTAATTCTACAAGATGTGATGGATATTGTACTTGGTATTGAAGAAGAACCACAAATTCCTCAAGAAATTCCAAAGTACAAAAAGAGAGCTAGGATGGCTCTATATTATATTAAAATGAATGTCTCAAATGACATCTTAAGAGATATTGGTGCTTGTACTAATGCCAAAAATGCTTGGGATACTATCACATCCATCTATGAGGCAAAGAATACTTCTAGACTTCTAACACTAAGAAACCAAAATTTTCAAAGTGTACAAAGAAGTGATGAAAGTGCTTCAGCTTATGTAATGAGAGTTAAAGACCTCCATAGAGAATTGTCATGCATAGGAGACTCCATCAACCAAAATGAACTTGTTCAAGTCATACTTAATGGGTTAAAGGAGGAATATGACAACCTTGTTCAGAGTTATGCCATTAAGGAGGAGCTACCAAGTTTGGAAGCACTCCAAAGTGTGCTCATTTCTGAAGAATCAAGACAAGAGTATAAACTCTTGAAAATGAAAAGACTGTCTCTCAACATTGATGGTATAGCCCTCTTTACCAAAGACAAGCACAAGTCAAGAAGTAAGAATCAACACCAACCCTCTTCAAGCAAGAACAATCTTCTTTCCAAGGAGAAAGGAGAAGAGGATGAGTCCTCTCAAGCTTTCACATCCAAGAAGAAGAAGAAAAACATCAAGTGTTTCTTTTGTGGCAAGAAGGGGCATTATGCCACCAATTGCTTCAAGAAGAAGAGTCAATTCAAGCAAGCCAACATTTCCAATGAAGAGAAGGAAGATGCTCATGCAAGTGATGGAGAGGGATCTCTTATGGTCTCGAGTTTTTCTTCATCACCTTTCAAGAAGGATGGTTCGTGGTACATCGACAGTGGAGCTTCCTCACATATGTGTAGTTCCAAGCATTCTTTTTCATCCATGACACTTTATGAAGGAGCCAAGAAGTCCATTTACACAGCAAATGATCATGAGTGTGCTATTGAAGGCATAGGGACCATTCCCTTAAAGCTTTCATCATCAAAAGTTCTTTCTCTGACTAAAGTACTTTTTTTTTCCTAAGTTAACAAAAAATCTTATTAGTGTTGGGCAATTGCTTGATAGTGAGTGGACTGGATGTGAATTTCAATGTTGATACATGTACAATCAAGAAGCATGATGAGATCCTTGCATTTGGGTCTAGATATGGTGGAATCTACAAGCTTGATCCCAAAGAGTATGCTAACTCTTGTGATGGTGCTTTTGCTTCTCATATTTCTTTGGAGGAACTATGGCATAGAAGGTTGGGGCATCCTAACTATAGTTCTATGGTGTCCATGGTCAAGAAAGCCAAAGCTATTGGCTTGCCTAATCTTATCTCCAAGAATTTAAAGCCATGTGAGGCTTGTGCCATATCTAAATCTCATAACAAGCCTTTTTCAAAGTCATCTATTAAGACTACACATCCATTGGAGCTCATACACTCGGATGTGCACTTCTGAGAATCTTCAAAGAGCAAGGGTGGTGCTACTTGCTTTGTAACTTTCATTGATGATTTCACAAGATTTACTTGGTTATATCTTCTAGCTTCAAAGTCTATGGTCTTTGACTATTTCCTAAAGTTCAAAGCTCTAGTTGAAAAGCAATTTTCATACAAAATCAAGATTCTTAGAAGTGATGAGTACACTTCCAATAAATTTCATGATTATTGTGAGCTTGAAGGCATTAAAAGGGAGTTTTCTTGGGCATATACACCATCTCAAAATGGGGTGGCTGAAAGAAAGAATAGAACCGTGTGTGAATGTGCCAAAACCATTAGAATTGAGGCATCCTTGCCAAAAGACTTTTGGGGTGAGGCCATCAATTGTTCAAACTATCTTTGCAATCGACTCCCTCATGTTGCACTTGAAGGAAAGTCACCATATGAAGCACTTTATTTGAAGAAACCTAAGGTTGATCACCTTAGAGTATTTGGATGCATATGCTTTGTCCATATTCCCTTGGAAACGAGAAAGAAGTATGATCCTTCTGCAAGCAAAGGAGTAATGGTTGGATATTCATCCAACAAGAAAGCCTATCGAATCTACATGCTCTCTACTTCTAAAGTAATTGAAAGTAGAGATGTAGTTTTTCATGAAGAAGAAAAGTCCAATCTAGGAGGGGCCGAGATCAAGCAACCTCAAAATCTATCACCTTTTGTTACTGAAGACAATCAACATATGGAGGGGTCGAGATTTGAAGATGGAAGTCCTCGGATTTTCACTCCTAGAAGATCCATGAGGGAGAGATCCGAGCCTAAGAGGCTCACTTATGATGACAAAGGAAAACAAGTGGATCTTGATTCCACTTATGCTTATTTTGTTTCTCATGAGGAGCCCAAAGATGTCCAAGAAGCCCTCAATACCAAGGAGTGGTATGAGGCCATGAAGATTGAATATGATGCCTTGATCACCAACCACACATGGGAGCTAGTGGATCCACCACCTAACATGCACATCATTGGATACAAGTGGGTGTTCAAGATCAAGTACAATCATGATGGCTCCATCAACAAGTACAAGGCAAGATTATGTGCTAAAGGCTTTGCACAAATATATGGCCTTGACTATGAAGAATCCTTTGCCCCTGTAGCAAAGATGGTGACAATAAGAATCATAATCTCTCTTGCCTTATTTTTTAAGTGGAAATTGTATCAACTTGATGTCTCCAATGCTTTTTTGAATGGCTATCTTGAGGAGGAGATATACATGGAACAACCTCAAGGATTCATCAAGGATAAATCTAAGGTGTGTTTGCTATTTAGAAGTCTTTATGGCTTGAAACAAGCACCTAGATCATGGTATTCAAGGCTTAACAACTTTCTACTTTCATTAGGATTTGTGCTTAGTGACTATGATCCTTCTAGGTACTTAAAGTTTGATGGTAGTAATATTGTCATCATTCTAATCTATGTAGATGACATTATTCTTAGTGGAAGTTGTTTGATGCTAGTTCAAGAAACTAAGGATGCATTAGGAGGAGAATTTAAAATGCAAGATCTAGGAGAGATCCATTACATTTTAGGCCTTGAGATTGATTTTCATGAAGAGTATGCTTTTATTTGTCAATCTAGATATGTCTTTTCTATGTTGAGAAAATTCAATATGCAAAATTGTAAAGGCATAGATACTCCCATGGAGCAACATGTAAAAGACCCTATTAAAGGTGATGAAAGATCCTTCGAGGACATCACACTTTATAGGAGTCTTATAGGCTCCTTAATTTGGCTAACTATCACTAGACCCGATTTGAGCTATCGTGTGCACAAATTGAGTCAATCTATGCAAGATCCTAAGATCCAACATTGGAAGATGGCCAAGAGAGTTCTAAGATATGTATCTTCTACTCAAGATTATGATTTATTGTACAAGAATGAAGATCTAACCATTGTTGGCTATTCGGATTCCGATTTTGCAAGTGATAAAATGGATCAAAAGTCCATTAATGCATATACTATCTTTCTTGGAGGCAATCTTGTGTCTTGGCTTTCAAAGAAGCAAGATACCATATCCCTATGTTCTTGTGAGGCCGAGTACAAAGCACTCACTACAACAACTAAAGAGGTGCTTTGGATCAAGAGGTTAATCATGGAGCTAAAGTGCATCAAAGAGGATGATCTTCCCTTGATCAAGTGTGACAACATATCGGCCCAAGCTCTTGCAAACAATCCTATTTTTCATGCAAGAAGCAAGCATATAGAAGTGGCACACCATTTTGTAAGGGAAAAGCTCATCGGAGGTGAAATCAACTTGGAACATGTCAACACATCTTCATGTATTGTTTCCCCATAATGGATCAATTGGTTAGCTTGGCATCCAAAGTTTTTTGGGTCTCAGGCTCTCTAATGATCTTATGTGTATTCAATGTAAGCTATATTTGAGTTTGTTAATTCTATCCAATCTCATATGTGAATTCGATGAATTGATCTCCTAGAATGTGCTCATATGTTTATGGAATAGAGGACACCTGACATAGTGAGCCACTCTTTCAATCCTTCATTTCTTTCCAACCATCTATTGCTTGCAAAATTTGTCCTCACGTCTATATCTTGGAATAGGCTTGGCTTTTTCCTCCTCCGCTCACACCTTCTTTAATCCCCTTGGGGATTTCTTCCCCCTGTTACGCACCCACCTTCGTCCCCATCAAGTTTCGTAGCATGGCCTATTGCAAACTCTCAAGGCCTTATCACAAAACCACACACGCAAAAAAAAATTGAAGCATCCAAACCCATTTGGAATAGGTTTCAAAATGCTTAGCAAAAGTTTTAGTCTTTTAAAACATTTCTTGAATTTTTTTTTTTCGGAGGTTGTTTTTGGGTTTTTTCACCCATGGAAGAGTTAATTCAAATTCTAGAGGATTTATTACATCTAAGTGGATAAGTGAGTTTGTGTAAGTAATAATATCAATCAATCTCATGTGAATGATAAAAGCCAAGCCAAAAATCTTCTAGATCTCTCTTTAAGATCCCTAATTCATAGATAATGTTACATTGGACAACCACTAGCAAAACATGCACTAAGCACTAGATGATAAAAGTTCATATCATCATCCAATGCATCAAAAACCTTCCAAGCATCTCACTAGAATCCATAATTCATGAACATTCTTACACACCAAGTACTAGAAAAGACAATTTTATATCGATGATCACACTAGATTAGCCAACGACTTACATAAACAACAAACTAAGAGATTAATGTATTGTCTTGTATAAAGTAAATACATGTCACATGGACATTTTTGAAAGACTTCCTCCAAGAAAAAAACAAGTACACAATGAGATGGCTGAGTCTTGTAACTACTAATTAGCAAACTACACTCTACTATAGCTTTGTAAAAAAAGAGGCATACACATAGTACACATATGGCTCATAGCTCTTCTGACTTTCCCTTTTGTACTCAACCTCATCAACATCGTCATTCTTCAACTCCTCAAAATTGTATTGTAGCACATCCTCAACAACATGATGGAGCGCACCAAATAAAGAACCATGCCGATCTTATATTTCTCCAAGTCCTCTATGTTGGCTCTCAACCTCCAATAGAAGCAATGGCTCCTTATCACGTGTAATGTCCATGTATTATGATTTCAACTTCATTTTATCAAAGACTCTTGCTTGGTCTTATTAAGGACATGTAGGTGGAGTTGCACATAGATAAGCATACTCATAATAAGTGGCTTCAACCTCTTTCTCCTCTTATTATGGATCAAGAAAAAAGGGCTCCAATTGGCCACAACCCATGTGTGGATGTTTTTAAGGAATCCCACCATTGCACACTCATACGCCTCTTTATACAAAGTGTGCCACCTATCAAATAAATGTCTCGATTCTACACATATCTAACTCATATAACAAATTCTCTTGTTCTTCAACATTAGTTGTGTATCTCTCCACAACAATTTTCCATCCAAAGTCAACATTTGCAAAACCCAACCCATACCCAATTATGGATATAAATAGAAACATTGCAACATTGCAATGAGAAAATGTACCATCTTCAATCTTGCAAGCAATCACTCTATCATGCGTACAAGAGATAGATCCAAAGCAAATCATGAATTCACCTCCTAAATCATACAAATCATGAATAATAGTCCAATGTTCTCAATCTCTCTTACCAGCTCCACTGATGTTAATCTAGCACTAGCCAGATGAGTGCAGATTTTACTTCCAAAAAATTAGCAAGCAATATATAAATATAGCCAAAGTGATCCTTGGCAAGCTCAAAACTTCACCTTTGCTCATTTCACAAAACAAACTATAATGTCTTTTGTGTCCTACTTGTGCATCTTGGTTTCCAAGGGGGGCTTGATCATGGGACCCAAAAAATGGTGTCCTATAATGAATGAGCCAATGAAAGAATAGTTCAGGCCTCCAATATGGCACCAACATGCGCAAAAATTTTAGCCAACCCCTCCCTCCTAAGTGACTCTTTTCAACTGATGTGAAAGTATTGTTTTGAATTTTTCAATCCACCAACATCCATGTTGAGCAAGAAAATAGCCCCATAAACACCAGTACCAACAAGGTTTATGATATATTGCATTTGTGTGTCAAACCAACAATAATTACAAACAATAAGGCATCCAAACTTGCAACAATAAGACCCACTTTTCTAAAACAACTTGCAATTTCTTATGAACCATCCGCATCACCTCTTGCAAATCTTCCACTCAATAGCCTTGTTGAGAGGGTTTTAAATTAAAAAACCACCCATCCCTTGCGTATAGCTCATGTCATTGATATATCTATTTCAACCATAATGGATATAATTCCATTGCGTGTGAATATTGAATATCATATTTATCCTCTCGATTTATATATATCATATTTATCCTCTCGATTTCAATATTCAATATTCACCTTATATGATTCCCTCAACATTTATCCTCTCTAAATACAAGCTATAATTAGTCAAGACTTCTAACCTTATCACAAGCCAATCCCTATTTAACCCTATCATGAAATACCATAATTTCTTTCGCTAAAATTAACACAAACCCAATAGACACTTAGTAAATCATGTGAACCACCCCACCACATATGCATGTATGCATGCTAACAAACACATAGCATACTAATTTATGCCATGATTGGCCATATGCATCACCATCCAAGATACATCTGAGTGTGTAGAACCATTCACATGCAATACTATCAAGCTAGTAAACTAGACAAATGTAGTTTCACCATCCATGCAACATGATTACGTTGCAAGAACCTAGCCACTGCCAAAAGCATCTGCCTTCTCCCCAAGAATGTGCCATGTGCAGTAGAGAGTAAGTTTGCCAAATGAGTCCATTTCTAACACAATTATTATCGTGGATAGGAGTTGTCTCTACGAAAATCTCAGATCCGTTTTCCAATGTTTGCATACATAGTAAAATCTATTGTCATAAATCTCAACCTACATCATGCAAAATCGCATGCATAAACTTATGATAGAGAGAAAAGACATGAGAGATGAAAGAACAAACTCTCCAAAACCATTGATGCTTGCAACCTCTCACCAACTATGCACAAAAGCTCCAAGAGAGTGGAGATGGAACTTTCTCCTTCTCCC
Organism: Diphasiastrum complanatum; assembly: GCA_029204225.1. Lineage (NCBI taxonomy): Eukaryota > Viridiplantae > Streptophyta > Lycopodiopsida > Lycopodiales > Lycopodiaceae > Diphasiastrum > Diphasiastrum complanatum. Next base: position 52,609,819 of record CM055102.1, on the reverse strand, counting down.
AAATCCCCTAGTCCTTGCAAAATTCTCATCCTCCTTTGAATGCCCATTTCTCCTTCCTAAACTCGCAAAAGCACATCGGTAAATGAATCTCCCTCTCCACATCCACTCAGATAGAATTCTCCCCTAAAAGCACAACAATTCACTCTTCTACCCGAAATATTAGTCTCTTCAATAGATCGACTATCCTAGTATGTAGACAGTAAGTTCATCTATGCAAGATGAGCAATCGTTTGATTATTTGAAAGTTGTCAATGCGATGAACAAGTACATTCACCCATCTATGTAATCAGTTCTTTGACTAATATAGTCCATTCAATTACTTAATATAAATCTGATAGATGAGTTGGCAATCCACATGCATGTATAATAGCTTCATACATCACAAATCATTCACAAGTAATGCCTACATCTGATCCCATAAATGTTTCAGGTGGCTAGATTTCTCCAGCCCTTTGCAAGGATACTTGCTTATGCAATTTCCTACCATGTTTAGCAATGAGCTGACTTGATATTTCTATCCACATGATAGATGTCCTTCAATTCCTACATTGGCTTCTTCCTCTTGGCAGGTTTTCTAGGAGTAAGCAGCTCAAACACTAAAATGTGTCATTGAGGATACTTCTCGAACCGTGGATATCATGAATGATCAAATAGAGTTTTGAAACACAAAAGCCCATGAACTTCTCACCTAGTGTTTTGGATACATGAGTAGTGTTTCTCAAATTGCTTCCATGCTCAACTACCTGTCGAGAAGCTGCAACTCAGAAATTGAATTTTCTTGAGTGTGATTCTAATGATAAAATTTTTAATATACCTTGTAGCACGGCAAATGAGGGAACCTGGCATACTTCATAAAGTGGAATGTTTACTCTTGACAACAATCAGCGAATTATAGTCACACATCTGAAACATTCTTTACAACCTATGGTGGTCCATAACAAGTATGCCTGATCATAGATTCACATGATCTATGATCTTGGCAATCTATGATAAACTATGGATCCACAAGAAGGCACCCAATTCAACCTATACACTGCCCATTCCAGTGTATGGATGGAACATAAACCCTAGACTGAAGCAGTAATGCTAGTGTCAGAAACACATGCAGCACACAACTCCCCAAAAGAAAAAAATTTATTTTGTCTGCTCCCTAGCTTTAGCACTTTATTCTCATGTTGTAGGACCACCAACATCACTGAACGACGAATTTTTCTTGTTGTCCACTGCAATTACGTTCATTAGTTATAACCTTAATGAGGTAGCCTTTTTCAAGGTAAAAATTATTATCATTTATTCATTGGGTGACAATAATAAATCATCATAGATGCTCAACACTCAAAGCTCAGGGAGTACGAGCTGACAGTCTGTGTTCATAGAAAACTATAGCCGGTTTCTCAAATTGTACAGGTATTCCTATGGTTGTTGGTACTGGTATGGGAGGAAGGTTTACAGTCAGCTAACCGAGTCGGACTAGTGCTCATACAAAACTTGTTACCTAGCTTTGTAAAAATCTAGAGAACTAAAAATGAATAGATGAAGCACTACCACACTACCTGTAAATTCAATTTATTATGTAAATCAAGCTACTTTGCTAAAGGAAAGGTAGAAGTTGAAATACTGTTAGATGAAGATTGTATGTACTGTTATTGAATTGTATTTTTTTGTGGTATACGGGTACGACAAACTTTGGCATATTTCAAATACTCATTTAGGTGTATTGAATATGGTGGCAACATTGATGTGGCTACACGCATACAGACATACATGGCCCCTGAGCAATCCGTCTGACACTTGATTTACCCACATGATGGCTCACCGAGTTACCAAGATTAGCCGACCCTAAGCTTACACTCCATAAGCTTCCTGGATATGCTTTATAAATTTTTTCAACATCTCTGAACAAGCACTATCCTTTCGTCGGAGTGAGCATACTTTATTGGTAATTTGGTATATAACATAGGATATCCATTCTTGATATGTCATAAGGTCAGAAGCCCATTCCGACCAAAAACAGTCTGAACGTACAGTCTGAATGCAAAAAGAAAGAATTCTTCAGTGCAAAAAAATCAAAGGCTAGAAGTCTGCTTACTGCTAGATCTGTGAGCTTTCATAATCCACATGAAGGTATATCACAGTAAAGGTCGGAAGTATGTCTGATGTCAACATATATATCACATCAGTTATCTATTTAATAATCATGGATGAAATTGATCTCATGTTTGGAGCATGCAATGCCTGGATGTTTTCAGGTTCATCTATCTAAACATTTTATTACTGAACTACAAGTTTTGTAGTTTCTGTGTAGATAGGTAGACAGAAATAAAGACAATCCACAGTAGGTTTAGCTACTAAATAGAGATGAAGTACAATCTCCTCCGAGTCCGCTTTCAATCCGCTTTCAATCGATTGTTTATTTGCTCAACTGTGGTGTTTTGAGCATTGGACATTCCTGCTAGAATAGAAAATATCTCAATGCATTTGAAAGATGGAGGTTTGTTATACTATTTTTTGGAAATTAATGATATATCCTATGTCCAACTATTTTTAGAGAAGGATAACTTCCTTTATGGTCCAGGTGGCAGTAAGCAGACTTTTAGCCTCTAATTTATTGCTATTATAGTCTTTCTACAGTCTAGATAGTGTTTTTTGGTCACGATCCGGAACAGGCAACTGTGGTCACGTTCTGGAACAGGATGCGTTCCATTCCGGAACAGGCAACTATGGTGATAAGCATGCTACTAACCTAAATTCTGGGTCGTTATCAATGTTGTTGGCTGTAAGGACTTTCAAATTTTAACGGCTTCTTGTGTTCAGCACAATTGGTCAAAAGTGATAATTTTCACAGGCATCAAGTTGGCCTTCTACATGGACTTTTTCATATCAGGATGTTTATTTTTGCACTTCTGTTGATAAGTGGCTTCTTGTTGATAGACATACGAAGTCTTTCTATGCTTGCAGAATAGGAGGATAGGTGTATCAGGATGCCTGTGTGCGGTGATGTTTTTTCAGGTCTGGATTGTCCAGCTGTTCATGCTCTTCAAAATGAAAGAAACTCAGATAACTTATGAAAATCCCTGAAATTATTCTTTACCATAACAAATAGAGTCCAGCGAAGGCAAAAAATTAGATGTTCTTTTAATTGACCAACTTAAATCAACATTAATCAAATTGTCTGATCAGGAGATACACCAGTGGTAAGAATCACTTAAATGTTCTTATACACATCCTACTCCAGTACTCTAAATTCTATCTTTGGCCAAATATATCAAGAGATCCAGATTTTATTGATTATTTGATCGTCTTACGCTTGGTTTCAAATTTTTATACAAAAATTGCTATGGGTGGATTCACAACGTTAATTCAGACTTACAATTTGCAACGACAATAATAACAATGCTAGCAAAACAAAAAATTTACATTTTACACTAGATCCAAACATGGTTGCCCGTTCCGGAACGGAACGCGTTCTGGAACACGTTCTAAACGCGTTCCATTCCGGAACTTGACCAAAATAAAATTTGAAAAATGATTACAGCAAAAGGCGAGTCTCCTATTCTTCCGATTTTAACATAAGCTTGATGTGCACATCTGAAGGAGAAATTGGTGAACTTTTTGAGGCTTTCCATCTGTTCCTGTCATTGTGAGAGTGTCGGACAAAAAGTCTTCTGCCAAAGTAGATCCATCGCTGTAGCCATATTGAAATCCACATCTAGTCTTACTGCAGTGGGCATCGCCAAGCGCTCTGCATTGTGATAGACAAGGAATGGGCTTGTAGGAGGGAGAGGTTTTAAGATTCAGCACAGGTCCTCCAGTTCCATTAAATGGCTTGCATCGTGCCCACACCAGATCGCTACCCGTGTCTGCAAGAGCATGAAGTGTCTGTGGAAGAGCAGCCTGTTGCACTGCCATGAGATAGGATCCATACAAATCAGTATTGTAGAAAGGATTGAGTGTGTTCTCTTCTATTTCTGACTCTTCCTTTCAGACTTTCTTGGTCAAGTCATCAGATTTATCATTGTTGGACGATCACAAACATATGCTCTGTATTAATACCTGTTTTTTTGAATTTTTAAAAAAAATGTTCTGACCCAGTATGTTCCGGAACGTACTTTACGGAATGGGTTTCTAAGATCCAAACAATATACTCTATAAAATTACTCAAAGAGGTGAACCCTAGACTCCAAAATCCATCTTATTGTTTAGTCAAAACCGGATTCATCTATTCAAAATTTGAGCACAACACTTTGTTTGTGCACGAGCTAGCTAGGATAGTCAAATGCATGTCATAAAAAAATCAAGCTGTCTCAAATACTCTAATGATGGCTGTCTATATGCACAATATGAGATCTCAATCAAACCAATATTTCATGGGGTCGTTTCTTACGTTGAAACGCTTATGAAACAGCTGGTTCAGGTTCAAAACGAGAAAAAAAATTTGGCTTTTTTTTTTTTTTTGAAAAATGTGTTTTTAAGGGTTTTTTGGGTTTACAAATGTCATAGAAACTCTAGTACAAGTAGATACATCCAATTTCATGAGAATGCTCTAGAGAAAGCAATTCGAACACGAGAAGCTGAGTATGATGACTATGGTCACTTTTCTCAGTCAATTATTGATATTGTCATGGATAGATTATAAGGTTGTGAGAATATGTTCATACCCATTGCCAATACAAAGCTTATGGCCCTTGAGAAATCATGCTCAAGTCACAGGTGCATTCAGGAAGTTTGCAAAGACACGATCATCGGCCATCCTCATGATTCATCTTTAGAGTCTTGTAACTTGTAAGTACTTACTACTAAGAGAACAATAAGTTTAGCTCGTGAGGGTTTGCATGCCCATTGCCCATTGCCCATTGCAAAAAATGCCCTCGGGACCACGCGGTATTGCAAAACATTTGCCTTTTTTTTACAGTCGTTTCAAACGCTGAAACGGCATTTTGAAACAAGGTCGTTTCGTGCGGGTCGTTTCAAACGTGTGTCAGCGTTTGAAACGTGTTTCGAAGAAACATTGAATCAAACAAATCATTCATAACAAGAACTTGCTAAAATATTTAGTTCAAATTGTGTACTCTACAATTAGTAAACTATATCTAAAAGCTTCCAACCTCAATTATGCTACGTTTAATAGCATTCACACCTTTGATATAATATGAAAACGTTGTGTTTCCAACACTCGTAAAACAAATAAGCACTACTGCTTGTCTCTACATTGATGCCATCCTTCAAGACCTTTATGCAGTGACAAGTGTTCCCTCTAGGAGGACAACCGTTAGAGGTGGTTTGTACTTATTTGGGGACATCACTTTGAGTATGAGACAAGCAGCTAAACTATGGAAGGGTCATGCCTCTTTGGCCAATCTTGAGTGGTGCTGCTTCAAGAAACACATCACGTGATGCCCCAAGTGTAGATTGTTTGACACCATTGTTTCACGCGCAACTACATATGCGGCACAAGCTTGGTGTACAAAGATTCCTGAGTCATAGTGGGCTAGTATTTCTCGTTTATAGGTCACCATGTTGGCACCCACATATTGAATATCCTGGTGTCTTCGTGCATGGGGACGATGTTTCTCAGATCCATCGACACCTTTGGGGAGGCAGTCACGGGCAAGTACATGTTCTCACACATTCAAGCTGCCATTGAGGAGGTCAGACCACAACACGTTGTACAAGTATATATATTATACTTATTACAATTTACTATAATGTTAAATGGTAATTTGTAAATGTTAATGTTAAATGTTCATTTTTCAATGGTGATTGATTAACAATGGATTATGGGTCACTAAGCACTTGAATTCGGAATTCCAAAGTCATGCACATTGCATTGTATGGTTGTGCAGGTGGTCACAGATAATGCGTCAAACTGCGTCTCCATGGGTAGGCTCGGTAATGAGACCTACCCCCACATCTTTTGGACACCTTGTGCTGCATACTGCCTGGACTTGTTGGTCGAGGATGTGGCCAAGATTCCATGGATTGCGGAGGTGGTACGTACCACACGATTCTTGGTGAGATTTGTCACCAAGAAGCCAGTCCACCTTGGATGTCTTGAGACCTGCCTCCACCAAGTATGCAAGTTGCAAGTTGCAGCTCAAAATTGAATGCGCTTATGTTGGTAAGTATTTATTGTTTAGTTAGTAGTTACTAGTAACTAAGTAATGGCTATTGTAGTTTGTAATTTTGTGAGCACTCAACACTGAATGTTGAATGTTCAATGTTCAATGTAGTATGTACCTACTAGTAACTGTCTAGGCCCTACTCTTGAATGTTCAATGCAATGCATCATATTTCATGCATGTATTCTGTTGTCAGAAGTTAGAACTTGTCACTTGTGCCCTGTGTAGGTTTGCCATTATGTTCCTTGTCTTGGAACGACTGTTGAAAGTTCATCAAGGCTTGAGGCAGATGGTTGTTGTCGTTGAGTGGGCGTAGTGGGGGCCATCACAGGAGCCCAAGTTGGTAAGAGATTCAAGCGGACCGTTATGTATTCATCATTTTGGGATGAGGCTCGATCCATTGTGGTGGGCCTACATCCTATCTACATTGTCATGCGCCTTACAGATCGAGAGGGCTGCACATTGGGCCTCTTGTACGAGTTCATGGATAGGTTGGGCGAGCAATTGAGCCTTTGCACGACCATTAGCCCAAAGAGGTATATCAAGATTCAAATTTCAAATGTAGTATTTAGTATGTACTATATAGTATAATTATTAATGTGTCTTCAATCTTGATTCTTGCAGGCTTGCGAAGGTCCAAATCCTTTGGTTGAGCAGGTGGGAGTGGTTTCATAAGCCCCTGCATGCCCTGGCCCACATACTCCATCCACTTTGGAGGAATGAGGAGCAGTACACATATAGGGAGCTCAAGGATGGCTGGAATGTCTATATCTCCCGAGTTTATTCTGATGTACGCGAGCAGGATAACCTGCTGAATGAGCTCCAAATTTTCAGGCAGGAGACCTTGGAGTTGGCGCTTTTGAGAGAGGGTAATAAACTGACCATGGTCCATTACAATTTAAACTTCACATTTTACTGCACAATTAGTCAATCATATTGTAACTTGTTGGAACTTGGTTGCAACTTACTAGTACTAACTGCCCCTTGAACTATGATTCAGGCCAGCTGCGTCCCGTGTCATGGTGGTCGATGTTTGGGGTTGATGTCATTGCGTCACCTTGCCATCAGGATTCTCTCACAGGACTACACTGCAGTCGCTTGTGAGAGAAATTGTAGTGTCCCTTCCTTGATTCACACGAGAAGAATCGACTCTCATCTGCACAATTGGAGAGGTTGGAGTTTTGGGTTGCCTCCAGACCGCCGCAGAGCCTATCCAGGTAACTTTTAAGCCATAAATTATAATTTCTAAATTCTAACATGTGATCCACCATCCCAAGACTCAATTAGTAGATACTAAATAGATCATAGTAGACTGTAGCTAAATTTTAACTTTTGTCGGCCCTCCAAATTTTGTGTTGATTTCAATGTGCATTTTGACATGTGCGTAGGTTAATCCCGATCTAATCGATATGGAAAAGGTTCCAGAGTTGCCACCGAGAGACTAGTCAGAGGAGGACGTGTATGCATTCCTCCATAAGGAGGCCATGCATAGTGCAGGTGAGAAATTAGGATTTTCTAAGGTCTTGAATTAAATTCTCGAAGTTCGAACTAATTATTGTAATTTACTAATTTGCAGGCAATAATACATTTGTCCCTCCTTGTGTGCACTGTGCAAGACCTGTCACTTGAGCTGAGGAGGAGGGCAGGAGAGGGTAGCAGCTCTCGTGCTCACAGCCTTGACGACCAAGACGAGTCTGAGTCTAATCATCGTCAGGGTCAGAGTCCTCAGAGGAGGAGTATGTGGATGAGGAGTTCGAGGAGGGCGGGGATGAGGATGAGGGGCATCATACGTCTGCCTTCGATGAGGATTTCGCAGCTGAGCCTGCCACTCAAGAGGCCACAGCAGGCTCCACAACACCAGTGAGTGGGAGGAGACTCAGGCATAGGAGAGCTTATAGTGCTCACTGCTCATTGTACATTAGATCATTGTAGTCTGTAGATGTCACTAGATGAGCATTGACTTCTTTTTCCATCAGGGATATGCGCATAAGCATCACAACCAAATACTCTCAAGTGAAAAACATTGGGATTATTTCCAACAAATGCCTCATAAGGCGTCAGACCTTCCACCGACTTCATAGGACACCTGTTCAAGATATGAGTAGCTAAGTTGCAAGCTTCTGCTCAAAGGTATTTGATAGGCCTTTGCTATTAAGCATTGCCCTAGCCATTTCCATGATTCAACTGTTCTTGCGTTCTGCAACTCCATGTTGTCGATGAATAAGGAGCTATAGTTTGCTTCTTGATTCCTTGCTCCCTACAAAACTCAATGAATTTTGTTGAAAAATATTCACCACCTCCGTCAGACCTCATGTCTTGATACCAACGCTAGCTTTTAGTATGCATTCTGTTAATTATGTCTATATGCTACATGCAAGACTTGTACTTCGTTTTATTATCATTTTGGTTTTTTAGTAAGTTAATTTGTTTGAATACTCAACAAACATCCCATGATGTACATGTGCCTAGTCTTGAGGTATAGAATTATTATTCGTAATTGCATATAGATTATCAGTTGCGTCAATCTTAGCGGATCGTCCATTTACAGGTAAATACATCATTTAAACTTCAAACGTTACCACTCACTTTATTATAACTAAACACTCAACCAATACTATTGACCCATAGAACTTCAAACTTGCTATAGAGACAATAGCTTCACAAGACCCAACTGCTAGAGACCTGATGTTCTGGATCCATATTTCTAAAAATGATGAAACTTCGAAGGGACACTAGCTTATCATCTTACCAAAAGAATCTCAATTCATGGATGATTCACAACATCCAAAACGATTCTTAGGTTGATTCACCACATCCAACATGGTTTAGCATCTTCAACTCACACACAAGCCCATTCCATTGATGCACAGATGATCAAACCCTTTTCTAGTTTTGTGCCATGGGTTTAGTCAATGGAAGGGGATTTGTGCTTGTTCTTGAGAATCTGGATTATGAGAGTGCTAACTTCCAAAACTTTAAAAATTTGACAAATAAGATCAAGTCTCTAAATGGTCTAAAGATTGGATCTACAATATGTTGACTTCCAAAAATCAAATTTACGAATGGTTAATCTATTATGAAGCATCGATGCAGCATTCCACGGCATCCACGTTCCGAATTGAGCATTCAGAACGCAATTTTGTTTTTGCCCTAAACTCATCTAAAGACTAAAACTTAAGCAATAAAAACAAATTTCTTTAACACTTCAAAACAAAAAGCAATGAAAAAATAAAACTAATTTTTGAAGGCACAATTCGGGAACATATTGGGATTTCCTAAAATGGATTCTGAAGCATGTCCTGCATCTCTGATGGTCCTACTATAGGAAGAATAATGGTCCAAAATTTTCAAAATCTGCCACAAAACGTACAAGAACAATGAAGTGCCAACAATGAGAAGAAACTAGAGACTTTCACATTGACATCAAAATCACGATCTGTGAAGTGCAGCAAAACACCCTATTGGGAGAAGATTACGAAAAGAGAATCCCCCAAAAACTGATGATATAGGAAATACTAGCTAAATGGTGATTTATAGTATTACCTCCTAGAAAAAAGTATTTTACATATTCATGGACACCAAATGGAGAGGAATCCAAAAATCCAAAAAAGGGAAATCTGACTAGAAGAAGCTAAGGCAAACGAAATAAATTAGACTTTTCTTCCCAAAACTATAAAAAATACTCACATGATTTCAATCACCCTCAACAAAGATGGATCTAATGACTATAGAAGCTAGCGGCACCCAACCCCTCCTGCTAAATAAGTGCTTCGCTACCAAGTTACAAGAAAACAATCACATACAAAACACACAATGGAGAGGAGAATACAAGCCATGGATGCAATGGCACGCAATCTGCTGCATCCACATTTTGGGACGATCGCAAAATGCAATCTAGAACACAAACATATTTTTTTTACCCTAAAATCATTTAAAACCAGTAAAAAATCAAATTTAAGCATTAAAAACACATTTTTTTAGACCCTAAAATTAAACACTAACACTTCGAACCAATAAAACATTTCAAAACCCAAAAGAACAATTTTTGGGGGCACGTTTTAGGAAACCCTAATGGGAATGGGACCAGATCGAAATGTTCATCTTTGATACACGTACATAGATAGCCCAACAAAGAATGGTAACAAGCTCAATCAAGGATAACAAGCTACTAAGTTCATCTAAGCAAGCTAAATCATGCCAACTCCACTACCTAGGGTAATTGAACTAAGAGCTAAGCATCTCATCAATAAACCATCAATAGTGACGCTCACTAGCCCATTGATACCATTTGAGGCCCTGTGGGTCCATGTCGATGTCCCTATACATGATATTTGGGGCTCTAACTGAAGTACTCAAGCATGTGGCAGGGATATTCACAATTGTGGTATAGAACAGCAGAATATGCAAAAGCTTGTATGTAATAGCTTAATCCATGTACAAAATAGGCTACAAGCTTCATGAATTGCATAATCACTATTAATGTACAAAGCAGGCATGTGATGAATGTTTATATCATATTTTAAAAGATTTTGTACGGAAAAAGATTTGGAACAAATATTCAGAGCTTTTTTTGTTACATACGGGAGCATTCTCTGCATAAAGAACAGAACGTACACTACCAAAATGTATGGAATAAGTATCTATGCACTACATTTGACCTCATATAATACCTGAGAATAACAAAGCAGTTGAGCAACCACTAATCCACTAACAAAGCCTCAGACCATTAACTCCGTCATCCATAACAGAACCTAAATGCTAGCACATCGAGTCCATAGTTGCATCAAACCGTCGTCTGAACCATCGAACCGCTTTTTGCCCCCAACAAAAAAAACAAAAAACAAACGTTCCCGGATTCGAACCCAGCTAGCCAGTTCGAATCGGGACGAATCGGCTTGCAACTATGGCACATCCTTACTTGCCACTAAATTTGATGGCGATATGATCTTATTAACATCTCAAGATTTTTTTTGGGAAAAAATTCTTTTGAAAATTATGCCACAAAAAAAAGTAAATGTAACAAACATCCTCATAAGTGATGACAAACACTCCCCAAAAATTTATGGCATAGACCCATGCATGCAGACACAACACAAGCAAGTTAGCTCCCAAGAACATATGGATATCCTCTATCTAATGGATGACTCCAGGACTCAAGACACTGCAAGATGTTTTAAAAGGTTGATATTGCGTCAATTGCAATAACCCTGCACAAAGCTTCAAATTATGCAGCAACCTACAGAAACATGGATGCAGTCATCGATAAGAAACTCATTTGCTACAACAACAAAAATTTTAAAATTCTCAAATGGAACGTGCTTATGCAAGAGGTTCGGAATTGGGGAAACCATTACTGGCATGAAGGTCAGAACGGTGGCATGCCAATGATGGTTAATCTTACCATTGAATTGATACTTGCAGTACATTAACTTTGGATTATTTATAAGATCCTTCAACCAACTTCAATAAGCAAGAATAAAAATTACACAAAGATGTAAAAATAACTCTACTCACAATGAAGAGGTCACGATAGAGACATTATAAGAGTGGAAAACATATGCACATAGACTGTGTTGCATATGCACTACTTACAGCATCAGAAAGTCATGAGCATTGAGAAAGCTAGCTGCAGCCACTCCTGCACAAGTGAACTAACTCATCACAGAAAATTTCACAAGTCAATTAAGAGGCTCTGGCATAGAGGAAAATGAATCTCAGGGTATATGTCAGAATAGAGGCATGAGCATAACAAAGATCATATTACTGCTAGATAACGCTAGCAGCACATCTCGGAAAAAATTCTGCCATCTACACTAACAAAATCTAGAAACAACAAACCAAAGCAAGTTAGTATCTCAAGGACAGAAATATAACTGAGTCACTGACAAAGCCGCCACGCATTGTGGGAAGGTGCCTGTGCTCATTGTACAACATGATCCTCAATGGAAGTCTTTTACATGGAAAAAGTAATTTCTGGCTAGCTGACCGGGCCATCAGCCACAATTCTCCGGCATTTACACCATCATCTTGGCCTTCCTCTGGTCTGTAGCTGCTTAGGATAAAATCTCAAATCAAATATTTGTCTTCATGTCCTCAGTTTATTCTTACTATTTTAGTCCCAGGAGCATATTTCAAGTCAGCAACCACAAACAAAGATTCCACATGAAGTGGAAACTTTATCCTCCACCAATTCAGAAAATGAATGATGACACTACAGTCCACCATTCCAGGAAAATGATATGACGCTTTCTCCATCAATATGGCTAAACATGATGAGTGCCTAAATGTTCAGTACTGGCTGGAGAGAGTCCCCATTTTTCCTGTGAAACCTGCAATGGACCTTTCTGCCTAGCCCCATAATGGCATCAACTTTATGTTCCAAAAAGTTCACTTGGACCGACCCATTTCTGTCATAAACCTTGTATAGTCAGACTCAGCAGCAAAACCACCAAGAGGGCTTGTGTTTGTGACCCAAGGCACTGGTGCTCCACCTCCGCTTGGTGGGGGTGGTGGTTGAGTGGGAGGTGCAATACTGGGAGGTGGTGGAGGAATAGCATAAAGGTTCTGATATGATCGACTCGGATGATAGACTGAACATCCTACTTGTGCACCTTGAGAAGGCCCATCAACAGGTGACACTCCTGCAACAGCACCAATGGCAGCATTGTTGACTGTACCAAACATGCAAGGTCCTTGCATAACAGATGCAGGGGGCTGTGACAAGTCACTGATTATGCCTGACATGCCACTAAGATATCCTTGTGATGGTGGTGCAGATGAAGGAACACCTTGAAGTGGAGGCCCATGATAGACAACAGATGGACCAACTTGAGGTGATGGCCCTGTGTATCCAGCAGGTTGAGCTGCTTGCACGGCAGGGCCTGACTGAGTTGCAGAGGAAGGAGCAGCTTGAGACAGAGGCCCAGAATAGATGGGGGGAACTTGTGAATGCCCTGAGTAAGATGGAGGTCCACCATACTGAGCACCAGGATGGGGTGCTAAATGAGGCGGTGCAGGTGCATTGGTAAAAGGTGGCCTGTAAAGCTTTTCAGGCAGCGGAGGTCCATATAGATTGTAAAGTAGTGCTAATGGAGAACCCCAATATAAAGGAGCCAGTCCACCACCAGCAACAGGAATCCCAGGTGGCCCTCGTGGGGCGGTTTGCTGCACCTGTTGAGAAGCATGCCCACCTAACCCCATTTGATCCATGCTAGGAGGTCCCCCTACACCAGGAAGCGATGGATGACCTGCAACTCTTACTGCGAGGATCTTGCCATCAAGCAGGTATCCATTCATTTGCATTACTGCCTGAGTTGCACAATTTATATCTGTAAACTTAACAAATCCATAACCTTTGCTCAGGCCATTTATTTCATCTCTGATCACCTTCGCCTTTTCAATTTTGCCAAATGGTGCAAACAATCTGATCAAGCCTTCTTCGTCGACAAAATTTGGCATATACCCAACATAGACATTGGAGTCATCTGCATCTCTACCAAAGTAGTTCACAGAAGCAGAAGCTCCAGGTCCAGGAAGAAAAAATGGGATCCCAGGAAGCCCTTGCTGTGGTTCCATGCCAGCAGCTGGCCCACTTTCAGAGCCACCCACACCCCCAACTCTTTCCCCATTCCCACTGTTCCCACCATCTTCACTTGGGCCAGGGAGAGCAAGAGGCTGACCACTTTGGTGGGTACTTCCACCAAGCTTTGAACTAGTTATGTTACTATCAGGTGGTCCTCCTCCAAGCTCTGCCAGAAAACTCTTATACTCATCGTCCATCTTATTTCCTATGGCAGATCCTTTCATTGGACAGTCGATGGTAGGATGGCCTCCGTCACCACAAATTCGGCACATTACATCACTTTTGAAGGTAGAAAACCTTGCAGGACAAGCATATTGTCTATGACCAGGCTCTCCGCACAGGCGGCAAAATTCATCTTCCCTAATTGTTCCATTCAAAGCTGCAAGTTCCCTAAGTTGAGCCCGTTTATGTTCATTTCTGCCCTCATCTACTGGAACTAATAGCTTTTCAACCATCCCAGCAGCCTTTTCTAAAGCATCCTGAGTATCTGCCTCCACGAGAACATGCAAATCTTCATTCTCTGAAGGATCTGGCTTCATGTCACGTTTCTGCAATATTCGTCCTTCCTTGATAGATCCCTTGCCCCTGATCACAATCTTGGCACCAGTTTCTCTCTCCATCCGTTTCTGCGTATTGCCACGAGGGCCAATGATGAGCCCTATAAAATTGTACCCTGGATACTCTTTCCCAGGAATGTACAGCTTCTTATAAAGTTTTGGAGGCTTGTAATCTGGTGGTGGCTTGAATGCGGGATTTTTCTTGATGAGCTCCGCTATGATTTCCTGTCTTTCGCGAGTTAGTTTCTCCCTAGCTCTATATTCTCGAGTATTGATCCTAATCCCCAGATTATCATATATCGGTTCAGGTGAAGGTGACCTGAATCCACCATCAGACCGTTCATCGTAGAATTGTCCTGTCTGCAATCTTCTGTTAATCTCCAAGAGCTGAATATTCAACCCTTGAATTTCAGGATCAAACTCAATCCCACCCGCAAGCTCCTTTAAAAAATCTGGAATCTGACCAAGCACCGGAAACTTTAATTCGTCATCCTCCCAGCGAGATTTCCTTTTCTTTGTTCCTGGTACCTCGCTATCCTGTGCTTCGCCATTCCCTTCGGGTTGAGGTCCCCATCGACTGCGTCTCTTCTTTCCAGAGCTTGTTTCTGAAGTTGATCCTGTGTTGGACTTTACTTTCTGAATTGCATTCACTCCTCCAACTTCCTCACACTGCTGGACAAAGAATAAAGACTGGAGCGTTTCTTTTCCTGCACCCGTTTCATTCTCCTCCTGATCGACAATGTTTTCTTGTCCTTTCAAGGAACCGACCACTCCATCATCAGCTGCTTGCCCTAATCTATCACGTACACCTTTCCCATCGTTCACCCGATCCATCCCTTCCTCACCTCTTTTACCTGCATTTGCTTCCGAGCTATACCGGTATACATATTGTGCATCCGATGCGTGCACCTGTTCCTCACATGAATCCAGTTGCCATTTCAATGATCCTCCGTGGGATTGCCGCCATGGAAGCTGCTGACACTGTTCCGCTTGCTGCTTTTCTGGAGCATAATCTCCAGAATGGGGGTAATCCATAATCCCCTGCAGCCCCTCAGTATCCCATGACAAAAAACCCTCTTTATGTTTTCGTTCCGAATCAACATGAGCATTCACTGAGTAATCGACAATGTCTTGAGACGCCTTTATCTGCTTCACATGCGAATGGTAATTTTCATAAACTGAAGGATCCGTAATGCCCTCACCATTACATGGCTCGTGATTATCTGTGTGTTTTATACGTGCTTCATAAACTTCAAACCCTAAGCTATCCACAGATCCCTGAGGTTGCCGCAGAAGCTTTTCACGTTGAATCGCCTCGCCATAGCTACTTGAACAGTTGAAAATGCCCCGGAGCTTGCCTGCTTCACCATTTTCAAACCCTAAATAGTTTGCAAAGTTCACAGGTTTGTCGTAAGCGGAGAAATCCGGCGACCAAAAATTCTGCTTTCTATCCCCGTCTTGATGTTGTTGTAGCGAAGCTCCGTCTGTCTCGTCGCTTGCTGCTACCATCATTCCTGACTCCATCACCTTTTCTCTCTCTCTCTCTCTCTCCCCTAGCTTTCTCTCTTTGCTCGATCGGTCGATCTGCACGTCAGTGCTTAAACCCGGTTTATAGTAACCCTAAACCCGGTTTATAGTAACCCTAACCATGATCAACTTATCACACATCTATGTTCAAAGCCATATACGTTGTAACTAGCAACGCAATTTTGTCCCGCTAGCATAGGGCGCGGAAACGCAAAAGCAAAAGCGAGTCAGCTAGGATGAGTAACGAATCTAATTAACATGCCATTGGGAGCGCAGAGTGCAACAAAAATTAGGATGATTAATGAATTTGACTGACATGCCATTCCAAGCGCAGCTTATAACAAGAACGTGGTAAAGCCAGACAAAGAGCAACATGAATTGAAGCAACTAAATATTTACAAGCAAATGTTTTTTTGAAGTTTTGTCATATGCAGTATCGTCGTTTTAGGTACCAATATTTGCGCGAGTTTGAAGGGTGACTAGCCAAGTTGTTGCAGAGTTTCATATAAAAGTTCTCTAATCTATTTGCAATTGAACGATCTTCGACAATTTCTAGTATGTCAACATGAAAGGCATCAAAAAAACTAGAATGTGTCTTGGACAAAAGCATTTTCTTGGGTGGTTTGCGAGAGTGTTCGTGCACACGCCTATTTAAGTCGGTAGTTTGTCCGATGTAAATCAACTTGCCGACACGTGATGCTATTTTGTATAGTGTGATGTGCTTGTTCGTGGCCTTTTTGAAGGTGGAGGCGAGGCATCCTGCAAGAAATGTGTCTTTTTCATTATGAAGTTTTTCATGGTGGAACAAGATTTGTGTGAAATTGAAGAACATAGATTATAGTTTTGCATGCATACCTCGATGCTAGAAGATGGTGATTGAGTTGTTTGTTGCGAAATTTGGAGATCCATGGGCTGCTATTTGTCAGTATGCAATGAATATTTAGGTGTGCAATAAGTTGCATGCATAACGCAATGTAATTTAGAGTTGTTGCAAATTGCAAACCTGTGAATTAGTCGCTGCAACGGTTGGTGTGTCAAGAATCTCTCTCTCGAGGACTTTCAACACAGTATCGATGGAGATTGGGACATCAGTGAGGCGCACTCCTGTTTCTGAGATGTGCCCAAGTTGTCTGCCAAGATCATTTTGAATAACAGTTAATTCTGCACGAGTCATTCCTCTCCAATCAAAAATTGCGATATTATATCCAAAGTACAAATTCCGGATTGCATAATATCCCTTGTCACAGTGGGCCTCGAAGTGCTGAATAGCAGCTCGATTTGTTTGTATCGAGCTTGGAATTGGAATCGCAAATAACTTGTAAAAATGCTTTAGAAATCCTGAAAACAGAATATGGAAATCATGATATTTTCATAAGATGAAAATGTTAATAACAAACACCATAAAAAAATGTGCACAAAAAAAAAAAGAAATACAAGTTTGTACCGTCTATAGGATCTCCATGATGTTGATGCACATAAGCTTCTTTAGCATGCTTTTGTGATGTAATAAAGTGCTCATTGTGTAGCTGCTATGGAAGCCATTTTTGTATTCGCTCGGTTCAATCCCACATGCATTCAAGAGAAACATCTGTCGTGTGGAGGGATAAATACGTACTTCATCCAGTTGCTCGGAGGTCACAAGTTGTGATGTTCTTGTTTCCTCTTTCAGTTTCCGAAATAGCTATCAAAGAATTTGAGAATATCAATCGTTGTCAGAGAATAGAAAGCAAAAAAGCTGTGCATATATTTTTTGGGACATTGCATTTACACAAACGAACAAAAAGAAAATAATGTACCTCTTCTGCCTCTGTAATTTCATGTGCTATCATGTCGATGACCTGTTTTCAAACAAAAGGGAAAAATGGCAAAACATGTGCTTTATGTATGGAACACGGAAAATAAGTGCTAAAAACAAATTTAAGAAAGTGCACGCACCTGGTTCAATCCCATGAAAGGCATGACATCAAAATTCTATTGGTAAATGAAAATTACATTGGTGAAATGGTTTCTTGGCTTACAATACGTGGCATTGGATCAAAATCGTCAGGAGTCAATTTACGTGTGATGAATATGTGTTCTCGTTTGGGGACTCGGGACAACATCACATACATTAGGCCTGGACTGAATGTTTTTTGAATATCAAGTATGGCAGTGCCATGGATCGTTGTGCCTTGTGATTTATGGGATGTGATAGCATATGCCAATGTCAGTGGGAAGGTACATTTATAGTAGGTTTTTAAATCATATCTAATTTTGCGCACTGTGGATGGAGTGATTTTTATTTTTTTATTGGTCGCATCGAGTTTTATCGTAATAGAATATATTTCCTTGTCATTTTTAGACCAGATGAAGTCTTCGTATTTGGCAGGATTAAATGCACTAATTTCATTTTCGATTCTTGTAACATCTTTTTTTTTTTCACCCATAACATGATGTGCGCATGCACAGAACCCCTATTTTGGAATTCATGGCGTAACATATAATGTTTGACATGGCCTAGAATTGCCTTTTTGGAAAGAATGAATGTTTTCATGAACATGTCTAGTTTCTTAACGAAAAGCATTGAACATTCAACTGGGCAATTTCTCCAATCAAAATTCTTGTTGTATTTTCTCACAAGCTCTTCTATGTTTGCAATCTCCACCCATCGCAGCTCAGTGGTTTCATCGCTTGTCAATGTTAGAAAAAAATCTGGCATGCCCCAATATCTCACCATTGCTAGCAAGTCCTTGAAATTGCGTCTATGCCATGATGGTGTTCTAGGGATTTCACGTGGCAAAGTGAATTTCAAAACGTTTTTGAAAATCTCTTCCTCATTTGCATGTGGATGTTTTGTTGCAAAATCAATTATGTCTTTTTGCAACACAATAGATGGCACTTTTGTTGTGATCAAAATCGCTTGTCTTATTTGATACATGACAAGTAAATATGGTGGGAATAACGTAAATGGCGTGAATAGTGTGGCGACTCTCATTTTTATGTAATCTATGTAGTGTATTTTGCCATCATAATACCCCTGTCCAAATGGAAACAAAAATGGAAAGATTGCATTTTCTAGAGTGATAAATAATTTTTTTCCAGGCAGGAATGGCAAGCCAGATATGTTAGTTTTGAATATTGATGTCTCGTTTCTTCCATGTGTGAAATCCCTTATTTGTAAATTTGAATATCTATATATGTCATTTTTTTTTAATGTCATGTGCTTTGCTACAAGGTGTTATGTCTTTTAGCAATATGTACACTCGTTCAAATGGATCACTTTGCATGTTTTGAAATCTATCCATTTCTGTGTCCAACATTTCAACTGATGCTAGAGATATGAATGGCAAGCTCTGAGTCTGAGAGGCATATTCATATAAACTCAAAAATGTTTGCAAGATTGGATTATGCAAAACATTCTATTCTAAAACATTTCGTATCTCGATTGTATCATGATTCCTATCGTATCTGCTCAAATTGCAAGCAATAAGATTGTCAAATAGTGATCTTTTTTCAATACGCCTTGTCACAAACGAGTTAACGCGGCGCGTGACATCTATTGAAACATCTATGATCGACAACAATTGCAAGTTCGATACATGTATTTTTAGAATGGTTTGTATATATGTAGTAGAGAAAAAGACTATGTATTTGATACGATCTGGATAAGCTTACATAAAGGACATGTATGCCAACTCGTTTGGATGTCATTTGCATATGTATACTCCCACATAAATGTGTTGGCTATAGCTTGACCCATATTCTTAGCTTTCATGTCTTTCTTTTGGTTGGAAAACGCGACATTTCCGCATATCGAACAACACTTCATTAAGCCAAGGATTTCATCGCAAATATTTTTCCATAGATTTTGGAATCTAGCGATGTCGAACCACCCATTAGAGTAAGGAGAAAATGTTGTTTTCTTTTTTTCCATGAATTTTCCTTTGGCCGCTTTGCATCTTTCATTCAATGTGCGGCTTGATCGTAAATGTGATGGTTTTTGCATTGTCTATAATAGATTTATAATGGGAGATGCAAAGGTGAATCAAAGAATTGGGACCAGTTTTCAATTTTTTGTAGATATCAATTTGCAAGCTGCTATCTTCTGCTTTTTGCCAAAGTATGATATGCTAAATTTTGCTAAATGCTATCTTGAATTATCGTGCAAATGACAATAACATGAAACATCTACCATGTGTTAGTGAATGTCCAACTAAATATAAAAAAGTAGCAAGCCTATGTACAACGAAAACAAGATTGTTTACGAGCTATTAAATTGGACAATCATTGACTGCAAAACAACAACTATTCCATACATTACCATCAATTTAATTAAACATGTTGCGCAACATTTCATTTTTCAGCACTATTAGCATTTGTTAGAAAATGTTAGAAGCTAGGTGCTGTTTTTGTAATCAATTACGATCTGGCCTAACAAGAGGTCGGTTTTTCTTTTCGCGATTATAATTCAGGAGATTCATATGTATCTCAAATCTATGAAGCTAATTTGCTTTCCATCTTCGTGAGCTATTCAATCACATGAATTTTGACAATCAGCTGATGAGAATTCAAAACCATATCAAGATACACTTGGAATAGCTCTTGTGTGTACAGATATGACTCTAAAGTCGAGGTCTTCTGATGGCTTGTTGTCAAAAGAGTAGGCTTTCAGAACTCTATCACTTGTATTGTTCTATCAACAATTCAAGTAGGGCCAGGATTTTTTTACGCACTTGAATGACCTTTTCATCTCAAATGACATTGTTCATAATGTAACATTGGATCGAATTTGCAGACATCGATGTTCTATGATTGTCATTTATGAAGAGAATGAAGTAATCCCTTTTACAATTGCAATCTCTAACGAATAATAATAGTTCAAATTTCAATTCGGAAGCAATTTTAGAAATGGAATCCTAAATGAATATAATGATAAGGAAATTGAATGCGCATGAGAAAAGCGTATAGTTTTTTATAAACGGATCTGAGTCAGTGCCAGCAACGAATTGTAAAGGTTCAGATAGATTCAAAAATAGTCTTACCGGTTCAATTGTGAATCATTGAGGACTTTCTCCAAATGCCATTGGAGAGCCACAAAACCCTACAGTCTCATGTGTGGTTTTGGACTAGAGATGTTAACAACAATGTCAACATGGACTATAATTATCTAACAGCTTGAGTACAGTTGCTATAGTTGAAGCACAATCTAAATATGTTTTTTGGAGATGGAATTTATCGCGTCAGTCCATAAGTTTCGTAGCTTTCTTGAATTCCTCTCTATCAGAATGTGAGAGATTGCCTTTCGATTTACTAGAAACAAAAGAGGAATTGGTTGCGGGTTACCAAATCGAGTGTTGGAATTGGTTGTGGGTTATCAGACTGAGTATTCACGTATTAAATTTGACTCAGTCTATGTTGTTTCTTAACAAAGCTTACTAAGTTCCTCATTAGCTGTAACGATTTTTTATTTGGGCGAATGAAATCTTTCCGTCTCATTCATACTCAATTTTGACTAGTTGGGATGGAATGTAATCAATGAAAGTAGTGGGTTTTTCAGTATCACAATACAAATCATAATTACATTAGCAAAAGCTTATTTGATTTTGTTTATTTCTATCGCAACGACAGGGACTTTACCCAGAGTAAGAATGGATCAACTGGTAGATCTTGGTTGGAAATTCTTCTTATCCGTTACTTTGGGTAATCTATTACTAACAGTTTCTTTTGAACTTTTTCTACCATGAAATATTCATTAAAATAAACTCTTACAAATGTTCAAATTGATTCAATTTGTAAGGTGAAAGACACAAACCAAATAATTCATTCCAGGATATTTAATATGTTTTTTATTGTCAAGGGACTCCAAATCTATGGTCAACAAACAATACAAGCCGCAAAATACCAGAGCGATTCCATAGGCGTATTCACTTCGAATTCGACAAATGTATTACTTATGAAGTATGTGTTCATGTATGTCCAATTAATTTATCTGTTATTAATTGGGAATTCAAGACAAACATAAGAAAGAAGCAATTAAAAAGTTACAGCATAATTGATTTTGGATTTTGCATATTCTGTGGAAATTGCGTCGAGTTGTGCACTATCAACTGTCTGTCAATGACTGAGGAATACGAATTTCTAACTCATGATCGTAATGCATTGAATCATGACTAGATTGCTCTGGGACATTTGCCCACATCATTGATTGAAGATCTTACAATTAAAGCTATTTTAGGATTAACTCAATTACGTAAAGAAATTTTAGATGGACAGTCTGATTCGCAAAATGTCACCAATTTCTTGCACTACGTTCGTGTTCAAAAGTAAAAATAGAATTTATTTTTTAATGATCTTCCAGTACAATAACGCATACAACTTGAATTTCATTTATTTGGTACGTAGGGAAAAAATATATGAAAGCGAGGCAATTCCTTATTCAAGTCAACTGCTGTGGTACAGAGGATTCTACTTCCTTGTGAACATAACTGATTTACCAGAACAATTTCATAAGGCTATTTTGGGTAGAGGCTTGTCCTACGGATGTATTAAAAATGATACGCTAGCACCAAAGATTAGGAATCGATGGATTTTCCACCAGGCCTAATCTTACTGACAAGAGTCGTCACTACTTCAGCTACTAAGATATTTAACTTTTCTTTCTCATGTGGGAATTGGAATTGATTCCCATTTACTTATTTCTATCTATGTGGGGAGGAAAAAGACATTTATACACAGCTGCAAAATTTATTTTCTACGGTGTTGTGCTCGTGTGCTATCGAGCTTCTTGAATCTCGAATTACATAAACTCAGAATCATAACCACATGTACATAGAGCCATAACATGTTGTGTATCTATAGATACAGATAACTATGATAAGAGATCAATTCCTTGATGGCTCGCATACCAATCAGAAGACAAACTTTGGGTGACAAATGAATGTTTTCAAAAATGTAAAATAGAAAGTCATTGCTTCAGTGAACAGTGAGCGAGCTTTGTAGAGTATTTGACATCTTTCAATATTGTTAGCAATTGTTAGGAAAAGTCAGTTGTGAGAGCCATCTTTTTTATCAAATATAAGATGGCGAATGAAGAGGTGGCAATTTTCCTCTCAAAATTATAAACTAGGAGATTCACCTTTCTCCCAAACGATAATGAATGAAATTGCATTTGCCATTTGCGAATTGCCATGAAAATTTTCAAACACTCTACAAAGCTCGCTTACTGTGCAGTTCAGCAATGCTTTTTTAGTCATTATTTATGAAAACAACCATTTCTACATTGGCATACTAGATCGATAGATTTGTGTCATCTATGTATGTGGAATAACGCGTTCACTAGACAACCAAGGATGTGTTTGCATAAAGTATGTCACATGAAAAGACAAAGGTGCAAGCGATTGTTTGCTAACTTGCAAGCTTGCTTGAGAGATGGCTCCTATTAATTCCTATGTGCGTTAAATCTTGTCTTGTGTGTGTGTTCATTGCGATAATGTTTTCATTATTTCTTGTGCAAATACTTGATTTCATGCCAAACAATCATAAACTAGAAAAAGCCATCAAGTGTTATGCAAACATTTAATTCCACGCCAAAGAATAGTAAAGTACAAGAAAACACGTTATGAAAATCATGTTATCAAAAAGCATCAATTGACCTGGAAAAACACATGCAAATTTCTGTCTCCTGCTATAATTGCTAGCCCACCAATGCAAAAGTGCCACAAAGAAGCAATGTAGTTGCTATGCAAATCTCGTTCAATGTCTTGTTGCTTTGCAATTCTGATTACAAAGATACAACATGAAGTGGAATCAATACAAACAGTTTATTGCAATCTTTTAGAAATATAAGATTTAAAAACACAGCTGTATTTCCCTGCTTCAAACCGATACGCTCAGAACATGAAAAGTAGCAGAATCATTTAAATAGTAAAACATCATGATCTAGCAATTTCGTACTTTATTGCAGGAATAATTTCTACTGAGTCAGAAAGAACAAAAGTATGAAAAGAAACTTAAGAGAGAACAAAAGTATGAAAAGAAACATAGTACTTGAAAGGCTAGCGATCAGTGCACACTAGACACTCGCTACTATAAAGATAGTGTTGCCACACTTGCGTCTCGAAAAAGTTAGTCAACAGGAAATCATTATTATGATTGTTTTAGCTGTAAAGGAAGCTCTATCCTAAGATAGGAGTCTTTTGTGGATAGATCAGTGAACTGATCATCAGTAGGTTTGATCAGGGACCTATTGGGCCTGAAGATTGATCATCACAAGGCTTACCTAGTATCACAACTTGCCAATTATTATGAGAATGAGACATGAGCAAAAAAAATGCTATTTTGTCAAAGGTTGAATTTAGAGATCAGGTAATTCAACTTCTCATAGCGATATTAGTGTACAAGTCGTTTATCAGAATTGGGTATGGGGTCAAGACCAATCAAACCATTTACTAGCTAGTTCCCTCCATTGTTGGTAAATGGATAGTATGCCACCTCCACATTGTGTTAGCTTGAAGGGTGGTATGATGAGAAACACAAATACGCTCTGACCAAGGCAATCTGAAAGTAAAGACACCAAATTTAGAAAGTATCATGAACATCTGATTTAAAAAGTATGATTATCTAGAGTTTCTATTTGATTATATATCAAATCACAACCCTTCATTTAAATGCATATCTACATTTTACAATGTGCCACGTGGCTACTCTCTTTGAGCAGATAGCTCAAATTTGTGCAGAGGACAAAATTGTAAAGAGAGAAATTGTTGGGTGGGAGAAAGAATTTTGTGGGGGGGGGGGGGGGGGGGGATGATTTCTGCCAAGTAACTACGAGCATAATTTAGAGGCTGTTCTAACTCTTGCCGCATGGATGCCGATATCAAATCCTTCACCAATTTTACATCAAAGTAATATACTTTGAATCTTAGATAGGGAACCGTGTTTCGCAGTAGGGTTTTGAGCTCGACATCCCCGTGGGACACCAGGAAATGAAAGATCAGATTTTCGGGGCAGTCTAAATGCTGAACAATGGATAGAATGGCAGCCATCGATCCTCGCAAGTAGATTGTATCCAGAGTCATGGTGATATGCATCGCAGTAGCATCGCAAACAGACTCGCCTTCGCTCTTGTCCACACTGCTCGGCAGACAATGGATTCCATTGCGAAATGCAAGGGCTTTTTGGAACAAAGCTGGCTCAATAAGAACTTTATGGGTGGCAAATAAATCCACGTGCACTCTTATAGTTTCAACAGGAACATATAATTTGATCAAAGGAAGAAGAATCAGTGAAACTCATGAAGCATAAAACACAGGCTCCAAATTTCCAGACCATCTCATGATTTTTTCACCACCAGAGAACAATGAATTTAAAAGCTCCAATATCGTAACAAAAGCTGGAACTCATGAGCGAGAATTCTTAACCCCGAACTATCTCTGTTGCAATCTCCTTCAATGTCTGATACTAATTCTATGAAACCAAGTATTTGACGCACGAAACGTTTATACCAACTCCCCTGCTAATGATAATTACCAAACATGTGCTGATTAAATTTCAGCAAAGTGATCAGAATTTATGTAGTGAAAACGATACCGAAGGCCAAAGTCTTGTATCAATTCACAAATGAATTACACGATAATGGCTTTCTTTTCTAATCTAGCTCGCTCGTCGATCGCTCTCATCCACGTTTTGATGACAACCTTCACGCTATCCTATCAATCAAGTCGTTGTGAATCAAGCACGGCCAAAAAAAACATCCCAGAAATACCAAGACAACAATATACTTGAGAATGCAGAAATTACAGCATTGAATTTTGAACACTACTTAGTTCCTACCAGGCGGAGGAGTGATTGATTTACAACGAAATGTGTGACTGCAAGATATATTATTTATGATATATTAAGGAGATTTAAATTTAGAAACACATGTACATATGTGGATATGTGACATATGTTGCATATGTGGACTTTTTTATTTATGAAAATAAAGTAGATTTAATATTAATAAGACTAGAATCTTTTCGTTATGGGCATTATCTAATGATATAAATGACATCTGAAATGGGATTTATGAATTTAGATCTATTTCAATTTGACTGATAGAAATACATAAAAATATTGTTGATGTCAATTACTAACTCTAATCCTTTATTCTTCCACATGGTAATTATTCAAATTGGCAAGGATTGATCTTGAAATAAACAAAGATTTTTTGGAAGCTAACTCGATGGTTCAAATGATAGAAAGAGACAATACAGACAGACCTCATCTCATGCAATTTGTAGCAGAATTCAGACAAAGACAAGATCGTTGCAACCTGCATGCACTAAAACATACCCATACGCATTCAACAAAATTCGAGATGAAGCCATTAGAACACGCCAATCCATGAATTCATGAAAATACCTGGAAAATTTTCAGAGTCCTAATCTGAAAACTGCAAGCTGGTCGCTGAACTTCGTAGATCTTTTGAAGACAGAGCCACGGAAATCTAACTCCAAACTAATCAGTACTCTGTTTTAAACTGATTGCTACTTTGCTATTTGCTACTGTGTTACAAATTAAACTCGAAACTAGTCGTTACTCTAGAAAGACAAAAGCTACTCTCGAAACTGCTTGCTACTCTTGTTCAGTGTCAGTTCCTTGCCTGCAAGATGCTACTCAGATCGCATCTGACAGGCAGCTGATCGCTAACCAGATGCAGGTGAAGGTCTCTAAGACACATCAATCGCCTTGCAACACACTACTCGGATGGCATCTGACAGAAGTTGATCGCTAATCAGATGCAAATGAAACGATGATGAGAAACTATGATCTCTAGGACACATGAATCGCTGATACGAGGTCTGAACTCCAATGCTTGCACTACTCGAACTCCAACGATCACGACCAAAGAGAGAGCTTGCAAAACTAATCGCTGGGAAGGAACTTTTTCCTGCTATCTTGTTTGGTAAGCGCTGAGAAGAACCTTTTTTCTTTCTAAGTCAAATCACTGCATTCACAACTTCAAGAGAGATTGCCCACAAGTTTGTTGAAAAACCTTTTCACTCCGCTTGACTTTCAGAACCTGATCGATGAACATGTTGTTCTCATATGTGTACTTCATGTAAACGAGCAGCTGAAATTTGACTCCATATGAACAGGCTACGCAGTTCCAGGAGGATAAAATTGTTTGCCAGTATTTGCTGAACATTCACAGTACTCAGTTCGTTTGCATCACCCAAAGCAGGTAGACGACAACCTTCATCCACCGATTCTATTCTTGTCAGCTTTTATCGAGGCCAAAAGGCTTGGGCAGCATTGATAGAAGCTCCTACAGACAAAGCCGATTCATAGAAAGCAGTCTCATGTGCGGCTAAGCAGTTTTTATGAAGTTTGTCTTAAGGTCTCTGAATGATGTCAACTAATCTCTCCTCGTGGAAGAGAGCTTTGCTCCGACTTAGTTTCTCGCTTTCTTGCAACAACGACTGGCACCGCAGCAAATTGTCCATGCTAATTCATCCATTAAATCCAGCGAACAAGAGGATGGAGACAGATTATGTTCCAGTTTGGGCATGCCTTTCAAACCCAACTTATCACAGAAATTCTCTGACAAACCGTTGTATGAGAAACATGAAACGGTAAGGAAAATGTTTCCATTGCTTAGAAAGCTAAAATCTAGTGTACAAAATCGATCTTGGATGACATCTTAGTTCAAAATCGCATACTAAAATGTTAGTTCAAAATTCTTGGATGACATCTTAGTTCTAAATCTTAGTTCATTATGTTGTAGGTTGATGACGGAGAAAAAGACTTGAGTTTAAAGAAAAGTAGTAGTTATTTGTCACGGGCGTATTGTCGATAGAATTAGTACAATTCTATATCTTGTTAATAGAACAAAACTATCTTCTCAGGTTGTCAGACAGATTCACGGGTGTTTGAAGATTATTAAATATCATATTGTTTTGGAAAATGTGGCTGGAAAATACCTGGAAAATACTAGAAGTTGTGATTTTCTGAGTCTCTCAGATGCGCGTTGATGCTACCAATCACACAAGTCCACTTGCAAATTACTGCTGCGATCCCTGCAGGTGTAGCTAAAAAACATGCGTAGAGCAGACCTCCAAACTGATCGCTGATGAGAGAGAGAGAAAAACTCTACGTCTGCATAGAATACATCACTAAACGGATTGCTGGTCAGAGAGACGAGTTTGGCAAGAAACTGATCGTTGATGAAAGACAGACAAAGAGATTTCTGATTTGTTAATTTGTTGGTTAGACAGATTCCAAATGAGCAAATTTCAGTTTGCACATTCACGGTGCATGCAAAAACAACTCGACTTCAACGTTGGTGTGGCAGCAAACTGGTCGGTGAGCACATGCACTTCAATGCTGATCTTTTAATAGCAGAGATAGTAGACTACTGTGGCAACAAACTGATTGCTGAGCACATGCACTCAAACGATCATCAAAAACATGAAAACTCCGGTGGTTTCATGCAACCATGAGACACACTACATGCAAAACACAGTGATCGCTCCTCTGCCAAAACGAGAGATAAAACGAGAGATAGAGACTGAGATTTTCAATTTAGAAATTCAGATGCGGGCTTTCTATTTATCGAGGATGAAATCATAGCATTTGATTTTTATAGATACCTATGCTCCAAAAACTGCCACGTGGCTCGCTCTTTGAGCAGAGAGCTAAAACTTGGCTGTACGACAATTGTAATGACCACCATTACAATTTTGCCAAATGGCCTAACTCCCAACAAGCCTGGATAAGCTTAGCGAGCTCCAAGTTTTAGACAATGTGTATCAATTCACTATTTTAGGTAGTATTTTGTTTCTTGAACACCACCCATGTGCAGGCAAGGTTTGAACTTGGGTGATCAATCTCATTAGAAAACCCTTTACCACCACACTACAAAGGGACTATTTAATGAGTAGTCTTTAGAAAGTTACATCTATAACCTTTCTAATGTTTACATAGTGCTATGAGGAACATGAGCAGATTATTGAGTAGTGTTTTGAAATTTACATTTGTAACATTTCTAGGGTTTACATTAGAGCTGTGAGGTTACAGAATAAAAATGCTATGCTTTATAGAAATACTATATTTGAGGTTGGTTTTCCAAATTGAATTTTAAGGACTTGTCCATATATGATTTAAATGAATTGGCACTATTGGAATTATCCTAGGTTTGCCAATGCACTTGCAACATTCCAACAAATGATAAACAATTTATTTTGTCTATATTTGAAAAAGTTTGTAGTGGTATTCTTAGATGATATATCTATCCACGGTAAATCCTTAAGGAGCATGTCACTCATATCAAGATTGTCTTGTAGATTCTTGGACAAGAGAAATTTTATGCAAAGGAATCCAAGTGTGAATGCTTTAAAAAGAAAAATTTTCTCATAACACACCTTGTGCGGGATATCCAAGCATACATAGGACTTTAGACTTGGTCAAAATAGAGTTTTATTGGCCAAAACTCACACCATTTTTTGAGTCATATGTGATGAATGTAGACCCTGTCAACTAGCTAAAGTTGGACACTTTAAGATTGGTGGTTTATTTCATCCATTAGATATCTCTAATAAGAGATGGGAGAACATATATATATATCTATATATATATATATATATATATATATATATATATATATATATATATATAGTTGGACAAGGACCCAATGACAAAAGGATTCCATTTGGGTAGTGGTGGTGAGGTTAACTAAGTTAGTTACATTCATACATATTAAATCAGCTACAAAGGCTTTTGATTTAGCCAAAATCATTGCTAAAAGATCATTCATGTTGTATGGACTACCTAGGGATATTGTTAGTGACAGAGAAATGTCGTTCACAAGTCACTTCTGACCTATAGTTTTCCATGAATTTGGAATTTGATGATGACCAGTATGAAGACGACAAAGGTGCAAGCTCAAACTTGTTCATTATGGCGCTAATGACGAGTGATGAAGCTAAGGACAACTAGTACATTGACAGTGGAGCATCCAAGCACATGACTTCAAGGAAGGAATGGTTCTCAGAACTTAGAGAACTTCACAATGGAGATGAAGTTGGTCAAGCGGATGGACAAGTGCTACATGTTATGGGATTCGGAGTGGTACCAGTGAAGCTTGCGCATGGGAAGATCAAGTGAATCAACAATGTGCAGCATGTGCCTAGCTTAGCCAACAACCTATTGTCAATTGGGACAATGGCATATCAACAATTAAAAGTCAAGTTTGATAGCGACAAGTGCCATGTCAAGGACATCAAGAATCATTATAAAGTGCTGGCTATAGGAGCGAGAGTCAATGGAAACATGTTCTATAAATTGAATCCAAAGTCATTTGATCAAGCCATGGTAAGTATGGTTGATAGCCAAAGTGACCTTTGGCATCAGTGCTCAAAGCCTACAGGTTTTGAAGAGGAACAATTTTGTGATTGGTTTGCCTGATATTTCTTTTGAAGGAAAAAATTGTGAATGATGTGTTATGGGCAAACAACATAGGGAGAGATTTTCCAAGAGTGGAGTGAGAAAGCCAATGGGATTCTAGACCTTAGTGATAAATGTGGACCTATGCAGATAAAGTCTCTTAGTGGCTATTACTATTTCATCACAATTATTGATGATTATAGTACATGTATGTGGATTTACTTCATAAGCAAAAAATCTTATGCATTCGCAAAGTTTAGAAAATTTAAGACTTTGGTCGAAAAACAAACAGGATGTTCATCAAGAGGCAAACTATAGCTCCTTATTCACCACAACAAAATGGAGTTGCAGAGAATGCAAGAACAGATGAATCATGAAAATGGCTAGGGCAATGCTTAATAGCAAAGGCCTACCAAATACCTTTTGGGTAGAAGCTTGCAACTCAGCTACTCATATCTTGAACAGGTCTCCTATGAAGTCGGTGGAAGGTATGACGCCTTATGAAGCATTTATTGGAAAGAAACCCAATGTTTTTCACTTGAGAGTATTTGGTTGTGATGCTTATCCGCATGTCCACACATGACTCTATGATTAAGTAGAAGAATTAACATGGTTCAACATCACATTACCAACCCTTCCAGGTCAGTGATAAGCTTCGAGTCCCTATTGATCCAAGATCGTTAACTCTAGAGATAAGCTTCTATCAACTAGCAGGTCCAATGTGATCCATGTGTTCAAACTCTACTTCTATCATCTCAATTTACATCCACAATGGTGGATGAACTCAATGGTTACGAAGATATCAATTATGAATTCAATGAAATGAATCCTATCAAGGACACTAATATCCATTATTAAGCGATTATACCCAGGGATTTCCAAAATCCTAACTGTGAAATACATTTCCAGAGCACACTTAATACTCCTGATGTCCACTCTATATACCCCCTTAGGATTCTCATTCTACTAAGACATAAGTAAGGTTCCGAGACATATAGTAAATGTAAAGTGAATTATTGTAGGAAAAAAGTTTCAAAATTTTCATTTCCATCATCAAATTAACCTGT
Organism: Diphasiastrum complanatum; assembly: GCA_029204225.1. Taxonomy (NCBI): domain Eukaryota; kingdom Viridiplantae; phylum Streptophyta; class Lycopodiopsida; order Lycopodiales; family Lycopodiaceae; genus Diphasiastrum; species Diphasiastrum complanatum. The sequence goes on along the minus strand of CM055102.1, from coordinate 52,578,564 downwards.
AACTGGGTTGAATCCACCGATACACAAAAATCATAGTTGCTAAGTAGTGCTAATCTGATCATTCGCATATACTCAACCACATGATTAACTCATGAAACAAATTCTGTTTTTCAGCTTTAAATTGTTCCTCTCACTTACCAACTTTTCCAATCAAACAATTGTACCGTTCCCTTTTCCATCAACCGGGTTGGCGTTACTCCTTCAATGTAAGATAAAATGTCAAAAACTCATAACATGAAATTACATGAACGACAATCCCTCAAAGTTGGATTGCGGCAACTATTGACACGTATCCAACAAAATTCCTTTGGATAAAGAGTCCAATACCATCCATTATGCCAGGCCATTTCATATTATATGACAATTGTAAATTCAATATTGATGAGTATATTGCACAAGCATTTAAATGCTTGACCTATTTCTATTAATCAGAATCAATTAGAACCGTTTCATGCAAATTAAATGATTTCAAATTTTTGAGATTTAACAGAAAAGAAAAAAAATCAGTTTAACTTTATACCTTGGGAGTACCCCAGTCCAAAAGTTAAAATGTCATTACAATATTGAATTACCGATTTCAAATTTGAGATTTAACAGAAAAGAAAAAAAAATCAGTTTAGCTTTATACCTTGGGAGTACCCCACTCCAAAAGTTAAAATGTCATTACAATATTAAATTGCCAGCAAATTTCATTTACTAAAGTACAATGGTATTTGCGGTTCCTTCAGTCAATTTTAAATAATCTATAATCGGAAAATAATTTAGCTTTAGTGAAAACACTATGACTAAATTTGACCGATAAAAACTTAGTATAGTCGATTCACTAATCTAAATTCATTTCGTAGATAACAAAAAAAAAACTGAAAATTTGAAATTTCTTTAAAACTCAATTTTTAACTAATTTTACGTAACTCAAAAATTATGTCGAAAATACTATTAGTACAAAAGACAATCAAAGTCAAAAAATCGATATATTGTTCGATTCCAGATGTCACTAAGCCAATGTCAGGCTGGCATGCAAAGCACACGACATCAGTCACAGAACGTCATTATGGAATTTTTACATTAACCTTCGTCACTTAGAATCCATTCTCCTTGGTCTATGACAGAACCGTTAGAGTATCTGCATATAACCACTCAAAACAACTGTAAATCCATCAGCAAGCAATAAACTTCCGTAAGTACTGGACATCAAATTAGGGGCATGCAATCAGAATATTTTTGCCATTTGACAACTTTACCAACAAAATTGCCAAAATTTTAAATGACCATATCTTTGTTGGAAAGAGGTGTAGTAAAAGATAGGTCTAAAAGAATCGAATAAAAATAATTCGAACGACAAGAAAGAAAACTTATCGTGCGCAACAGAATAAACTATCTTCCTCTTTTCTTCATGCATGACTACGCCTATCAATTTCAAACGAAACAATGGTGATAAAAATCACGTTCGATCTTATAGTTACTAACCTTGAAATCATCAGTACTACAGTGATTATGTAGCCAAACATTTAAAGCATTGAATTACCAGAAAAATAATCAGTCGCAAAGAATTACAGAAACGCATACAGTCTAAGACAAACCTGAATGCAATAAAAGATATTATTGATTCAGTATGAAACGAAACAAAAGTAAATGAGTACAACAAGTTTGAGGATCGAAGCCGAATACTCTAAGCTATTTCTGAATGACTAAATTAAAGTTTGAATTAAGCAGTAAGCGCAATAGCAATCTCTAATCAACTCTAAAGAACTAAGCTAGAATGCTCAAGAGTGTTCAAGCTCGCAGGCTTGAGAGAGAGCTAACTGTTCAATACTTGATCTGATTTGATAATTAGATGTTGAAATATGAACAACTATTTATACTAAGTAATTAGGTCGTCAAATGCGGCTGCCAGTTGGCTGGAGTCTATTGGCATTCATCTAGTTCTTCTCATAAGTTGCTTGCTAATAAGCGGTGACATTTGGCCGTAAATAGTTTGTCTACATAAATGAACATGACTATCACTCTATTGAAAAATGCGACACTCTGCAGAAATGAACGTAAACTGCCACAGGCGAAAAATGCGACACTCTGCAAAAATGAACGTAAATTGCCATAAGCAAAAAATGCAAAAAACGTGACACTACATTTTTACTTGAAATTCCTGACAGGTGAAAAATGTGAAAAACACGACACTGTATTTTTACTTGCAATTTTTGACAGTGTCGCTTTAAGAGAAAATTGATTGTAGTAAAAAGGCGACAGTGTCGGGTTTTGTAGTGAGAGAAAATTCCCGACACTGTTGTCAAACTCCATGTATTTCTGCAAACTATGTAGAAACACTTATAATTCTGCAGACTGTGTAAAACACAGGAGAATCCGCAAAATTGGATAAACAGTTGGATGAAGATTAAAAACTGATTAGTCGATTAGTAGGAAGGAGAATAATCCAACAATCTTGAGCTTCCCTGCACAAAATTGGACGTTGTAAAGCACATTACGGAGGGAGACCAAGTGACCGAGATGATCGACACCTCACCTTGCTACCTCATCTTCACATGTGTGAGCACAGAACCTCTGAAATTCTATAGTAGGGCACATTTTTTCTAGGTTTATACATGCAAACACCATTCCAGGCTCAAAAGCAACATTATCAATAGTCTTAAACAATCCATTAGACTTTTGTGAAGCATTCATACAAGTCCTGAGAACAAAGATTTTGGGTTTTTTGAAGGGTGCTCTAGCTACAAACTTGATGGAGACGGAGCACAAGCCCCCGGCCACCAAATCACAGGTATGATAGCTTGCTGGAGAGGCAAAAAGAGTACAAAATAGGCTGGATTGGTTTCATGCATGATCCTTTTGTGGATTGATAGCAATCAGTCCCCCAAAAATCACCAAAAAATGCTCTTTTTTTGGTTTTTTGCGGCCTTCTACTTCACCAATTCTCTGAAATCTTGGCTTTGACTTCAAGCTCTACAAGGTGTTTTACAACAATAATCCAACTTTATGAGAAAAGAAACTGTGTTTCTGGTTTTTTTCCTCTACCTAAAGTTGATATTAATGACATGCAACCCTTTATTACACAATGCAACTCTATTTATATTATTATAGCCATCTGAATGATTTGATCTTGCTGGATTTTATCTCTTACTATCAATTTCTAGTCAAAAATCATAAAAATCAAGCAATTGTTGACAAAAAGCATAGCCTAAAACCTAAAATCTTGAAAACCACTGGCATGCATCATTAATTCCACCATTAATGATCCCTAAAATGACATTACACTTGCTGGAATCTTTAGATCTACTTCATGTTATAAGAAATAAGAAAAACTCTGAAAAACTGTCATAAACTAGCTAAAATCGACGATCACCCATATTGCTATGGAATACGATGGATCTTAGCAACATGCAAGTGGAAGTACTAATAGAACACCACCACCAGGAAGAGAATACCAATTGATCACCACCAAAGTGTCGACGAAACTAACTACATATATGATGAATCTAAGAAAGTGGATGATTATTTATACAGGCAGTTGATGGGTAGTTTGATTTACTTGACACACACACAACCTAATATAGTTAGAATTAAAGTAGAATCATTGTGTTACTGTACTGTTGGTCCTCTCAATCGATAAGGATCAGTTGGCCTCGCCACGAGGCGAGTCGACGAGACACGCGTCCTGCCAACGGCAACCTGGGTCATGCATGGGTTGCCTGAGTGAAGAACTATATGTACAGTGTAATTTCATTTCGAGAAATACATTTGCTATGTGAGCTTGGTGTGGAGAGTGTTTTCTATCTGTGTTATTGTGTAGCATGATCTGTGGTCCTATTCGAAGCAAATTCTAAGTTGGTATCAGAGCCGTACAGGGAGTGTACACAAAATAGTGTCGTCATTGAAGAGAGCTTCGGGAAAAGAACAATATTCTAAGAGTTCAGGATTTATGGCGGGTTGTAGACGGAAAGTGAAGCACTGGTGCACAGATTATAGCACACAGAAGCTTGTTGAGCTTGAGATTGTGTGAGAATTCGGAGGCAAGAGTTGTCGGCTAAATCAGAACCTTAGCAAAACAGAATTTTGAAATTCCGAAGGGAGGCTACTTGGCGTTTGTAGTCAGTGTGCATTCAAACGGATACCGTTTTGAGAACAGTTTGAAGCATCAGACTCCTAGCAACAGGACGACCTCAGAGGAATAGGATTGGCCAATTAGAGGACTATAAACAGTCAACCAAGTTCAGTATTTCCAAGGAAAACCTTGGCCTAGGTTTGAAAGCACAAATCTAGGGTTTTCTCTCCATCTTGAATCATTTTGGAAGTTGTAAAATGTTGATGGAGGGCGCCCTAGTGCCTGGAAGGAAGTACCAATAGGTCGTGGACAATCGCGCTGTACCTGAGGAGCTATCTGCAATCTCAGAGGGCAGCCATAGCCAAACCTTGGAGAGAAGAACAAAGGAAGGGAGAAGGAGGAGCTCGTGGAGTTCGCGCGCGGCCAGTGAGAAGGGGGCCATTGCGTCTCCAAGGCACTAGCGGCTGGTGGAGAAGGACTGAGCACGCGGTGACAATCTGGGCCGCTGGATCAAGGATGGGGAGGATGGATGGTGGAGAGCGAACCTCCAGCAAGTGTTGAGGACCGTGAGATGCAAAGAGACCATTGGAATTCCTTAGATCCATGGGAAACTTCAATAGAACGGCCTGAAGGGCATTTTGACAGGCAACTTCATTAAAAAAATTTCAATTTGAAATTTGAGTTGGGTCCCAAGTTTCTTGAAGTGTGAAGTTCCTTCAAATTGAAGAAACAGTTCAAAAACACAAAAAGCCCTTAATTTTGTCTCCTTCATTCGTTTTGACCCAAACGAAGGGCTACGGACTCCAAACGAAGGGCACCCGGACTGTGCCTGCAAGTACGATACTGCAAATCAGAGTAATTGAAGCGGAGAAAGTGTTCGGAGTGCACCAAAAGCGATTTCACCATTCCATTGGCCATGTAGTTGGGAGTTGACGACAGAGTGCATTTCGGAAGGCGACGCCGATTTGGCTCTCAATTCGGCGGAAAAGCGGCGGGTGGCCTGGTATGGAAAAAAGTGCAGGTCATTATTTTTGACTTCTGACATCACAGTTAGCCTCAACATACTGCTTTTAACCTACGGTAGAAGTTTCAAACAGTTTTGCGATGACAAACATGGGAGAGTCCATTTTGAGTGAAAGTAGCAAGTTGGACGGGATTTCCAACTATGCAGAGTGGAAATTCAAAATGAAAAACATACTGATGGAAAAGGACGTGTGGGATGTCGTCACAAGTGATGAGAGAAGACCGCCAAATGAGGCGGACATCAAAGAGTTCGACAAGAAGGTGAGGAAAGCCTTGACCTTCATTAACTTGTCCGTGAAGGATCACATCATTACCCTCATTTGTGATGTTATTACACCCAGACAGGCATGGGATGTGCTAAAGGAACAGTTCGAGATGTCAAATCTGTCAAAAATCATGTTTATGAAGTCTAAAATGAATAGTATCTGCATGGAGCAAGGAGAGCACATTCAGACTTATATGACCATAATCAAAACAATGAGGGATGAACTGCACTCTATTGGTGAGCTAGCATCAAGAGAAAGATTGCCAACCTTTGATGAGCTCATAGGAATCTTGATGCCGGAAGAGCAACGGCGAGAAATGTTGAAAGCTAGACGTCAAAATATTGACGATCAGGCACTTGCGACATGCCAAAAACAAGGCAAGGCATTATTCAAAGCAAAGAACCTTCGACTTATGGTGAATTCAGCGAAGGATGATGACATTTGGGTCAAGGCCATGGGAGGGGAGATGGAGTTAATTGCTAAGCATAGCACATGGGACTTAGTAGAACCACCAGTTGGCAAGAAACCCATTGGTTGCAAATGGGTATACATGACTAAGTACCATGCAGATGGAAGTATAGCAAAGCACAAAGCAAGATTGGTGATCAAAGGGTATGCACAAAGTAAAGGGATCAACTATGAGGAGACCTTTGCGCCAGTATGTAAGTGGAATACTCTACGTCTACTTGTTGCTTTAGCTTCACATTTTGGTTGGCCTTTGCATCCAATGGAGGTGAAATCTGCTTTTCTAAATGGTGAGTTAGAAGAAGAGGTGTTCATGGATCAACCTGAAGGCTTTGTAGTGAAAGGACAGGAGAATAAAGTATGTCGTTTGAAGAAAGCACTTTATGCTCTTAAACAGGCACCACGTGCGTGGTATAGCAGGATTGATGCCTACTTTCATTCAAAGGGGATGGTGAGAATACATTCTGATCTGAATCTGTATGTCTTATGCTTTGATGGTATGGCTGCTTTGATTGCTCTTTATGTTGATGACTTGATTATTACAAGAAATAATCAAGAGATGATAGACATGATCAAGAAAGACCTCATGGAACAATTCGAGATGACAGATCTCAGCCTAATGCATTATTGCCTTGGAGTAGAGGTGTGGCAAAAAGGACACGAAGTGGGTTTAACACAGATGAAGTATGTCAAAGAGTTGTTGCACAGGTTCAGGTTGCAAGATTGCAAACCAGTGAATACTCCTATTGAACCAGGTAAAAAGCTTTCTAAGCTTGATGAGTCACAACCATTTGATGCTACGTTGTATAGGCAGTTAGTAGGGAGCTTGATTTACCTTACCACGACTAGACCAGATATATGCTATGCTGTTGGTATTATAAGTCAGTTTATGGCAGCACCTACGGAAATGCATTGGAAGGCAGCTAAGCGCATTTTGCATTATGCCAAAGGAACTTCAGATTATGGCTTGATTTACAGGAAGTATGGGGGTTTACCTCAGTTATGTGGCTATGTGGATGCGGATTGGGGAGGTGACTATGATGATCGCAGATCCACCATAGGGTATGTATTCCAGATTTGTGACAGTTGCTTTTCCTGGTCTAGTAAGAAGCAAAGTACGATTGCTCTATCCACCACAGAAGCAGAGTATAAGGCAATGTGTAGTGTAGCACAGGAAGCTATATGGTTGAGACAGATCTTGGAAGAAGTTGGCATAAAACAGAAAAATCTCACAACTATACATAGCGACAGTCAGAGTGGCATTCAACTAGCAAAGAATCCAGTGTTCCATGCGAGAACCAAACACATTGAGATTCAGTATCACTTTATACGTGAGAGGCTGCTGAGTCATGAAATTCATGTTGTTCATTGTAGTACGGAAGAACAACTAGCTGATATTTTCACTAAGCCACTTGTTGGAGAAAAGTTTAGATCAAAGCTTTCTATACTTAAAGTTTGTTGACTTTAAAGCTATGTATATGACTGTATAAAAAGTAGACTCTACTTTAAGAGAGAGAGTTAGAATTAAAGGGGATCACTATGTTACTGTACTGTGGGTCCTATCAGTCGATAAGGATCAATTGGCCTTGCCACGAGGCGAGTCGACAGGACACGCATCCTGCCAACGGCAACTTGGGGTCATGCATGGGTTGCTTGAGTGAAGAACTATATGTACAATGTAATTTCATTTTGAGAAATACAGTTGCTATGTGAGCTTGGTGTGGAGAGTGTTTTCTGTCTGTGTTACTGTGTAGCATGATTTGTGTTCCTATTCGAAGCAGATTCTAAGTGATATTGCCTATTCTGTTGGTGTTGTAAGTCAAATTATGCAAGATCCTAGACAAGTACACTATAAGTCTTCCAAACATTGTAGCGGGTTTTCCTATCCACCTTCAAACCTAGATCCTAGCAAATGCAAAGCATCAAGAGATAAAGAGGACTATAACTTGTCATATGGAGATTCGTTCCCATGAGAGCGATAGCATATTCAGATCCAAGCACATGCTTATGATTCAACATCTATCACTACGATCATATTAACCCTAATCCACCAAAGATAAAGCTTATTTTTTTTTTCTCTCTCTTTTCTCTCATAAAAAGTATAACAAGATTCAATCCCAACAATTAGCAAATCCAAACAATACAAAAATCCACATAAAACATGAGAGATGGAGTAGGAAAGAAGAGCAAGGACATCCAATTTCAACTTGATAGAGGTTCGACCTGCTTGATTGAAATGAACATGCTAAAAGAATTACAAAGTACCACTATATATAGTGCAATTTAGGGCTTTGGCCTGAAATCCTATTGGCCAATTTCTACCTCCCTTATTATTTGAAATTTAAAATTGGGGGGAACCCTTTTTATCTACTAACTTGACTATCAGGCCTTGTGGCATTTAATTCTTGCGAAAAGGCCTAAAGTCGTTATATTAACTTTTAACTAATCAAATAACTATGTGATCATCGGGTTGGACTTACACACACAGGGTGCCAAATCGCTCTCACTTAATAACTGCTAATAAATGAATAATCTAATTAGGGTTGCCTCGATATCGCAAACCCTCCAATGGTGTCCCCCACCAAAACTGGAGGTGGTCCCACACCACCTCGCGAGATTTATTATGTGGGGCTCTAATTCACGTCGGACTTTTATTAAATGGTATTGGACTTTCTCCATGAATTCCAGATGCGACTAGTTGAAATCTTTGTCGTGTGAAAAAAAAAACACTTATTGGCCCCAGACAACCAATTGGAAGTTGAACACGTAACAAATTTCTTCTCGCATGAGCCGCTGTTGCGCCGGCGTCTCAAAGGGCACTGGGACTTGAGCGGTTTCCCCAACAGGCGCTTAAGTCTAACATTCATCCATCATGCGCTTACGTAAAAGCCAACTCAGAAACGTAACAAGCTTAACCATTCAGACTTAAGAAAATTGGAATCCCAACCAACCCGAAAGCCAACTCAGAATCCGTCCCCAAAAGGTAACCAAAGGCAAAGACAAGCCACACATGAAATCCAAGGCATAGTGGTCGCCAAACTGACCAATTGACATAGCGGCAAGCCCCATGTCGATGACAGGGACCCTTAGGCGCCAGCGACACAAAAAGGTTGTAGTAAGGGTCCTTCCACTTGGACCAGTCCCGGAGGCGAAACCGAAATGGTAATCATCCCCAAGGATCAACTTTATTAGATTTGGAAGAGGCTACATTCATACATAGACTGACCGGTCTCGGGGCCACCAACACGTGCTGGGCATTGTGCCTGGCTCGTGCTGGTAGAGGGAGTTGAGACCTGGCGATTGGATTCCTGGCGCTGGTTGAGTTGCCCAAGTTTTTATCTGCCAGACTCCCCCTATAGTTCAGCTGTGATTCGGCGCACCCCCCCTGTTCTGAAACATAGTGGCGTCGGAGAATTTAGGCATAAATAGGCAGAGGAGGAGCGATGGTGCTTACTGGCACATCAACATTTACATCCGCCCACTTAGATACTAGCCACGCGTAATAGATTTCACTCTGAGTATTTATACATAACACGTGGCGAAATGTAAATCCGACCTCTCATATTTTTTGTCAATAGAATATTACATTTTTTTTTTCTCGAGAATATTATATATTTACATTCATAAATCATTTTATTAGCTCAATAAATATATGTAAGCCTATATATAATCCAAGTTTTGTAAGATCTCCTTACTTTACTATATACAAATTTCTTCCATATAAAAATGACAAACATGAAATTTCTTACATTTAAAAAAAGTTATTAATTTTTTAAAAGTCAACTTTTTGTAAGTGTTTCAAATTGCGCTTTGAAAAGTTTAAAAAGTTCTTAATTGAAAACTACCAATCTAGTTAGATTGTATTTATTTTGGTTATCTTATGAATTTGTCTATATAAGGGCATTGACATCATTGACTCATTTGCATAGGGAGAGAGTTTTGGAGCTCCTCCAATCTTCTTGTGAATGTGAACCATTGAAATATCGTGATAGGTTTCATGTGCCGAATTCGCATGTATTCAATGGTTTTGTGATGCAACAATGCTTTACTATTGATTCATGATGATGATTTGCGAATATTGTGATGTCCTTGAATCTTTTGTGATTACGACATGAATGCCCAATTATTTGTCTCTAGTTTGTATATTCCATATTGAAGACTAAAATGTACAACTAGAACACTCTTTTGATTTTCTAGCTAGAAATTTCCAGTATCTTAAAATGTATTTTCATCTGTGCAAAAGGAAAATGAAAGGAGAAAATTCTTCAGCTCCCGTTCATGGATGTGGCTATCAAACCATTTCGCATGTTGGTGCTTAATGATCCAGTTCTGCCAATATGCATACCCCCCCGATGCTCCTCCAACTTCTCCAAAACATGCGATCATTCACGTAGTGCCTCTAGCCACATATTATAGGTGGCTTGGATTCATAAGGACGATAGTACAAACTCATAAGGCATGATGGCCTCCATTCCATATACCATCTAAAAGGGCATGAACCCCAATGGAATAATTCATTTCTGCCGGTGTCAACTGCCTGCTTGCATAATATACTGGATGATCGCCCTTTTCCTCACCTGGTTGTGCCAGAACTCAACCAACGGCTACTTGAGACACATCGCAATGGACATGAAATGGTTTGCAAAATGGGTGCATTAATCAAGGCATCTATCATATCGTGAAACGCCTTATACCGCTTAATGGTGACTTTGTACCGAAGAACCTCATACAAGATATGAGTTCTGTCAGCATACACATAGATATAGCGGTGGTGAAAGCCCGTCATGCCCAAAAATGTCTGCATTCCTTTCACATTTTCTGGAAATCTCATGTTTTTGATGACTTCAATCTTTGCAGGATCAATGGACAATCTTTCCTTCAAAATGATATGTCCCAAGAGGACTCCTCGTCGCACACAAAAAGTACATTTTTCTGGATTCAAATTGATAACAAACTCATAACATCATTGAAAGCATCTTTCCAAATAATCCAAGTGATCTTCAGCGTCACCATACATGCAAAAATCGTCCAGAAAGATTTTCATAAATATGTCCAAATAGTCATAAAATGCCTTCAACATTATTTATGAAAAGTTGTCGGGGAGTTCCCAAAATGTAATGCAAGTTGCCAAGATCATGCACTTCAAACTCCTTCTCAAGAGCACTCTTGATATCCTCCACATCTTGATTGTCTCCACCACTCAAGATGATATCATCAACATAGATTAGCAAGATGGTAACATCATTTCCAGCAAACCTATAATAAAGTGATCATACTCACTCATAACAAAGCCTTGAGAGAGTAAAAAAGTGTTAAGCTTAGCATACCAACTCCTTGGTGCTTAAGGCCATATAAGCTCTTTTGTAGAAAACACACATGATTTGGCTTTGTAGGTGAAATGTAGCTCTTCGGTTGCTCCATGTACACTTCCTCCTCAAGATCACCATTCAAGATTAATGCATTTGTAATGTTCAATTGTCAAAGATCCCATCCATAAAGAGTATCAAGTGAGATAATGACTCAAATGCTTACCATCTTTGCCACGGGTGCAAACGTCTCATCATAGTCAATCCCTTGTTCTTGAGCATATCCTTTTGCCACTAACCTTGCCTTGTACTTGTTGATAGATCCATCTTGGTTTGTCTTCACCTTGAAGATCCATTTGCATCCAATAGTTTTCTTATCCTTAGGTAACTCCACCAATCTCCATGTTCCATTCTTCGTAAGAGCTTGATATTCAAGATCCATTGCTTGGATCCACTCCTCTTCTTTCCTTGCTTCATCTACACTTGTAGGTCCATCAAAAGAAGCTAGGAAAGCAACATAATTTCCAGAAACTACTTGCTTATCCTTTTCATCATATGTGAGCCTTGAAGGCATTTGTCCCCTTGATATTCTCCTTTGCTTTTGACTTGATGAAGGTCCATCATCATCACCATCTAAAGTAGGATCCTTTACATCAACATCAAGAATGTTAGATCCATCCACATCACAATCAATAGTACTTGAAGATACTTTTGGAATGAGATTCACACAAATCCGCAATTTTCCATTTTTCTTAGGAACAATGACAATCGGTGAAATCCATTCAGAACAAGTACATTTACACATGTGGAGAATTGTAAAACACAAAAATAAATGTGGAAAAGCCTTCCTCTCTGGTAGAGAGAATCCAAGTACCAACACTCGGGTAGAGAGAGAAACTCAAGGTTGCTCAAAATGTGTAGAAATCTCAATAACTCCAAAAAAATTGAATTACAAATGAAGTAAGACTCATATATGTAGAAACTCGAGGTAGAGCTCGTCCACTTCACCTTGTGACTGCAGGCTAGACTCTTTCGGTGCAGTTGCGGTGTCTTGACTGTTGAACCCTTGTGTGTATTTCTGCAGATTATGGAAGAAATAGCTTATTTCTAGAAACTGCTTTGAGAAAGTGATTTCCTTGAGTGAAGCATAGGGCAGTCAAGATGCATAGGAGTCTCGATCTCATAAATAAAAGCGGCATCAAGCAATCTCTGAAGTTCTTTCTTTATCAGATCCAGCGATAGAACTTTGTAACCTTTGGAACTGCATCAGGTACTAAAGGTATGGTATGTTCAATCACTAATGTCGGAATACCCTTCAAATCTTGATAAGTCCATGCAAAGCAATCTTGATACTTAATAAGTAATAAGCGGAGTGCTTCATACTGTTTAGGAGTAAGTTGTGATCCAACTTGTACAATCTTTTCTGGTTCTCCTGGCTCGACAAGATTCATTGGCTGCGTCTTAGCTGGGCCATCTTAAACTTCTTTAGATTCCGGCATGTGTTCTTCAGGTTCATGATGTGCTTTAGGTAACATGATAACCACTTCATCCAGTGTATAACGTTTAAAATGCTCGGGCATATGATGTTGGACTACGTTTGCTTGTTCTTTTTCGAAAGGACTTGTCTTGGATCTTCGTTTAGTCTTCTTAGCAGGAATTGGTTGTGGAGATGATGACTTTCGAGATGATAAATCTTTCTTCAAAGGTGAGGACTTCCTAGATGATGATGTCTTACTAGAAATCTGACTTGAAGAATCATCCTCGACTTTTCCTTTGCCTTTATCCAACAAAGGTGGCACTTCCTTTTAATCAATCTTCCAATGGGGATTTTCCCATTTCAGGACCGTATTATAATGTTGCTTAGCTTGTTTCTTCGTCATCGATCATGTGATCCTTTCTTCCTTCAATATAACTACTTTGGGCAGTTTGATTGTTGGCTCATCAGGAACGTTACGCACTCCAAATCTGGTCGGATCCATATGATTTAGAATCTGCTCATCCATAAGTTTTGCCTTGCCATCATAAGTCAAGGCATGACTCACAGGAATGAGTTCATCCTCAATCGGATCTGGTATAGGTTCCGTTGATATCCAAGCTACATTCAGCACATTTAGTGAAAACGTGATTGGTGTATTCAAAGTTCAATCTAATAAGGAAATCTCGCTCAAATCTGATTGATTATCTTATTGACACATATATCATGTTGTACAGTCAATCGTTGCAAGAGCTTCATTCCAATTGACCGTATCTGTTTGAGAATCGTAATGAGCTCCCAAATTTTTCTGTGGTCGGTCACAAGTGTGATCCGTTGTTAACGAATTGTCGTCCTCTTTTTGAACCACTGGTTTGATAGTCCAAGTTGTAGGATCAATTTTAACTGCACGTTCACGGTACCCCAGTTATGAATTACTTGCAAAACTCGTAACCATGGATGTCCCAATAGAACTCGGTAAACATTAGGCACTTCTGGTAAGTCCATCACTACGAAAGTAATGACAAACTGTACTCATGCAATCCTGACAGATATATCCTCCACCATTCCTTGTGGATGAACTGTCGCTTGATCAGCTAGCTTAATAGCAAAAATAGTAGGTTTGATCTTTGTAAGGCCCCATTTTGCACATAGCTTTGTAGAGATCAGGTTAACTCCTGAACCGCCATCTATCACGACTGCTTTTTTAGGAAATCATCTATGCTGTATCGGTAGAGTGATATTATTTTGTTCACTTTCCCAAGCGGCTCCGACATGGAGTACTTCGTTAGATTCTTTAAATCCAGCACAAAAAAGCGGCTCCTGATGGACTTCTGGTTCTTCTTGAGCTAACTTTTGTGCTAAGACTTCTTTTGCTTTTGGCACCAACTTCAGGAACTCTCCCAATGAAATATTGATCTTACTAGACAAAATGTTCATGAGTAGTTTTGTTTGCGGTGCTTCTGGTTCAGTTATCTTGAAGGGTTCTTCAAGATGATGTAACTGATCATTCATATCCGTACGTAAATTTTTTGAAGGCTGCAATGGTGAAGACGTCCGAACTTAAGCTATTGATTTAGTAGCTTCAAGCTCCTCCTCTTCTTCTTGCAGATGTTTAATCCACTGCCTCATATGCTGATATCTTTGTTTTTCTGCCTTAAGATATGGATAGACTCCCGATGCTATTGGTGTATCGTTCAATGGTATAGAATCAGCAGGTACTGAATCCACTACTGGTTCTTTTTGCTTCTATGCTCTGGTGACCACCATCAAGGGTGCACTTGGTTTAATCTGAGCTACTGGTCTTTGCTTGATTGCTATCAAATTCACAGGTGATGTAGCTGGTGGTGGCTTCGGTCTTGCTGGACAGTCTTTATAGCAATGCCCATAACCACAGTCACGACATAATGGTACAAATTTTTATTTATTTGGGCATTCTGCAGCTCTGTGATTTTCTCCACATGCAAAGCATCCAAGTGGTGCTCTGGTCCAATTTCTAGAAGCTTGTTGTTGAGCGGCATCATAAATGGCATAATGTTTTGAAGGTCCACCTTCCTGATCATTACCATAGTTCCATTGCTCAGCACTTCGTAAGTGCTTTGGTGGGACAGGTAAAGCTAAACATTCCGGGTATCCAAGAGCAGATTGTCGCGGTCTTACTGTTGGATTACCTCCATACTGTGGTTCTCGATATCCCATCTGGGCATACCGTTGTTGAATTATTCGAGGATTGAAGTTGCAAAAAGCAGTCTCACGATCAGGTGAATTACACAGATGGCAAACACTGAGTTCCATTCGTCTTTTCAATTGAGGACACTCGTTCACTGTGTAATTTCCTGTACAAATAGAACACCAGACATTTTCCTTGGTAGGAAAAGCCTTTGCAAGCATTTCAGGTTCCTTGTTTGCCTCCCCGTGGAAATTTTCCAATGCTTTGATCTTCTCATCAAATTACAATTGCAACTGTTTCTACTGGTTCTTCCCAAGTTTCTCAAACTCATTGAGCATCATTTCCAGTAGTAGCATTGGCATTCGTTGATGCAATAATGGTGGATGTCGCAATAGTTTGCCCTGCTGTATAAGGCAACATACTGATATTTGGCTCCTCATCTGAATCTTTATCCTCCTCCCGAATTGCATCGTCCATAGCATTTTGCAAGAGTGCATACTCATTATGGCGTTTCAACTCACGTCTGATCCGTTTAGGTAGACCTGACAAAAACCACATAATCATGGCATTTTCGTTAATCAGCTCAGGTTCGCATTCAAATCTAAGTTGTTTCACCCATTCTACATCCACTTCAACATTTCCCTGCTGCCACTTTGTTATGTCCACTCGAAGATTGGATACCAACGAATCATAAAAGTTTATGAAATTCATTGAAAGCCCGCACTTGGTTTCCATTGTTAACGTTGGAAAATAATTCTCAATTAGAAAGTAATTGACATGATTTAGATGGATCTTAGTAGGATTTTCATATGATAGTTCAATGTAATCTCGAACCATTTCTCGCTTTCCCATTTTAATTTTACTTAAAAGTAGGAAAGGGTCTTCCATAAACTTTCGCGGTTTGAACTGTGTGATAAGAGCTCGTTTAACAACCTCTCAATCTGTATGCTCAGTTTCGTCTTGGTTATAGTACCAATCTTGTGCTGCGCTTGTTAAGGCCATAGGAAAGAGCTTAAGTTTATCTTGAGGATAAATCTTACCGTAGACTTCACATGATTCAGCATAGATCTGAAGAAATCTAACTGGATCTGTTAACCATTATATTTGGGTAGATCCAAACGGGGTGCTCTTCTAACAATAATTGGATTGACTTCTTGTGGAACACCTCCAGGAGCAGCTCCAGGGGCAGCCATCTTTACAAATTTAGATTAAGCAAACAATGAGATTGGATCTAGATTTTTTAATCACAACTATCTCAGATTAGATCTGCTAGATTTATTTCATTTTTCAAGAATCTGAGTCTATATCATGAAAAAGTTTTCAAGATTTGATCAATCGACACTTCTCAAAAAGGATAAATCTCTCAAAATCCAATTCAAAATATATCAAATTTGATCCAAATTTTGACAGAGACTTGATCTGGAAAATCAGAAACTTAAAATAGGTCTGGCGAAGGTTCAATAGTGCTATTTTGGGCAAAAAACTCTCTGAACATTTTTTTTTGATGATTTCTTGGAAAATAACCTTCGTCGACCTCTCAGGTGAAAGATCTGACACAGATACAATGATGGAAAAACGGACGAAGGTTTATGACACAAGAAAATACAGTTTCTGATGGTTGGCGAGGGTAAAATTCAAGATTTTCTATGATCTGATCAAGAAGAATTTTCGTCAAACTCAAAAATAGTATCTTACTATAAATAGAATGTTTTGGAAACTCGACGAAGCTTCTGGCGAAGGATCAAGAGTAATACTTGCAATTTTGCAAAAAATAACTTTTTGGCAAAATATGGCAATATGACAACTGATCCTCTGAAATCTTTTCTATTTTTGGTATTATTCTTCGTCGACCTGGTAGTAGATACATCTGAATCACACCTGTGCATAGAGAATCGGGCGAAGGTTCTTTTTTTGTATTTTTAGGGTTTTGATGATTTTTTGGTGTTTTTTGATGATTTTTTTGATGTTTCTGAAAATTTGCTAGGAATTAATCTTCGCCCTTCAAAATGAAGGTTCTGTGAACAAAACCGAAGGTGTTTGCAACTCGGCGAAGGTTTCCTAAAAGAGGGTAAAAATTTCTAAGCTCTGATGACGCCTTTTGTCTCTTTTTGACCAAATCTGACAGATTTGATCGATTTTTGTTATTTTCTCTAATATCTCAGATCCAAATGGATCTTAAGATTGGTGATCAGAATAACTTTTTTTGTTTTAACAATCAGATTAGATTTGAAACAAGCAAATCCACTCAAATCAAACAAAATCAATCCCAAACTAACCCTAAAATACAGATCTAACACTATTCATGCCACGACAAGATGCCTAATGCAAGCTAACCATCCAACAATCATGCTGCAAACTGAAAAGTTGGCGTAGCTCCCCGGAAACGGCGCCAAAATTGTAGTGGGTTTCTTTCCTTGCCTAACATGAATCCAAGATCTAGTCAATCTAGCATCATAGAGACGGGGTTAGTTGTCACGCGTAGGTTCGTTCCCATGAGAGCGATAGTTTAGTTCAGATTTCAGCATGAATGGAAGATCTAAATCTAACTCTACATCCATTAACCCTACTCATTAACACTAAGATCCATTAACACTATGATCCACAACAAAGATAGCTTACTCTTTCTCTCTCATAAAAAGTATAATAACACTCAATCCCAATAACATTCAGATCCAATAATTAGCAAAATCCAAAGAAAGCATGAGAGATGGAGAAGGAAAGAAGAAGAGCAAGGACATTCATCAATCCATTTCTGAAGAGAACCAATCTGCTTTATTGAAATGAGAAAATGAACATGAGGAGCACCTTGAGTTGGTCCCTTCTTATAGCATAGAGGAGGACCCTGGCCTCTGAATTCTATTGGTCCAGTCTTGCCTCTCTTTTTATTCAAATTTAAAAAAGTGTGGGAACCATCAAAATTGGAGGAAAACCCAACTTTATTCACTAACTTGACATTTAGGCCCTACGACATTAAAAGTCTCGCAAAAAGGCCTAAAGTCCTTTTATTGACTTTTAACTAATCAATCAAATAACTATGTGATCATCGGGTTGGACTTACACACGCAGGGTGCCAAATCCCTCTCACTTATTAACTAGGGTTAGGGTTGCCTTGGGATCCGCAAACCCTTCAACACACGCGTAATGTACTCACCATGTCTCACTTGACCTGTCCCACTTGAAAGTACAATGTCTAGGGTGTGTCCAAGAAAAACTGAACAAACTCAAGCATGCTGGCCCAGCAATACAAGATGACTGACATGGGTCCAGCCCACTATTGTCTCAAAATCCAAATCCAACGAGATCGACCCAGCAGACTAATTTTTATCCGTCAGCAATGATATCTCAACAACGTGCTGGAAAAGTATGGAATGGCTAACTACAAACAAGTTACTTTCCACTCGACCTTGGACTAAAGTTATCACAGGAACAGTCTCCTCAAAATGAGGTAGAAAAGGAAGAGAAGAAGCGCTACTCGTTTCAATCCATCATCAGCTCACTGATGTACGCAATGATCTGCATGCGACCATACCTTGCATATTCGATCAGTACACTTAGCCAGTTCTTGTCAAATTCAGGCTCGTTCCTTTAAACGACTTACATGGAAAATATGATGAACCCCAACCCCAATCGGAAGATCTAGCTGATAAGCAACCGGGTGATTTTCTTTACAACTTTAAAAGGTCCGTTGTATCGAGGAGATAGTTATGGCATTTTCTCATCCAAAGTACCTTTGAATCCTTAGGAATTTTAAGATACACCCAGATTCCGACCTCAATTTTTCGAGGTGAGCGACCACAGTTAGCATAAAACTGAGCTCTATCCTGAGCAATTTTCATGCTTTGCTTGGCCACTAGCAACATTTCTTGCATATCTTGCAGGATATCTACTACAGCCTGCACCTTGAGACCTTTGAGTCTGACCGAAACTGGAGAACGTGGCTGAAAGCCATACATCAACATAAAAGGACTGATTCCGATGGCAGAATGCTTGGCACTATTGTGCGTGAACTCAACCATTGGGAGATACTTTTTCCAATCAGACTATTGGTGAGAAACATATGCTCTCAACATATCTTACAATGTCTGCTTGACACGTTCTGTCTGCCCATTAGATTCTGGGTGATTTGAAGAACTAAGACTAAGGGTTGTTTCAAGTTTTTCAAAAAACTACTTGCCAAAACTTGCCAGTGAACTTGGACTCTCGATCACTAGAAATATCACTCGACAGAACATACAATCTGAACAACTTTTCAACAAAAAACTGGGCTAGTTCAGATGCCTTGACAGTTAATTTAGTTGGTATAAATTGCGCCATCTTGGTTAGCCTGTCAACCACCACCCAAATGGCATCGTGATCACTCCAGATTTTAGAAAGTCCAACCACAAAATTCCATTGAAATATTTTTCCATTTATTGCTGGCAATTTCCAAGGGATGTAGAAGACCCGCAACTTTGAGTCTTTCTGCTTTGTTTTGCTGGCATTGTTCACAACTTTGAACGTATGCCTCGACATGACCTTTCATCTTAGGTCAGAAGAAATTCTGCCTAACAAGGTCAAGTGTCCTCTGTGTGCCTAGGTGGTCCAGCACTAGGGTTGTCATGACACTGTTGCAAGATTTGGGCCTGCAAGTCCTCCCTATCCGGCACACAAACCTTTCCCGTTCGGAAAAGCAGACCATTCCTTATGGAATAGTCTTCAAGTATCTTATCATTTTGGGATTTCTTAGGATCCTGTCAGGACATCTAGTCAGATGCGACCGAAAAACCTATCGATTCGACAAAGATCCCATAGTGAAAGATACAAATCAGATTGGATCTCAACAAAACATAACTGATTAATCTCTCCAATCTGACTCAAGGCATCGACAACACAGTTCGACGTACCTTTACGATACTTAATGTCGAACACAAACTTCCGAATGAGTTTTGACCATCTAGCCTTACGGCCATGAAGGTCCTTGGCATCACAAATATACTTAAAAGATTGGTGATCAGTCATCACCGTAAATCTGGCACCATAAAGATAATGCCTCCAGATTTTTAATGTGTGAGTGACTGCAAAAAGCTCCTTCTCATAGTTAGAATACCTTGTCTGAGTAGGATCTAGCTTCTTGCTTTCAAAAGCAACTGGTCTACCATCCTGATAAAGGACCGCTCCTATGGCAAAGTCGCTAGCATCCGTATCAGCCACAAATGGTCGGTTAGGATCAACAATGTGTAAAATTGGAGCTGTAGAAACACAGTGCTTGAGAGTCTCAAAACTCTCGTTCATTTCATTAGTACATGTTATCAATGGACTTTTTCTGCGGCTGCATTTTTTCTTCACCCCCTTAAGAATGTTCGTTAAGGGTAATGCTATTAAGGCATAGTCCAAAATGAACCTGTGAAAAAATCATGTGAAGCCTAAAAAGGATTTCACATCACGAATTGTCAAAGGTCTCGACCATTCTCGCACCTTACGGACTTTGTCATAATCGATTTCAAGACCTTTATCAGATATGACATGGCCCATGTATTTGAGTTTAGTTTGGAGGAACTCACATTTCGACTCCTTAGCATAGAGCTTTTCTTGCCTTAGAAGATCCAAGACGATACGAAGATGCTCTTCATGCTCCTCAAGTGCTCAAGGGTCTGACTATAAATTAATATGTTGTCCAAATACACTACTACAAACTTTCCCAGACATGGACGAAGAATATCGTTCACATCATCTGTTGGAAAGTGGTAGGCACGTTCGTGAGTCCAAAAGGTAACACTAAAAACTCATAATGGCCATTCCTGGATCGAAATCCAGTCTTAGGAACATCTTCGTTCCTAATCCCTATCTGATGGTAACCTGATCTAAGATTAATCTTGGAGAAATACTTAGCTCCATTCAGACAATCCATAAGACCATCCATCCTAGGTAAGGGATATATGTTCTTGATGGTTAAATCATTTAACTTTTTAAAGTCACCACACAAACGTGTGCCGCCATCCTTTTACTAACTAAAAGGATTGGTGCTCCCCAAGGGGACTTACTGGGCCGAATATGGCTCATCCCAAGGAGTTCTTGTAGTTGCTTAGAAATTTCATCCTCTTCCTTGATGCTAACCCTGTATGAAAAAAGATATACAGGTTGTCTTCCAAGAAGCAACTCAATATGATGGTCAACACTCCTTTGGGGAGGTAGGCCATCAAGGAGTTTATCAGGAAAAACATCGCTATCATTCTTGCCTAAGTTTGTTAAATATTGTTCCTTCAGGTGAATTAACACTTAAGGGATTATTTACAGGCACATTCAAAGGCAAATGCGATAAATCAATATTTAGACTGTGGACTGCATGGTCATCCACATAAATTTCATCTTTCAAAAAACAAAGATAAACTTTATTACCAGAATCTTTCAAATATTCAACAACTTCTAAAGCAGAAGTAATAGAATCAAAAGGCCTATTTACATCGCCTTTTAGCTCAACCAACCAGCCCTTATGCAAAAAAAAAAATACTATGCGTAACATAATCCTTTCTTAAAGACTCATTTTTAGAATAAAACCATTCTTTTCCTAAGATTACGTCTACGCTATCCAAATTCATGACATGATATGAAAATCTAGCGGTTCAACATAATCTTGAATCTGAAGCGGCAGCTGAGGAACAAGCCGATCCCAAGCTTGCCGATCTTCCCCCGACGCCATTTTCACCACATACAAGTGATTACTTGGCACGGTATATGCCTTGAGCTTCTGCACCAGTTTAGCATTTATGAAGTTACGTGTGGAACCATCATAAAAAAGAACAATCACAGCTTGGCATCCTATGATTCCATTCATAATCGTGGGGGCCAAAAACAATTGTATTAAAGCAACAATTCTCCCAACTAGTGCCATCCTTAAAGGATAAATCAACAAAAGAAATACAAGAATTACCTGGCGCTTTAAAAGATTTAGGTTGCCTACCAGATTTCTTTTGCTTTTTCTTCGGGCAATCCAGAAAAATGAGCCACCATTGGATGAAAGGAGAAAGGGCTCGAAGGGCCATTTTGAAGAAGGTTCTAAAAAAAATTTCAAAAGAAATGGCAGAAGGGAAGGGACCCGAAGGCCAAGAATTGGCATTCTTCATTAAGAAACTTCAAAAAGAAGTTCCAGTTCATTTTGCAAGGGCATTTTTTGAAAAGGGCTATCTTTGGCTAGAAGGCACATTTTTTTGCCATCCCATGCCAAAATGACCCTTGAAACTGGCTACTCAGAGCCAGCGGATAGAGCGACATCATTGAGTAGGGAGAAATGGGTTTCGGGGAGTTTTACTCACCATTCCATCGAGCGGAGTGCGGGTGACCTAGAAAGGGGCTACATTCGTCGTTTGGATACCGTAGGGCCAAATTTGGAGCAATTTTTGGCTAGTGATTCCTACTATAGGGCGGTACAGTGAGGCATTATCACTTCGAAATCATTATTACTTACTTATGACAGGGTAATAGGGTGTTTGGAAGTGATAAATGCAGTATGGGGGCGAATGATAGCAGAATTGTGTGGAGAAAGCTAGTATTGACGACAAAAGTGCAGTTTGGCGTCGTGACTACTCATCATTGGGGACAATTTTGAGAGGGCAAGCAATCACAGGTGAGAGGTACACATAGTATGCCAGTTATGGGTGAAAAATTCTCGTGATTAATTTCAACTCTTGGAGTTAGAACCGACCACCGTCAGGTGGCGATTTGGGGGAATGCTCTCACAAGTATGATCGACAATGACATTGTCGAGTCGGGTGATACCTGCATTGACACACGCATCTGCTACTTATAAAATTGGGCAAGATAGCGGACTTGCATTGGACGAACTGTGTGTGGAACACGCGGAAGATGAAAAACATGTCAGTGCTCACACTTTGGAGACTCTTGGCGAGTGGTAAGTGTGATGTTTTGCAAATTTTGCAGTTGGTAAGTCAATCTTGATCAAGTCATTGTAGTTGTGGAGCAGTGTATCAGGTTTGTCATCAGGTGAGATACACTTCAACTGCCAGTTTTGGACGTATCAATATTGCATCATGGATGCAAATTCCAATGATGACAGGGTGCAAATCGTTTGTTTTGGGCCATGGAAGCTCTCACAAGTTCACTTGGAGGGATATTGGCATGTCACGTCACGTGAAGGACTTGATGGTGGCTTTGGAGTTCGCATCTCAATGTATTCTCAGGGAATGGTTTGCAATCATCCACAGGAACAGCTTTGGAGCTAGCTTGGAGGAATACATGTGGGGCACTGTAAAAACCACCAAGTGAAGATCTACAGGATTCCAATCACATGCAAACCAAAAGGACACCTGTGGAGCATGAACCACCCAACCAATATGGAGAGGCTAGTCAATACCCTAACCAATCCACCCCCAAGCCACAGTGAAGAACACAAGATATGAGAGGAAGAACTGGCTCAAGAATCACAATTCACAATAGGAGGATGGGCGAGTTTCCACTAGACCTATTCTTCTCAAGTTAGAGAGAATATTCTCTTTAGGATTTCCATGCAACCTAAATTGAGCTATTGATCTCCTATTCTTGCATTAAAGCAGTCTTCACCATGCATGTGCTCCTATGTCCAATTATAGGTCTGGGCCCTCATATGATTATTAATTATTCAATATGACCACGTCCGGAATGACGTAGCATAATTAATAACCACATACAACTGGAGTGACCGGCTATCCATGTCAGGAATTCCGATTCTCTTGTACAGGACATGGACATAACAGGCACTACATGGTAGATGCTCAGATCTTCGAGATCAGGGATGGCATTGGGATACTTGATAGGGATGGACTGTAGGATGACATGGGATGATCATAAGGGGATAACTATTTTTGGATTGGTCTTGAGTCATTAGATTGGACAAGACTTACAGGTGCGATTCATGATGGAATCGGAAATATTGCAAACGCAAATGGGCAAGGCGTGAAGCTTTGAGAGCCAGCTCTAGGTTGGAGAGCTCATGGAGATCGCATGGTTGGGTGTGATCAAAGGGAAAACACTTTGGTGAGTGTTTTGCTAGTGATCTATTGGAGGGGACACTGATGGTGAGGACTTCATCGTGTGCTCATTTGGGAGTACATGATGGCAATACAGTAAGGGGCCAATCATTGGCATCGGCATCGATGGGTAGGCATCTACCATCACAGGCGTGGATAAGCTATCTCCAGATGTCATGCAGTTGACTGTATTTGCAGGAGTGTAGGCTTGGTATAGGTGTTGGAACTTGTATGGTTCAGATCCACAGGTGGTGAGATCAAGAAGCCTAGAGGAAGTCACTCAGAGCCATATACCTTAGTATGATCAGGGAGACAATGGTCTCAAGATCCCGTGAGCGGCGACTTAGGGACTAGCTTGCATTGGCATGATGTCGGGTGGCACATAGCCAGGGAGAGCGAGCGACATCATATGCTAGGAGCCAAGAGAGGTAGGTGATGCTTCAACAATCGGCTTGGATAGCAGGATGGTGACCAAGATCGAAGACATCAGGTGAATATTATGTGGATGATGAATCCATTGTGAGAAGTTTTCACACGTGTGAACCTGCTGCAAGTACAAAGGATCAAGAGAATGAATGATTGCACACTAAACTAGCTTCTAATCCAAAAACAATGTAATGGAAAACATTGGCAGACTAGTTAGCAACAAGGCAAGAGCATTCATCACAGTCTAACTATCATTACATATCAAATGGATCAATTGGAAGCTTTACTTGAAGAAGTGTATTCTTGAGGTAAAAGCCACCTTATTTATACTACAAGAGGCCTTCTAGAACTCGTGGAGAGAGATGAATCTAGGTGTCACGTTACCTCTACCTCTCTACTAGATGACGAAAAGAGAAATGGATAAGAGTTGAGAATCCCTCTTTTTGAGAATCCTTGACCTACAAGAATAGCCTCACATGCTTCTTGATAGATTCTAGACCTACACATCACTATGAAGTCTAAAAATGTAACTTGACTCTAATTGAGGAATTACTTGACTAGTCTATCTCAAGTTTGGACAAACCCCAAAACTTGAATATCTAAGTTTAATATTATTTTATTTTACAATACTTTCACACATTGGGGTGGCACTCAGGGCGATGCTACAGTTCCTCAGGTATGATAAGCTATTGTATACATAGTGGATGTTCTTCAGCTTGTGCATTATGTGTGATGACCTAGGGATGGGTGAGGCCTACTTGGAGGTGCGTCACATGTTGTTTATCCATCATTATTTGGTAAGCAGGATGTAGTTTTTGGTTAGATCCAATTGGAGTCTAGGTGCACTACAGGTGGATAGATTCTTGGGGAGCTATCAGCAGGTAATGGGTACTTGGTGATCAAATGGTACATGGTACATGTTTCTGATGGAGCTATCCTACATGCTATAAATTGTGGGTGAGTTGATCATCATGATACTTGGATCTAGTTTGCATTTGCTTTGGCTGGATTGACATGATGGATACGGTGGTGAGATAGGCCTTGGTGGGAGGCCTATGTATTAGTCAAATTAGAGTTGGCAACGTCAAGCATGGGAAGTTGAGCCTACATGGGATGTAGGAGAGTTATATCGTCATCAGTATCTCTGGGAGATAGGCGAGCTACTCAGGTATAGCCTATGGTGAGGTTTGTGTACATTCATTCCTTGAGTCCTTGGTAGAATCTTGTGTTTGGAGCACGAGGAATGAATGGGGATCGGCTTTCAGGACTTATTGGACAATTGGATATGCTTGGACGTGAGGGCATCTTGATAACAAGTGCGGGCCATTAGCGAGAGGACCTGATTTGGTGACCAGTGGTGTATGACCAGTAGTGTAGCAGCAGATCTACAGGTGATAGGTGTTGGTATGACATGATACCACTTATGGGCATGCCATGGTCATGTATTTGACGCTTTATCATTCGTGGTTTGCATGAGTGTGTGTGGGCTTGCATGCTATCTTGTCACGGAAGTCTAGATCTGAGTCAGAGTTGTATGTGGTTGTGCATTTGCTACGTCAAGAACAAAGTAATCATTTGATATGCTCATGACTTGTCATTATGTCTACTAGTTGTGTATCTGGTGAGGGTATAGTCTTATCATTGGCAGTAAGATTTCCTCAGGTTGAGCCTCAGTTGCTCATTTATGTCAGCTTTACAGGTTTGTGCTTGTAAGTGCCTGATAGAATGTCAGCCTAGCTAGATGGAGGATGTAAATCTCATGGTGGCAGTGGGATTTCCTCAGTTTGAGCCATGTCGCTCAATGGTCCACTTGTGTTCAAGTCAGATTGGGGACAAGTCAGTTGGTCGGGTGAGTGTGGTAGACTCTTTGTGTGAGCATTGTGTGTGCATGATACTTTGTGTGTCAAACCTGGTAATTTGTTGATGTGCTTGAGTGTGAGTCAAGTACATGGTAGCATGGGTATGCATAACATCTTTTGGACACTCCAGATGCTGCTGCAATATATTTCTTTATTCCTATCACATTTGAGCTTAAGGGAGAGAGTTAGAAATCAGTTTTGATGTGATTCATTACTATAAGCTTCAAACGCGATACTGTATTTACTGTACAATTAGTTAGTTTACTATTTTCAGTATTGATCGGGACGTGACCGACTATCGTCATATTAGTCGGCGGTCACTGGTCCCATAGCCGACTACTTGGGTTAGCCGAGTAGCCACACAGAGATAGGAAATCAGATGTACAGTGTTACTTTCAGTACTTGCTATACTGGGGGGCATGTCTCGAGTTTGTTGTCGGTCGAATTTGGCCATATTGGGTCCGGGCCGACCTTAGACAAGTGATAGGCCAATTTTAGGACACATGCCTTTTCACGCAAGTTGTGAGTTACTTATATGTATAGTTTTCCTTGTAATATAATTAGCTTTTGATGTGCCATCTTTGAGAGCTTGTGAGGAGTGGCTATGGTGATTGGTTGATGTGATCTGCATACTGCACTAGATTCTGTCAGAATTTTAATTGTAATGGCCTGTGTGAATCTTTGGAATGAACTCTTCCTTAGCCATGTAGTTTGAAGGGGTAACATTTACAGTTACAATATGAACTTTATTTTTCTTTTTGCTTTTTGGGATGGGAGCTTTAAACTACCTTATCCTCATTCTCACTCATCAATAAAAAGTTACATGAGCCCCAAACCGCCAACAAACCAAACAAAACCAGCAAAGTAAAGAAGAGGCCATTATAAATATGAGTTGTAGATCATAGTAAAACAATAAGTGCAAGAAGAGCAGCAAATTTACCAACATATTGGAGCAACCAACCAGGAAATCGAAGAGCCATTAGAGGAGTGCATGAGAAGATGAGCAAGAACTTGAGCAACATGAGCAACCAGTCAGCCACACTGATCAAAACAAACCCATACCTGTAAAAAAGATAAGCTTCTCTTTCCTCTCCTTTATGACCTGCACTTCCACAAAATCCAGCAAATTGGTGCTCTCCTTCCACCTTCTTTAACTCAGTAGAAACAACATAGAAAACAATCCACAAAGAAGCAAACTCTCCTTCCACATTCTCTCGCTCAGCAAACACCAAAATAAACAGCCCACAAAGACAGCAAATTGGTGCTTTCGGAAAGCTCTCTCTCAGCACCAAAAAACAACTTAAACAAGCCACAAGCAGCGCCCCCCTTCTGAGGGCTTCCTGTGCACACTATGGCAGTTTTTGTGCATCCATGACAACAATGCACAGCAGCCTACTCCAGCCCCCTTCAGCTTAAATGAGCACAGAGCATGCTGGCCTTCGTTTTCGCCTTAAAAAATTCAGTGCCCCCCACCCCCCCCCCCCCCCCGCCTCCCCTCTTCATCACCCCTGATCCCCTTGCCACGTGTGTCAAATGCACTGGCGGGCCGCTCATCACCTTGCCCCCGTGCCGGTAAGCGCCAGCGCTCCCCCCCCCCAATACAAATTCATGTATAATAAATTAATTCAGGTGCAATATTATGCCATTTAAGGCGTACTCCAAATACACTCTAAAAAAATGTGAATGTGGAGGTTTTTATTATTATTTGAATCACCTACCACTTTGCCTTGGATGTGGATGTGAGAAGGCAAGGCCAAGCAAGCCCTTCCTTCACGTCTTAAACAAATATGAACCAAAATGGATGGGGATTCGTTCGTGAATTGGTCTAGTCTAGACGTCTGTCTCCTTTGGATTCGTGAATCATACTTTTATCCATCCAAGAAGAAGAGGTGAGATCCATCACCTTCTCAGATCTGGTGGTGTTGTGTATTGATCCATCGTCAGCGCGGATGGGGTTGGAAGACGACTTCAAAAAGGCAGCCGAGGAGGCGCTCAAGCTACCTAACGGTACCAAAGATGAGGACAAGCTCATCCTTTATGCGCTTTACAAGCAGGTGCAAGCAAGCATACTCATAATATATCTTCATGCCTCACAACCACTGGTCGCCGTGCATTTTCTTCGGTTGTTTATTTTGTGTAGTAAACAATTAGGCATTGTTTGTTTTTCTTTTGTGAATATTTTGAGGCTGGATGTTATCTTTTTTACAATCTTTTCTTCTTTTGTATTCCTCACGCTGGATGTGTTTTTTGTACTGCGTAATGATAGATCTGTTATTGCTCTAAATACAGCGTACTTTATATTGCTGCAGCGTCCGTCGTCATTTGATGCATGTATCCTGTGTTGGAGTCATAAGTTCTTCTAATGCTTGGGGTTTTCTAACTGATAGTTACAAGTTGTCTGGATGCCTTGATGCATGTAGGCGACTATTGGAGATGTGAATACCACTCGCCCAGGAGGGCTTTTTGATCTGAAGGGAAAGGCTAAATGGGATGCATGGAATGGACTGAAAGGAAAGTCTAAGGAAGAAGCACAGCAGGACTACATAACAAAGGTTACGCAACTTAATGAAGCGTGATGCGCCTGGTCATGAAGTGACATGACTGGTGTAAGAGGATAGCAACCTTTAGGTCGTGCTTTCTTTGCGATTTGGTTTTCAAGCAAATCAGTGTCGAGAGTAGGAGTTATAGGTGGCTCTACTAGATAAATGGAAAATATGTTTCTTAATATGTCATCGTTATTTGTTAGCCATCATGTTTCTTCCGACTGATTGGAAGAACCTTGCAAGACGTTGATTTTTCAAGTAAATTATTGAATTGAGATATTTCAGCCTTTTGTTTTTACTTTTATTGAAGCCGATCTTTCTAGGATTGCTTCATACAAAATGCTTTTATCACATCCCTTTTGTTCTGATGCACCAGTAATAAATCCAGAGCTAGCAGCTTCAAACAGC
This sequence comes from Diphasiastrum complanatum, assembly GCA_029204225.1. Taxonomy (NCBI): domain Eukaryota; kingdom Viridiplantae; phylum Streptophyta; class Lycopodiopsida; order Lycopodiales; family Lycopodiaceae; genus Diphasiastrum; species Diphasiastrum complanatum. Next base: position 52,549,574 of record CM055102.1, on the reverse strand, counting down.
TGGTAAAAATTTCAAACTTAAGACTTCTTCACGTGCTGGTCGTTACAGGATGTCTAAATCTGGCTGTTATTGCTTGGAAGATTAACATTTTTCCCTACAATCATTATTTGCTCCTTCACATAGTCCAATAAAAGCTAACGACTTTAGTTACCGTCTGTGCTCTTATCATGTTTCTGAATACCAGTAGATGCTTTTTAGCATAGAGTTCTATCCCATTTGCATCAGTTAATGAGTATCATAAAAAAAAATTCCCGAAACTTTTGTCATTTAAATTGTGGCATTGCTTATATTCGAGATAGTTCAGGTGCTCCAAAGTTTCTACGGACATGATATCAAGCCATGCTGCTTGTATAATGGCTAGAATTGTCTAAAAACAATGTATTGTCAAAATGTCTTGGAAATTGGTCATATATTTGCTAAGGGTCCAATTTTAGTCCACCCTCATCTGAGTGTGTGAGAGTCTTATTGAAGTCTTTCAAGAGTAATTAAAATAAGGAGATCCAAGTTTGCAAGGGTCTATGAAGTTTTGATCAAATCAGATCAAACATTCTCAAGCTTTTGAAGTTGTTGGAGGTAAGGAGGAGAAAACAAGAGGGTATCTCAATAGTGGATGAAGAGATGTGGAGAGTCTTGCCTTTTTGGTGGCAAAGCGGGCACACTTGGTTGGGTTGGGGGTTGGATGGGTTAGTTGCTCCTAGGTGGGAGGGTTTGGCTAAGGATTCTCTAAGCAACGCTTTTAAATTTGGAATAAGGGAACTTGTTGCAAGTATATTAAAGCTTGGAAACTAAATGGAGGCATGATCATTTTGACCATATTTAGAGTTGTAGTGGTGAAATTGATCACCTTAGATTCATCAAAATGTTTTTGGTAGGTGAAAGGTTTGATGATAGAGTTTCAATAGTTAAAATCTGAAAACATTTTTTGGCAAAAGATAGGCGAGCTTGGAAAAGGTGTTCCTTGAAGAGGAACGTTCTTGGAGCATGACAAAGCTCGTAAAGGGGGCATTTGTTGGGCTTGAAGAGACATGGGAGAAGAGCCAAGGTTAAATTTGACCTAGTATTACTAGGTTTTGAAATTTAGTAATAATAGGAATTCTCTTATTGCAAATAAATGAGAGGTGCTTTGAAAGAACAAAAGATTTTAGATACATAAATGGAGGAGTCTGTTGAATCAAATCCAATTTTCACTCATGGTATTTATTTTCTAAGGTGAGGTTGCCTATCAAATATCACACTTGAGAAGAGCTTCATGAAAAGGGAGGCAATTTTATTTGGGATGGTGGTTTTTTTGAAAGAATATTTGCCACAAAAAGGATTAGTAGGCACAACAACATAATAAGTCACATAATGGATCAATAGAGACTTCTAGTGTTGATTTGTGTTATTGGTCATGGAGTCTTTTGGATATAATTTTTCTATAATATTCTACGTATGAGATGAACCCCACATTGGTAGGCCAAGGTAGGCTTTCCAAGGAGTACCTTTTTGATGTTGTGGCAAGTGAAATTGGCAATAAAAAAAGTTATATATTTTTAAATCAAACAATACTTTTAAACAACTTAGTCGATGTAGAAATAAATGATGCATCAAATTTTGTATCTTTCTAGAGAGAGAGAGAGAGAGAGAGAGAGAGAGAGAGAGAGAGAGAGATGTTGAAGAAGAGGACATAGAAGGACAAATTTCTATCATGCAGATCATACTTTGAAGAAGATGGTTGTTAAGCCAAAAGTAGTTCCATGTCAAGTAAAGCTTGATCATAAGATTTGCGAATGTTTTGGGAAAAAAAACATCAAAATTGGGTTGCTTTAAAAAAAAATTCCAAACAAGAAAGTGCCACAATTGATTGAACAAAAGAAGATTTTGACAAGAAACTTGTACTAGGCCATATCAAAGTTTAATATCAATGCAGAGAATGAGTATGATAGAGACAATTTTATAGGATTAGGTGTTCAATATTATCTTATCTAAGATGTAGACTTGATAAAAGATAGGCTTCTATATAAGTGCAAATCTTTGATTTATTGGAGCTAACTCTAGTATTACTGTTAGTGGAATTTTTGTCTAAGGTTTTGGAATAGTCATGATTCTAATAGTTGATGTACGTGATTTCTATTTGAAATCTCAAATGGTTTTGAAAAATGGATTCGTCTTGAATTTCCAATGCCAAAAGATGTTGGAATGGGAAGCACAATATCTTTTAAAAAAACAGTCTAACATGTCCAAGAGAGAAAAACTAGTCATGGGGGTCATGGATTGTCAATATTGCAGAACTAGTAATTATAAGTGGAGAGGTATTTCATACCTAACAATCATGTAAAGTGTCTTTTTTTGACCCCAATATGGCTTGTTATGCTATCAATTAAGTGGGCGTGGTTTATAAAGTCCATAGGTGCTAGAAAAGGTGTGATAGTTTCGTTGCCAATTAAATAGCATTCAAATTAAGTTAACAAAATGTGAATGAGTTTTTGCATCTCTTGGATACTAACCTTTGAAATTTGATTCTTTTCTTGTGTATACAATGGGAATTATCTTTATTCATCTATACACAACCTCATGCAAGTGCAACAATATCGTAGAATTTTTTTTTTTTCTCAAACACCATCCATGTGTGGCTAGAGTAACTTGTGTGGTCAATCCCACACCAAGAACCCTCTATCACTAGAACACACAGGGGTGATCACATTACTCTAGATTTAAGGAGGGGGGGGGGGGGGGGGGGGGGGGGAGTGTCAAAGAAAGGTTAAATTTTTTTTCTTTGATGAAAATTGCTTTGAGACCTCTTACTTTACTTCTCTTAATAGTGTTCTATTTTGGATGATCATCACTTCAAGAAAGAAAGGATCTGGTATGCATCAGGATCATGATAAGCACAATTTTTTAGAACTTCTGCAAATGTCAAATCATGCTTGTAGATTCACAGGATTAAATTCTCGTACAAAGAAATCGTGAACTCAAAATGATTCACTACATGACATATCTCCACAAATTTCACACAATCTATAAACAACACATATTTAACTATTTTTGAGCAAACGACATCGAAATTGAGCACATCATTCTGACCACATTGTCCATACTCACTTTATTGTCAAGCAGTGCTCAAGATAACCATTCATTCTAGATGGATTTCGTATAGACAATCACTTCCGGACTCCCAACAATAATTAGCCTGCATACATACATGACAAATTTGTTGGCCTATGCAGAATGCTCTACTCAGCTTGGCATATAACTATTGGGTTTAGTGTAGCATCCAACAGTATAATAACTGATGCACCTACTAACGAGATGCCTTTGCCACCTGCTTTCAAGTGAGGTTTATATAACTTCTTCTTATGACCAATTAACAAAGGGACGTACTAGAAGCCCCTTTCCATTTTGGCTATAAGAATGCTTGTTGTCCTCGCCCACTCCTTCTACGATTACAACTATTTCCACTGAAATACATCCTTAGTATTGGTCGAAAACTCAAACGCTTGGTAACTTCTATCTCTCACGTTCTTCTATACATATTTATTGGCTTCATAAATGGCATGTATAGTATATTTTGTTGGGGTGCTTTCGAATAAATTAAGTGCAAAAGAAGAGACACAACTCCAACATAGAGAACTTTTCAAGATCTTTACCAAAACTACAGCATAAGCATTAACTTAGAACGAATGGAGGAATGTCTTGTAGGTGTCAAAGACAATCATGAAGGAGTGAACAATTAGGCATCTAAGACAGCCATGCTACCTTCAAATATTAGAAATTCTAGATTGAGTGAGCATCAATAGAGAAAGAAAACTATCAGAAAGCATTCGTAGTGCATACACATAAGAAGAATAGAGAATCTGAATTAAGTAGTTGTAAGTACAACGATCAGATCACAATCTTGTGCCCAAAAATGGTTCATAGTAATGCTGCACTGTGTGCAGTGATCTTACTTAGCTAATTACAGATTAAATAATTATCTCTATCCTCTGAATGGCTTTTACTCTCTCTAAAATCTCTGATCCTATGGAATCAGATAATGAAGACACAATTTAGTTCACGCAGGAACTCTATTTTACTCTTCTCCACTTACATGCACTCATCACAGATTGACTTATCATCGTTTTTGTGAGTTGCCATTATGTATATATGTACATGAGACAGTTATCATGACTGCGTAGGCAACAAGTGTGAAACAGTGCAGTTACTAAAGTGAACTGTGACGTGGTCTGCATCTGATGGGGCAGGTGGATGACGTGGATCTCGAACCGAAGACTGAGTTCGTGGGAGAACAAAGAGAATGTAGTCGAGTTCCTTGAACGAAGAGAATGTAGTCGATCCCACTTCTACTTCAGTTGATTATTGCGTAGATGTTCAACTTCAAAGGATAAGACTGTAGGGTTGTCGTAGAGAGAGAGAGAGAGAGAGAGAGAGAGAGAGAGAGAGAGAGAGAGAGAGAGAGAGAGAGAGAGAGAGAGAGTGTGTGTATTTACATAGTGTACTGGTACTCAGGAAATGCAACGAAGCTGAATGATTCGTTAAGCTTAACTCCTAGGATTCAGAATGAAATTGAGCAAGCTACACAATGTAACATGCTTTTCTCTTGACAAAGGCTTAGTCAAGATATCAGCCAACATACTGGCCGTAGGATAGTAACTTAATTGGACATCTTTATTCTAAACTTTCTCTCTAAGAAAATAAAATTGAACTTCAATATGTTTAGTTCTAGAGTGAGTTCGTGGATTTAGAAATAGAGCAATGCAGCTTTGATTATCGCAATAGAGTATAGTTGGACTGATTTGAATGATCGTAAGATCCTAAAGCAATCTTCTGAGCCAGATAATTTTCTTTACTGCAAAGGTAGCGACGACATATTCTGATTCTGTGGAGGACAAAGAAACGCATTTCTGCTTTCGTCTGTTCCATGAAATGGGTCCACCTGCTAGAAAGCAAAGGTAGTCAGATGTGGATTTTCTTGTGTCCACATTGCCAGCCCAGTCAGAGTCAGAATAAGTAATTAATGTCAAAGCATTTTCTGAATTTCCATCATAACACAAAGCATAGTGCTTAGTGGCTTGAATGTATCTTAGTACTCTAAGTAGAGCCTTCCAGTGAGGTAGGCCAAAATTTGACATAAACTGTGGCAATGTGCTGACTATAAATGCTAGATCAGGTCTGGTGCAGACCATGGCATACATTATCGATCCAACTATTGAGTATTAGGAGTATTTGCACATTTCTTTCTTCTTTGCATCAGTCTTCGAGCACATATCCTTTGACAGTTTGAATCCTGGGTCCATATGTGAGTCTATGGATTTGCAATTTTCCATGTCATACCTATGGAGTACACTGGTTAGATACCTTTCTTGACTTAATGAAATACTTCTCTTTGCTCTGTCTCTTCTTATCTCAATTCCAAGGAGGTAATGCACAGGGCCTGAATCAGTCATTTTGAATTTCTTCGATAGAGGATTTTTCGTTTCGTGAAGTAGTTGATTCGAATTGCTGAATATCAATGAGTCATCAACATATAGAGCTATTATTATATAGCTTGAGCCTCTGTGTTTGAGATAGGAATTAGAGTTAGAGTTCGGGACGAAATCATGCTGTAACAAGAATCGATTGATTCTATCAAACCAGGCCCTTGGAGCTTGCTTTAGCCCATAGAGAGGTTTCTGTAGCTTAAATACTTTATGTTCTTGGCCTTGAAGCACGTAACCTTCAAGTTGATAGATGTAAATATCTTCTTGTATGTATCCGTTTAGAAAGACAGTCTGAACATCCATCTGGTGTATTTCCTGATCTTCGGCAGCTGCGAAGGCGAATAAAGATCAAATTGACTGAAGTCGTATGACTGGACTGTATGTCTCAGTGTAGTCAATTCCATAAGTTTGTTTGTATACAGCCTTTGACGACTAGACGAGCTTTCCATCTGGTTGTTTCAGGATGTGAAACCATCTGGATTGAGCTTCATCTTGAATATCCACTTGGTGTCGATGATATTTGCATCTGCAGGAGCTTCGACAAGACTCCAGGTCTTGTTCTTCATCAGTGAATTGTACTCAACATGCATGGCAGTATGCCAATTATCTGCATTTGAACTTGACAAGGCTTCTATTACAGTGGGTTCATCATTGCTGATGAATGCCTGAGGGACGAAACGATCAGGTTCTTGTCGATGTCGTGCAGATCTCCAAACAATAGTTGGTTGCTGAGATGATGATTCTCCTTGCTGTGCGACAGGGATATCTTTGATGTCCGTCAAAATAATCGCAGGTTGAGGCCTGTCGATGGTGATGTGAGTCGTTGGGACGAACTCTTGCATTTGTTGCTTCTGCTTGAAGTCGAAAAATTTATCTTCAAGAAATACAACATCTCGATTCAACTTGTCTCATCATCAAATATTCTATATGCCTTGTGTGACGTTGAGTATCCAACAAAAATACTCTTGCAACTAACAAGGTCAAGTTTCTTTCTCAGGTTAGAGGGGCAAAGACAGCCAAACACTCGGAGGTGTCGTAGACTCGGTTTGTAGCCATAGAAAACTTCGAAGGGTGTCTTTGAGTTGACTGCTTTAGTACTCAAATAATTCTACAGATAGCAAGCTATTGAAATAGCTTCAGCCCAAAACTCTTTGGTGAGTTGAGCATTTGACATCATAGATCGTGTTGCATTTAGTAATGTTCGGTTCTTCCTTTCGACTACTCCATTCTACTGTGGCCGTGTGAACTAATGATGAATGCCAAATTATGCCAGATAGTCAAACATTTTGTTTGACATAAACTCTCCACCACTGTCTGTTCGAATGGTCTCGAGTCATTGACCAGTCTGTGTCTCAATGAACTGTTTGAAGACTTTGAAATAGTTAAAAGTCTCAGACTTGTTCTTAATGAACATGATGCTTGTAAATCTAGAATAATCATCAATAAAAGTCATAAAATATAATGCAGAACCCATAGAGGGAATATTCATAGGGCCGCACATATCACTATGTATTAATTCTAGAATGGACTTAGCTCTAGTGGCTTGTCCCTTTGGAAATCCTGATCTAGGCTGTTTGCCTAGTAAGCACATCTCACAGACATGTCATATGTCGGTGGAGTCAGCATTAAGATTTAAGTCCTTGACCATAGAATTATGATGCATATACAAGATTAACCTCATGTTTAGATGTCCTAGTCTTTGATGCTAAAATTGGGCATTTGAAGTACTCACATTTGTGGAAAGTGCATATTCGTGACCTAGAACATATAGATTACCTTCTCTATTTGTCGAGAAGATTTCTTTGTCATGCTTGTCCAAAATGGTACACTACTTTGAATCAAACGAGGCTTTACACCCCTGATCAGTAAACTTGCTGACTGACAATAAATTTTTGGTCAGTCTGGGCACGTATATTACATTCTTGAATGAGGTCAGCTTACCATTAGGAAGATAGAGACGTATAGATCCCTTGCCTCCAATCTCTAGTGCACTTGAGTCACCGAAGTAGACATACTTCGAATCTACTTGTGTGAGGTCTTCGAATAAGGACTTACATGCTGTCATGTGCTGAGAAGCACAAGAATCGAGATATCAATCCATGGCATCTCTAATAAGTAAATCTTGTATCATTAGCAGAGAAGAAAGCCCTTTTAAAAGCTCAATTTTGCCCATTGGCCCAAATAGAAACAAGGAAAAACGAACACCATTCGAAGAAAATGGACTGATTGGTCCATTTATTATGCCATAACTGCGTTGTTCCTAGCATGATGAGAGAAACCAACATTTCCCACTGGTTAAAATGGAAACTAGAAAAAACTGACACCGTTCGAAGAAAATGGACTGATGGAGGCTAAACTACAAAATTGGTCCATTTTCCATGCCCTAACTATGTCGTTCCCTGCATGAAGACCGTTTTGAAGATGATATCCACCAATTCTGACCCATTTGAAGAATAAACCTTGGATCATTTCCTTGAGGCCCTTTTAGAAGCTTGACTTTGGATGGAGGTCCCAGACTCTTCACTTGGTTCGGTCAGTTCTTGCAGGTTCTTCATGACATTGCCCACTGTCTGAAATATAAACCAATCTAAACCAACATCGTTATGAGAAACTGGACCGATAGATGGTAAACCACAAAATTGGTCCATTTCCCATGCCCTAACCCGGTTTTGGGACAAACAACGTCGAAAATGAGTAGGACTGGACCCATCCGGTCTATATGGGATTTAGAAACCTGTGACCACGCCTCGTCCCATATTCTGGTCGATATCCACCAAATCCGACCTATTCTAGGAGTAAACCCTGGATCGAAACTCTGGACCATTTCCTTGAAGCCCTTTCAGAAGCTTGACTTTGGATAGATGTCCTATGCTCCTCGCTTGACCGTTCAGTGTATGGTCATTTCTTGTAGGTCTCCTCGACGATGCCCACTGGCTGGAACAGAAATTTGGAGGATCCAACACCGTTCGGAGAAACTGGATACTTTTATAAGCTTGACTTTGAACCGAGGTCCCGTGCTCATCACATGTCTGTTCAAGGTCTTGTTAGTTCCTGCAGGTTTTCCTCGACGTTGCCCACTGGCCAAAACAAAAATCAGCCTAAACTGACATCGATGGGGGAAACTAGACCGATGGACAGTAAACCATAAAACTAGTCCATTTTCCATGCCCTAATTGTGACGTTTTTGACATGAACCCTGTTTCAGGACAAATGAGCAAGATTTTATCCATCCAGTCCATATGGGGATTGTCCGTAATTTCGCTCACTGAATTTAACCCGTTTCAAAAACCGACAAACTAGTGTTTTCTATATGCTATGTGCAAGAACCAGACTTCTATATGTGAAAATTGTAGTGTTGTAATTGTGGTTTAGGGTGGATATTTTAAAAATTGTGTGTGGTTTGCAAAAAAGGTGTTGTGTTGTAAACATTTAGAATCTAATATGTAAATACGAAGAAGCTGCAGCCACTTAGAACTTGTGAACATATGTACTACAATAATATAATGAGTTGAGGCGAATGATATAACAAGAAAACAATGTATGATTTGAAATAATGTATGTATAGGTCAATATACAATCACCAAAAATGCTTAAAAAATAGGGATGATGTGGAGCAACAACTCTCATGTATAAATGAAAAATGGCAGCACATTGCATGTCATAAAATGCTTACCACATATGTTAGATTAGGTCGAGTGCAGATCATAGAATACATTATTGATCCGATTATGGACTGATAAGGGTATCTGCACATTTCTTTTTGTTCTGCTTCAGTTCCAGAGCACATGTCTTTTGATAGTTTGGATCCTGGATCCATGGGTGTGTCTATCGGCTTATAGTCCTCCATGCCATATCTACGAAGTACATTGATTAAATAGGCTTCTTGGCTTATAGCAATCATTCTGCTTGTGCAATATCTTGAATCTATAGAGCGAGAAGTAAAATGGTTCTGCAACAATAAGTCATTAATGAAAATATCTTATTGTATATATCCATGAAGGAATGTTGTTTGGATGTCCATTTGATGAATGTCCAAATCCTCTGCAGCAGCTATAGCCAGCAAGGTTCGAATAGATTGATGCTTTTCCACTGGACTGAAAGTGTCAGTGTAATCTATTCCACATACTTGCTCATATCTTTTAACCACCAAGCGAGCTTTCCATTTGGATATTGATCCATCTGGCTTGAGCTTCAGTTTGAAGATCCACTTAGTGTCAATGAGTTTTGTACCTGCAGGAGGATTAACAAGACTCCAGGTCTTGTTCTTCATCAATGAGTTGTACTCAGCGTCCATGGCAGCTTTCCATTTGTCTACATTTGACATTGACAATGCTTCTGCAACAGAGGCAAGCTCATCATGATTGATAAACGTACGAGGGACGAAATGTCGTTGTCATGTAGATCTTCGAACTACAAGTTCCTGAGTAGATGACTCTCTTGGGTGAATGATTGAGATATCTTCAGGTTGTGGTTGAAAAATCGTAGGTTTGGGCCTATTGACAGTAAATGGAGTTTTTGGAACAAACTCCTGCATTTGCTACTTCTGCTTACAATCATAAAATTTGTCTTTAAGAAAGACTATATCATGGTTGACTGATATTTGACATGTTTCAACATCATAGATGAGGTATGCTTTATGTGATGTTGAATAGCCAATAAAAATATACTTGTAGCTGACTAGGTCTAGCTTTTTCCTTAGATCAAACGGTATTTGTGCATAGCAAAGACATCCAAACACACGTAGGTGTTTAAGACTTGGTTTGAAGTCGTAGTAGGCTTCAAACGGAGTTTAAGAGTCAATTGCCTTTATGCCGGAATAATTTTGTAGATAGCAGGCTTACATCGACTAGTAGTAAACAAAGCTCTATAGCCTTGATAGGTGATCTTGCTTATAGACAATAAATTATTTGTTAATTCGGGTACATAGAGTACACCATCTAACTATCTAGTGATACCATCTGGGAATTGTCGTCGAATAGAGCCTTGGCCTCTGACCTTGTGTGAGCTTGAGTCTCCAAAGAATATGTATTTTGATTAACTTTTGTGAGATTCGAGAATAGGTTCTTACATGGAGTCATGTGCTGAGAAGCACCTGAATCTAAAAGGAGTATTGCTCAAAAGCCATATTAGATTTTCGTAGGAGGGAGGAAGACTGGCAAGAAGAGACATGGTACAGTCTTCTTCTGAAATAGGTGAACCTATAGTAGCTAATTGATTCAGCAATTGTTTGAACTGATCTAGATGATCATTGACTGAGGTGCCTTCACTCATTTTGAGGGTAAGGACCTTTTTTCTCAAAAAGAGATGAGTCGATACATTTGAAGTTTCATAAATGCTTGTCAAAATATCTCATGCTTCTTTAGAAGTGGAACAATTTGATACATGAGTTCTCTAAGTATCTTTTAGATTTAAGAATACAATGGCAAGAGCTTTGCCATCTTTTGCTTCCTATGCTAGTAGTAGTTATGGTTCCGCCGATCTGGCTATTGAACCATTGACGTATTCCCATAGCTCCTTTTCGATCAATATCATCCTCATTTTGAATTTCCACATGTGGAAATAATCTTCGTTGAACTTCCATGAAGATCAATGAACAGAGATAATAAAAAACCAAATATAAACTAGCTCTGAAATATGAACATATTAGATTCTTTCAATCTCAAGACTCTAGTACATCCAGACCTGCTCTGATACTAATTTGTGGGTGTGACAATGGCTCTCTCTATAATCTCTAACTCTGAGGAGTCAGATATTGGAAACCAATTTCGGTCGTTTGAATTCTTGTAGATTGATCTCTAAATCTCCTGATCGATGATCAATTCCAATCTGATGATTGATTGTCTCTACTCGTTCAGTTCCTTATATAGTTGTTAGATGATCTTGTGTTATTCTAATTTTGCAATCACAAGATCATTAATAGCTATTTAGTTGATCAATAGATCGGTTATTCACGAAGCGTGAAGACGTAGACATGTATGGTATGAAATCCCATGTAATTCTCCAATATGTCATATTTTTCGCATTCTTCTCAATGAAATTGCCAAAAGTAATTATTATGAAGGAAGAGAAGTCTATAGGCCCAAAGACAAAAAAAAAAAAAAGAAGCTAAACATCACTATGATACGGTTCTAAAATGGAAAAACCCACCAAATGAGGCAGTTTTGACGGTTGATCCAAAAAAAGTCGTCAGATTAGAAAAAGAAAAAAAAAAAAATTTTAAGAATCAATTTTTGTGAAAAAATGACCTGAAAATCACTATTAAGACCAGATCTTGATTCAAATAGTCATATTAACCTTCGACAAGTTACCAGATGATAAATCCAGTTCAGATCTACCTATATTGAGCTGGGCGAAGTTAGTTTGAACCCAAAGAACCTATTTTGTAGGTAGGCGAGAGTTAAGCTCTATGTCACTTTGGGAACCTTCGTCGAGCATGTTGCACTCATTATGAACTTTTGTCAGACAGTGTATGCATGTGTAGAGTTATCAATAGCAATTCTATGAATAGTTGGTCCATGCTTAGGACTCTATTCTAGGTGAATCTATGTATAGGGAACTTAGGGCTATGCATGGCTATGTGCCCAAGTTGCTTTTGGCTCTATATATTGAGGCCAAACTCGTCCTACTCCTCATTGTAATCATTGATTCATTGCCAGGGTTTCACTCTACCTTCATGCTTCTTATTCCTTGGCTTGGGGGTGAAGCTTCTAGAGTTGGTTGGTTGCTTCTACTTGGTTGGGTGCTTGCTCCATAGTGTGTTTTCCATTGTGTTTTGTCTTGTAAGCAGGATCTTAGGGAGCTTCCCTTATATTGGTATCAGAGCAAGGCTTACGAAGATTGGAAAACATGGAAAAGGGCTAACTTTCGTTGAAATTTCAGATTGGATCCATGGGAATTCTCTTCCAAGGTGGATAGCAAGGTTGCAAGTGGGTGTACTATCTCGGTTTCAATTTGCATGTTGCTAAGATCCATTACTCTTGGGATTCTTTGTGGTTTTATGGAGAATTGTCCTTGAAGGCCAATTTGTAATATTTTTTTGGAGCTTTTTCTTGTGTAGATCGAATCTTTGGTAGATTTGAATTTTTCAGCAAGTGTGCTTTGCATGCCAGTTTGACATTGGGTTAATAACATTAGGAATCGAACAATGTTTCGATTTTTCAATTTTGATTGCCTTTTGCACTAACAATATTTTCGTCAGAATTTTCGAATTATGTAAAATAAAGCAAATTTTGGTCATTTTTTCGTTATCTATGGAATCGGTTTAGATTAGTGAATTGATTAAACTAAATTTATCAGTCAGAATTGGTCATAGTGTTTTCACTAAGTCTAAATTATTTCTCGGTAATAGATAAGTTAAAACTAACAGAAGGAACCGCAATGAAATTGCCGACAGTTTTTAGTGTACTGTTATTTTTTTTTTAACTTTTGGAGTTGAGAATTCTCAGATTAAAAGTAAAAAATTTGAATTTTTTTTCTCTTTTGTTGAATTTCAATTGGATCAAAATTTGAAATCAATTAATTGTCTGATAGTTTTAAATCGATGCTGATCGCTAGAAATCAATCAAGTGAACATTTGTGCAAGATACTCGTCAAATTTGAATTAAAATCGTCAAACAATATGAAATGACCAGATTAAATGAGTGGCAACAGTATTCATTATATAGACAATAAATCTGATAGGATATGATTCAAGAATTACTGAAATCCTAGGTGGAATCCAATACATGGATTACATTGGATCTATTAGTCGACAGAAGCTTGTCCCTAGATTTGATGCATCAGTAGGATTTTAAAGCTTGTCAATAACCAGAAAGATTCAAAGTGTAATAGTGAACCATGTTAATTTTTCTGCTTAGATCACAAGGTCAGATGTGAATTTGTGGTATCCATCTGATAGGCATGCCAGTCATCCAAATTAATTGGATTCTCCGGTGTTTGGGAACAAGAGATAATATCTTATAGTGATTATAGGACAACTAGATGATCAATGGATCTCTAGAATATCAGATAAGGCGGTTAAGGGTTTTCTGGAAGGAAAAGCTGATGGTATGGGACATCAATAATTTTGGAAACGGGATTCTAGGACTGTAAAGATTTGATGATCAATGGTGTGTTTTAGTATCTAGTTGCGATATGGGAAAGAAGAAAACCATTCGATCAAATGTGGTGTATTTTGAAAAATTTTGAGGTTTAATCTAGATCCCAGTGTGTTATCTCATTATTTACAAAATCAGAAGCCCTCAAATCTATTTCTCGCTTTCTTAATTAATCTTTTACTTTTTAATAATTTATTGAATATAAGACATAGACTGTTTATATGATTCTTTCCAGCATGAAGTTATTCTTCTGAAAGACTGTTATGTCATATAAATTATTACTTGTGTGAATAGACCTGGAATTCAGATAAATTCTAAGGTTAAAATGGTTCAATTTCTTAAACGTATAATATCTATGTCGCATAAATAGATTTCGATGGAATAGTAGTTTCTATCACTTAGATTGAAAATATTTGAAGGAGAAGTCATGTTTGTAATGAAGTGAATCCTTTAGTAGAAGCACTTATTACTGACTTTTCTTGGATTTGGGAATTTTCATATATCATCTTTCCAGTTAACTTTTATTGAGATTTATAATTTCTTTAAAAGGAGGGGTGAAGTGGTGGAATAAAATTCTATTTGGGAATAGTGTTGGTTGCATAGCTTTCGGAAGAGAACCAGATGTGGTATAGAAATGTGATTTGATCTAAAAGTAATTTGGGAAAGATTCAGAGTAAGATACCTAATTGAAACTTTTTGAATAAGGGGAATTCTCTAGGGATTGTGTGGACAATCTGGATCTAGAACATGTTTGATATTTGAATCATTATCTATAAGTAGTACATTAAAAAGTCAAAGGTTACTAATTCCATTTTGATTGGAATAGAAGTAAGTTTGAGCAGAATATAAGTCTAAGAGTTATGTATTGGATCAATCTAATCTTAGTTTTAGTACTAGGATCAGAGAGGGGTTGATTAGTGGGAGAAATTATGCAATTAGAGGCTAAGTAGGATTGGAAAACTGTTGAGAGTGAATGTTATTCGTCTCAAAGATTTTCCGGATATGTTATTTACTCATGAGAAATAGAAAATATTTTGTAGCTGAGTTACAAGATCTCAATGAGATATGTGAGTAACATATGTGGATTCTGGAGGAATCTACCAGGTAAGAATGTGTTTGTATTGGGTCATAGTGAGATTATTCTCATATGTGCACAATTAATCTGGTATGAATCTACTGTGTAATCCTAGTTACTAAGGTTATCTGGTGCACTTAACCTAGTCGACGAACATAAGCATATGATCAAGTATTGTTTTGACAGATACTTGCAGAGTTAACAAATCTTTGTATAGAAGATTTATGGATTAACTTATAAATGATTTGGGTAAGGATCTAAATGTGGTGTTATACTAGTATAATTGAATTCTTCACCTAGACATTTGAGATTTTTGAATCATTGGCAATTAACCTGAGTAGTTGAAACTCCAGGATGAAGTTAATTGGTAAAACGATCAGTGTGATGTGGATTCACCGGGAACTGATGGTTTTTGAATTATATTGCTTGTAAGACGCATGATTAGTGAATCATTTGGGTTCATTAGTTAAAATTGTGTGCATTGGATATTCCTTGGTTAAAGAAGGGACTCGGCTCATTAGTGATTGTATCCCAAAGAGCTCAATTGGATAACGAATCATAATGAATCCAAGAATAATAATTGAATTGATATTCAACAGGACTTTGGGTATCTAGATGTGATTCTGGATTATAATCTAAAGTTTTGTAGTTGAAGATGATTGTCATTTTGGTATGCGTTCAGTCTTTAATTACCAGTTGTTTATAGAACTTGAATCTTACACTTCAATCAAAAAATCCTGTTTTGAAAATATTCCTAAATCTAGTATTTTCTTAATGGAAAGATTTTGGAATGATGGTTACTTTTCCTGAGTTATGTGGAACATATACTCCAATATCCTGTAAATGATTAAGTATGATTTTGATTCCAGGAAATTATGATTGACAAATCATACGAATCTAAATATTTATGATTGACGGATCATAAATAGATACTTAACTATTGTCAGAGGATTATATGGAATTGTGATGATTAATTCTTGATCTATTATTTGAGTAAGAATTCAGATCAGAGTTTTGAATCTCTCTGCTCAATTATTTTATTTGAGAACCTATGGATCTCACAGACATTCTCACAAAATAAGTATTTTATATGTCATGTCATACTGGAGGTGATCCGAAAGTAACTAATATCCTTGTGAGGCCCAGAACACACTACATCAGTCACAAAATGTCATTCCAAAAAATTTTACTGTCGTACTATATCAACAAGGTTAATATAGATTTTGTAGTAAATAATGTCAAACCCACAGAGGACAGCGTTAGAAAGTTATATATTTGGTACAATTTATGATTTATTTTGAGTGAAGTGGCTTCGGGTGTTATTCTGGTTGTCAACAGACATTAGAAAGTAACCAATACTACTTATGTTGGAGTGTGTAATGTTAATAATTCTAGAACAACAGTCTTGCCTCTATCAAATCGAATGAAATGCGGACACAGTTGAGATGTTATACAACAGTACTACACTCCGGCTGATTAAGGTGTCAACAGAGAGTTGAGAATTGTTCGATGTCTAGTGGTTGTGCAAACAATTAGTTAATCGCGTTTGCGAACTGTTCGTTTCTAGACAGAAGTCCTCAACAACTTAAATCCAAGGTTATGGTTAAAGAATACGAATAGTTTTAGAGCATGTTAGAAACTTATGTCAATTACAATTAGGAACACAGATCAAAGACTCAATTCTTCAAACAGGGACTGTCATCTCATATGTATACATACCGTTTTATTCAATGATCATGCTAGATTGTACCAAATGTAGACGTTATTTGAGTGCCAAAAAGAAAGTATTCGCGAAAGACAAATAAGATGATTTTAAGACAGTTCCTTAGAGCATATTTACGGATACACAACAAACGACTGTAATGCGCTAGAGAGTCTGTCTGACCAGAGAGTAGTTCATGTAATGCGTTAGAGATTGCTAGTAGACTCAGGATCACTCACACTCAACAGTGCGGAGAACAGAGATAAGGGAGTATATTCACTTCTTCACTTCTTCAACCTCTTACAAATACAAAAACTCTTCTCTCTCGATGGTCGAGACTGAAGCGTGAGATCAATATATGTTCTACGGGACGAACAAACACACCTCTAAAACAACAGGTGCGTCGCTCCCGCGAAATGGTCTAGTTAACAATTAGGTTGAGTATATGTTCAACTATACCATAAGAGGTATATTTAACTAAGAGTTAAAATTACTCTAGTTTAACATGTCAATTCATATCTAGTCGTTTCGCGTGGACGACCTAATAAAGGCTATCCGAGACAATGTCTTTTCTTCTAAAGGTCTTGCCCTTAAATACAAAGCAAGTACGATATATTCTCGAAAAATGACTTAGGCCTCTTCATGATTTTTATTTATCCAGCTCATATCTTCATTTTCGAGTATATCATGCCATATTTAGATTGATATTCAATATTTACCAATTTTGTGGCATCACATATCCCCTTCCTCAAATGTGAAACGTCCTCGTGAACATATAATCGAAACATTCTGTTCTTCATATTTTTGTTAAGGCGAAAAGATATTTTTTTCATATGATTCTTCCTTTAGATATTTCTTCGTCTTAGAGAATATGGGTCTTGCTGTTTCTTTAATTGAATAGGTTGATTTGATTTGATCTTTGAATTGTTGATAAGAACTGGAATCAAACTTTAAAACATCTTCAAATCTTTCATAGATCGGGATTCAATATCACATAGAAAATCATCACGACATGAGCAAGAATGAATATTCATGAAGGATTCAATTCTTCATGTAGTTTTTGGGCTAACTCCAAATTTTGTTGAGCCTCAATCAACATCAAGTCTTCCTTTGATTTCGTATAACGGCCAACTGGTAGGTTACCGAATTCTTGAAGCTTAACATGAAGCAATGTTCCATCAAACAGCTCCTGAGTTAAGTTTCTATCTTCATCTGAATCACTACGAAGTGTGATTAGCTGAAAATCTTATAAAAGAACTTTTAACATAAAGATTATGGACAAAAAACAATGTCTTTGCTGCAAAAGTTTCAAACTGCCAAAATGAATATGTACAAAATTGTTTATAACGAACTGACTTCCTTCGATCTTGCATATTGTGTCGAATCTCCACAAAATAATCAGCAAGGTTTCGCTCCCAATCCACGTAAAGACTGAATAGTTTGGGATAGGCCATATTTACATTGATCAGCAAACCTGCATCATCAAAAGCACCTAGATCCGCAACACCTTGTGGTTCGTACAATTGAAACTGCAATTTTCGCTTCCAAAAATGTCGCTTATTGTCTTCATTTCGCAAAAATTGGAATTCTTCATACAAATGTATTCGAGAGCATACATAGCAGAAGAGCCTATGTATAACTCAACTGAACTGAAAGGCACAACTTGGAATTTCCCCTGAATTATCCCCCTGGTAGCATCATGTAATCCATAGTCCTTCGTCTTTGATTTCGAGATTGGCTTGTCAATAACAACACTAGACAATTTAGTCTTCAGTATTTTGTCATCCCCTTCCTCGAACGTGACCACCTTCTCTGCAGCAGCTGACTGAAGTTCAGTGTTGATACTTTCGCTTCTGCTGAAATGTCTTTTACAAATAATTTTGCAGCAGCGCGGTCATAGTCGGGTCATCTTTAAGATCTTCTTTGGTTGTAGATTTGTTCGTTGACTTGCTAGAAGATTTCTTCTTCAAAGATTTTCTACGCTTCATTGATTTCTGTTTAGGTTTCGAGGAGCCTTTGCTTCTCGTTGTGACTTTAAATATCTTTTCCATGTCACTTGGCCAAGATTGGTCTTCTGTTTTTGCCAATTTTCCTTCAATAATATGAATCCTCTGCACAACAGCATTAGTCAAAGCTTTTGCTTTCGAGTCTGCAGCAGCTGGTGTTGCTACATACTAATATTTAGGTCACGGCTTCTGCGACTGAGGGCAGTCAGGACACTTGTGGCCAGGCTCCCTGCAGTTCGAGCATAACGGTACATAACCAATCAGCTTTCGTGGCTGAGGACAGTCAGGTGAAAAATGTCCCAACTCTCCACAATTGTAACAATTGTCGGACACTGGTTTTGTCGCGGTTTGAGACTTCGCTAGTCCAACGAATTTAGGAGAATTGTGTCTTCTTGGTGCGAACTTTGGTCTATCCTACTGGGCTGATGCTGCAATACCCTGAACCTAATTAGTAGTCGCATCATTTTGAAAAATAAAAAGTACCTCATGGGCAAGATCTTCAATATACTTTACATTCACAGTGGTGCAGTCTTCCTTAGTATGTCCAGAAGTTCCACATTTCGTACACCAGATTCCAGAGTTAGAAGAAGAAGCTTTTGGCCTTTTGTCTGCAACTTCAGAGATCTGCACTTTCAAATCATTAAACTTTTTATTAAGATCAGCCATATTACTCTTTCAAAGCTTTTCAACTTTAGAAGTTCACGACTTATCCTCGATAGTTTTTGTGTCGTCCTTTCGCTTGGATCGTCGTTTATTTCTTTAATCTCCTTTCTCAGCTTCTGATTCTGATGAATCACTGCTTTGGGACTCCGAGCTTGAAGAACTGGTACTTCAGTCAGAATCTGAATCGTCTTCGCTGTCACTAGAATCAGTTTTAGACTTACAAGATCTTTTAGTTGAGCGTCGTTTTCATGCTAGTTTTGAGGTCTCGAAGTTTTCAGCACTAGCTATTATTGCTGCTAAGGAGGTCATGTTCCCTTGTCTGCAATACCAATCAATCTTTGGTGGTAAACCAGCCAAAACCCATTCGATCTGCATATCAATGGGATGTACACCAGTTAGGTTTCCTATAAGATTCTTAATCTTTCATGAATATTTTCGAAGAGATTCTTTAGTCTTCTTCTGAACATTGTTCAGACGTCCGAGAATTCTAGATTTTTAGCCAATTTCTCTGAACTGGTTCAGAAACGCATCTTTCAGTAGTAACCAAGTTTCTACACGGCCTGGTTCAACTTGACTATACCATATGCATGCCTGCTTTCTCAGTAGACCAGGAAAGATTCGTAGTTTGTCTACGTCAGTTCCTTCATTATTTGCATTAGCAATTGACTCAAATTGCAAGACATAGCTATCTGCATCATCTGAAGTAGTCCCTTTAAAATAATCATACTTAATTTTTGAGATAGAAGTGAAACGTGCAGCAAGACCCTCCATACCGAGATTTTGTAGTAAATAATGTCGAACTTACAGAGGACAACGTTAGAAAGTTATGTATTTGGTACAATTTATGAAGTATTTCGAGTGAAGTGGCTTCGGGTGTTATTCTGGTTGTCAACAAACATTAGAAAGTAACCATTATTACTTATGTTGGGGTGTGTAGTGTTAATAATTCCAGAACAGTAGTCTTGCCTCTATCAAATCGAATGAAATGCGATTGAGATGTTATCAGAGTAGTACAGCAGTACTACACTCCGGCTAATTAAGGTGTCAACAGAGAGGCGAGAATTGTTCGATGTATTAGTGGTTGTGCAGACAGTTAGTTAATCGCATTCGCGAATTGTTCGTTTCTAGACAGAAGTCCTCAACAACTTAAGTCCAAGTTTATGGTTAAAGAACACGAATAGTTTTAGAGCACGTTAGAAACTTATGTTAGTTACAATCAGGAACACAGATCAAAGACTCAATTCTTCAGATAGGGACTGTCATCTCATATGTATATATACCGTTTTATTCAATGATCATGCTAGACTGTCCAAATGTAGACGTTATTTGAGTGCCGAAAAGAAAGTATTTGCAATAGGCGAATAAGATGATTTTAAGACAGTTCCTTAGAGCATATTTATGGATACACAGCAAACGACTGTAATGTGCTAGAGAGTTTGTTTGACCAAAGAGTAATTCATGTAATGCATTAGAGATTGCTAGTAGACTCAGGATCACTCACACTCAACAGTGCGGAGAACAAAGATAAGGGAGAATAACTCTCAGCATTCTATTCACTTCTTCAACCTCTTACAAATACATAAACTCTTCTCTCTCGATGGTCGAGACTGAAGCGTGAGATCAATATATGTTCTACGGGACGAACAAACACACCTCTAAAACAACAAGTGCGTCGCTCCCGCGAAAAGGTCTAATTAACAATTAAGTTGAACATATGTTTATTGATTATACCATAAGAGGTATGTTTAACTAAGAGTTAAAATTACTCTAGTTTAACATGTCGATTCATATCTATTTGTTTCACGTGGATGACCTAATAAAGGCTATCCAAGGCAATGTCTTCCCTTTTAAAGGTCTTGCCCTTACATACAAGACAAGTACTTAGGAGATATATTCTCGAAAAATGACTTAGGCCTCTTCATGATTTATATTTATCCAGCTCATATCTTCATTTTTGAGTATATCGTGCCATATTTAGGTTGATATTCAATATTTAACAATTTCATGGCATCACATTAACGTAAACTTCAGTTTTACGGAATTTGTCAACCAATATCACTGATTTGTGACCCAACTGTCAGAGCACATGCGTATGACCACTCAAATCAATTGTAAATCCATCATGCATGTCCGAATCACTCTGAGAATCAGCTTGCAACCAATCCATGCAAGCACAATACTACAAATTAGGGAAATGACTGGCATGCAATCAGAACAATTTCAAATTTTGCCAATTTCACTCACAAAACTACAAAATTTCAAATGATCATAACTTTGGTCACAGGACACCAAATTGGGTGCTGTAAAGCATAGTACAGAGGGAGACCAAGTGAACAAGATGTTTGTCACATCAGCCTACCACTTAGGCTTCACACGTGCGAGATCAGAGTGTCAAAAAATTTGCAGTAGGGCGCATTTCCACAAGACAAAATCATGCAAAAACAAGCAAACACCCATTCCAGCCCAAAATTGATGCTACCAACAGTCTTAAACAATCAGTTAGACTTCTATGAAGCATTCATACTGATTCTAAGGAAAGCTCCTTAGATCCTGCTTACAAATCACAAACACAATTTCATGTTATTCTTTCCAGTTTAGAGAGCTTCTAAGGATAGAAGCAGTTTAAGGAGGGAAGAATGTTATGTCCATGACCAGTAAGTAGGATTCAGTATACTCTTAGTCTTACCTAAAAGTAACTAATATCCTTGTGAGACCCAGAACACACTAAATGGAGTTTAGACAAGGTATGAGACAATGTATGCATGTGTAAAGTTATCAATAGCAATTTTATGAATAGTTGGTCCATGTTTAGGACTCTATTCTAGGTGAATCTATGTATAGGGAACTTAGGGCTATGCATGGCTATGTGCCCAGGTTGTTTTTGGCTCTATATATTGAGGCCAAACTCACCCTACTCCTCATTGTGATCATTGATTCATTGCCCGGGTTTCACTCTACCTTCATGCTTCTTATTCCTTGGCTTGGGGGCAAGATCTTAGGGAGCTTCCCATAGATAGATCTTGTTGAATTCACACGTGTGGGATGTCCATACACATGTACTTTTGATCTCCTAAGCCCAATAATACCATAAAGATCAAACTAGCATTGATTGACAATAGGAAAGCTGATCGTACAAGAAATATTATTGTGTTACAAGCAAGATTTATCAACAAAATATGAAACTAAGTACAATAAATGCCTCAACTCGGCTAGAGAGAGAATATGAATGTACGGCCTAAATCATGGCACCAATCAGGTGGAGCATCATGAGAGAGAATAACGATATCAAATTTAAGGAGTTACAGAAATCACAGAAACGAGCAAGCTTAGAAAGGAGAAGAGAAGTAGAGTGGTGGTGTAGCTCAATAATACATTCCAAATCATCAACAAAGAGTTGGGGGCCAAGCAGAACGCTCCAAAAAATAAAAGGGCTTGTGTGATGCCACACGAGACAAGAAAAGAAGGAGACCCTGGAAAAGGATAGAAGATGAGGCAGAAGCAAAAAGGGTAATAATGATCTTAGTGATGTAAACAAGCAGGCTAACAGAAGTGTAGCAGGAAAGAAGATAATTCCAGCTAATGTGGTAGGGGTTGTGGCGCTAAGGATTACATTCTCATGAATTGAAATCGGAAGTTCGCATTCTCTGGACTTCTTTTTTGAATGTTCCTCTTTCGTGAGGAACAGAGTGAAACTCCTACCCTGAGTGGAGAATCCACTTTGTTGGAGGCCTCATCGAGGAGACCAAGATTAACATCTTCACTTTGAATGCTTTGTATTTCCCTGTATTCCTTATTAGTTAGAATCTTCTGTTGTAACATTTTGGCTGTCTCAAGCTGCGTAAAGTCCTCTCTCAGAACTGATTGTGAGATATCGAATTCTGAAGAGCTTGCTGTCAGAGTGTCTGATCAAGAGCTCTGCAAACCCGTAGTGTAGCAATGGGATTCCCATCTAAGTTGTTGTTCAAATTGTTGAAGACACACTTTCTTCCTTCAGTAGAAACAGGGCAGGACTGTTTTGACATAAACAGAGACTCTGATCCAGGAGGGCGAGAACATTTACGAAACCAAAGTGAGTTAAAGGATGATCACAGTCCATATTATGCGCTGGTTCTGAGATACTAGGTTTTAAAAAACCTGCTGCCAATGTGTCCAAATTGATGTTCTGTAGAAACAACGCATTAGCAAACACGAGCATATATTGCATTGATCACATTGAATAGCCAATGCATGATGATGATAATCCATTATAAATGTAATGCCTTAAACCTAGAGTAATGTGATCCAATTGTAATGCCGTAAAATCAGTTTTCAAATTTTTACAAAGAAAACTGAGCGCCTCAGCGATCTTAATTTGTGGGGCAAATTTTTTTTTGACAAATTTTTTTTACACGCAACTTTTGGATTTCGGAAGGTGCATGTAAAAAAAGTAGCATGTAAAAAAATTTACTTTTTTTTACATGCACCTTCCGCCCGGAAGGTGCGTGTAAAAAAAAATTTACCAAAAAAAAAACCAAAGAATAAATGAATATAATTTTGAGGTCCACTACATAAGCCACTTCATTCCTCATGCTGATGGGAAATACAAGATAAATGCTACCACCAAGAATATAGTAGTGTGAAATCTCTCATCAACCATGGTTGGCTATCTTAAATTTAGCTTTGTTAATGATGTTGTTTATCTTTATTATATACACTAAGGATTTTCATGTTTAAGCTTTTTTCACTTCCTATTTATCTCTTGCCATGCTCGCTTGATGAGTCAAAGTGCTGCCCTCGAGGTGTAAGCACGGTCAGTTTCCGCGGTTCGGGCCTGGCGCCGTCTGCACGTAGGACATATGAGGCAATATGCTGCCATTAGGTTGGTGAAAGCACGGTCTGTGCCTTGTGGGGTGTGGGGTGACATATTTGAACTGTACGGGTTAACCATTGATACAGAGATGCTGCTCGAATTCGGGTGTAAAGCACGAGTGGTTAGCTGCCGGTGCGGGATAGCTGCCGATCGTTTAGCTATAAGGGCTATCGACCAAAAAGTGGTGGGGCGTGACTGAGGCAATGTGCTGCTTAATGGTGAAAGCACGGATGGTTGGATGGATGTTTCCCCGTGGGCTAATTCTGTGATAGATTTGTGTGGGCGCGGTCAGGCAAAGGTCCTACGTCCGGTCTCAAGGGGAATGTGGCTTGAGAGGGATCCTCTGTGTTTGCTTTGGTTGGTATGTTCGTTTGTGGTGTGCTTGTTTGGACCTGAATAATCCCTGGTTGCTTAACTTCTTCCAGGTGATCTGATCTAGTTGGGAGTTGAAGGAGGAATTTACATTTGTGGGTGGACGACATACAAGTATGGAAAGGAGCTTCCATGGGGCAACCCCCAAGATTGGTTCAAGATTATTATTCCTATCCGGAAAGATCGCGGGGAGGAAGTCAAATTTCATGATCGACTCCAGAGCTTCACATAACTATATTTCAAGGAGCGTAGTGGAACAGTTCAACTTGCTGACCAGAAATGTAACATCAACGCTCAAGGTAGAAACAACAAAGGGAGCACTGGACACAGACAAAATAACATTGAACATCCCGATGCAAATTGGGAGATGGAAGGCTAAACTTAGCTTTCTGATTTTAGAGATGGATGCCTTTGATGTAATTTTGGGCCTTCCCTGGCTAAATGAACATTGTATTGCAGTTTTGGGTAGGAGCTCAAACTTGGTTCTCTTGGATTACAAGGGACAGATCTGTATGACAAAAGCTCTGCCTGGAGGGAACGCGAAGGGCACCGATGTTGAAAATGGGGTACTTCTTTAGCGATCAGACCATGTTCCTACTACACAGGCATCTGGTGTTTTGCTGCTGTTGAAGGAGGAATTGGAGCGAGCTGGGAATTATTTAGTGTGGATGAGAGTGCGATTCAGGTATTTGAGTCTGAATTTGTTCTCCCGGATCTGCATAAACAATTCTTGTAGTTTATAACACATTCGCAGATGCAGGAGCGATGCTTATATAAAGGGGTGAGGAAGCGCAGCTGGGGAAAATGGGTTTCCGAGATCAGGGTGCCCAGAAAACGATCTCGCATCTGGCTGGGGTCCTTCCCAACCCAAGAGATGGCCGCTCGCGCCTACGACGCTGCCGTGCTCTGCCTCCGTGGCCCATCAGCTGTCTTCAACTTCCCCCACGCTCTGCCCGCGCTCTCTCATCCTCTCCCGGCCTCTCCCAAAGCCATCAGAGCCCTCGCCTTAAAAGTGGCAGCGGGAGCAGCACAATCCACCCCTAATCCCATAAATCAACAGCCCCCGTCATCGCATCTCCAGGAACCAGAGCAGAAATTGTCGAGAACGCCACCTCCGCAGCTGCTGTTAACCCCACATATGAATTCTGATCAAACGCACTCTAAAGCGGATGGGAACTTGCTGACGAAGGACGCCATTCCAGCCCAGGATCTAGGCTCCTTACTCTTGCCGCTACCCTAGGATGCCCCTGCCCAGTGCCACAGCCAACAACCGACTTGGAGTTACTGCAGCCTCTGGTGTTAACGCATCAGCTGAGTGCTACCCTTATTTCCCTTTGCTTGGACGGAAGAAGGATTCGAAGCCGACCCTCTGGGGCTTCGCAGCACAGATCGTTTCTGCGAGCTGTTCAACTATCTTCTGCCTAGCTTTCAAGGAAGAAACACGAGAACGTGCTCGAGGTAGCATCTCTTTTCTCAGCCAAATGCTCGGCAGCTCTGCTTATTCTTCTGCAGATTGTTCTGGCGGGTTTCATTTGTTTAGAATACTTCTTTGCGTCTAAAGCCATCATTGAGCAGCTACGCCATTGCTCCCTCGGATACAACGCCGAATATCGCACCTGCTATATCTCTACTTTGGTGTAGATTCAAACACATTTATTCACACCACCTTTTGATCGATCCGCATCGCTGTGGCGGAGAAGAAAGAAGCCCAGGTGGCAGTGCTGCAGATTGAACTGCAAAATGCCCGTCCCAGGCCTTTTGCTAAATCATGCACCTTTCAAATATCAAACCAAATAAATGAGCATTCCTTCAATTTTAACATAAATCTATTTTTTTGAAAGGTAGAGTTGCCCTTCAATCTGCAGCACTGCCAGGCCGTCATCAAAGTGGTCGGAGGATTGCACCACTGCGCTCGAAGGTGATCTTTCATTTTTGGACTTTATAAAGTGGTAGCGTCTATTGGACGTTGCCCCCCTATTATCTAGGAGGTGTGGGATCAGTTGGCAAACACAAAAATTCTATGCAACCTCAAATCCCGCCTCCTGCTGTTCCATTCTTCCATTACGTAGTCCGCTATAGTCTACTTGAGGCTTGGATCTTCCATTAGGTTTGTCCTAACATTGTATAATAGTGCATAAAATATGTTGTATGTTGTAGGCTTGTTCTAGTATTTGTACATAATTCTTTGTGTATATTTTGGCCCATGTCTTTTGTGGTGGTGTAATGTCTTTAAGTTGTGATCATTATTATGCATAGGTGATATATGAGTCGAAGGCCTTGTAAAGATAAAATAATAATGTCGCAACATAAAACGAGGAAGATGTGGTATTGTACCACAAAGGCCTTGCCATGTCATATTGTTGGATTTTAACTTTTTGTGAAGATCAATAGAATGTAAAAAAGTAGCTTAGTAAAATTTTGATGGTTTTTTTTAACTTTTACAGGCAAATGTTTTATGGATTGCGATGATGATTTATTTTTGTTAATCCAACAATTGCAGCACTATGGCAAGGGTTTCAGATGGTTCTTGATAGTCCGGTAAATCTGAGTTGAGCTTGTATCCTCGCAAAATTTTGACCGACATAATACCACAATAATAACTCAAATACACACATTTGAAACTTTAATAGATAATAACAAAGTTTGGTACAAGCATTAGAAACTTCAAGCTCTTACGATACAATTTGCGTCTTTTGGTCTTTTAGAAGACAAGTTTGGATTTGTAAATCCAAAATTGCTAAACCTTGTTATTGAGTTCACATGAAAAGATTTGACATGATAAGATGTGTTGATGATTATTATTCCGTTGTATTAGACAACACAATAACCAAATAAAGTTGTCCGTTGTTATGTAAGTTAAGTAGCATGACAAGAGAAATAGGATCTCAAGCATTTTTTAGGTGATTTATATGTAATTTGCATTTTGTCGTATATTTTGAATCTAAAATATATCTATGTTTTTGATAAGTTTGTGTTGTATAAAAACACAATTGATATTTGTGGTATATTTTTTTTGAGGTTCAAACAAATGCATTTATTAGCTTTGTTGCTAAAGAAGTAGATACAAAAGCAGTTAAAGGTTTTACAATTGTAGAATTAACATTACATATTGAGATTTTAAAAAGTTAAAATTTGTGTATGAAATGATTTTGCCGATAAATAGGTGATCTTCATTTGACAATAGTTTCTTACAATGGGTTTAGTTAGTATTTTGATCACAAAATAGCAAATATTGAATAATATTCATGATTAATATTCACAATAATCACAATCATTATTCAAAGTAGTTTAGTATTTACGATCACGTGATCAATATTCACAATAGTCATGAATAGTGTTCACAATAATCACAATCAACATTAACAATAATCATGATCAGTATTTAGAAGTATTCACAATATTCACGATCAGTATTCACAAATATCATAATCACTATTCAATCTGGCTCCATACAAATAATGTCGCCAAATTTTTAAGGCACGAACAATTGCAAACGGTTCTTTTTCATAGGAACAATACCTAGATTGAGCAGGATCGAGTTTATTGCTTTCATAAGCAACAAGATGTCCATCCCACATCAAAACAGTTCCAATAGGATAATCACTTGCATCGGTCCTAACCACAAAAGTCTCATTAGGATCGCCAATGATTAGTATTGGTGCTGAAGTCACACTTTTCTTAAGCAACTCAAAACAATTATTCATATCCTCCATCCACGCACTAGTGGACTCTTAGCCCTCCAGCTTAGCTTCTTATAGCCTTTCAAAGCCTGGGTAAGAGAAAATGCCAATCGAGCAAATTGGGATATATGTCGATAAATTTTTTTTTGCAAACTCCAAGAAAGACTTGATTTCCTGAACTCTGGTAAGAATAGGCCAATCAATAACCTTCTGGATACGATCGGGCTCGATTTCCACACCTCGTTCGGAAATCTTATGCCCCAAGTAGAATAATTCCTTAGCAAAAAAGTCACACTTAGACTCTCTGGCAAAGAGCTTTTCCCTTCTTAGGATGTCCAGGACAATCCTAAGATGTTCTTTATGTTCCGCCAAAGTCTTACTGAACACTAAGATATCATCTAAGAATACCACTATGAATCTTTCCAAATATGGCTTGAACAAATCGTTCATCATTTGTTGGAAAGTTGTCGATGCATTGGTTAGACCAAAAGGCAACACCAAAAATTCGTAGTGTCCAAAGCGAGTTCGAAAACCCGTTTTTGGTATATCTTCTGCCCTAATGCGTATCTGATGGTATCCCGACTTTAGATCTATCTTGGTAAAGTACTCCACCAAGACACTACAAGAATTGCCGCGATTTCTGACGGGATTTTCGACATGAAATCACATTTTACTTTTTTTTGAATTGATGCGGGCGTCAAAAAATGCGTCGCTATAAGGTCGTTGGAATCCGACACCAAGCCCAAAACCGGCAACCGGCCGGTAAAAACGAACCAGAGAACATGCCACGTGGATGTCGGATTCCGACGGCCCGGCCACGTGGACGTCGGAATCCGACGTCCACGTGTAGGAAAAAAAATTGAAATTTTTTTTTTGTTTTTTTTTTTTGCCACATGGACGTCGGAATTCGACGTCCACGTGGCCGGGCCATCGTAATCCGACGTCCACGTGGAAAAAAAAACTTGAAAAAAAATTTCACTTTTTTTTTTTTTGCCATGTGGACGTCAAATTCCGACGTCCACGTGGCCGGACCGTCGGAATCCGACGTCCACATGGCAAAAACCAAACATACTCCAATCGACAGGAATTTGAAGTGCATACGAAAAATAAATGATTACGAAAAATGACATAGATGGAACGAACTGAAAATAGATAAAGCCATACCTATTTCTGAGTGCATATGCATGTAGCCGGAAAGCGAAGAAATGCTAGTCATGAATGCTTCAATT
This sequence comes from Diphasiastrum complanatum, assembly GCA_029204225.1. Lineage (NCBI taxonomy): Eukaryota > Viridiplantae > Streptophyta > Lycopodiopsida > Lycopodiales > Lycopodiaceae > Diphasiastrum > Diphasiastrum complanatum. Next base: position 52,520,446 of record CM055102.1, on the reverse strand, counting down.
GATTCTATTATGTTTGTCACTTCGCTTCTGTCTTTTGCTAGGACAGAATTGCTCTCAACTAGAGCAGCCATGAGGGCTCCCATTGACAATAAATCAGTGAGTTCTCAATGGTCATTGATAGATCAGCTTTAGACAACAGTTGCAAGCTCTCTTTCCATGGTCGTGAAGGCTCAGGTAGCTGAGTCTCTTATCTGACAACTAGCTTAGTGATGGCTTTCCTTCATATCTAATACTCATAGGCGTAGTGAAGGCTTGCAAAGTAGTAGTAGCGATGGTCAGATGTATTATAGAGGTAGCGATGTTAATAATCACATCTCTCAACTCTCTTCTGATATCTCATTTTACATGTATCAGGCAACGATGGATTACCCTTTATGGCTCGATAGGAAGTAGCAACAATAGCCATGCTGGATCAATCAGTGAGAAAAGTTGGAGCTCTACATCTTTGATGGTGGAGCTGGTTATGATCTTCATTCAAATATCAAGAGCTCTCAGTCTCACACTATTTCACAAAGAACATAACATTAAATCTAAATCCTAAAATTTACAAAGAACATAATATTAAATCAAACTCTTCTATTTATATTTTCTTGCTCTCTCTCATGTCTCTCACACACATCCTTCTCTTCCTCTCTCATTCGCTCATGATCATAAATCACACTGACACGTATTTGTGTTTAACTACACAAAATATACAATACAAGGAAGATAGTGTACAAGAAAAAGTTACAAAGAAAGAAATCTTAGTTTACATAACAAAACAAAAGAATCGTACTTGGAATGAGACAAATGGAATTGATAGAGTTGAGAAGAAGCGCCAAAAGCCGATCTTCAACAATCTCCTGCAAGAATAAAAAATAAGAAAACCCTAGAAAAATGACGCGGATTTGAGAATTCGGTTACGAACGTCAGATTCCGACGTCCGCTTTATGCTTTTTTTTTTTTTTGCATGAACAGGTGACGTCATCCATTTAAAAAGTTGCAGTCTCTGAAATGGAATGTCGGATTCCGACATTTTTATTGGCCGTCGGAATTTGACGTCTGTAAAAAAAAAAAAATTCGGCAAAGTTTTTTTTTTTTTTTCTTGGCCACCAGAACCATTGGTGATGCCCAAGGAGACTTACTAGGTTGTACCCACCCACCCCTTCTTTAGGTAATCAAGTAACTGCCTATTTACCTTAGTCTCTTCCGATGCACTCATCTGATAGGACGCTGTGATCGAACCAGGTTTAAGTTCAATTTTATGATCAACTGTCCTTTCGGGTGGTAAACCTATAGGAAGGTCTATAAAAACATCATTGAATTCCTGCCTAAGTTCATTATAGGCTTCAAACTCTCTAGTGTTTTCATTGGGTATATTCATGACAATTATGTTAAGTTTATTATCATTGAAGTAAATGAAATCATTGTGAAAACATAAATAAACTTTAAAATCAGAATTCTTCATTATTGAATTTACCTTTATTGACGAATTTTCTAGAAGAATTATTTCATTAAATAGAAATCAGAGGCTTTAATCAAATTCAGACAATTCAAAGAGCATGCTGAGAATCAAACTGGCAAACGAATCAAAGCACTGAGGTCAGATAACAGGGGAGAGTACATCTCCAACGAATTCAAGGACTATTGCCTTAAAAACGGCATTGCGCAACAATACATCACTTCCTATTCGCCTCAGTCAAATGGTCTTGTTGAGAGAAAGAACAGAACCTTAGTTGAATCGACAAAGTGCATGTAATCACATGCGACAGTTCCGAAGTGCTTCTGAGCTGAAGTTGTTTCAACAACAACCTATATTCAGAATAGATGTTCTACTAAAGGCCTTTCAAACAAAACATCATTCGAAGTTTGGATAGGAACCAAACCTTCTTTATCAAACTTACAAGTTTTTGGATGTATTGCTTTTGCGCAGATTCCTCGTGATCTCAGGAAGAAGCTCGAATTCCAGAGTATCAAATGTGTTTTCATCAGCTACACTACTTCAGATCAAGCCTACAAGTTGTTCGATCCCATCGAGTCGAAGGTATTCACTAGTCGGGATGTCATCTTCATCGAAGATCAGTTTCAAGACCTCAAAGGAAAGGGCAGTTCCCATGTAGCCGACCTATCAGATTCTCCTGATGCTTTGAACTTTCTAGTTCCTCAGTTGACTATTTCTATTGAAGGTCCAAGCTCTTCTACTCTTGACGAACAACAAATCAACGACGAATTAAAAGATGATGATGTTGCAGATCAGCAACTACGGTATGATGGAAATAATCAACTTCCTGCATTACCCTGAAGATCTTCAAGAACTAGCAAACCACCTAACCCGTATATTGACAAGTCTGCAGCTTATCTTGTTCAAGAACCGACGTCTGTCCAAGAGGCACTCAGTCAGCCTGATTCAGATCTCTGAAAAGAAGCTATGGATAAAGAGTATTCATCTCTTATCAAGAACCAGACGTGGACGATTGTCGAATTACCTGCCAGCAGGAACGTAGTTGATTGTAAATGGATTTTCAAAGTCGAGTACAACGCAGATGGAAGCATCAACAAAAGAAAGGCACGACTTGTAGCCAGAGAAATTTCTCAGGTATACAACATTGATTACACTGAGACTTTCAGTCCAGTAGTCAAGCATTCTTCTATTTGACTTTTGCTATCATTTGCCGCTGCAGTAGATTTGGAAATACATCAAACGGATGTACATACAACATATTTCAATGGAGTCATTGGAGAAGACATTTACATGGTGCAACCCAAAGGCTATATTATCGAGGATAAACACATCATGTGTGTAAACTCCATAAGACACTTTATGACTTGAAGCAATCTGTTCGAGCATGGTTTCAAAGAATCAATATTTTCCTTATTGATCAAGGCTATACACCTAGCTCTTCAGATTCAAACGTTCACTTCAAAGCAGTGCAATATTCTTTTATCATTATCACTTTGTACGTAGATGATACATTGCTTTTCAGCAATAATACCAATTTGATAAAAAAAACCAAGATAATGCTATCTTTCGAATTCGACATGACCGATCTGGGCAAAGCTCATTTCTGCCTTAGTATACAAATCCACAAAGACAGAAAACAGAAGTTGGTCTACATTACACAACAAAGATACATTTACAACATTTTAGTCAGATATAATCTGATGAATTGCAAGTTAGCTCTCTCACCAATGGAACCAAGACTCAAATTGTCAAAGGACCAATGTCCCCAAACAATTCATGAGAAGCAGCAGATGCATGAGTATCTTTACCATTCTATTATAGGATCTCTTATGTACGCCATGATCTATACCATGCCAGACATAGCTTTTGCAGTCAGCTCTCTCAGTCAGTATATGACTAATCCTGGTATAACACATTGGAAGGCTCTTATTAGAATCATGAGATATCTTCAAGCTACTATGGACTTTTGCATTTGTTATGAAACAGTCGACAATGACAAACTCAATTTTTTCAGTGGTTACACAGATGCGAGTTGGGCAGGAGCTACTTCCAGATTTACATTCTTCCTCAACAATGGTCCAATTTCCTGGAACAGATGCAAGCAATCTTCGATAGCTCTATCTTCCACTGAATCAGAGTATATCGCAGCCTCTCAAGCTACAAAGGAAGCAATTTGGTTGAGGAACTTACTCTCAGATATCGGTCTGAATCACTATGTTCCGACAATATTATTTTGTGATAATTAAAGTGCCATCGCTTTATCAGCCAACCCTAGATTTCATTCCAAGAGTAAGCACAACTGAAATATCATTTCATCAAAAGTGAAATTCTCAAGAAAGAGGTCAGATTGTAGTATTGTAGAATGCAAGATATGACAGTAGATTGTTTTACTAAAACATTAAGTTTGGAGTCACACAGAAGATTTTGTAGATTTTGTGTAGAACTAAGTTTGAAGGTCAAGGCATTCAAGGATTCAGATTAAGGGGGAGTGTTGGATTATTCTCTTTCTCACCAATCGACTAATCGGTTTTAATCTTCATCCATTGTTTATCCCGTTCTGCGGATTTTTCCGTGTGTTTACATAGTTTGCAGAATTACAAGTGTTTTTATACAGTCTGCAGAATTACACGGAGTTTACAACAATGTCGCATTTTTCCCTAATAAAAATCTCGTGTAAAATCAATGTCACATTTTTCACTTTTTTTCAGAGAGCCTCAAATGGAAATGACTCTGGCAAAATGTGGGAAACCCTAAATGAGATTTAAGGGCACCTTCGTCTTTTTTTGCCTTTTTCGCGAAAAATTCGACAGTGTCGTCTGTGGCTGTTTTAGCTCATTTTTGCAGAGCAACAATTTTGGTTCATTTATGAAGACAGAACGTTTATGGTCAATTTCACCGCTTATCAACAATCAATGATAAGGACCGGATGGATGTCAGTTGATCAGCAGCCAACTGGCGATCGCATTTGATGACCTAATTTCGTAAGTGTAAATAGCTGTTCATATTCATATAGTTGAATTTTCTGAAATCATCTAAAATTCATTGAAAATCAGAATTATTAGAAGCATTTGAATAGTTAGGTCTCTCTCTCTCTCTCTCTCTCTCTCTCTCTCTCTCTCTCTCTCTCTCTCTCTCTCTCTCTCTCTCTCTCTCTCTCTCTCTCTCTCTCTCTCTCTCTCTCTCTCTCTCTCTCTCTCTCTCACACACACACACACACACACACACACACACACATTATGGTAGTGGCATTTCTGAGCAAATCTGGAGTACTAATGGGGTTAAGCAAGGATGCACTCTCTCACCAATTCTCTTTGGATTATATATTGACGAGCTAGAGCAGGTCATCTCTCAGTGTGGTGGGGACGGTTGTCGGCTTGGGGACATTTTGATTGCCATCCTTCTCTATGCGAATGATGTGGTACTAGTCTCCCGTACCCATAGAATTAATGAACCGTGTACGATTCACCACTGTTCTAAGAACCGTATGGTTCTCAAAAATTTTTAGCTGGAATCGTGGTGAATCGTATAGCTAATTGATTGATTTTTTTTTTCTCCCCCCCAAAAATAACCAAAAAAAATTCTAAAAAAATGCCAAAAAAAAGTAGATTCAATGTAAATATGTTGATCTAATTAATCTGTTAATCTGATTAATTTGTTAATCTGATTAATTTGTTAATTTGTTAATTTGTTAATCTAATTAATCTATTAATCTGATTAATTTGTTAATGTGTTAATCTGTTGATCTGATTAACAACCATTAATCTGTTAATCTCTGTTAATCTGATTAACAACCCAGTGACCCACCCCTAAAAAATAGAGATTAAACAGCCATTGATTCTAATTAAACAACCCACCCCCAAAGACAGCCCAAAAATGCCTTGGGAGGGATTTTGGGAGGAATCTTGCAAAAAAATAATCAATTCATTAGATACTGGAACCATACCACGGTTCACCCCACGGTTCCCAGGACCCATGGTTTTGGGAATCGTGGTTCTATGCCCGTACTAGAGAAGGATTATAGAGACAGTTGGACTGTTTACACACTTTTTGTATTCAGTGGAGTTTAGGGGTGAACCTCTCGAAGACCAAAGTTATGGTCTTCAATACCTCTCGGGCCTTCATGCAATGCCAGGAGCTTACCTTTGATGGACAGTCCCTAGAGGAGGTCTCTTCATACACTTACCTAGGTGTGCTCTTCTCTGGTCCTACCTTCAGTATGAGACAGGCGCCACTTCTAGACTTGGAAAGGGCCACTCTTCCCTAGTCCAGCTAGAGAGATTCTACTTCCGTAAATCTATTCGGGATGCCCCGAGTAAGTGTAGACTGTTTGACACCATCGTCACCCCTTCAGCCTTGTATGCGGTAGAGATATGGTGTACAAGACTATCATCATCACATTGGTCCAGCATTTCACGCTTACAGACCACCATGTTAGCTCGCATGATCCGAGCGAAGCCCTCTCCCTGCGGAGTTTGCCACCCCCCCTAGTCAGATTGAGGCAACCTTCCAGCTTTCACATCCAGAGAGCTCAGGCACTTCCTGATACAGAGCAGAAATATACACAGATTGCACTCATGTCCTCTCATCACCTTCAGACTCAGGGATACCGGCTATCATGGTTCTCTCAGGCATCACACTTCCTCATAAAAGCATTTGGTATCACTGTCACTGATCTCCCTTTGGGTACACACCAGGACATTAGATGTTTTTTATACAAAGCATATCTCGACCGTACTTGGCGACCTGGGGATTAAGCTTGACTACTACCGGACTCACTTTTTGGAGCGAGATGCCACTGGTCTTCCAGTTTTACCTTGCTATTTGTCCTCTGGACTATCACACGATCTCCGTTTCACTTTGGGACAGCTCAGAGTCTCCTCACATCAATTGGCTATTGAGACATGCATATTCCAGGGTACACCACGAGAGGAGAGACTATGCCTGCAGCAGTTCACACTTCCCGCCTTGTTACAAGAGCACACAGTTTTCACCCTCCTAGACGACGTTAGCGACGATCCATATTACCTCCTGATACAGCTCGTATCACATCTTTTTTCAGCGGCAGCACTATATGATATTACTCTACTTCTGGCAGCCATTTTGCTCCTACTTATGGACAGTCGGTAGTTTGTAGTTCACAGTTATATTACTCTTATTTCTTCTATGCATAGTTTTTTTTTGGAGACATTTATATACGCTCCCATGGTTTTCACATACTTGACATGTAGTCCTTTTGGTCTTATATGCCTTTTGGCATGGAAAAGACATTAATAAAGAGCTCTCTCTCTCTCTCTCTCTCTCTCTCTCTCTCTCTCTCTCTCTCTCTCTCTCTCTCTCTCTCTCTCTCTCTCTCTCTCTCTCTCTCTCTCTCTCTCTCTCTCTCTCTCTCTCTCTCTCTCTCTCTCTCTCTCTCTCTCTCTCTCTCTCTCTCTCTCTCTCTCTCTCTCTCTCTCTCTCTCTCTCTCTCTCTCTCTCTCTCTCTCCCCAGCATTACCGTACAGCCAGACTTATTTGACCTATTTGTCCTACCACGAGAAGACGTCCTTCCTACATTCGACGAAGGCAGCAAATCTCAATTTCACTCCCCACTGCAGCTTGTATTACATCTTTCTTCAGTAGTAGCAACAATTATATCATCACCTCCAGGACATGATCTGCGACCCTCCCATTATACATAGCTATTTCTTGCTTTATACCTTTTTGGTTTAGTTAACATTGGTAATTGTATTTAGATCTATTTTATATACTTTTCTTTCAGTCTCGCAGACGTTTTTCATATGCTTCCATGTGGTCCACATACTTGATACATACTTATTTGTCTTATATGCCTTTTGGCATGGAAAAGATGTTAATAAAACTCTCTCTCTCTCTCTCTCTCTCTCTCTCTCTCTCTCTCTCTCTCTCTCTCTCTCTCTCTCTCTCTCTCTCTCTCTCTCTCTCTCTCTCTCTCTCTCTCTCTCTCTCTCTCTCTCTCTCTCTCTCTCTCTCTCTCTCTCTCTCTCTCTCTCTCTCTCTCTCTCTCTCTCTCTCTCTCTCTCTCTCTCTCTCTCTCTCTCTCTCTGCGATGGAGGGGTCTCCTTCCACATCCGTCGTCTCTGCTCTTACGGTGGATACTTTTGCGAAGAAGCTCCTTGATGCTGCCGAACCACACGCGGATACTAATCAGTTATCCACAATTGATTATACCCCGTCCAAACTTATTGAGAGCCTCTTTGCTTATGACATCAGCTTTATCCGGCAAGAAATCCTCGAACTTAAGAGACAATTACACTTCTTCGAAATTGAGAATGGCAAGCTAGTTATGAATCTCATTGGTGTTAAAGAGCGAATGGAGCAGCTTGAACAAGAAAATGTGTATCTGAAGCAACGAATTGCAAAACATATACCTCAAAAGAGTGTCTTGGAGGAGACTTTAAACAAAATATCTTGCTTGGAAAAACAACTTGAAGAGACAGAGACATGGGAAACACTCTTCAAACCGGACGATATGGGTGGCAAACTCTCTTGAAACATAGGTTGAATAGATGTCATCAATCCTCAAGCAAGGGAATCACCCCCCTATTTCAGCCTCTATGATAGATAACTTGGAAACCGTTTGGATGAGCAAGCTTTTTGGCCCTTAACATAAACTGATAGAAGAAGCTAAAGAATTACTCGTTTCCAAGCTATCTCATGTTGTCGATGGTTTAGATACAGCATGGTGCACTAAGTTTCATGAAAAAAACTTATTTATCAATTTCGTTCTCTTCAACAACGCAATGCAGCTCTTCACCTTAGGACAAAGCTTAAAGGCACCTTTATTTATATGGATGATGATTTCACAAATACCCAATGGTTGGCAAGAAAAAAGATTATTCAAGAAGCAAAAGAAAAAGGACAAAGGGATGCTTTTATCGACGACAAGCCGAAATATTTGACCTCCCTTCACAATAGGACCTCGGGGCTCCCGGGCATAGGAGCAACCCGAGATCCCCTACCACTTTGAGACTTGGCTTCTGGAATTGCAATGGCTTTTTATCATCATCATTTGCAGGAGATGTTGCTGATTTGATTAGAAAATGTGACATTTTATTGCTGGATGAAACCCATGAGTCTTTATATCATCCTCTTCCACATATACAGGATTTCTCTTGGCATTCTGTTTTTTGCCCATTTGTGAGAGGAAAAACTTGTCGCGGGACTACAAGAGTGGCTTGTTTATACAAAGGCACCACTGTTAAGATGGTTAAGCAAGATCCATATGCTTGCTATATCTGGCTTCACATTGTTGGGTCACTTTTGGGGGTACGTCAGGACATTTATATGGTTGTTATTTCGCCCCACAGACATCGGTGTTTGCTGATTTTGGTGGGGACCCCTTTCAGGCACTTTCAGACGACATTGCTATCTTTTCTCAACAAGGTTACATTCTGTTAGCCGGGGATTTCAATGCCCGCACAAGCTCCAGACAGACAAAATTTCATGCAGATACTGACTTTCTCCGGCTCCACCTTCTGGATATGAGACTAGATCAGATATCACAGGATGTAGATGTTCCAGCTACTTCTTTGGGGAGCAGTTGATTATTCTTGCAGAGACGCACTCTCTTGCCATCCTGAATGCCTCACTTTATCAGCCAACCCTAGACTTTATTCTAGGAGTAAGCACAACTGAAGTATCATTTCATCAAAAGCGAAATTCTCAACAAAGAGGTCAGATTGTAGTATTGTAGAATGCAAGATATGACAATAGATTGTTTCACTAAAACATTAAGTTTGGAGTCACACAAAAGATTCTGTGTAGAACTAAGTTTGAAGGTCAAGACATTCAAGGATTCAGATTAAGGGGGAGTGTTGGATTATTCTCTTTCTCACCAATCGACTAATCGGTTTTAATCTTCATCCATTCTTTATCCAATTCTGCGGATTTTTTCGTGTGTTTACATAGTCTGCAGAATTACAAGTGTTTTTATACAGTCTGTAGAATTACACGGAGTTTACGACAATGTCGCATTTTTCCCTAACAAAAATCTCGTGTAAAATCAGTGTCGCATTTTTCGCTTTTTCCCAAAGAGCCTCAAATGTTAAGGAAATGACTCTGGCAAAATGTGGGAAATCCTAAATGAGATTTAAGGGCACCTTCGTCTTTTTTTGTCTTTTTCGCGAAAAATCCGACAGTGTCGCCTGTGGCTATTTTAGCTCATTTCTGCAGAGCAACAATCTTGGTTCATTTATGAAGACAAAACGTTTATGATCAATTTCACCGCTTATCAACAATCAATGATAAGGACCGGATGGATGCCAGTTGATCACCAGCCAACTGGCGATCGCATTTGATGACCTAATTTCGTAAGTGTAAATAGCTGTTCATATTCATATAGTTGAATCTTTGGTAGAAATATGAGTCATCCACAACCACAAACAACTTTATGAAAACTTCCATGAATTTTTTCCACGTAGCGGGTTTGGGTTGCAAATCATGCGACGAAGCCTTTCTTCGGAAGAATAGAACAACACTCTCAATTTTTTTCTCTTCAAGAACTGCGTGTAGATTGAAATAACTTGTCCACTTGGTTAACCAGTCGTCTTACCACCTCTGGCTTCTTCTCTTTCTTCTCCCCCGAATAAGGTTCTGGCTGAAAGCCCAGATTTGGCGAGGCTAGAGTTTTAACTTGATTCATTAGTACATCCATCTGTTGATCTCTTAAAGTATACTTGAGATACTAGCTATGCAACTGAGTCAGAGAGTACATATAGATTTTTGACTCTAGTACATGTAGTCAAAGTAGTATCTTCATTGAAGATTGTACACTGTTCATAAGAAAACGTTACAATGTAGCCCTCATCAGTTATCTTAGAGACTAATAACAAGTTCTTAGATAGCTGAGGTATGTGAAGACCATTTGGAACGGAAATAGAAAGATCGTTGTTGAATACGATCTTGACTGTCCCTTTGCCTTCCATGCGGATGGTGCTTGAATCTTCGAGATAGATGAATTGATCTCCACTGTAAGCTGCGTACTAAATAAACCATTCTTTGTGAGAAGTCATGTGTTGGGTAGCGCCACTGTCCAGATACCAGCTATCGTAGTCTTCATTGTTACTTTTGTAAGCCATTAGCAAATCTGATGGTTTGTCTTCGTCAGAGATGTGCTTCTTGAATTCTGCCGTATTGGAGAAGTTGGGCTGCAGTTGTTGTTGCTTCTTGGCCTCGTTGTAGATGCGGATGCGACACTCCTTGATGTCATGGTTCGCCTTCTTACAATATCTGCAAAAGAGTTTCTTGCACGGTCCTTGACAAACAAATCGTTGATTTTTTTCTGCATTTCTTCTTGAAGAAGATGGCCGATCACCTTTTGAAAAATGAGTTCAAGCTGTGTGGAGATCATAAAAACAAAGTGTTCATAGGACTTTGGTAAAGAAGAAGGCAAGGTCATAGCAATATCATCGTCTTGAATAGCACAACCTATAGCTGATAACTAATCTAACAAAGACTTGAAATTGTTGATGTGAGAAGTGATGGTTGTAGAATCAGACATTCTTAAAGTGAAGAACTTCCTTCTAAGGTGCAACCTTGTAGTTAAATCATGAGTCTCATACAGATTTGATAACAAGTCTAATGCTTCTTTGGAGGACTTGCATGTGGTAACGTGTGATATTTGGGAGTCGGCTAGATTCAACGTGATCACTGCTAGGGCCTTCTGATCTTTGATCTTCCAAGCCATAGCTAATTGATGATCAGCGTCTTCCAGTTTCGGATCAAACTCGTCTACAACATCCCAAAGATCTCTATCTATCAACATCATCCGGAGTTTTAACTTCCGTATATAGAAGTTAGATCCGTTGAACTTGTCAATGATTCTAACTTCATTGGATGAAGAAGATGAGGAGTTACCAGTAAGAGACATGTTGACAATAATACAAATAGAACAATATTAATCTCTCGATTTATTGAGCTGATGCTCAAATACCAATCTGTAAAATTGGATTGAGAGGACGCGAACGGAGGAAGAGAGAAGAAATAGTTTGAGGAACAACTCTCTTATTATTATGGGCTGTTACAAGCCAGAACTATCTAAAAGATTGTAGTTGCCGAAATAGATTCACAGCTCAAGCGCTCTCACTTACAAGATCGTGAAAAAATTTATACCCAAATGAAAATGAGTACAGTCCACCAAAGAGATTAGATAATGTGGTATTACTGTAAATTGGTATTCAGTATGAAGTTCAGTGCAGAATGTAAAGAAGTGATAATGCAAGTTCCTCAGGCGTCAAACACAACAAGCATGGAGTTTGTTCCATCCTTAAGAATGATGGATGCATAGCAAAGGGTTTTAAACAAGGTATATTGTTTAAACTTGATGCTGCAAAAGGTTGGGCCACCCCAACTTCAAAGCTATGGAAACAATGTGTGCAAAGGAGCTTGCACTCGGCCTCCCCAAGCAATTGTCAAAGTGTGGAAAGAATTGTGAGGCTTGTAGCCTCTGAAAGGCTCATAAGCTACCTTTCTTCAGATCTACATCAAGATCTGACACTCCTCTTGAAATCATCCATTTGGATGCTCATAGTTTCTCAGAAGAATCTAATGGAGGTGCCAAGTACTATGTAATCTTCATTGATGATTATTCTAGATATTGTTGGATTTACCTCTTGTCTAGTAAATCTATGGTGTTTGATTCATTTCTAAAGTTCAAAAATCTTGTAGAAAATCAACTTAGTACCAAGATCAAGGTATTGCAAATATATCTCCAATAACTTGATAGAGTTTTGTAGTTCTGATGGCATTAAGAGAGAGTTGTCATGTCCATATACCCCTCAACAAAATGGAGTGGTCAAGAGGAGAAATAGATCTCTTCGTGAGTGTGCTAAAGCCTTAAGGCTAGATGCTTCTCTACCCAAACCATTTTGGGGTGAGGCAATCACATGTGCTAATTTCTTATGCAATAGATTGCTCAACCAAGCCATTGGAGGAATCACACCACATGAAGCTCTATTTGGAGAGAAGCCAAATCTCAAGGATCTCAAGATTTTTGGATCCACTTGCTATGTACACCAATCCTTGGACACAAGGAAGAAGGATGATGCAACCTCCATCAAAGGCATCTTTGTGGGATATGGTGAGAATAACAAAGGTTATAGAGTCTTCAATCACATCACTAAGAAAGTAATAGTGAGTAGGGATGTTATTTTTTATGAAGAGCATGCTTGTGAAATGAATGACAATGCTACTGATCATCTTGATGCCAAAGACCATGCTAGGATGTGTTGGAAATTAAGTCCACAGTTTACTCCTTGGTGATAATTTCTATTTCAAGATTCTTCCTGCACTTTTGTGATCATTGATCTAGGGTTAGATGCAACCTACTTTGGTTCTATGTCTGCTCATCTGATACCTACAAGAATCACAGAACTTAGATAGCCAAACTATTCAAAGAACGACTACATCAGGCTTCCAACTGATCTTCATCCAAGGATCAAAGACTAAAGGGTAACCAATCCTATTCTTCTTTTCACATTCGAATGTTAAGTCAAATTGTTTGAGGGACATTGAAGACCTGGCCATATTCAACAACTTCAAGAAATCTCCATTTTTGAACAGTCTATAGAATTGAACTGTTTTTCACACAGTTCGCATTTTTCCAAAAGGCGAAAAATGCGAAGTGCCCATCTACTTTGACAAAATAAAAGTTTTAAGCTCATTCGCATTTTTCCAAAATGCAAAATATGCGAGAAATACGAGAACCTATGCATTCCAATGACTACGAGTTGTTTGACTGAAAATACCGCAAGGAACCGCCAAAGGCACTGCAAAGAACTGCCAAGCGACCGCAAGACTCCGCACAATACTCTAGCATCTACGATTGCGGTCAACATGCGGTTGCAACAAGCACTGCCATATCAGTCTCCCAAAGGAGATCATTAACTTATGTACACATTGTACACCTATCATTATAAGTTAGCTACTTCCTGAGTACAATGAAGTACTTAGTTAGATGACAAGCATTTATTGTAATGTAGTGTATAAATACATCTTCATCATACACTCTATGTGATGCTCCACCAACAGAGCAAATGATATCGAGCGTCCAAGTTATGCCTCCATTCCTGGCTGTAATGTACTCAGTGTTGTTTAAGCTTTCATTGTAATATAGAAACAACATGTTCTATCATTTGTGTTTAACGTAGATGTATGATGTTGTGATTTGATTACACTCTTATTGCAATTGTACATCTAGGCCATTATCCATTAATTGGCCAACACTAAACAAATTCTTGGTTAACTTAGGTACAAAAAGGACATTTTCAAAATTCATCCTTTTGGATGATCCAACATACAATGGAATGGTTCCAATAGCACTTATTCTACACTCTTGATCACTAGCTGTAAAGATAGATCTTTTTACATCATTATAAGAGAGTAAAGTGGAGAAATAGTCCTTTTGGAAAGTCATGTGGGAGCTAGTCCCACTATCAATCCACCAAGAATCATTGGTATTGCACTTGGATGATGGTGATGTGTTGGAAACCATCAAAGATGATTCTTCTTCATCCTCCTCCTCTTGATGTGCAATGTTGCTTTGCTTGTTCTCTTGTGCCTTCTTCTTCTTGTCAATGAGACATTATGATGCCCTTTCTTGCCACAAAAAAAACATTTGAGCTTTGATTTGTCCTTCTTGCCCTTTAAGCTTGATGCTTCATCCTCTTCTTTGGCCTCCTTTGGATGTTTCTTCTTTGTTCCATTGGTCTTCTTATTGCCCTTGAATGAGAAATTGTCTTTCTCATCTCCATCCTGCAAAGAAAATGAACTCATTCTTGGTTTGGTGTGGAGCATCCTACACTCTTCAGCCACTAATACACTATGAAGTTTCTCTATAGTTGGCAAGGTGTCTTGGATGGCAAAACTTTGGACCAAATTTGTGAAATCATCCCCTAGACCATTGAAGATTATTTGTACAAGCTCTCCATCATGAATCTTCTCTCCAATGGAAGTTGACTCCCTATTAAGAGACTTGATTCTAAGCACATAGTCTTGTGCACTCTCCTCACTTCTTCTCATGCTTTGTAAGATTTGATTTCTAATCATGAGAATTCTTGACGTGTTACTTGATTCAAAGAATCCCAAGCCACTTTAGACTAGTACAAGAAGATACTTCTCCGAAAAGATCATTACTTACAATCATTATACAATGAAGTGCTAGTCTAGATCTTTTCTTGTATCTAAGTAACTCTTGTGCACCAGGAAGTTCATCTTCTTCTTCAATCAAGAATTCATAAAGTTCTTGGAGCACCATTATTGACTCCATCCTAACCTTCCAAATGGCATAATTTGTAGGATCTAATCTCTCACTAGCTTCTAGAAGGAAATCCCCAATTGATCCCATCTTACTAGTGAATTCTACAAACAAGTAAATTGATTTGATTTATTCTAGAAACTCACAAAGGTCTCTCTTGTAAAGATTCACTCAAATTAGATTTCTAGTCCAACAAATGGACTTATAGAGGTTCTAGCACTCCCTCACAATAATGAAATGAAGATTTGATGAGTTGCAATCAATCCACAATCAAATCAGGCCAATTTTGGCTATTTTTGGACAAAATAATGACTCACTCTCTCTCACACTTCTTGATGTACTTTCAAGACCTGTAAAACACCTTTAGAGGACTTGATTTCAGCCTAGATTAATTAAATCTCATGACACAAAGTTAAATCTAATTAATGGCACTCAATCTTGGTAGCTTTTCGTAGGATTAGGACTAACAATCTCATCAAGAACACATAGAATGGATTTTTATGGATCAAACGAATATTGTGCATTAAATGCAGGTTCAGAGGTATCCACACATGTGGACAGTACAGATTTTGATCCCTACCAAGTTTGGAATCAAATCCCCTCACCAAAGTTGAGATTCTAGCTCGCCCTCTCAATACTAGTTTTTAGCACCAAAACTTGCTAAAAATGGATTTGCTTTTGATCAATGGTTTATGCTCTTGTAGTTGGCTCTGATACCATGTTAAAGTACTATACTTTTGGACCATAAATGGATCTTAAAAAGATCCACAAGAGTGATTGGATGTTTGCTTAACAATCTATCAAAAAACTAGACACAAAAAAATTGATCTAGATTGGCAATTTGACAAACAACAAGCAAGAACAATCAAAAGCATTGATCATAGATGTAAATTCGAGTCCACACATGTGAACCACAGCCTGTTGTATGACCTATAGACAGAGAATGAAGGCTTTATCAACTTCGTTGCATTTGGATCAAAAAATCACATTAAAATAGTGGAGTAGCTCGAGATTGCCAATGACCTCCAAAAATAATCTATTTTCTCACTATGGGAGAGATGGAATACATAGAAAAGTGACTTCCTTTGTAAAATTAGGTGAATTTCCAGCATGCAATAAGGAAGCTACTTGGCTTTCTTGCCCTGATTTGCAACCCTAAACTCTTTCCTAGAGTCATGCCAAGTAGGTGGCTAGTTGGTCAAAATCTCATCATAAATTTAGGTGTAGGTCCTATAATGTAGGAATCACTACCAAACAGACATGACCAACTATTTAGACTCAATCTAACCTACTGTAGGATAGGTTTCCCATGTGGCATCTTGGCCTCACACGTGTGGGACCCACTTATGCACATAATTTACAATATACTAGATGGCTAGATTTGCCAACATAGGCAAATTTTCACCCCCTAACCCTACAAACATCTACTTATGCCAAAGATAAAGCCTAAGCATCAAATTCTAGACAAAAAATTGTTTTTGGACCAATTTTTAGAAGTTTCACCAATTTAAGTTTATAATTTACACGAATCTAGCAGCAATCTCCCAATCACCAATATATTATCACCATAAAGCTTGTGCATATGACAAATCATCTACATACAATGTTAATCGAGAATAAAGCTAGCAAACACATTGATATTGTGATACAAGTATGCTAAACAATGGAATTCTTTGCTAACTCTTAGTTACCGCCTTAGAGAAATCCAAATTTGAGATATTGATCATAAAGATTTTGAAAATCTGAAATTCACTTGTTGGGAGACATATTACACCACCAAGAATAATAGTAGCCAAAAAGTAGTGATTTCTTACAAAAAGTTGAAATCAAGAGCCTTAGACTTCCACCTTTTGGTTCAACCTTAAGCCTTGATCTGATACCACTATGAAGAACACCCAATGAATCTATTTACAGAACACCGTGGAGCCAAACCACTCAAGAAGCCTTTGATAAATTACCAAAAGCCTCACCTCTGAGTCGTGGGGTGTAAATATTTTATGAAACTAAAATTGGAAATCCAATGATGAGGATGGTGAGTTTCTACTAGGATATATAGACCCAAGTAGCATGTGGCTGCATCCATGCAACCCCCACACTAACTAGACTCAACTCCAGTTCCAACTAATAGTCTCTCCAAATGCCTATAACCATCAAACACCAAGTACCACTTCTAGATGTCAATATTGGAGTGTATGGGCCCTCTCAATGCTATTAATTACCAAACTGGCCTTGAATGAATTTTTGAGGCATAATTGATAAGATCGACATTGGATGCCTAATGTCCATGTCTAAGATTGTGATTGTGTCTAAATCCTCAGTAAACTGGACATGAACGTAACAAAGGGCATTTCAATGGTTCATCGAGTTCCGTCATGAATAACTAAAACTTTTGTGGGCCCATAACTCATAAGTTCTATATAAACTTCAAATTATATTCTTCTTCGTTCCATGAAATGGATTTTGATTTTGATTTTGACCATGGATATGATAGTCACTTCAAATATGAGGATAAATCTTGAGGATATGAAGATCAGTATGAGAAGCCCAATGATGGTGAATCAGTTCAATATGAATAACATGACCATATGGAGATTCCATTCTAGCAATCAAGACAACGGAAGACAAGGAGATGCACAATATAGAGCAACTATATTATCAGTTCAAATTTTTAGAGCGAGATCGTCAATTTCTCGCTCGTTGGCGGCCTGAAGCTCTGCTCTTTTCGCTGTGTTCTGCTCGTTCGCAGACTTTCATGCATAGGTGTTTTGTTTCTCTTCTTTTTCTTTTCTGCTCTACTCTATATACCTCACTGTGTATGTATTTTGATCCAGAAGAATAGTTTTTGTCTCCACTGTGTGGAGTTTACAAGATAGCTAAACAGAGAATTACAAGAGTAGTTAACGCTAATCAACTAATCAGTTACTCTCCGTCGTTACTACCCGTTTCAGCTGGGCGTGAAGTTTAAGACTCCAAGCCCATTGAGCTGCCAACTGGCAGCGCAAAAGATTCTCTTTCGTTTCTTTTTGTTTTGCGTTGCTTTGAAATTTTTTGCGATCATGGAGGCATGTTTGATTTTCGAGAATGGTTCGCGCATCGTTCGTCCCTCTTTTGTCTTGGAGGCATGTTGACTTTCGTGAATTGTTTGATCTTCGCGAATCGTTCGACCTTCGATTCAAGGCACGTTGACCTCACATCACGACAAAGTTGTCGGAGTTCACCATTTTTGACACTCCCTCTTAAAGCTTGTAGCTTTGCATGTTTAATCCAATTGCCTTTCTTTGCTTGGCAAAGAGTGGCTTGTCGAGTGGCTTCGTGAGTAGATCTGCAATCATGTGTTCAGATTTTATGTACTGGACCTGGAGCTCTCCTTTCGAGATTAAATCTCGAATGTGATGGTACTTCAGAGGTATGTAGTTTGCCTTTGAATGGAAGACAGGACCCTGGGACAGATAAATGGCACTATGAGAGTCCATCATCATCGTGCATGGTCCTCCTTGTGGTATCCTAATTGCCTCCAGCATCATTTGTAACCACACTACCTCATTCGCCACCTTTGAAGCTGCGACGTATTCAGCTTCGCAAGAAGATTGAGCTACCAAGGTTTGCTTTTTGCATATCCAGCTGATTGCAGCTCCGCACGCTATGGTACATCCTCCAATTATGGACTTGCTATCATCTTTGCAGCTCGCCCAACTTGCATCACTATAGTGGTGCAGCTCGAATCCTTTTTTTTTCATTTTCAGCTCTGTAGGTTAATCTCATATTCTGGGTACCCTTTAGATATTGTAGGATTCATTTTGCCATTTGCCAATGTGCCATGCCAGGATTTGAAGAGAATTGGCTTAAGGCATAAACAGAGAAAGCTAGATCAGGTCTAGTACAAATTGTAAGGTACATCAGACTACCGATTAGATTTTGGTAGGGTATACCTACCATCTTCTGTTCTTCCTCTTCTGTTTTTGGGCAATCCTGCTTCGTCAGCTTGGCACCAGCTATCATTGGTGTGGCTTTTTCTTTGCAGTCCATCATGTGATACTGCTTGAGCACCTTTCTCGCATATTCAGACTGACTCAAGTGCATTTTGCCCTTTGTTCGATCTCTTCTGATCTCCAGCCCGAGGCATTTCGTTGCTTCTCTTAGATTTGTGATTTCATAACTTTCAAAAATCTGACTCTTTGTGTCTTTTATCAACATCAAGGAATTTTCTATCATCAGGAAATCGTCCACGAAAATAGTCAGTATCACGAAATCTTTTCCTACTCTTTTTATGTAGACATTACAGTCCGGTTGTGTAGGATTGAAGTCTAGAGACTTCAAAAGACTATCAAGTTTCTTATACCAAGCTCGTGATGCCTGTTTTAGACCATAGATGCATCTCTGCAACCGACAGACATATTGTCGATTGTCGGGGTCTTCAAATCCTTCAGGCTGCTTCATGAAGATTTCTTCCTCTAGATCTCCGTGGAGAAAGGCTGTCTTCACATCAATCTGGTGAATTTCCAGATTGTGTTGTGTGGCATATGCAAGGAGTAGTCGTATACTTATCATCTTGACCATCGGCGAATATGTGTCAAAATTATCAACACCATATCTCTGTGTGTAGCCCTTCGTGACAAGCCTTGCCTTGTAATGGCCAACAGTGCCATCTAATTTCATTTTCTTCTTGTATACCCACTTGTAGTTGACGATTTTTTTGTTTTCTGGTAGTGGCTCTAATGTCCATGCCTCGTTTTGCCTCATCGACTTGATCTCCTCTGACATTGCCTGCTTCCAATATTCTCCCTCTGGACTCTGGACAGCTTCTTGATATGTTGTTGGCTCTTAAGTGAAGCTGCAGTACTCAAATTGCATGTCTTCACTCCACTGAAGATTGTCAGCGTAACGGTCTGGAGGTCTTATTTGTCTTGTTGACCTTCTGGGTTCGTTTCGTCGCTGCTCGAACATTTCTTGTTCGTGGGATTGATCTTCTGCTTCCTGCTGCTTTGGAGTCTATGGCTCAACATTTTGATTTGACGTTTGTCTTCGATCTCCCTCTTGAATTGGCAGTAGTGTGAAGATCTCATGGCCTCTTTCATCTTTTAATCCAAGGAATGTGGACTCATCGAACTTCACATCTCTACTCGAAACAACCTTTTTCGTGGCTGGGTTGTAGAGTCTGTACACTTGTGTTCCGTTCGAGTACCCAACCATGATGGTTTGCTCTGATTTGTCATCGAGCTTGCTCCTTTTTTCTTTTGGAATGTGCTTGTATGCTACATATCCAAACACACGTACGTATGATAGATCAGGCTTTCTACCTGTCTACATCTCATACAATGTCTTATTTTCCAACGCTGTCGTTGTTGATC
The DNA here is from genome assembly GCA_029204225.1 of Diphasiastrum complanatum. NCBI lineage: Eukaryota > Viridiplantae > Streptophyta > Lycopodiopsida > Lycopodiales > Lycopodiaceae > Diphasiastrum > Diphasiastrum complanatum. Next base: position 52,500,387 of record CM055102.1, on the reverse strand, counting down.
TGTTTTGCAGGTGTACAGTTGCAGCTATTGCCTCAGCCTAGAATTGACTTGGCAATTGAGCCTGTGCCATCATGCATCTAGCTCCTTCAACTAGCGTTCTATTTTTTCTCTCCGCGACACCATTATATTCTAGTGTGTACGTAGGGGTGAACTGATGCTCGATCTCTTGTTCTTTGCAAAATTTTGAAAACTCTTTGCTCTTGTACTTATCTCCATTTTAGATCTGATGATCTGTATCTTCTTTGAGGTGTGTCGCTCTGCAAATGCCACGAACTTCTTGAAGGAATCAAACACTTCAGATTTCTTCTTTAGGTAGTAGATCGTAGTCATCCGGCTGTAGTCATCTATGAACGTGAGGAAGTACCTCGATCCTGAGAGCAAATCCATTTTTATCGGTCCACAAACATCTAAGTGGACGAGCTCAAGAACTTCCTTGGCTCTTCTTCCCTCATGTGTGAATGGATTCCAATGTTGTTTGCCTTTCTGACAGGCTTCGCATAACTCAGTATTTTATCTTGATATCTTAAGACTTGTGACTGTGTCTTTCTTACACATGTCATACAGGCTCCTCATGCCAAGCTAATGGTGGTATTGGAATTTTGGTGGTAGCTTATGATAGAATATGATGAACTTTATTAATATATCAAACATTCAAAAGCTTGAACTTTATTATTTATCCTACTCTTTTAAGCATAGATTAGATATATATGCTATCTACATTATAGTGCTTTCTAGACATGCATATCAGCTTCAGTTGGTTACCGTTGTACTAATAAAGAGCAACACTTGTCTTCACGCAACAACATGAATGAAACAGAACAAACATGAAAAAAATGACCATGAGATCTCAGCCACCACACTATCCAGATTTTGCCACATGGGCTCACACGGATAGGCTCAACATTCAAAAAGGTCTCCTCTTGGCATAGGATAGAACTTTAAAAAGTCTCCTCTTGGCATAGGATAGAACTTTAAAAAATAATTCAAGCTTTACACTGACACCTGAGGTGCCATGGGGGGGTGACAAGCCTAAGGGGTCTACGGTCTTCAGGTGTGGGGTCATCCAACAGAAGAACTAGGCCTAATTTTAGATGTGTGCATTTGGATTTTGATGAGCTTGACACCGTCACCTACCTCGCTCTCAACACAAATGGGTGCATTGCATGCACCCATTCTTTGAATGAATGAATGAATGTGTGTGTGTGTGTGTGTGTGTGTGTGTGTGTGTGTGTGAGAGAGAGAGAGAGAGAGAGAGAGAGATTGTGTGTGTGTACAAGTCGAGATGAGAAATGGGTGAGTGCTTTGGACAAGTAATAAAAGAAAACATACTTAAATGATGAATTCTTTCAAGCCCACCACAACAGCAGCAATAGTGACGCCCTTTTCCTTCCCGAGCCTGATACTACTCTATAATCTCTTGTTGGCGCAAAACCTCTGTGAGAGAGAGAGAGAGGGAGAGAGAGAATGAGGTACGATGAGGCCAAGGGGCTAGTTTGGAGGCTGCCGCTGGTGCGAGCTGCAGACGTTGGGAAGTTGGGCCCAGCATTTGGTTTGGGCATGGGATGTGGCGTTGGGGTTGGCGTGGGCATCGTTGGAGGTTTCGTTCTTTGCTTTTCCTATCCCCTTGTGACATTCTCTAATGCAGGTCCTGTTTTGTTCTTGTGTTGTGGCCGGAAGAAGCGTTGAACGTTTTATTAAGTGAAGTGGAAATTTATCATTCTGAAGCCAGAAATTGTCTCCATGCTTATCGTTTATGGCTTTTATGATTGCTAATTGGACAGTTTCTGAAGTAAACTGCTACTAGTACCTTCGATTCTTGTTTTCTATTATCAGCCAGTTTACAGGGATGCTCGAAACATCCTTTGTTTTTTCCGTCCATTTTGGTATGCTGTGTAGCTTGGTAAAGGCAGCAACACAAATGCTTAATTGCACCTAACCCTTGTTAGAATAGCTGAAATTGGAAGTTATCATCATTGCTCTTGTATGCCTTGAAGAAGACGCCAAAAAGGCTGCAAAAGGATTATAATCTCTCCAAATGCGCGTGATGATGAAAAATCTGCAAAAGTGTAGATGCCGAAGAAGAATCCTCAACTCGAAAAACGAATTCTTATAACTGCAAATAAGAAGACGGATATAGTGATGGAGTAGATATGGGATCTACAATGAGGAAAGGAACGAATGTAAGAATATTCAAGTAAAGGTGAAGAGAGCACGTTGAGCAGTGAGTATTAAAATGGCATTTTTCAAATAGATGGAACGCTGGAGGTGTACAAGTAGAATGACCATCAGATGAGAGATGGATGAAATTAACCTGGAAGAAGAGGGGAGTTTCACCTGGATTATTCTCATGAATAGATGTAGTAGCACTAGGACCTGACATGGACGGTGTAACAACGGAAAGTGTATTATGGAAACTCTCGAATCACAAGGATGGACAAGCAGGAGGAGAGAGACGAAGAAAGAGACATCGGTGGAACACAAGATGGAACAAATGGCAGAGTAAGATATTGATGGATAAATGAAGAAACATATGTTTCCCTCTCTCATGCAATTGTATCTGCTTAACCCAGCAAATGAGAAGCTTTCTTTCTCCGTGGAATTGTGCTTCCATTGACTTAGACTTGAAGGCGCACAAGGGGCAGTACATAGCTTATTTTATAGTAATGTTCGACTGTTGACAATAAAGGTATGTTTTTTGCTTCCACATTGAACCCAAGAGAGCTAGGACAGACCAAAATACAGGAGACCTTTGCAAGAGCTGTAGTGTCTCCACCCGGTTCAGGATCGACCTTTTCAGAATCAAAAGAATTGGCATGAATCATGGTTCCGAACAGGGCCCCTCCCGAAAGAATTGGCAAATTTTCTTTTGCATTTCTTTTGATGTAATGCTAGAAAACATGTCAAGTATTATCTATAATGTCTAAAATGTTTCTAAAATTTTACAAATACTAGATTGCTACTGAATACAGGCATTTGAAAGTTCGTTGTTGCTTGTAAAAGCTGAAGCCTGAAAGCTGAAACTAAATTAGTGTTCACTGTTCATAGAAAATTAAATTAGAATCATGATACTCCAATCAATAATCACACATTAGTAGCCTGTACGTACTATAGTGTAGCTGGTAATTACTAAGTTGTAAGTAGTGAGCAATTACTAGTAAACTAAGTATATCGGATAAACATTTGAATTTTGAATCGAAATTTAAAAGTTACAACATACATTGAAAAGCAAAATCAAATAGCATTCGAGAGAACAATGAAGTTATGAACTATATATTGAAAACCAAATAGCTGGTATCAAACTATACACGTCACAAATAATACATATGATATCAAAATGAGCTGAATAGTTAATGGCAAATGTTGAATCCAGAGTCACCACCTCGAGTCAAAGGTCCTACACATAGAGATTTGCAGCTATTATGAAGTACCCATTGCCCAAAATTTAACTTTGAAGTCTCAAGACCCGGGAGATGACCTAGATGGTAGATACTAGAATCTAGATAGTACATACTGCAACTTGAAAGTTGATTGAAATATAAGATTCAAGTAATCAAATTTCGATCATGAAGCAAGGCTCAGGCCTACTCGATCCTGCAACAAACTCGCGATGCAAGAGGGCATATATATCCTCCTCTTCCTTTGACATAGGTGGTAAATCAGGAACCTTGGCGATGTCGATCTCGTCAGGGTTTACCTAAAGTTTAAACCTTTCACATATCCACGACTAGTCATTCACTCGTGTCACCTGTGACACAAATTCACAAATTACAAATGGTTCATGAATCATCAAAGTTCAAAGTAGTGAACTTTTTCAAGACGTCAAGTACCAAGATTCAAGTGATAAGCTTCAACACTAAGCACTCGAGACTAAAGTTCAAGTTCAAGCTCAAGCCCCAAATACAAAGTTTAAACAATTAGTAATTACCTGCATGGGTTCTTCGGCCTCCGTCATATCATCTAGAAGGCGTAGATTTGAATGCACAAACACTAGCCTTTCTAATTGCTTTGTGGAGAGCCTGTTTCTCTTCTTCATGTGTATGATGGAGTAGATGCTCCAGGTCTTCTCACAAGCTGTTGCGGTGCAGTCCTGTGAGAGACTCGTTGTAGCCTAGGGGTGCACCCTCCATACTTGTCCCACCAAGAAATTGGCCTCAAGTGGCCGACTCTATGCTGTGTCACGCCCCTCTGATATGTGAGGCGGTCTCTTCGAAAAATCATGAGCTCATCGTTGTAGGCCTACTACCCTCTGAAGGTATTCAAACCACCCATCCTCAAGCTCATGTTCATGGAACTGCTCTGGACCAGATTTCTTCTATAAAGGATGTAGCACATGGGCAATTGCATGTAAAGGCCTATGAAACCAATTCCATCTGCTCTCCCACTCATAGTTACCACGAACCACGGTTCAAACCTCGAACTGCGGTTCAAATCGTTTGGAGCCGGTTCGAACCAGGGAAAAAAAAACTCGATTCTTTGTTGATTACTGGTTTTAATAGTTTATAGGGATTAGAATTTTGAGTATTCTAATTTGTATTTGAACCATAGATGCGTTGCGTTTTGGAACGCTCGTTCCAGGATACGAGAACGGCCCGGATCAGAACGCTACAATTTTTTTTTTGTTTTATGCAGTTGACAATTTCAATGTCTTCTAGCACCTTAGTTTTAACCTTTTTGAGCCTCAAATGTTAGAATGATTTTGATTATCGGTCTTTGTTATGTCCATGACCTATATCGTTTTATAGCTAAGTTGAAACTCTCAAAATTATTTCGTTAGCCAAGGTTCAAGGGGTTTTGCTCGGTCTACAATCATCAAATTGCCTTGTTGTTATTGAGCACTGAACTTGTGTGCACATGAATTACCTTTGGCTGAAATTATTCCTCGGTTATGATGAGGAAGAGAAGGCATATCGCCTTTATAATCTTACCAGTAAGAAGGTGATTATGAGCAGGGATGTTGTGTTTGAAGAAAGTGAGTCTTCTAACCTAGAAGATCATGAGGAGGATGTGTTTTCTCCTACATCAAAAACTCCTGTTATAGATGATATTCAGGAAGATACAGGTCCATGTGATACAGCTTCTACACAAATTGTACCAAGGATGAGTACACAGGTGGATCTTGGTAAACGAAAGGAAAGGTCAAAAGTATTTGATACATATTCTCCTTCTACATCACCTACAAAGAAGTTACCAAGATGGTATTTTGAGAGTATAAAAGATAGTCAAATGTTGGATGAGGGAGAATCGAGTCAACAAGGAGCTAAGAGATTGACACGTTCAAGTGTCAACTATTGTGAAGACGGTGAAGAAACGCATTATGCGTTTATGGCTTCAATGTTGGATTCAGAGGATCCTTTATTTTATGAAGATGCTGCAAAGGAACAAGTTTCGAAGACTGCTATGGATGAGGAGTACAGTTCTATTATGAAAAACGAGACATGGGATCTTGTTGTACTTCCAGCAGGTTGCAAGTGGATCATATAACCAAGTTTAAGTCTGATGGTTCTATAGATAAGTATAAAGCTGGTTGATCTACTGCAACACCAATGATCAAGTTGCAAATATCTTCACAAAAGGACTTGGTCATGAAAATCAGGACACTGTCAGGTCTTATTGATAATCAATTATCCATTAAGGGGGAGTGTTAGGAATTAATGGTTAATTAATTAATTGTAGAGGCCAGCCTGCGTGCTAGAAGGCCTATTTCTATTTTTAGTATAGGTACCTAAGTTAGTACCAATTTTGCTAGAATCGTATAGAATACTATTTTATAATTATGCTAAAGTAGATTGCTATTTATGAGACTTAGTAATTAGCATAATTGCTTTTGCCAAACGGTATTGTTGGCAAATAGCTTTTGCCTTAGAGTTAGTCTAGCCTCTATAAGAGTAGATGGGCGCCCTCCTTCATTATCAATTCAATTCAGATCATCTCAGATCATTGCTCTTGTGATTCATCTTCTTCCTCTTGTGTTTGGTGTTTTGTGAGTACTAATAAGATTAGTCTACTCCTAGTTTCAGAATCACTCAGATTCTATCAGTTATTGGTCTTCAATGGTTTAGTTGAAGAAATGATGTAATTTGGCTTGTGTTTCTCCCCTCCTATGTTTTTCAATTTAATATTCTCTTACTTTTGCTAGTGGCATGGCTAATCATGTTCTTGCCCTTGGCATCACTCTCCACTCGTCTTTTGCTTTAGAATATTGGCATGCACATTGTGATATTGATTTCTAACATGCAAAAGGTATGTTATGCTTGCGCTTTGTTTGTTATGACATCGTGAGATAAGGCTTGGATGCCAACATGGTCCCTTCTGGTCTTTAAGCAAGAAAGTCCAAGAGTCAACCAATAGGCTGTGGTTTTTTATGGGATAATGACCCTTGTAGTTTTACCATAGAATAGAGCGACAACTATACCAAGTCTGCTGATTTTGTAGTGAAGGTTCTAGAAGCTTCTTGGAGTAGCGTACCTTGTAGGAGAGGGAGATCATAATGATGTGCTACATTGTGGCAAGTTTAAAGACAACCTCTTGGATATTCATCAATTGGCATTTTCCCCTAGTTTGTTGGTTGAACTGTAGTTTTTTGAAAGCATCTTAGTTCTTGAGTACTTTCAAATTATTCTTTCGTTTGCTTCAAGAATCAGGAACACTAGTCTTAGTGAGAGTTTATTGAGAGAATTGAGTAAACTTAATGGTACAAACTACAGTGCGTGGAAATTCTAGATGCAAAACATTCTCATGGACTACGAATGTTGGCAAATGGTTTCTAGACAAGAGCCTATTTTTCAATGTAAATCTGAACTCAAGGACTACATTGAAAGAGGCATGAAGGCACACAAAATAGTTAACCACTCAGTGATGGATAACATATCGTTCAAATTTTAGATGCTAGAGGCCCACATGCGACTTGGCACATTCTTAGGTCCATGCTTTGAATTAGAGGTTCATCTAAACCCTAAATCCTTTTGGGCTGAAGTATTCTATACAATTTTATTCTTGTTGAATAGGAGCCCAATGAAAGCAATTGAAGGTATCATGCTTGAAGAGGCACACAATGGCCACGGGCCCAAAGTGGGGCTTTTAAGGGTGTTTGGTTGTAAAACCTACGCTCATGTACTCACGTACCTAACGATTTAAAGAGAAGGTTGGACACCAAGTCAATCGAATGTATCTTCCTTGGTTACAACGAGGAGGAGAAGGCCTACCTTCCCTATGATCTCGAAAAGAGGACAAAGATCCTTAGTTAAGATGTAATGGTCTTTGATGAAGATCATTCACCCCAAGTTTGAAGAGCATGAAAAGCAAGGAACTTCCCCTTATAGATTCTAGAGAGGAGGCCAAGAATCGCATGAGTCACAAGAACAAAAGCAAGCTACATGTGATGACTCCAGGAAACACAAGACAAGGCTAACACCATGAGACATATGTTCACCATCTTCCTCACCAACTAAGAAGTTGCCAAGGTGGGATTGGAGATAGATTGCTCCAAATTGAAAGCTTCTATCAAATGGTTTGATTTCTCCTACAATCAATTGATATCTATCACAAATGTTTTAAGTAGTTTTTTTTGTTTGATGCTTTTGTCTACATTAGTGTTATGAGCTGAATTTTGTTACATAGCAAGACTATTTTTGATCACCCTGAAATTTTGTTTCATGGATCCAATAATTTCTTGCTTGTGAATTATGTATGCCTTTATTAAATTCCTTGATTTTGTTTGTCTTAGATTGATGCCTCCTAGATCTGTGAAGTAACATGTCTTAAATTGATTGTTTTTAATGTCTACATCAAGGGCATGGCCTAAATTTTGCTACATGTAACAATCAAGCAGGCAAAATTTTTAGGAGGGTGAAAGTAGTGACCAAGGAGCAAGAAGATCTCAAAGGCAACAACATCAATAGAGACAATAGACAAACTTTGCTCTTGTGACTACTATTCTAGATTTATAGGAGTCATGTTCATTTGAAGTAGTGAAGGAGGAAGTATAGCAAGGTGCCATGCAAGAGGAGCATGACTTCGTTATGTAGAATGACACATGAGAGCTCATGGACTTGTTAGGTGAGAGGTAGCCTATTGGTTGCAAGTTGGTCTATAAGATTAATGTTCTATGAACACATTTGCTCTTATTCTAGAGATGACTTCCATTAGAGCCATTTTTGGAATTGACGCATATTTTGATTGAGATGTCCAACAAATGAATGTCAAGAGTGCCTCAATGGGCATTTGCAAAAAGAGGTCTACATGGAGCAACCGCAAGGCTTTGGAGCCAAGGGTAAGGATTATTTGTTATGTAGGCTTAAGAAGCTTTTTGGTTTGAAACCCGCACCTGGGGCATGGTATAGTCATATATATGACTATTTCAAAAAGCAAAATCTTGAATAAAGTAAGTTGGATACCAATTTGTATGTCATGAGGGAGAAAGGGGAGATAATAATAATTGTTCTGTATGTAGAGAACTTAGTCATCATTCGTAGCAAATCTTTCTTAGTCATTCCTACAAATCTTTTTTGCTAAAATCAAAAGAACTCCACATAAATATGATATGAAAGATACGTTTACTTCATTATTGCCTTAGTAACCAACGGGGTTGTCTTAGTTGGTTAGCTTGACATCCAAAGTTTCTTTGGTCTCAGGTTCGAGCCTCCCCTTGGAAACCAAGAAGCATTATTGCCTTAGAAAATAAGTTTGAAAAGAAAGCATAGTCTCTTTATTTCATAGGCAATGCATGCACATGAGATCTTGAAAAGATACAACATGCAGAATAGGAAGCCTATAAGTACTACCATTGACGCAAGCAACAAACCATCCAAGGATAGTGGCACACCCTTTGAGAAGGAGACTCTTTATCAACAGTTGTCTATCTTATCACCACGAGTGTATAAGCCTAATTGACTAGATCTTAATGTAGAGACACTTTATGGTTCCAAAATCATGCAAAATGCTTCACACGTGTGATGTACGGCCTGCTGCAGCCTGTGTACCGGACTTTCTATCCCTCTTATCACCCGCAAAATCCAAGTCACTAAAGGCATGCAAATCAATGATATCCCCTCTATAGAGAATTCCATGATCTAGAGTGCTCGAGAGCTATCTCAAGATCCTTTTTGCACTTTTCCAATGTATGACCAATGGATCTTGCATGTATTGACTTAGCCTACACACACTAAATCATAAATTAGGTCTAGTAATGGTAATCCACATCAATGAGCCTATAAGCTGCCTATAAAGAGTGATGTCCATGCATCCGAGTGGATCAACTCAAATGGGTGAGTTGATTTTGTGAGGGAGCTTGAGAATGATTTCTTGTGTGCCTTGGAAAGGGCACATGCTTCACATACCTTCTCCTCTCTTGAAGGCCTAAGGCAAGCTCCTCCTTGCACATGACCTCCATTGAGCTTGAGTTGATGTGGCCAAGCCTTTTGTGCCACAAATCAAAGTTGGAAATCTTGCTCTCCTCGGCTATCATCACAATGGTAGTGTCCACAAAGGCATCTAGTTTGAATAGTCTACCAAACCTTATGCCTCTAGCAATGGTCTTGCCATCCTTCTTGATGTTACGTGCATTTGTCCACAAGAATCCATTGTCAAAGCAATTGGCCTACACTAAGTAAGTTCTTAGTGATGCTAGGAATGTAAAGTACACCATCTATCTTTATCTTCTTTGAAAATCCCAAGCATAAAGGTATTGGTCCTACTCCTTCTTCCTTACAAGCACAATCATTTGTTAAAAAAATTGACTTGATAGGACCATCATAACTTGAGAAAGCCGAGAAATACTCCCTCTTACTTGTCATGTGGGAGCTAGCCCCACTATCTATCCACCAAGGGTCTTCTCTTTTCATGCTTGAAGATGAAAAACTTGACATCATGAGAGAGTCTTCATGTGAACTCTCCTCTTCTTCTTGGCCTAGGTTTGCTTGACTTTGGATATACTTCTCAGCCTTGTTTTGTCAAATGGAGACACGATTATGCTATGCATTGTTATAGGGGTGTTCTAGCCCCTGATTGATGGGAACTTTAAGTTATAAATCATAGAACTTACTCCTAGGACCCAGCTGTATATCCCTTCTTTACATGTTGTGTGCATTAATGATAAGAAGCACATGTCTACTAGAATGAGGTTGTTCAAGCTCCATTATGGGTTTCGGCTTGCTAGTTCAGCTACCCTTGGCATTCTCCAAGAAGTACCTAGTGCTAGATGCAAGCAAAGCTAGAGTTGGCATGATTAAGTTTGTCGAAGGCTCAAGATCGAGCGGAAGCTTATGTTCATGCAAATCGTACTTATAGGGAATTTGATGAGGGTGATATGTCCTTCTCGCTAGTACCACCTATGTCTAATGTGATGAAAACTCGCAAGTGTAAAATGCTATTCCCTAGGTATTATGGTCCGTGGCAAATTATGAAGAAGGCTAGTGAGGTGGCTAGTGCACGCACCGAGGGAATGTTCATCTTTGCTCCCATCGTCCAGTTCCCCAGCACAAGGACAACTACTTGAGAGATGCCAGGTGCATCTAGTGTTCCATGTAAGTCGTTTCAAAGAATGCTTGCATGATGGTGATAACCTGGTGGGTGGCGTGGTTGCATTCCAGGAGAGAGATACGACGGACCATGGGCCGGAGTGTATCTTAGAGGGGAGACACAAACGGTTGTGAAATTGTGTCCAAGAATACCTCGTGGCGTGGAAAGGACTACCGTTGTTGGAAGCAACTTGGGAGAGTCATTTGCTTATCCTGAATTTGTCATTGAAGATCGATGACTTTCTCAAGGTGGGATGGAATGTTACGACTAACCATGATCCCATTGGGACCCGAAGTATAGGGTCTTGTGACCATCATTTGGGTCTAGTGACTAGTCATGCTGATATGGACCCGCGAGTCATGCAAGGTGCATCATAGTCATTGACGAAGTGTAGAAGCGCACACTGCAAGAATGTGTAGTGATGCATAACCATCGAGCCACTGATTGAGCCTCTAGCGGGCAAGGGCTATAGGGTTAGTCGGCAGTTAGTCAGCAGTCAACCGGAGTGGGTAGTCATTCCACTACTGGGCTCGACAGTGCACGGGGGCGGTACCCAATAGACTCTAGCGGCTGTTGTTCAGGAGTTCGGGTACTATTGGGTCCAGGGTGGCCTGGCCATCCATGCATGGATGCCACATGCCCTGGAACTGGAATAGCAGGTAAAAGCTATAAGGGTTATCTAAGAATAGGAGGAGATTCACTCTACGCTATAGCTTTCGGTGATTTGACAAGCTTATGCTCTAAAGTGTAACACTTACGCTTGTACAAACAATTTTATAAACGATTGACAAAGCTTGCCATGAAAAATGCAATTTCCTAAAAATTATTCGTATAATAGCGATTCTTGATCCTTTTGGGCTGAATTTTTGCTGATGAAAGCTTGTTGGAGGGTGACCTTAGCCATGTAAGAGATTGGAACCCATCCGTCAAGTGTCGGGCGCACTGAATGATTGTTTGGTCAATTTTTTTGAAGGTTTTTGCACATAAATGAGACATGTGCTCCTTTTGACTTTTGACAACAGCTAAGGGTTGTATTGTAGCCTCTCATCTGTGATTTGTGATCTGCTGAGCTTCAATCGTCCATTTTGTCGCTCCTCAGATTCCTATGGGAAGATCACTCTATTCCATGCTTTTCGATGTTGTCTTATGTCAAAATTCTGATTTTTTGCATCACAACGACGAGGATGGTAGCCGCTTACATGCTCACAGAGATCAGCGACAGCATACTACCCACCATGACTTTACTGCTAGGACCGCTAGACCTCCTATATAGAGACATACTGCACATGCTCATGCTCATAGACGATGCCAGCGGGCTCCAGCGCTTTCTCATGTTGCATTACATCTTTCTACAGCATCAGTATAGACTTGACATCTTGACATGGATACATATGATTATTATGCACACACTCTCATTTACATGTTTATGTTAGTTGGTACTAGATGTTTTCTTTATTTCAGCTTTGGAGACGTTCTATGCGTTCCCATGGTTACTACATACTTGACATGTACGGCATGGAAAAGACATTAATAAAGCTTATTTCTCTCTCTCTCTCTCTCTCTCTCTCTCTCTCTCTCTCTCTCTCTCTCATAATTGCACACACAGTGTCACACACAAAACAAGCGCAAATGGAGATAGCATTGGCCCTCTTTGTTTTTTTCTTGAAATGTGAAATGGAGGGAGCTCTTTCCTCTAGATCTCATCTGGGCTAGTGCAATCAGATTTGCCATCCAGTGGTAGGTGAATGTAGAAACCCTGCTAAACCGTTTGAGTGTCTAATCATCAAATCATCAAAAATTTCTGATTCGCTTTTCAAGTCTTAGTTGAAACTTGAAATAAAATAGGGCCAAGCGTTCCTGCCTCAACACTTTGCGAATGGAAATTCTTACCAAAAATGCATTCCACTGTTTCTTTTGAGAAGTTCTAGCAACTTTTCTCAAGTCAGGGAAACTTATGACACCAACATATCCTTCCCCTGACCTTGAAAGCAAAGTCCTTGAAGTTCACCACTTTGTCCTGGTCAACAAAACTGCAAGCTGATTATACTTCACAATTTCCATAGATACCCAACTTAAAATATATAGTTCGAATGTTAATGCATGTAGTGAAGTGATATCAATGACCTATTTGCAACCCTAATTTGCTTGAAAGGATAATGTGTTGCAATTTCCAAAGAGCTCTTACTAAACTATCTACTGAGGAGGCATGTTGGTGATTGGTTTGCACCTATAAGCAGCAATTTTTACGAACATAGGTCACGAGGAGATTATTCCCTTGGAAGGTGTATCTGTTTTGGTGAACAGGTTTTTCCTTCAAGCTTTGGCTTGGTCGTGTTGGTGTAAGAGTACATTGCCCTTTGACGAGTGTATCCTCACTACGAAGATCGAGCTGCAATTTTTGTTGCATTCACTATGAGAATGCCAAACTCTATTTCACATTGTTGTCATCAGAGAACTTTTCCATTTTACATCAATATTGCTTGATGTGAGGAATTTTTGCTAATGGACAGGTGCAGGTCTTGGTTTTGGATTTCCTGGTTTGCAATTAGGCGTTGGCCTTGGTGTAGGCTGTGGAGTTGGTGTTGGCTTTGGTTACGGATTAGGAAAAGGCAGGGCATATGACGAAAATGGTGGGCACAGCAATTTAGGGAAGGTCAGAGTAAGGAAAAATGGTGCTGTAAGTGGGTGAGTCTTATCTCGTTATTGAAAGAAATTGTTTTGCAAATTTTTGGGTAGCTGAAAGTGATTTTTCTCTCATATTTGGCTTCAAGTGTGTTTCCTGATCATAGCACCTAGAGGCATTGGCAGATCGGAGGTTGGAGCCATATTGGATGATTTTGTCTCGGAGATTAAACGAGCTTTGGAGACTCTAGATAAAGGTAGTGACGGAAGACCGAGATTGTAGCCTATTTTCTCATCAGTGCACAAGATTATGCAAACCAGCCTATCTTCGCATCTTTCATTGTACAAAACTCATGAAGAACGCTAAGCCAAAAATTTTCTGGCCATCAAGGCTCTCTCACTATAAATCATAAATGAAGTAGCATTTTCAGTATAAACTAGGTGTTTTAAGCTGCTTACATTACAAATATCCAACTAATGAGGGTTGACATTCAACCCCAAGAATAAATATCTCTCTGCAGCTTCTTCTTGTCATATATTGCAGCAACAAAAAGATGTTAATTTATGCACATAAAGTATTTTAAAGTGGTCCAGTGAAAAAAGCGCACACTATATAGCAGCTAGGTGACTAGGATCTCCAAGGATTCTTTGCAGCAGCCTTGCATACATCCATAGAACCCACGGTTCCCAGAACCGTGGGTCCTGGGAATCGTACCACGCCGTGGTACGGTTCCTCTATTTAATTAAATAAATAAATAATTAATTAATTACCAAATTCACAGATTTCACAGATGATTTCATAGATTTCACAGATGATACAGATTTGACAGATTTCACATGATGTACAGATGATTTGACAGAGATACAGATGATTTGACAGATGTGAAATCATCTGAAATCATCACTGATTTGACAGATGGCCCTTTTTTTGCATATTTTTGGGGCTAAAAAATAAAAATAAATAAATAAATAATTAATCAGTACGGTTCACCACGGTTCTGGGCAAAAAATTTTAAGAACCGTATGGTTCACTGTACGGTTCTCAGAACTGTGGTGAACCGATAACGGTTCACTAATTCTATGCATACATCACATAGTAATGTGAGTATAAGTCATTTTCACAACTCCATGATCAGCAGACCCTGTTGGAAAATAGATGATGTTTCAAGCATCATAGGACTTGACTTTTGAAAAAATTGTTATCAAATCAAACTAATGCTTTGACTGTGTCAAATCCATGAGTATCCTGCCCATTTACATCATTGATCAGCTTTTGACATATAGAGCTTTTTAGGTTGCAAATAGAGGCTTTACCTTTTGTGACTATTTGATTGACACTTTGATCATAGTTCCATAGTATGAATACTTCATGGGCATTATAATAAACTTGGAGAACAGTGCAAAAAATAGAAGCCAATTTCAGCAGACAGACATGGACAATATGAAGAGCAACCTACATGAGAGATGACAAATACAGATAGGACAAATACAGATAGGATGAAAGACACAGCGAAACACACCATTGTCCATGTTAGTTGGAGTCTTAGTTGCCCGTTCCGGAACGGAATGCGTTCTGGAACGCGTTCCGTTCCGGAACGGGACTCCCAAAAAAATACGGTTTTTTTAACAAAGAAAAAAACCATATGCTGAGAGTTGATAGACAGAATGGTCAACTAACCGTTTGGCTTCCATTTAGGATTGGGTTCTGGTTCTATAGTTGATCGCAGTTCTATGCAATATGCTTCTACGGGTATTCCTTCCATCATAAAGGCTTCTGTGAGTAGTGGCTTCGTTCAGGCCCACGTCACGTCATCCACGGTTTTGAGCCGTCAAATATAGCGTGGCTGGTAAGAAATCCAAGGAGAATGGATGTCGTGTGTTTGAGCAGGTTAAAGGAACGGTAGTGCTGCATATTGATTTCTCCGTGAAGCAAGATCCGCCTTTAGGACAGGAATTGTTGAACATAGTGTGAACCGCTTGGCAGCCAATGACAGCTTTTGAGATACTGGTATTGCTTTCTATAAGCCGCATTCAAAGGTTTGAGCAAGCGTCCCTGGAACTTTTGAAGAATGCAGTGTTAACGTCATATCGAGACGCTCACTGTTGCAGGTATGAAGTTTTGCTGTTGGGGCTTCTCTGATCTCAGCTCATCCCCAAAATGGATGTAGGCGCACTTTCCTTGCTCGCTATCTGTGAAATGCAGAATGCGCAGGCCAGCAGGGTCGTTTACTTTTTTTTTTTAACTTGAACTAACTCGTTCCGAGCCAGTACGTTCCGGAACGTACAGAACGGGCGGAATGGAACGTTCCAACCCATTTTGCTCGGAACGGGCTTCTAAGGTTGGAGTACAGAGATACACCGAAAGAATAAAAAAACATTTGAATAGTACCATCATCTACTGTCTCAACTACAATGGTGTTCTACAATTAGTACTATCCATGCTAGTCAATCTAGTAAAACCTGCAATTAGCATGTACAAATGGGGACTCATAATTGGATTGGTTAACTTTTGATCATAGCATGGAGCCTTCTTAGGAGCTAAAGAAGAGATTCAAATATACTCTTAGTCTCCCTCCACGTCTACCTTTAATAATGCTAGGACCAGAGGTCAGCCCTTGGGTTTGTGTGTCAAGTGTCAATCATAGCATTACCTATCATAGAAATAGAACGAATGGGTTTACCATTTTTTAAGCCAAAATGAGCAGTGAGTGGGTTTTTTGTAGTTATCATTTGAGCTCCAGTTTTGGGTGTGAATTGTGTCACATGAGTGTTTTGAAATCCACCCATTTGGGCACCAAAACTGTTCTAAAGAGGCACAATCTTGCTAGCTAAAACCATCAATGCATTTGGCAGTCGTCTTTGTAACATGATATTTGTATGTACCTCTTGAATCCATAAGTTGGACAATGGGTAGATTTCAAGGAATCTTGCGACCTCCACAGAGAAATCTAGTACAAGCTTGGAAAAAACATATCACAAGAGTATCCAAATTTGCATATTGTATCATGAAATATCTAGTTATTGTGTTAATTCTACATATAAGATTGCATTATTTGTTATTTGACCTAGTCAAATTTCGAGGGAAGTTATTTTTAATGGACAATAAGTTTGTAACATGGTCAATTTAGGAGCAAGATCTTTTGATAGAAAGTTTGTAGTATGGTGGTTAAGACCGTAGGGATATTCAAATTGAATTGATTTAACATGAATTTCAAATTGGTAGGCTATGCTGGTAAAGAGATGACTCACATAGTGATGAACATATTCTAGTGTATTTTCATTGCTTTGGTACACTCTCATCAAGTTCGTTATGCTTGTGTTAGCATCATAGTTACCAACATTAAATCAAAGCTTAACTTTGGCGACAACCAATTATGCGCTAAGTATTGAACGATAGTAAATGTCAAGACAATGTAGATAATAGAAGCAATGTAGGTAATACTTAACACAAGCTCATAGCTTCAAAACCATTACCTTGTTGGGTGATATTATCATTGATATTTCTTGCTTCTTCCTTGGTTCTTGCACATAGGTTTCCAAGTACTAGTCAATACATGAACTTAGCATCAGAAGATTTTAGAAAGAACACAATCTCATTATGGTGCATTTTTGTTCGAGATATTCTCATGGAAATTGAAAAATGCGAATATTACATGATATTGATTTGTGGTAACTTATTACATGCAAGTTGTTAAAATTAGAGATGACCATACAACTAGAATTTAGTGATTATATAGTTACGAGTAGAATTTGTAGCAACGTAATCACAAACATTTAAAATCTAAACATAAAAAAAAAATCACAATTTTATTTGAAAGAAAACAAAGTTGGTTGAATTATAAGCATTTTTTTTTCATCGTTAGAATTATACATAGTAATACATTCAAACATATAATGTGCTAAGCAGGCTATATAGATTGGATACTAAGAAGATTATTTGTGAATATCCATTATGTACATATCTATTATGACTCAAATTACATCCAACCTAACCCGAACTATACCTAAAAATATATGTAATTATTATCACACTTGGAGGTAGGTATAGAGCTTCAAGCTTGTCTATTTCGAGTAGTGTGATTTTAATAGGTTCATAAAGTATGTTAGGTCCATACATCATCTTTTAACAAGAAATAAAATCTAATGTCATGGATAAGATCAAAAAAATAAGTTCCAACATGGATCAAACAACACATCTTCACAAAACAAGCAAAAATTTGGCAAAAGTAAAAAAGTGAAGCAAATGGCTCAATGAAGCATTTATGCGTTGAATCACCATGTTGAAATGTTTCTTACACTACAATTATGAAGACAACCTAGTGATTAAAGGAACCATCAACAACATTGGCACATGGGATGCATCCCTCTTAAGTACATGTCCAAAAATTGCATATGCTTTTCTATTGATGAGATAACATAAACACAAGCAAGGAAATGATGCATAGACTAGCATTAAAATGAACATCACACGTAGATGTATGCTAGATGACACACTAGACACAGATTGCAATTTGCTATAATAACAAAAATGAATTTGCTAAGTACTCCAAACCAAGACAAATTTTGTTAAATTAGCCTACCAAAACAATACACTTAAAAAGTTTATAGAATACCTTGTGGGCTTTAATTTCTTCCAACTTTCTCAACAACCCTAAGGGCCACGAATGGTTGAATAGAAAGAATTTATCGACAAAATCGAATCTCAATGGACAAACTATGGCTTGGTGGAGCAATGAGCATAAGCCACCCACAATCTTTGGATATTGTCAAACCCAAGTCCAAGTACGATCCATCTAATCACTGATTCCAATTAAGGTCCACAATATTACTTGTTAGAAAGTTGACCAAAACAAGATTGACATTATATATACTAGGTTGACACTTTCTTAGTTTTTAATATATATAATTTCTCTCCATGAACCCTCACTTGGATTTTCACCACTTGACAAAGCTTCTCCAAGAGAAACAATGTTCCCAACTAGGACTTTCACAGAAGAAACGATTTTGAATTTATTAGTCTAACAATAGTCTACTTGGAAAACTCAACCTTTTTTCCTTCTATGTTTCAATGTCAGTTGAATCTCACATCCATCCCTTTTGCAATGCATTCCCAACTTCTTTTTGTTTTTTTCTCCCTTTTTTCTCTAGTACTTGTTGTGAAAAATTGCTTACATTGGCAAATCTAGCCATGTAGAATATTGTACATTTTGTCAATATTGTTTGTTGGTTACTTCAATGGCCAAAGTGCCACTTGTACATACACACCTAAAGTAGGTTACCACGAGTCAAGAGGAGTGGTTGTGTCTATTTGGTAGTGATTCCTACTTTGTAGGATCTAGACCATGATTTATGATGAGATTTGTACCTACCATGCACCTACCAAGCATGACTCTTGGATCTAGGCTAGGGTTTTCACATTAGGGCAAGAAAGTGGAGTCTACTTCTTTATTACATGCTGAATTTTCACCTGACTTTGCAAAGGAAGTGTGTTTTACTATGTATTCCCATTCTCCATAGTGAGAAGATAGAAACTTTTTGGAGCCTCAAGGAGAAACTCGAGTTTCCTCTCATTGTATGGTGATTACTCTATTTTTCCAATGAAACCCAGCTTTGGCACTTTGTAAACACTGTCTACAGGCCGTACTACAGCCTTATTTCCACACACGTGGAGTTGGATTATACTAATTGATCAGTGATTTGATTGTCTCTACTTGTTTCCTATCAAGCTGCTAAGCTAGATCTTGTTTTCTGATGACTAGTTTCTGATAGATTGTTTAACAAGCATACAATCACCTTGTGGATCATTCAAAGATCCATTTATGGTCCTTAGTACTGTACTTTTCACATGGTATCAGAACCAAGTACAAGGCCATTGATCTGTGTTTGAATCTAATCCAGTTTTAGCAGGTTTTGGTGCATCTTTTGGTTCAGATTGTCCTAAATGGTCTAGGGAGTGGCTTTACAAATTTGGTCCAAAGCTTTGCAATCCAAGACACTTTGCCTACTATAGAAAAGCTACACAGTGTATTAGTAGCTGAAGAGTGTAGGATGTTGCATACCAATGCAAGAATGAATGCTATTTCTCTGCAGGATGGTGATGAGAAAGCTAATTTCTCGTTCAAAAGCAAGAAGAAGACCAATGGCAAGAAGAAGCACTTCAAGGAGACCAAGGAGGAGGATGAGGCTTCAAGCTCAAAGGGCAAGATCAAAGACAAGTCCAAATACAAATGTTTTTTCTGTGCAAAGAAAGGACATTTTGCATCAGAATGTCTCAAGAAGAAGAAGGCACAAGAGAGCAAACAAAGCAACATTGCACATTAGGAGGAAGAGGAGGATGAAGAGTCATCCTTGATGGTTTCCAACAAACCACCATCATCCAAGAGCAACACCAATGATTCTTGGTGGATTGATAGTGGGGCAAGTTCCCACGTGACATATCAAAAGGACATATTCTCCACCTTACTTTCTTACAATGACTTACATAGATCAATCTATACTGCAAGTAGTCAAGAATGTAAGATAAGTGGAATAGGAACAATTCCCTTGTATGTGGGATCATCCAAAAGGATGAATCTAGATAATGTTCTTTATGTTCCTAAGTTAACCAAGAATTTGCTTAGTGTTGGCCAGTTAATGGATAATGGCCTAGATGTACAATTTAAGCATGGAGTTTGTTCCATCCTTAGAAATGATGAATGTATAGCCAAAGGCTTTAAGCAAGGTAGATTGTTTAAGCTTGATGCTAATATTGCAGTGGAGAGTGTTAACTTGGCAAAGGTGGAGCTATCAAAGGTGGAACTGTGGCACAAAAGGTTGGGCCACCCCAACTACAAAGCCATGGAATCTATGGCTACAAAGGAGCTTGCAGTTGGACTCCCCAAGCATTTGTCAAAGTGTGGGAAGAGATGTGAAGCATGCAGCCTCTCAAAGGCTCACAAACTACCCTTCTCAAGATCTACATCAAGATCAAACTCCCCTCTTGAACTCATCCATTCGGATGTTCATAGTTTTTCACATAAGTCTAATGTTCGTATAATTGACTTTGTGTTAAGGTAAAATAGATATGTACAAGCAAAATATAATACTATCGTGAAAGCATTAACGATAGCAAACACTTAGAATGATACAAGAACAACCCTTATGTACAACTAGAAATTTATCCCCAAACTACTTACTTAGCTACAAGCTTCATATCATGCTTTGCCTCCCTCCTCAACATTAGATTATTTCATATATTTGATGTTTGATCAATATCTTGTTGAGTTTGCGTCTCTTTCGTTAAGTAGATGCTGATTTTCTACATTGCCAATGGTACTAATTGTGTTGTCATTCATAACCAAAGATCAAGAGATATTTTTGGATCTTAGTGATTCATAAAATCTTCACAAGATCTAGCTTAAAAGTGTACGAAGGACCAACAAAGACCCAAGATAATTACACAATAACATGTCATGGCATTTGCAATGCGAGCCTCCAATGGATATCGTAAAATTTTAGAATTTGTCTATCTTTGACATGTCGTTATCTAACTTCCATGTGAAAAGTCCTGAAACAGACCTTCCACGGTCGGGAAACTATGGCAACAATCAAATTTGGAAATGGGTGTCGCAATCTAATGGATATGCAATTATTGGAATGTGACACATAGACGTGGTAGCCATTTGTCAAAAAATATGTTTATGTGATAGTTGAGTTGGACATGGAAGTCCAACGGACATCAAATTCCAATGTCCAACCATCAAATTCGATGTTGTTGTCTTTCAACTGCTAGTAAATTCTGTTGTTGAAATTGTAGGTATGTTTTTGTGTATATGTAAAGATGTTAAGAAAAGAGAGAGAATATGGACTTCAATGTTAACACGAGAGAGAGAGAGAGAGAGAGAGAGAGAGAGAGAGAGAGAGAGAGAGAGAGAGAGAGAGAGAGAGAGAGAGAGAGAGAGAGAGAGAGAGAGAGAGAGAGAGAGAACAAAATATCACATAGTTCCCCTTAACAAAGCAACACTGAAGTCTTTGAAGCCTTTATTCATATTTCAACAAGGTTAAATAAAGCTAAAAAGTAAATACAGTACTAAAAGAAGCACCATAAAGCATAACCACTTTCAAGACGTCCAGCGTAAGTAACTTTCCGCTGTTTACGTCCATTCCATCATTTTCGTATGAGGGCTTTTGCCATGCTGATCAATGTGAGGGCAATTGATCCATATCATTTCAAATTGTATGTAGACAATGTATGTAAAGTCTTAACCGTATATATTTCAATTTGGCTAAAAGGTCTGGTGTAGACACGTGTGCTGGCGTTAGGGAAAATCCATGTCATTCTAACCCAGGTGGACCTTGTTCGAAAAGGCAGGTCATGCACTAATGTCCATACTCCTGAGCATATCCATGCTTTCTAGTCGTATCTCACCTAAAGCCTAATATGACTCCTACTCGGGCAAAGTAATTCATTACCATGGTTGAATAGTGTGAATACGTAGGTATTAGGGCACGTCCATGCCATACTAATCCTTACACCTGTTTGCTTACGCAACACTGGTTACGTATTGCTATACTTTGTCCTGAGCATATCCATGCTTTCTAGGAACAGTGATGTCAGTCCATGGTATGTAGGACTACGTTAGGGATAGGTTTAGTTAACTACTTATTAGGGCCTTCAAAGATTTTTGCCAAGGTATTAGGGCAAATCCGTGCCATTCTCATCCTTGTCTAAAATGTTATGTATCTTACACATGTCCATGTTGTCTAAGAACGTTTTGTTGATAACCCTAAATTTTAATCTGGGTACAAATGCTTAAACAACCTTATTTATCTTATACAAAAAGCCATTTAGCATCCTACAGTCCATCACTAGACAATAGGTGCTTTTATTCAAGTTTTTAAGCCACAAAATCAGTGTATAAGGTCTATCATCCATCGCTGGACAGATTGTAAAAACTTCCACATTCTGAGTTACATAAATGGATGTGGTTCATCACTGAAATACTAGTATAAAAAGTAGCAAAACCTTATGTGGAAATTGCTTACTAGCCCATCGCTGGACAACGAGCATCCATGGATGTTTTTTTTATAGTTTTAGACATATGTTGATGCTATGATCCAACACTACATAAGTAGTGAAATAAAACTTTATTGCTACCTATTCAAAGCATAACAAAAGCTTATAGCTCATTGCTGAATCTATGTAGAAGATTCATAACAAAAGTAGACTATGTGTAAGTCTCTTACCGTATGAAGATTGCAATGGAATGAAAGTTGTTAGGGCGCCGTCCAAAGAAGAGCCTTGTTGTGAACACTTCTCACTAATTGGTGTGGCAAATGTAGGCTAATTTGTCTCACATATATAGTATTCTTTCAAGAAGCTTCGTGGAAGGTAGCACTATAGCTAAGTCGTAAAGATAAACAAAGCAATAAATTCGAGTTTACTTAACCAAACTCAAATACATAAAAAGACTAAGGAAACACTATATAAAGAAATACATGTTGAAGGCCTTATGTCGAAGACCCTATGAAGAAATACATTATAACGGAAGAACATATGAAATATGATTGTCTTAATAAATGGATAAGACTGAATCCTGAATATAATATAATCTAGTTGGAGCATTCGTGACTCATTCTACAGTTGCAAGTATACACGTGTAATCATGTAATTAGTTTAGAATGACATGGCAGAGTACCAACTTAGCAATAATACACATGTCAACACTTCATTAGTTTAGATTGGATACACTTACATTATATAGAATGTCACACCCTCCTATTTAAGGGGTGTGTCAAACTCAAACCTATTTCTATATGTATCTTCCTCTGTTCTATCTTTGATAGTGTATGTAACTCTGAGCCTTCAGCATTTTGTTGTACATAGTAGATGAATCGAGTTTATTGAGCTCGTTGATCCTTTGTTCAATTCTTATTGTCGCACAAGATGTAATTGTTAAAGTACTAACATTGTTCGTTGTCATTTGTGGTGGAGATTGACCAACTAGCCACCTACTTAGCATGACTCTTGGATTGAGTCTAGGTTGGAAAATTAGGGCAAGAAAGCCAATTTAACTTCCTTATTACATGATGGAAATTCACCTAAAAAATAACAAAGGAAAAGGCTTTTGTATGTAGGAGACTCTCCATAGTAAGCACTTAGATTATTTTTTAGAGCTCATTGGCAAGACTCAAGTTTCTACTCTATGTACTGGTTGGTTTTTGGATACAAGCAAGATCAAAGTCATTTGTACTTTGTTTTCAGTCTACAGCACGTACTTTGTATTGGTCCACACGTGAGTGGGCTATACTTTGTGTTTGATCAATGAGTAAAGGTGGCTCTTGATAGAAAGATGCTAATTTTTTGATCTAGATCTCAAAATCTAGTGTCTAGTTTGCATTGTTTTTTTGATCAATCAATCAATCACTCTTGTGAGGCAATAAATGCACTCATTCAAGGTCCAAAATACTGTACTTTGACACTAATTACCAACATGTTTAACTATTGTATCGATAAAATCCATAACATGTTCTTTTTCTTTCATATCTCTTGAAAATGCAGTAAAATAACTCCAATAGATTCTAGAAATGATGGAGAAAGCACATAATTAAGATTTAATCAAGATTTTGTAGCTAGAACATAAACCAATACATTGATTTCTAGCTTATCTTTGCTTGAACTCCACAAATTTGCTCCAAAATCATGCAATGAGGCTCACACGTGCGAAAGTATTGCGTGCACATTTTGGCCTCATTCCAAAGGTGCCATTCCAAAGCTTGTTAGGGATATTACTTAGAAAAGAGTATCCTATTCTTTTGGCACGTGTGACATCCCACAACATGGCCTCAACGCAATTTACAATTGGAAATTTCAAACTAGCTTGTGTAATTTTTACTCTCCTCCTCACAACTAGTTTGAAGATAACATAGACTTGCTTATCAACCCAAGGGCTGATCTTAGCTTCACAAATGTAGCTCTTTGAAGTGGTATAGTGAGGATATCAGCAACACATTCACTACTTGCCACATGCTCCAAAGATACATCCTTAGATTGCGCCTTTTCTCTCACAAAATGATGAGAGATCTCAAAATGCTTTGACCTTGCATGGAAGATTGTGTTTGTTGCAAGGTGTTGGGCTGAAACATTGTCATTATAAATGATTGGAACAACATCTAAGCTCATGACCTTCAGCTCCATTAGTAGCCTTTTGATCCATAGAAGCTCCTTTGTACTGGTAGTGAGAGCTTTGTACTCTGCTTGGGTAGAAGAAAGTGAGATGGTTTCTTGTTTCTTTGACAGCCAAAAAACAACTCCTCCACCAATGAATGTTACATAAGAATTTGTGGACTTTATATCCCTTTTATCACCTACAAAATGCGAGTCACTAAAGGCATGCAAATCAATAATATCCCCTCTATAGAGAATTCCATGGTCTAGAGTGCCCGAGAGGTATCTCAAGATCCTTTTTGCACTTTTCCAATGTATGATCAATGGATCTGCATATTCACTTAGCCTACACACACTAAAGCATAGATTGGGCCTATATATGGTGATCCACATTAAGGAGCCTATAAGTTGCCTATAAAGAGTGATGTCCATGAAGGATGTTTCATCACTTTTATTGAGCACTTTCACATCTTGCTCCATTGGTGTTTCTACATGCTTGCAATCTTGTATCTTAAATCTATTGAGAAAACTTTGAGCATACTTAGATTGACTAATGAAGGTGAAATCTGAACCTCTAAGTACTTCTATGCCCAATATAAAGTGAAGTTGACCAAGATCTACCATCTTAAACTCTAGAGATAGATTTTACTTGGTTTTCTCTATGCCATCAATGTTATTACCACTAAGTATGATGTCATCTACATAAATCAATAAAAGTACAATGCCATTTACATCAAAATTTATGTACAAGCTTGGATCATACTCACTTTTAGTGAATCCAATAGAAATTAGGAAATCATTGAGTCTTAAATTCCAAGACCTTGATGCTTGCTTCAAGCCATACAAGCTCCTTTGAAGATGACATACTTTACCTTCCATTCTGAGATTGATGAAGCCTTGGGGCTACTCCATGAAGATGTCCTCCACCAAATAACACTAAGGACATTAGAAACATCCATTTGGAAAAACATCCAACCAAAATGTGAAGCAAGTGCTAGGAGTAACCTTATGGTGATCACCCATCTTGGCCATGGGTGCAAATGTTTCTTCATAGTCTATGCCCCTAGCTTGGGCATATCCTTTGGCAACTAACCTCAACTTGTGCTTGCTTACACTTCCATCCATGTTGAAAACCCATTTACATCCAATCACATTCTATAGTGGTCTATCAATAAGGATCCATGTGCCATTTTCCATCAAAGCATTGTATTCACCTAACATTGCTTGGAACCACTCTTTGGAGCTTAATGCATCTTCTACACATGAAGGTTTCTTCATAGTCTATGCCCCTCTCTTGAGCATATCCTTTGACAACCATCTTGCCTTATGCTTGGTCACACTTCCATCCATGTTGAGTTTTAGCTTGAAAACCCATTTAATCACATTCTTTCCTAGATGTTTATCAACAAGGATCCATGTGCCATTTTCCATCAAAGCATTGTATTCATCTAGCATTGCTTGGAACCACTCTCTGGAACTTAATGCATCTTCTACACACGAAGGTTTCTTAGTAGTCTATGCCCCTCTCTTGAGCATATCCTTTGGCAACCAATCTTGCCTTATGCTTGCTCACACTTCCATCCATGAGTTTTAGCAAATGCATCCAAACACCCATTAGAGAAACTTAGAGCCCGAAGAGGGCCTTTGAAAAAGGTGTTTTTTTATTTTTTTTTCTTATTTTTGTTGCCATGTGGACCAATTGAAACCTTGAAATCGGGGTTCTACGTAACGTAGAGTTTTCCAAATATAAATAAAATAAAAACTTTCTAAATATATTGTTGTTTCGTTGGGCAGCATGTGAAAATGTTATTGGTTGATGAGGCCCGCCCTTCCAGCTCATCACTGCCTGAAGAGACCCAAAAATATTGAAAATGAATATGATAGATGGTTGAGATGAGAAAATTGATGTACCATTAGTGTATATACATTGTCAAATCAATGTTAACAAGATTAACTAAAGTTAATTCGTGGCGCCAAATAGATTAGTGTTTCAAATTTACGCCAACACATATTTTCAGATTCATGGCTTTTTGTCTACGCATATTTTTAGATTCATAGTTCAGTGTTTCAGATTTTTGCCTGCACATTACGAATGGCGCCATTAAGGAAGTCGTGCTCCTCAATCGACTCTGTGCTTCTATTCACCAAGAAAGATGATAATGGATTATGGGTGCCAAGAAAATACTCAAACAACTCCTGGGTTTTGATGCATCCATCATCAAGAGGAGCATTTTGAAAAAGCAAAAAGTCAAAACTATCATTTCGATCTTATCGGAAAGCCAGAGTTTTGGATTCCAGAACATCATCAGGAGGAAAATCTATTTCTTAAATTCTAGTCCAACATGTATATATGCATTCAGAGATAAATTTGCAAGGATTCAACCATCAAGATCACAAAAAAAAGCAATTCTGAGTATTGATATTTTTGATACTTTGATTTTTGTCATTCATTAATATCTAATAGTGAACTTGCCAATCTGATCATTTTTTTCTTGCAGATTTATATCCATCCAACATAAATGAATGGGAGCCCATTGGATCTCTAGCAGGTGTGTTAGATGTTATTCACACTGATATTGGACAACTGCAATATCGAGGTAGAACTGCAAAAGATCTAGTTGATAGTGGGATCTTTTTTTTATGAATCAATGTACATTCCTGATACAAAAGGAGATTTTGGACAAATAGTCCCAATTCCATTACCTAGTTTTGAAAGTGATGAATGGATTGCACTAGATACTACAGTTTCAGAATCATTTCGTTGCAAGATAAAAGGATGTAAAAATTCATTAAAGATAAGCACGGCATAAAAAACAATCAGATTGAGTTGGTTTATCTATATTTGTGGATTTCTTTTCAAGTGTCAATATACACAAAACCCCAACGATGTTTGTATGCAAAAATTTATCAGATAGTTAATTATTTGAACTTATGGATGAAGGTTGGGACAAAAGATCAGATGGAGAAATAGAGCAGAATTAAAATGTCTTCCATGTGCTTCCGTTATCAAATTGAAAATCAAATGTTGAGCTTATGCTTCTATTATCAAAGATGAAAAAAAAATAAAGGTAAATGGGTGCCACTCGATCAAGACTTGGAAGCCACTGGACATTCAATAGAAAAAATATTGAAATTATATACAATGATGTCGTTTTGATATGTGTTGAGGTGGAAGAAAATTGGAGTCTAAATTACATCAGGTGGGAACTATTGCTCGTACAAGATGATGTACTTTCTTCAGATTCATTTTCAAATGGTAAACTCGTAAGTAATTGTAAACACTTGATTCTTTATGAATAGTTTCAATCAAAACTTTCTAATACAATCTCTATACTAATTGTAACTCACTTTGTATTAGTTTTATGCATGTACATAAAAGACATGAGTTCGAGATCAAATGTAGAGATATTGGTGAAACAATCCAACTTATGGAAGAACATTGAGATTCACTATCAGCAAATACATGCCAATCATTATGTCTTTTTATCAATATAGAAAATTGCATTCCAATATTACACTATGGACACAACCTGATTGTAAGAATCTATATTGATATCATAAAAATCCCATAAATGGGTTTGTTTACATGAAAGATTGTATTTTTTTTTTGATGTATCTCTATTTACAAATGGATCTCTATTCAATAAATTTTTCTATATTTTCAGTATCAGTATTAAAAACTGATAAGACAATAGTTCTCTCTTCTATAATCTCGCCTTCCTCTGTTTCGAAAAGGACTTCTATGTCTTTTAAGACAAGAGGCCTCTCTGTTATAATATCGACTTCCTCTATATTGGAAAAGAATTCTATTCCTTTTTGATCATATATAATAATATCTGCATCCTGAGCAACCTGAAAGGCTGTTAAGGCAGGAGCAACTTGCTTTTGAGGGCCCTCGATTTCAGGTGGAATGCTTACACCGTTCTGTACATACGTTTTGATCAACTCTTGTCGAAATCTATATACATCGTCAGGAGTATACGTCTCAAGAGTAACTGTCATCACAAAACACGTGAATCAGCAAATTACAAACAATGATAGTAAATAAATATGAATCAGAATGAAAGAAACTACAAATGAACAGAATATTACCTTTTCAATATCTACATCCACTTGTAAATTATACCACTCAAAAAAGAGCTTTGTATTGTATAGGACGAACCATGCACAGCTAAAAGCATCTCTTTGTTATACACACTGCATATATTGAACGAAAATTAGTAATATTATGACAGAAAATCTATTTATGCTATGATGATAGATTTAAACTAAAAAAAAAATACATGCATATCAGAGATAAATTGAATATACCTTGAGAGATTTAATGATTATCTCTCCAATTGAGATTGTCGTTGTCGGTATTTCCCGAACGACATCATGAAGTAGAGAATCAAATTCTCTATGTGTATTAGCAGCTGAGTTTACTTTTACACATAGAAAAATTTGATACTCCCTCTTTATTTATCTTTACAGAAAGAATGTTCAAGTTCCAATGTCAACTGCAACAATAAAAATAAAAATAAAAGCAATCCTTACTTATTAAAACAATCCTTATTTCGCCTTCATTGCTCCCATAAAAAATGGACTAACAACAAAAACTACACCATGAGAGTTGGAACTAATACTATGCTGCAAAAAGCTTCTTCCAACTTCTATTATTACATCTATAATCTCTGATGTTTTATCTTTCAGCTCGACACAAAATTTGGGACCTAATCTAAAGCTTCTATGTGAATCTGGAAGAAAGAAATCAAAATAATTGTCGAGAAGATCAATTTTATTAGCTAGGTAAGCCTCGTACTGGTTATAATGGTCAGAATCAAAATAAACCTGTGCAGGATCGTATGGAATTCTAACAAAAAGATTATGTACAGGAGCAGAAAGAGAAGTAGACACAATATTTACAAAATTTTCGGTTATTTTGTCGAGCTCCTCTTTGGTAATCATCACTTTTGGTGAAGAAACCTTCTGAGGAGCTGGATATAACACGAGGAGGAGAGGGTGATTCTCGGTCTGAATTAGATTCTTGAAAATCTGATTCAGAGCTCAGGACGATGCCAGGGTCAACTTGCCTTTCATTCTCTAGATATGCGCACATTTTCTGACTTCCCAAACGTCTACTTTTCCTCCCTCCTCATGTTTTGCATAATCATATCCCTCTTATATTGGATGCCCTTCATGCACTAATGGTTAAGGAGAAGCCATGTTTACTACAAAAGCTAGTCGTTGAGTGTGAAAGAAATCGATAGTAGATGGATTTTTAAGACCTCCATTTTCATGCTATATCAAGAATTGGTGCATGTCCTTTTCAATATGCATGCTCTTTCTAAAAGATCTACAACTTTGTATGTCTAGCTTGTGAGGTGTGTCATAGACTTCCTAATGAGTATTCTTGTGCTATTGCTATAGGTAGGTCCCATTGGTTGTCCCAATCATCCTCTATACTTGATTGGGTAGATTATTTTAAAGCATCAACCCTAGTGAGTGACGTTAGCTTGTCTCGACAAATTTTATAGCCAATGATATCTCTTTCTCCTTACAAACATCTTTGCATCCCATAGGCTGTCAAAAGATGTTGACTCTTGCACAATGTCAAGTCCTTTGATTACTATAGTAGCACACACATTTGTTCTGATTTTCTTCGGAGCATCACTTTATTATGTAGCATCTGCATTATATCCCCATGAGCACTAGGAATCTAGGAGTAACTCCTTTGGCATCTCCTTGTCATGGGTATGCACTTCCAATAGGTCTCAATGTATTGGACTAATAGATAGTGATTGCATTTATGCTTTGGTTGATGCATAAATGCTTCAAGGTTTATTTTGACTATCCTAGAAATGTGAGCTAACTATGTGTGGGCCTCAGACTCAAGAAGCTCCACCAATCCACAACTTTGGGTATCACACAAAAAAAGTATAACATCGTAATGCCAAGTCTTCAATTTTTCTTTGTATTTTGGATGCATCTCCAAAGGTGAAATTTGCTTGCAAGTGGAATGCCACTCGTTTTATCTAGAATTCTCATCCTTAACTAAAAGCATCAGCAATTTTGTCCATAATTTATGAAAGAAAAAAATTTCAAACTTAACATTACGTCGTGGAAGGCCGCCAGTGGGCCTCGGGCCTTCCATGCAAGTCGGCCCTGGCCTCGGGCTCCAGCACTCAGGCAAGGGCCCTCCCTCCAAAGGAAGGCCCTAGGACCGGGGCCTTCCACCCCGAGTTAACTTCAATCTCGTGGAGGTTCCACTTGAAGATGGCATTTGCCATTTCTCATTTGTAAAAGTTTCAAGTCTTTGCGAATTAAAGATCCGTGCAATAACTCTGTTTGTGGCACAATACATGTGCATCAATACATTTAAGAGAATATGAGAGAAACAGCAGTATGTTACATGAAATTTTCCCAAATGAAGAGTAAATGGAACCCTATTGTCAGCTAATCTCCCTCTAATTAGGAGCACCTAAATCACTTCAGCTTAATGCAAGATGACCAGAACAATGTGGATCTTGCTGATTTGTGTCATAAATTCCAAGGGCAGGCTGTTAGTTCCTGCTCATTTGCTGTACTCTACGCTGCTACAGTCTCAGGGTAGCATTTGAGCTTACATTTCCATGCGAATAATTCATCTTCTCTCACGTATAGCTGCAGTTGCAGTACTTATCTGAATTGTTTTAAATGGCTCTCATCTTACAAAGCTCCAAAGGTCCACATCTCCTGGATAAGAATAATCTAGTTGTTGGGAAGCTTTGCTCGCCTGAATCAAAGAAGCGACCTCTCCCATAGATTCACTGCAGCTGGTGGGAAGTCTGAGTGACAGATCTTTAGATGTCTGATCCTGCCCGAGCTGTTCAGCAACAAGCCGATCAACCACACTCCACTCCGTTATAGCATCTTCCTGAGAGCCAGAGCCGAGATCGGATCTAGCGTTGGGCTTTGGACGATGTCCGTCCAGTTCAGGCACTTCAAATAAAAGAGGAAGTGGATGGTTTATTTCTCTACTGCTGCTTTCAAGAATGAGACCAACAACACTCGAGTGGGATCCGTCGCAGTAGCTAGAAGGGCTTCCCATCTGAGGAAATTGTGAGAAGGAGTACTGGTACGGTTCATAGTCTTCAAGATCTAGCTCTTCCTTGCAGACAAATGGATGGGTGAAGTATGAATTTTCTTTCAACAGGTTCTCTGGTGACTCCAGTTCTGGGAGCAATGCTACTTGTTCTTCGTAGCAACAAGCTGCGTCGTTTTCCCCGATCCTTCTGTGTATCAGACGCTTTTTGAACACCCGGCAGACAACCCATCCTTCCTCCTGCATCACAAGTGATAGCATCAATGAGCATAGAACTGTCTTACTAATATTTTTTGAGACTCATATGAATCTGAAATACAGAAAGATTCAGGAACAGACACAATTCATTCAAGATGTCTCACATTTGTACAGTTAGTGCTGCTCTCATCCTCCAACCTATATTCATGCATGATCCAGTCAGTTTTTTGGCCATTTGGAGCTCTTCCTCTGTAGAAAACCAGTGTCTTTCGCATCCCAATCACTTTATACTTTGAAAAAATCGCCTTATCTCTGCCTGTAGCCTTCCAAAAGCCAGCACCGGTAGCTCTATTTGTGCGAGTGCCTGTTGGGTACTTCTTATCCTTGTGACTGAAGAAGTACCATTCATGCTGTTCTCCTGTTCCGATCCTGCACCTCTCTGTGCGATTCAAAAGAACAGAATATATAAGCTTAGTTCATCCCCCGACTGAGACTGGATTCTTGAATAGGTCCAGCCATGAATTGAATCGCATATGCTGCAGCTCAAGCCTAGAAGGGGCATGAGATCAATTTAGAACGAAAATGATAAAGCTACCTTGTAGATCCCATGGCTCCATCCTGTAGAGATCAATCTCCCTGATCACATCTAGATCAATTTTCTTACATGCCACCTTCTTTTGGAGATAGTAACCAACTAGCTCTTCGTCAGTAGGGTGAAATCTGAATCCAGGAGGGACTCTTGAGTGTTCATGCATTTGCAAAGACATTCCTGCACAGACATACACAAAAGTCCCAAAATAATCCACACTATTCAGATAAGATCCAAAAGGGCTCACGTATTGACAAACGTACAGGTATACAGTAAGAGGAGCAAAGCAGCGTGCCTGCTCATGGTGATTAACCGCCTGTATGTAAGGCATATATAAAATGAACAAAATGTGAATAGCTATCCAACAACAAAAAGGCACCAAGTACGGATGCCACTAGAAGTATTAAGAATGATTAGCGTGAAAAAAATCAATTAACAATGAAAATATCTAATATAGCCTTGATCAATGGACAAACCTAATTTTTCTCCTGAAAAAATGATTATGTGCCACACATTCCATATTGTCCATACCTAGTTGGTTGTGCACAAGAGCCAATAGAATACAGTTTCAGTAGTAAGAGGGGCCTTGAACTTGGTGGATCTATAGTACAGGGATATATTGAAATATTGCAGTGGTGAAACTAGCGAGGGCTGGGTTTGTTTTTAGTGTTGCAGAGATGTGTGGGGCAGAATGGTCATTTCGAGCATAGGGGGAAAAAGAATCTATGAAGCACAAGGAAGAAGAGGGAAAAAGAGGAGGAAATCAAGAGGTTGAGGCAAGGAGGGGAGGTTGAGGAGTTAGGTGGATAGAGTTGAGAATAGTCGGTGTAATTTTTCCTAATGCGGGATCAAGAGGTTGTTGTCCTTAAGTTGAGGGGGCAAAACATTGGAGAGTTGGATGCTTTTGTCTAAAGGATATAAAAACTTTGAGTTTATGTCAACTAGTGAAGTGGAGGAGGACAAAAGAGGGGTTTTTCATTATAGAGCATCATGTAAACTTGAGAGGACCAAAGAAATGGATGAGGTTGAAAAGGTAAGGTTGGATGGAGATGTCTATTGGTACAACTATAACAAAGGAGACATATCTTAGTAGGTGGCCTTTCCAAGATTGATCTATTTTGGTAAGGGCACAAAGAATGTAGTTTACCATGCCAAAATCATGATCCACAAGGCACCATTATTGTGGGGGGGCTTTTTTAATGCACCATTTGAGAAGGTCGCACTTAATGAAAATGAATGTAACAACAAAGCTTTTGGTAGAAGAATCCCATTCCAAGAACTCATCGTTGAAGCTTTGAGTGTATCAATCAATTTTCAGTTGGTTTATCGTGAGAGAGATAACAAAAGGAGCACCTAACGATTCATAGATAGCTTCATATAAGCTTTGTGTTATGTGTGTGTGATATATATATATACGTATGTATACTAGTAAAAAGTGCCCGTCGTTGACGGGCGAGCAGCGATGGTTTAGGAGGAAAGTCGATGGTCGACTGATGTATGTGTGCGTGTGTATGTGGCCAACGTACGGCGGGTGGACATCTGATTTTGGGTATCGAAAAATTACAAATTTTGGGTATCCAAAAATTCTGATTTTGGGTATAAAAAATTTACGATTTTTTAGAGTCAATTCTGTATCAAGAAATTTTGATTTTGGATATAGAAAAATTCTGATTTGGGTATCAAAAATTACAAATTTTCCGAGTCAGATTTGGGTATCGAAAAATTCTGATTTTGGGTATTGAAAAATTACAAATTTTGAATATTGAAGAATTTTGATTTTGGATATCGAAAATTACAAATTTTTCGAGTCGATCTCATATCACAAAATTCTGATTATGGGTATAAAAAAATCATGAATTTTTCGAGTCGATCTCGTATCGAAAAATTTTGGTTTTGGGTATTAAAAAATTACGGATGTTTTGAGTCGATTTCGTATCGAAAAATTTTGATTTTGGGTATCAAAAATTCTGATTTTGGGTATCAAAAAAGTCTGATTTTGGGTATCAAGAAATTCTGACTTTGAATATAAAAAAAACAAGATTCTGGGTATTGAAAAATTACGAATTTTGGGTATCAAAAATTTTTAATTTTGGCTATCGAAAAATTCTGATTTTGGGTATCAAAAATTTATGAATTTTTCGAATCGATCCCGTGTCGAAAAATTCTGATTCTAGGTATCGAAAAGTTACGGATTTTTTGAGTCGATCTGGTATCAAAAAATTTTGATTTTGGATTTCAATCTTTGGGTCAAAAAAATTCGATACTAGATTTTTTCGATCTCCTACTCATAAAGTAAACATAGAATAGGTGGTGGAGCTACAAACCTCCGACAACGATAGAAAAAATCCACACAAAATTGGTTGTGTGTGTGTGTGTGCGCGCGCGCGTGTGTGCATTGATCCAAAACCCGATGGCGACAAAGGTCAAAGGTGGCGGGGACAATGTTCATATATGTGTGTAGATGTGTGGGGAGTGCCCGCCGAAGGCATGCATGATTAGATGCATCCAAATTTTGGTCGACTAGTGCTTTTGCGGGGGGGGGTGGATGGATTGGGGAGGAGAGGTCTTGTGGGGTAGGTGGAGTGTGGGTCGGCTTGTCGATGGCATTGAATGGGCATGATGGCAAGGGAAGGGAAAACATACGGGGTGGGTAGAGTGTGGGTGTGCTTGTGGGTGGGTTGGCAAGGGAAGGATGATCACATGGGGTGGGTGGAGTGAGGGTGAGCTCACTAATGGTTTCTAAACCCCCCACTACATAGTTAAGAAAAGAGGTCTTTTATATTTGTTTTTGGAAGGGTGGGGCCCCCGGGGGGGGGGGGGGGGGGGGTTTCGCGTGGAGGATCTTTTGGGTTGGAGAGGGATCATGGATAGAAGGGAATGTGTGTGTTGTCAAGGTCCGCCAGATGTTAAAGTCTCTAAAATAGACTTTTAGTCGTTAATAATAGACATTTACTCTTAGTTCATGGCACATTCACTCAACCCTTGACTTGGCACCGTGAAAGTCAAAGGGGGCCAAAATCATCTCCACCCTCCCATCATCCATCCCCTCCCTTTTTTTCAACCATCATTCCTTCAGTTTATCGTTGAGATCATCCTGATCCTTCGCCTCTTATGGATCTCCATCCCAATGTTTTGATGTCTTCTCCCTGCACTTGTCATTCCCTTTTTCGTTTATCATCATCACCTCCTCTCTCTCTTTCGAGTCTTGGTACCCCTCCTCCCTCTCCTCCGAGTCTTGGTACCCCTTCCTTCAATCTCGTCATACAAACCCCCCCCCCCCCTCTCTCTCTCTCTCTCTCTCTCTCTCTCTCTCTCTCTCTCTCTCTCTCTCTCTCTCTCTCTCTCTCTCTCTCTCTCTCTCTCTCTCTCTCTCTCTCTCTCTCTCTCTCTCTCTCTCTCATCCCACTTTCTCGTGTCCTCTCTCCCTTCACTTGTCATTCCCTTTTTCTTTTACCATCATCACCTCCTCTCTCTTCCAAGTATTAATAATCCTTCCTTCACTCTTGGTGTATCGCCCCCCTCTCTTCCTCCAATCTGCCCAAATTCCTTTGACGTGGGTCCCCATGTGTTTTACCACCGACCACCCTGATTTGTTCTCCCCCAATAGCCTTCTCTACTCCACCCCATTTCTTTTCTCCTCCTCTAGCCCACTCACACTTACACACACACATCCATAGTGAATGAAAGGACAAACATGTGGATCTCAATTCTAGATTTTGAAAAGCTCAATATATAGTTCCAAGCGTAAGATGACATTATTTGAGGATTTAGAATGGTATATTCACATTAGCTCTTTGGTATCCTTGTAGAAATTGACATGTTTATGCATCTCCTATGTGCATCAATGTTTATGCATCTCCTATGTGCAGCATCAATGTTTTAAGGCATGTCTAACTAACAAATAGTATTCACATATATAGACAATAGCGTTCATAACTTATGGAATAAATGAGGGTAACCATTTTAAAAGAAAAAACGTAGTGAAACTGCGTGTTGCGTTAGTAAATGCTAGAGAAAGTGGTATGCAGAAAAATGGACGTAAGCAACATCTTGTACGTATTATAATTGGCATTTTCTTGTGCTGCCAAAGTATTTTCTTGTAAAAGAAATCCACTTACATATGCGAGAAGTACCAACCTGAATGGTAGACACTAATGACTCTTGTGATCTAGCCATTTTTGCTTTTGAATGCTTTCGAGAAAAATGTCTAAAATCGTGTCCACGTTTATATACATCATGACATATCCATACGCAAGACATATATGTTATAGTCACAACCCGGAACTTCTGAAAACATTATTATCAAAGCTTTTGTAGTAGTATACTACAGTGTATCTCATGTGTAGCTTCAGAGAAGGAAGATAACTGGTAGTATTCATACCTTCTTTTGTGGTAAGTCGTAATCCAAAAGTATGTACTAACAATCGTGCTACGTTGCTGCTATACTGTGACAAACATAAATGATAGCAAGTACCATCAAAGAGTATACGTATCAAGAGGTGCTCATTATGATAATAGAAGCCATACACAAAGGAATCATAAGTGTAGCTCAACGCTGGCTTTCAAGCGACTAAGCATGCTTAGTTTATCATCGCTGGATAGTAGCAATATACTTTTGTATAGCGGTTACGCAAACCTACCTTCAAAACCACGTGCTAGTATGCGAGTATGCTGCTCGGACAGCAGCGATCAGTTGCTTCAAGAATATACATATTAGTAGCAAGTGAATTGCAAAAAGTATGCATGAGGCATATGTACTTTATAATAGCATGCATGCCAAGAGCCATAACTCTTCTGGCCAATGATAATATATGGATATATGCATTGGCAGATGCCATACAACGAATATGAGCAGTGATGGACAACGTGCTACTATCCATTACTCAAACGTAGATGTTTCCTAGCCATCGATGGCTTCCTACAAGCTTTATCCAAAGTGTATGGTCAGCGATTGGCTTCAAGGTGGATCTGGCCAGCGATGGCAAGTAGGACTTCTCATAAACAGATATAGTACAGCCATATTGTGACCAGTGATAGGTAGCGAGTATGCAACAATGCTTCATGCTTAATCCAAGCCATCATGAATTACCAATGGTGTGATGTAATAGGTTGTGCTCTCAATAGCAATGCGATTTATTAACTGATAAACTTTTTCCAAAGCAAGAATATATCAGTGTATAGAGCACTTACTGTTGGAACAAAGAAGTGTTTCTCTAGTGGTATGAGGGAGAGCGCTGCAACACCACATCTGTCCTTGTAAAGAGGAGAAGATGAAGAGAGACTGAGAGCGTGGGAGGAGAAAGAGAAGTCTGCTACCTTCTTGATAGGTAAGGAAAGGGCTACTTGTGGAGGAAGCAATCAATACTAGTTGTAGGATGAAGCACAGTTGATCTTAGCCATTGAAAATGTAATAAATGCAACTGGAAGTTTAAACATTTCCCACCAAAAAGCTTTTGCGGGTCATACACCTTGCCAAGCCCATGATTCCAAGTAACCAAAATAGCGTAGAGTAAAGTAAAGTGCCATTCATGCGAGAGAGAGAGAGAGAGAGAGAGAGAGAGAGAGAGAGAGAGAGAGAGAGAGAGAGAGAGAGAGAGAGAGAGAGAGAGAGACTTTTGATTAGCATCATATTCATCAAAACCATTATCTTCAAAATTTATTTTTGGAAAATTTTCTCCTATATTCACATTATAAATAACATGTAATAAAAATATGCAATAATACCAAATAAGCATAGGGAGTGCAAAAACTATCTTGGATAGTTTAAGGAAGCTCAAAAAGAAAAAAAAAAACATGATGCAAATCATACAATGGTTGAATGCAAATCTTCAAGGAGCGCCTATGTTTTGAGGAGATGCAAACCTCGGGTCATTGGGAGTTGTTGGTTGAATTCTTGAGAAGAGCTTGCGTTTTGAGGAGATCAAATCTCAAGTCATTTGGAGCTATAGGTTGAATGCTCATGAGCTAGCATATCTATCCAACATAGTTAGAACATAGATATGGCAAATTAGTTAGACCTTTTTTTGTGCGTGTGTTGGAGAGTGTTCTCTCCAAAATTCTTAGCATGACTTTCAATACTTTTGATGTGGAATGTGTAAGAGACAAATCCTTAGACTGCAACCTGTGAAGATAATGTAGTAGCTATGGTACATATTAAAGACCAAATGTGTCAAGTAAGCACTTCCTCACACTAAAGTGCTTTCAGAAAAGATTTGCATAAATTGGTACACATCTGCCAAGGTTGTTGTCTCATCAAATGATACAATTACACTATCGTCATTGAGCACACGCATGTTGACCCCATGCTGAAGAGCGGCGTGTGCAAATTTATGTGCCTCCCCTTGGCCCACCAGTACTTTCACAGTATTGAAAAACGACTTGCTGCCAACACTTAAACCGTTCAACGTCAAACCATGTACACGATCAGCTTTGTGCTTCACGCCTTCAGGGCCATGATACACAACATATATTGCAGACATGTTGGCTTGGAAATCCAAATATTTCACACGGCCATCTAAAACTAATATAGTATCTTTGAGAGAGCCTCAGCTGGGTAGCATACTATTTTGAGGAGCAAGAGATTACCGACTTAAAGTGGATTGGAACTTGTGGATTTTTTGCTTCCTGATGTTCTGCATGACGAGAATGATGGCCTTGGATATAACTATTTGTGCGCATGTGGTGCGCAAGTGTATGGGTGCACCCATGCATCCTCCTCTCCTCACCCATACATCCTCTATTTTAAAGTGGGGCAAGGAGGATGCATGACCCTCCTCATGCATGCACATTCTGTCCTTGCATGGCCCCACCTCCTCCCATTCAAAACTCCATTTTTTTCCTCCCCACCTCCCCAATTTAAACGCCCCTTATTCATCCTATGTGTGGGCCCACCTCTCCAAATTTGAAGTTCATACTCTCTCTCTCTCTCTCTCTCTCTCTCTCTCTCTCTCTCTCTCTCTCTCTCTCTCTCTCTCTCTCTCTCTCTCTCTCTCTCTCTCTCTCTCTCTCTCTCTCTCTCTCTCTCTCTCTCTCTCTCTCTCTCTCTCTCTCTCTCTCTCTCTCTCTCTCTCAATAAGCCATAAGCGTAGATCATCAACTGAAGCTTTGTCACAGGAGCTTCAAAGATCTCAGGGAGCATGATCAGAAGTTGTTGGCCTACCATTTTAGGCTTCAGCCTCATTACCATCTTCCTATTCGCTTGGAACATCTCACTTGCTCCCAAAACACCAGTGGTTGTTTTGTGCTCCAGGTAAGCTCCAACGATTGTCCTCCATGAGATTATGCTTTCATGCATGATCTGTTCTCTGGTCTATCTCTACTCCATTGAGTCTTTTTAAGTCACATTTTGTCTTCTGATTTAGTATGACATATCTGCTCAGTTTTCATATCTAACTTTGATGTAGTTCTTTCATGGAAAGTTGCGGACTATCTAGATCGGCCTCCATTGCACAAATACTTATTTGAGCCTTCGGAAAAATTCGAGTCTTGGGGAAAATTCTAGTCTTTGGAAAATAAAATCAAGTCTTTTGAAAACTTCGAGTCTTTGGAAAAATTCGAGTCTTTTGAAAAATTCAACTTGACAGTACAAAGGGTCTTTCAATCCTTTGGAAAAATTTGAGTCTTTGGAAAAATTTGATCCTTTGGAGTTAAAGATAGTGAGTTTGGGCTTGTGGTTAAACATTCATGAAAATGGTGGGCCAAGATAGAGATTTGAAGGACTGAACAAAAAAGAAGCAATTTTAGGTAGTCAAGAAATTTTTTATGTTTATGATTTATGGGTAAAACTTTGGTAATCCAAAATAAATAAGAAAGCCATGTAATAAAGATTATTGGCTAAAGTTTAAGGCACATTGAAGTATGTGAAGAAACTAAAACCTTAACTTCAAACTTCAAATATTTGAATTTAGTGATTGGGAGGGAGGGGTGGGGAATCTGTTTGGGGCCCACCCCCCAATGCACACAATGTGCAAATGTATGGGGATATGCACTTTCCTCATACATGCATCCCCCTCCCCATCATTTTTAGTTAAGAAAGTGTGTATGCATGGGTGAGGAGAGGAGGATGCATGGGTGCACCCATACACATGCGCACAAATAGTTTTATATATATAGACTAGTAAAGAGTGCCCGTCATTGACGGGCAATGGACGGCCAATGGTCGTTGACGGGTGGCCGATGGTCGCTGATGGGTGGCCGATGGTTGCTGATGGTCGTTGACGAGTGACCGATGTATGTGTGTGTATGGACGTGAGTGCATGTGTTATCTGTGTATCTGGATTTGTGTGTATGATTTGTGCTTGATGGTGTGTGTGATTTATGTGGTCAATGGTGTGTGTGTGTGTGTGTGTGTGTGTGAAATGTGTGTGTGTGTATGCATGTGTGATTTGTGTGGCCGATGGTATGTGCATGTGAGTGTGCATGTGCATTTCTCTGTGTATATCGAACTGCTTGGAGCCCAATTTGTTAATGTGGGCTCGTCTCGACGTGTAGCACTGGATGGAACAAACGACATGCATGACGGAGCCCGTTGCAATACTGGATCACTTCTTGAGAATGCCAAAAAGTAAACGACTGACTTTATCAGCACACCAAGCAGGTTGTTGCAAGTATGGATAAAGTTAGATACCAGTGATGAAAAAAGAGATTGAAGTCTCTCGGAGACACTATTCTCAATGATTCAAGATGCCCAGTTCTTGGTGAGCCCTAAAATAGTGTGCAATTAAAAAATGAACACCATTCATTCGACTTTCCATCATATGAATGCATTTTATAGCTCTCAAAGATGACAATACTTGAGGTGATGTAGCAGTTTGACCAAGGTTACCAAAAGCAAAAAACTTGTCTTTCAAATGAGAAACAAGATTGGATCAAAACCAAAAGATCGCATGTGTTAGGATTTCAGAAGTAGATTGTCACATCCATTCATGGCAAGGTACTACAGGAGCAAGAGGAAAGGATGGGACATATTGATCAAGCAAACTTGTACATCAAGAGTTGGGAAGAAAGAAAAAGGAAGAACCCTAGAGGTTAGAACAAAGGAAAACTTCGTGTCAAATTTCCATTTCAATTTGAATAAATAAAAAAATGTCTAGTTTTAGATATTCAACTTCTGCTATTTCCCACGTTATTGCAAGGATGGGATTAGCAAATGTGTTCTTCAATAGAGCATGGATGCTAGACGGAGAAAAGAACTTTGGGTAAAACTTTCTGTTCATGATCTATGGGTAAAATAAATCTTAGTGCGGTTCTGCTCATCGATGATGTTTTTTTAGGTGGATTGACAGGAGAAGGGGAGAACATATGGGGTGGGCGGAGTGCGGGTGTGCTCCCTAATGGTTAAAAGCAAGTTGTTTGGGCAAGAGACTGATGGTTTAAGTGCCCGGGGGAGGGTGGGTGGGTTTTGCCATGTGACAAAAAAGGACGAGGGAGTGTTAAAAAAAGATATGCTCCTGCCCTTAAAAGCCTTAGTTTTTTTTTTTTGGGGGGGAGGGGAGAATTTCTTTCTTGATGGGACTTTTTTTTGTCTCCTTTTTAAAAAAAGAAAACTTAATTTATGGGGAGCCAAAAAGCCCCTTCACTTTTTTTGTTTTATGGAGAGTGGGGGTTGATATTTTTAAGTGATTTACATTCATATTTTTTTATGAGAGGTGTACATTTAAGAAAAAGTGTATGTGTGTGTGCCTGCATGGGGGGGGGGGGGGAGTAAATATTAATATATTTACTTTTAATGGAATGGAGGCACCCCCTTGTTTATATATCTACACACACACACACACACACACACACACACACATTTTAACCTTCTTCATTTTTTTAGGGGCATGGAGGGACTGCATTCGTTGTGTCGGGGGTCACACACACACAACGAACACGCAGACACACACACACACACACACACACACACACACACACACATAGACGCACACACACACATAGGCATGCGCGCACACACACGCATGCGTGCATGCATGCGTGCGCGCGTGCGCACACACACACACACACACACACACACACACACACACACACGTGCGTGCGTGCGTGCGTGCGTGCATGTGTGTGTGTGTGTGTGTGTGTGTGTGTGTGTGTGTGTGTGTGTGTGTGTGTGTGTGTGTGTGTGTGTGTGTGTGTGTGTGTGTGTGTGTGTGTGTGTGTGTGTGTGCATGCACGTGTTCCAAATCCCCCCTCCCCCCCTATTTTTCTATTTTTATTGTCTCTTTTACTCCCCTCACCCCATCCCCCTCCTTTTTTTTTAATTGTGCATTTTTTGGCCACCCACGATCTCCTACAGACATTATAGAGTTATTTTGGGGAGAATTTTGCTTGATTTGTGTGGATTCCTTGCTTGTAATTTGTTTCGATTGATGAGAAAGAAAGGTCAGATACTAAGATCCATTTGGATATGAAGAAATCAGAGGAACCATAAAAATCGTTCATTTTTTGCAATTTGGTGACAAAAGGGGCAAAATCTTCATCAGGCGTTGATAACTTTCTGTTCCTTTGCAACCAACCTTTGCCAACTTGCAGGCCGGCCCACCCTAATGTAGTGAAGCAAATGGTTACTTCCCATCCATTTTTTTAAAATTGAATAAAAATAGCCAAAAACAGTGAAAAATGCCTAAAATCAGAAAAAATATAGAAATCCATCCTCCACTTGTTCTAATGTATATAGATCTAATTTAGATCTACATATAGCCAGGTCAACGAAGCTTAATAGTCTGAAAGTCTCTTCATTGTTATCTATTTGATCAAATAACAATGTGATCACTTGGTTGGACTTACACACGGAGGGTGTCAAATCCCTCTCAATTATTTACTAAGAATGGGTCCCACCAAATCTTCAATAGTGGTGTTGGGGCTACCTACTTTTGATGACAAGAAAGAACCAATATGTGAATGATGTGTCCATGGTGTCCCTAGCATCCTTGGCTGCCATAGATTTTTAATCGTAGCCCATAAGTAGGTCATCTAAGGATCATTGGAAAGCGCTCATCAAGCACTTTCCAACGCACCAAACT
This sequence comes from Diphasiastrum complanatum, assembly GCA_029204225.1. Lineage (NCBI taxonomy): Eukaryota > Viridiplantae > Streptophyta > Lycopodiopsida > Lycopodiales > Lycopodiaceae > Diphasiastrum > Diphasiastrum complanatum. The sequence goes on along the minus strand of CM055102.1, from coordinate 52,457,239 downwards.
CCACTGAAATTGGACTTACCACTAAAAAGTTATGCCATTTTTAATGTGGACTCAAATGTTATGTTCGTAGATTTCAAATTTGAGTGTTTAGATTGGTCCATGTGTAAGAAAAATTTGAGACAAAATATAAAGAAAATCCTTACAAAGGGTCCTTTTTGGATTTAGAACTCCTCTAATGGTAGGTCCCCCCCCTCCCCCCGACGCAGTAGCCTCATTGGTTACTGTCTGAATGGCTCACAGCTCGAGCTGACAAATATCTAAGATTCCCTTCTGATACCTCCTCAATTGCTTCCACAAGGATATCACACACCCCTTACCTACCCAAAATTGGACCATCCTCATAAAGAGCTTTATTTAGCTCTGAACAAATCCCACAAAGTCACATAGGTGGTTTGTAAATAGATATCATTAAGACCCAACTTCCTGACCACCAAGCAAAACTCACTGACCCTACCACCGACAGGCCCTACTTGGCACCATCATCTCTTCACCAAGTTTCCAAAGCTCTACCGAATCCACCCAAGCCCCAGACATAGCCATCACAACCCAATCATCATCCCCCCGCTCTCCTCCTTGACGGTCTTGACCTCCCATTGCAACTTCACCTCCCCATACACCTCCTACCATCCCTTCTTCCCAATCCCTTCTACATTTATCCTCCTCTCCAACTCCTTCATTCGACTCGGCCACCCTCAACCAACTTCTCCAATCGCCTAGTGGCGCTCATGCATCCCAGGTGTGTCATCTCCTGTTGGCCTCCTCCCTATCAATATTTTCAATGTCTCCTCCCCACCCCAAGGCACTGTGACTACGGTAGCCACAATCACCACCACCTCCCCGATTCCAACAACCAACTCTACAAATCCCACTCCACCACCTCCCGCTTATGCCCTTCGATTTACTCTTCCTTCTCGGCTGAGTGTTTTTGCCCCATTTCAGCCCATGGATGCTTATGCTTCCATGATGTGGAAGCTGCACTTGCAACTTTGTAGAAAATAATTGGGGTTTGCCAAATCATTAACCAAACCAGTGCATCTTAGAGCTCTGCGAGCATGACAATTGTATGTGTCAAAGAGATGCCATATAGGCCAAAAATGACAATGTTGATCAACCGACTCAACAGATGAATGATGTTGAGGATCTAAATAAAAAAATTGCAACAAAAAAATGAACAACAAATTTTTTTGACCCCGGACAAAGATGCCGAGATCGAGAGGTTGCACTCTTAGATTTGAAAGCTAAATGACTCTTTAGCTACTAAGCACCAACTCTCTGCCACCTGTTCCACTCCTCATGCATGCTCCAAGGGAAACTTCTTGTTTCACAATGAGAATGTTTGGCCTTAAAACACGATTTGGATATGCTAAAAAATAAACTAGACGAAAAAGCTATCCAATCTGTTTTGGCCCAACAACTCGAATTAGACAAAAGCATCGTTGCTTTGCTGAAATTCCAAGACATCATAGAATTCCCTTGTTCAATCTGCCGAGACTCTCAACGATGCACAAGATGCTTAGATGGACATTGCCTCGCCCTCTAACGCCTCGCATTAGTTTAAGAGGGCAGAGCACTACAAGTCACAACACACAAAATTAAAATCTAATGTTGTGGCCTTGAAAGATAGTTATGAGTCCGCACTCAAGCAGAATGAGCTGCAAATCACTAATCTCCATGTCGGGTATGCGACATCAGTCTAAGCAATCATAACCCTCGAGCAAATGATTGTTGTCAAGAATCAAGCCATGATTCAATATACTCAACTAAGCATGGCTCCTAGCATCAGTCTTACTTAGAGTTGAAATACCACTCCATGCTAATTTTGCGTCAGCTTGGCATTGCCATCTATAGCCACTCTGACTTGAGTGATGTCACAGTTACCAATTCAAAACATCGCGAACCTATTAGCTTCTCGACGAAAATTATAAAAATGTTTTTACCTTGGCTATTGTTTGTAAAAAAAATTCTGATTCTAATTTTTGTTTTTTTGCAAAGTTTTTGCTTGCCCGCCTATACGTTTTTTATCTCCTTTCTATTTTCTACTTACCTTCAGTCATGAGCATCATTTGACCCTCAATTTTCTTTCTACAAAATCTGTAAAGTTTTCACTCAAAGTAAAGAAATAGCCTCGATTGGGTGGTAGCAGAAGCAGCCTAGAATTGTTGAATCTTTGTATTGATCTCCAAAGTACATGCTACATGGGACACTGTTTCAGCGAGTTCTATTTTGACCCAAATAAAGAATTCAAACTATGCTTGGAACAGCTTCCTGATAGAACATTCTATTGAGCGACCCTCGGTGCCACACACCTTTTGTTGCAGATGGAGTGCTAGTGTATTATTGATTGGCTGCAAGGCATGCACCCCCGCATTCAGTCCAATCTCTAAAAAGGAACATATGTGGGCATTACTCCATCAACAATTCACCCAGATGATCTCCAACCAAATAAAGATGAATTGGGAGAAAGAACGACAATGCCTCGATCATGATGCTACGCAAGCCAAGGAATGAATGCCACCCTCCTCCCCTTGAACTACATATCTATTAAAAAAAAGAACTGAAACAACAAAAAAGCCCAAAAAGAAGAAATACAATGGGCTCATTTTTCTTTCCTTGTCTTTCAACATTTTTCCTTTTCTACTTTATTGATTTTATGTTCTTATTTTTCCATTGTATTAGACTAGACCCAACAGGGTTGGCTCAGCTGGTTAGCTTGGCATCCAAAGTTTCTTTGGTCCCAGGTTCGAGCCTCATCTTGGAAACCAAGAAGCATTGTATTAGACTAGACACATTATACCTTCTCTTGCCATTTTTCATCTGTCATTTTGAAGGGCTATCACACAAAAAAAAAAATGCCCATGTTTAAACATCTTTTTCCATTTCTCTTTCCTCCTCTCATTAGTCGTCGTTGGAGAGCGAGTTCAGGATCGTGAGATCGTGCAATTGATATTGAACAGTTTGAGTGAGTCACATCAGATATTTGTGACAAGTGTAGCCACACGGGAGAATCTTCCAACCTATGAAGAGTTAGGTGGATTGCTTTTGCAGGTTGAACAACATTAAGAGAACTTGATTCATCACAACAGGGGATTTGATCAAGCTCTTGCAGTCAGAGGACGTGGTGGCAGATTTGGTCGTGGAAGACACGAATCAAGAGGTGGAAACTCAAATAGTGGATCGTTCCAACAATTTCAAGAACAATCCAATGGTGGCCCAAATTGAGACAATTGGCATCAAGGTCGAGGTCAAGGACGCATCAATCCAAGGCATAAGAAACCTGAGAATTGTCGATATTGCAACAAACCTGGTCATTGGGAGCATGAGTGGTGCAAGAAACAAAATGAGTCAGCTCAGCGGAAAGGGAAATGGCAGGTAGGCAATTATGTTGATCAACATCAATCTGATGATGATCAATACGAGGATGATATAGGTGAGAGTTCAAACTTGTTCATTGCAGCACTAATGACAAGTGATGAAGCCAAGGATACATGGTACTCGACAGTGGAGTGTCCAAGCACATGACTTCGAGGAAAGAGTGGTTTTCAGAATTCAAGGAATTCCACAATTGCAATGAAGTTGGACAAGCTGATGGTCAATTGCTACATGTTAAAGGATTTGGAGTGGTACCAGTGAAGCTAGCCAGCTGTTTGATAAAGTGGATAACCAGTGTGCAATATGTACTTGGTTTAGCCAACAATCTGCTATCAGTTGAACGATGGATGATCAACAACTCAAGGTTGAGTTTGATAGCGACAAATGTCTCGTCAAAGACATCAAGAATCACTACAAAGTGATTGCTACAGGAGCTAGAGTCAATGGAAATCGATTCTACAAATTGAATGCGAGATCTTTTGCTCAAGCTATGGTAAGCACTGTTGATAGTCGAAGTGATCTTTGGCATCGACTATTTGGTCATATTAGTGCTCAAAGTTTACAGATTCTCAAAAGAGGTAGTCCAATTATTGGATTGTCTGATACTTCTTTTATAGAAAAAATCTGTGAAGGTTGCATTTTGGGAAAACAACACAGAGAGAGATTTCCCAAAAGTGGAGCAAGGAGAGCTAGTGGCATCCTAGATCTTGTCCATAGTGATCTATGTGGACCAATGCAGACTAGATCTCTTAGTGGCTGCTATTACTTTATTACCTTCATTGATGACTATAGCAGATGCATTTGGATTTATTTCATAAGCAAGAAATTAGATGCTTTTGCTAAGTTCAGTGGATTCAAGGCATTAGTTGAAAAGCAAACAAGGTGCTGCATCAAGACTTTCAGATCTGATGGAGCTGGAGAGTACTTTTCAGCATAATTTATTAATTTTTGGAAAGATCAAGAGGCAGACTATAGCACCTTACTCACCACAGCAAAATGAAGTTGCAGAATGAAAGAACAGATCCATTGTTGAGATGGCCAGGGCAATGCTCAAAAGCAAGTGCTTGTCAAAGACCTTTTGGGTAGAAGCTTGCAGTACAGCTACGCACATCCTAAATCAGTGTCCTACAAAATCCGTGGAAGGTAAGACACCTCATGAAGCTTTTATTAAAAAGAAACCTAATATCTATCATTTGAGAGTATTTGGTTGTGATGCTTACGCTCATATTCTTGATGAGAAACAAAGGAAATTGGATGCAAAAGCTATCAGGTGTATTTTCCTTGGATATGATGAGAAGGCCAAGGCATACAAGATGTATGACACAAATGCACAAAAGCTTGTGATTTCTAGGGATGCTACATTGACAAGATGGGTTGAAGTGAACAAATTGAAGCAATCACTAAACCTTCTGATGAGGGAGCCAAAGTACAGGTCAAGAAGGAAGTGGATTTTGATGTGGAAGATCAAATAGATAAAGGCAAGCCTGATGTTGAAGTTCCCAAGAGAGTACCTAAATGGTACTTATCAGTCACAGATGATGCAAAGAGGGGAGATACTCCCTGATCTAGCGACCAGGGAGAGCTTAGAAGGTCAAGTAGAAATCGAAAACCTCCTGCAAGATTAGAGATGAATCTAGCCCTAATGGGTTCTGTGCTCAAGGCTCAAGAACCAAAAACCTTTGATGAAGCAAAGAGGAGTGGCGTGCAGCTATGGAAACAGAAATGGAAGCCATATCAAAAAATAGGACGTGGAACTTGGTTGAGCTACCTGATGGTAAGACGCCTATCACTTGCAAATGGATTTATAAGATCAAATATGGAGCGGATGGGCAACTCAACAAGTACAAAGCACGATTGGTTGCGAGAGGATTTGAGCAACAGGAAGGTATTGATTTTGAGAAAACCTTTGCACCCGTAGCTAAGATGGTAACAATACATTCTATCATTGCTATTTTTGCTATCTAGGATTGATTATTATTGTCTTGGCATTGAAGTATGGCAAAAGGAAGACGTTGTCTTTCTTGTACAAAGCAAATATGCATGAGATTTGCTTTATAAGTTCAATATTTAGGATTGTAAGCCTTTGAGCACACCTATGGATGTCAACATGAAGCTTACTGCATATGATGAATCTAAGAAAGTGGATGCTTATTTGTACAGGTAGCTGGTGGGTAGTTTGATTTATTTGACATACACATGACCTTATATTTCTTATGTTGTTGGTGTTGTTAGTGAATTTATGCAAGATCATAGTCAAGCACACTGGAAGTCTGCTAAACATATTCTCAGATACATTCGAGGGACATTGAATTTTGGTTTGAAGTATGATCAGTCTAAAGCGCCAATGTTGGTAGGTTACGTAGATGCCAATTGGGCTGGTAATGTTGATGACAGAAGATCTACAAGTGGTCATACATTCAGTTATGGTACAACTGCAATTTCATGGAGCAGCAAAAAGCAACCTACAGTAGCCTCGACAGAAGCTGAATATCGAGCACTCAACAATGCTACACAAGAAGCAGTATGGTTACAAAGATTGCTTGTGGATTTAGGTCAACCACAGGTGGATGCGACTATTATATCTTGCGACAATCAAAGCTGCATTCACCTTGCCAAAAATCTAGCTCTACATGCACGAACCAACCGCATCAGAATATATTATCATTTTGTTCGAGAGAAAATTTTTGATGGAGCCATTGATCTTGTTTTTTGTAAATCTAAAGACCAAGTGGTAGATATTTTTACTGAGTCATGAGGTAGATGTAAATTTGAAAAGTTTTGTACTCTATTAGGAATAGAAGAATGTAATTTTATCATTGAGAGAGAGTGTTGGAAATCAATGATAAACTTCATTGTTACACCTCATTATTACTGTTTACGGTGTACTTTATTATAGACAACTATTACCAGCTATAATTAGCCGTAGGCTAGTCTATTAGTTTACTCCTAGGTTTTTCTCTCTCTATCAGGGTTCAGGGTTAATTTGTACATTTTACATTTAGTATGCAATATAGTGTGTTGAGTGAGAGTGTGTGTTCTTCTTCCACCTTGTGGTGATTGCTTATGGTGAATGATTGATGTTGCTTATCTGATTATTGACAATATCTAGCTTCAACTTGCAATGGAAATGAAGTGCTCCCAAAATTGCTAGAAGATTTTAGCTACAAATATGCTTAGTTATAATTAAAGGACAACAAAATTCCATGCATGGTTGGCATAACAATAATTGGCAAATGAACGATGACTAGTCAAATCAGGGCTACATGTTATTTTTCATGAAGAGAGGACAAGGTTTGTCAATTGAAATGGTTGTCATCGAGGGATGTTACAAAGGGCTTGTTGGTTTTTAAGAAATTAATATTTTTTTCAACACAATAAGTCTCTATTGTGCTATAGTGTAGAATAGATAGTTGAGCATTTTTTGTTTGAATGTCAACTACCTTTTGGAGATATATGGAGATATATGATTTGAGGATTTGGGGAGAAATGTTTAAAACAAGCATAATGATATACTTGAGGCATAAAGTTGAACATGCTCCAAACACTAGACTATTTCCTATAATTGTCAATATAGAGTTTATTTTGATTTTTAGCAACATTACTTTTACCTTTGTTTTCTTATTGAGTAACAATGACTCACTACAGTAACTAATGAAACTCCTGCTTTGATTATTGAAGGATGGGAAAACCCATCAATGTACAAATAGATGAAAGCAGATAGAAAGATAATGGCCATTGGCAAAGAGTAATTAAGCTAAAAATATTAGTAAAACATAAAATATTAAACTAATTACTCAAAACCTATGTAAGTCACTAACTAGAATAGTTGCAGTAAGCGGCATGAAGCTTCGAACTCGCTGCTCCTACAAATTGAGCTTGTCGAAGAAATGAAAGTGCTTGTGAATGTTACAATGCAACAGAAATACGTTGACGATAGAAAGATATAATGACGAATGGTATCGTTAGACTTTGTCCTTGGCGCTTCACAACAAGCTCCGCACATAATGACAAGAAATCATTAAATTTCTTATGAAGACATCCATATGTTTCCAAAGCAAAGGGGATAAATTCTTCACCAGATGCACGATCATTATAATCTCTCTCTTTCTCTTGAGTTGCGTGAGATGCTGCAGCCCCTTGTGTGGTGGAAGAACGACGAAGGAGGTCATGTCGAGAGGGATCAACAATAACGACATCTCCAAGAGTGAAAAAATTCCTCACGCGCGAGAACAAGGTCAACACGTCGACAAGATGATTGCCCAAATGGCCTTGGCAAAATGTGTGTATGCGCTCGAACAACATGAAAGCCACTATCATGAGAAATAGTTGCAAGAATGTCACAAATGGAATCATGTGACACTATACGATCACCACATGAGGGGCGTCACATAAGATGAGTACCCAGAGAATCCAACACATGCCCACATGAACACTTAGAGAGCCCACTTAACATTGGATGTGGAAGTCCCAACCTGGTACGAAGAGCAGTGATAAACAAGTTAGAGGAGAGTCGCAATAGAGGAAGAGCTGGATGTGCAACTAACCAAGCCCCTACACTTGGACCAGCACATGAAAGAAGACAAAATCGAATTGCATCAGAAGGAGAATCATTGATAAGTTGAGTGAAGAAATAAGAGTGAAGATTATCCAAAAGAGTCTTTTGAGACAACAACTGCTGATTTGCCACCAAAGATTCAAAGGGAGGCATAAAAGTCTGCACTAGCAATGGAAGTAAATCTCTAGCACTATGAAGAGCGTTTTGAAAAGAAAAATTGTCGGTTTCCACATGAGCCACCGAATCAAGAAGAAGAGGCTTGTTACCTTGCTGAAACCTACAAACTAGTGCAGATGCAACAAGAGCCTAACTCCCTAGAAAAGCAACTGGAGTAATGCACGTGGTAGATACTAGATGTTGCAACACCACCCGAGAAAGCAGGAAGAGAAATTTGTCGCTTAGAAAATTGACCTTCACAAGTGTCAAAGATGTCTGGCCCTAAAAGTCGACCAAATACGCCCAGCAAAGTATCATCAAAATCTCGAAGTACTAAATGTTAGATGAAGGACCATGAGGCTTCATTTTTATCATCGCTCTTGGAAGTAGTGAGTTCATTGTTAGTAAAGGTTTTTTAGCATGAGCTTAGTGATTATGATTAGATCTACATGAATTTTTAAGTTCTAGCATGGTAGATGAATGATTCTAATTGTGCATCCAAATTTAGCATTGATCCATTAAGTATGTTTTGGATTTGACTTTCTCATAGTTTCCACTATAGACCAGTTCTTTCTTTCCAGAACTCCATTTTGGTGAGGTGTGTCCGTGCTTCCAAACTGTCTCTTTATACCATGATCCTTGCAAAACACATGAAATTCCGTAGAAAGATACTCTCCCCCTTTGTCCGAGCGAAATATCTTCATTTGTTTATCTGTTTCTTTGTACAAAACACAAAAGATAGCCAGGATGTTGGGCAAAGCATTGGGTGAGAATTTCGAAAGCAACCTGAGAGTTTCCAAGCTTTGGCAACATATCAGAATGACGAGTAAATTCATCCAGAGAATCTCGCATAAATGAAGTAACATACCCAGGAGAACCAATGGGAACACCAACTGTCTTAATGCCAGGAGAAATTAGCTAGAAGGCTTGATGGACACCAAGCTACACACTTAGACATGTTAACATTAAGCCCAAGAGAGAAAAGCTGCTCTGAAAAATGCAAAAACGTTGGATGACATCACTAGCAGGTCCCACAGTATACGTATCATCTGTAATGGAAAAGAGGAAGAAGCCATAGCAGTAGCACGCGCAATGCACGATAATGTGCCAAAGCAAAGAGAGGTCCACCTAAGAGATCTCCCTGTCGAGTTTCCTCAGTAGAAGAAATGATGGTAACATCACATGTACGAGAAGCATGACTAAAGTACAAAGGAGTACTTTTAGAATAGAAGTAGTGCACAAAAGGAATGAGCAAGGCTAGCGTATCATGAGCACCACTTAGTTCTTGAAAAATAGTCGTTCGAAAAATAGAGTTGAAAGCATTCGCATCAATTTGTAAGACCACACAATCATGATGAAGATCCAAAATAGCTCATAAAGCATGAATGACAACCACGAGGAGTAGCACACCCAAACTAAAAAGAAAAAAGATGAGCATGAAAAGCTTTCCGAAACTAGAAACAAAGTGTCCTTGCAACCAACCTGTATAAACATTCACCTACAACAATCACACGCACACCACCAGAGGGTTTATCCAAAGCTAAAAGACAAGCGACACCTAAAATATGAGCAGCTGAAGGAGGAATCTGCCCACAAGCAATGAAGGAGCGCACCTTGAAAAGAAGATCGAAGCCACTAGCAGAATCATCTGTAGAAAAACAATCATGCAGGTGCTCAAAGACCATCCCAGAAGGCCCACCAGTTGAGAGACAAGGACTGCGAAGAAAAGCTTTAATAGAATGAACCTCTGCCAATTGAAGTTCAAAGTCAGGCTGAAAGTCTTCTACAAACAAAGGGAGAGTATCACTGGCATGGGGATGAAGTTGTTCCAGTGTCTGAATAGTAGTAGAAGAAGGCATATTGTAACTGAAGGAGCGAGGGCACGTGTTGCAAGAGAATATTCACCAGCTTGGCCAAGCAAAACACAACAACGTAGATGACTATGAATATGAATGGATGTAGAGTTCGAGATAGAAACAAATTCTTTATTTAGAGCTTTGAGCTGGTACTTTCTACATTCATATTAGGGTAGATCTACTTGAATGTTCTTTATTTAGATTGTTCTTTTGTCATAGGTGATATATGGAATGTCATGCAAGCTCTATATGGCCTCCCTTCAAAATCTTAAAATACTCATTATATTGTCATTTCTTGATATTAATCGAATATATAAACTAGTTCTATAAATTTGAGAAGGAAGAAGTAAATCTTTTGTTAATTCACATTATGTTGTATTACCCAGACAAATTGCAAATTCGAGGTACTAATGGTATTGTTAAAACAAATGCAAAATGTACCATATAAATGCATGAAGTCTACTTGCTACTTAAATGATTAGCCTAGTTTGCCAAACATATTGAATTTATCGTAATGTTTTAACGATCACCTTCGGGTGAGGCATAAATGGATTTATTGGCGATGAGCCTTTTAAAAATGCTATATAGGTCCATAATGATAGCTCATATGAAGTGGCCCATCATCATATGCTTATCTGACACGGACAAAGTGTTACAGCCCTACCAAAGAATGAATAAATCGATAATGTTGTAAATAAGTATTTTTATAAAATACATTTCTTCTATTTTGTATTAACATGAAGCTTATACAATGATATAGATAGTTTTAGAAGCTAAACTTGTAGGCTCTACTACTAAATGTTCTTAGTATCTTGACTCTTGAGGCCTTTATACTATCTATAATGCTTTGTATGATAAACTTAGTAAGTCAACATATATTTTAGCACTTATATATAGTTAGTACCTTCCTCAAACAAGTACATCTTAAAATTAGTTATACTTACTACATTCTACAAACAAGTTGCTTATTGAGTGGTATTCAATGAAAAGTTTCAAGTATAAAAAAGATTGCAAGTCTAAATTATTCTCATGACTTATAAGTACAAATGTAAGGCTTTTAGTGCATAATAATAGAGTGTGCAAAACTTTCTTTCCATCACCTATAACTACTTAAGCGACGTCTTTTTATAGGACTCTAGAAAAAGTCAACAAATAAAATTGTGCATTTGTATGGGCCTACTTTCATAATTCATTCACAACTCTTGCCGGTAGTAGGTTGGATATGGAGATCGTACTTGCTGCTCATGTGGAGGTGCAATATCGAGATAAATAATCATTGCTAAAGCGTAAGAGGGAAGCATTTGTATGAAAATATCTATTTATGTCACGTTAGTTTAGAGTATATTGACATAACTAGAAAGTTCTAAGTCTAAGATTATAAGCCTCAAAGTTCACAATCAAAAAATATGACTAATCTCAAGTAACAATTGCATCTAGCAAGGCAATGCTTTGTCGTTTTTGTGTAGTAACGCATTTTATATTGTATTGTAACACTTTTTGCTTTGGAAGAGAAGTGTGTGTGTGTGTGTATTTTATTAGTTATATTACTCAAATTTTGACTACCTATTGACCAAAAGTGACATCTTAAGTGAACCCAGCTGGGATTATTGAACTTTAGACGATGAGCTGAACACAAGAAGTGTCTACGTGTAGGCAACATTTTACAACTGTAGCTATTTATCAAAGCTATATAAAACATCACATGAGCATATGAAGTTGCACAGTCCGCCGAAAGAACAAATTTGTCATTCTAACTTTTGCAAAACTGTAGTATAAAATCCTGTCATACAAGTCCTTTACAATAGCTTATTTGTTTAAGCATTTATCATTTTAAAGGCAAGCTCTGCAGAAGTAAAACACTTTTCCTACTAAAAAACGAAGAACAGGCATTTTCAAAAAGCACATGCGTGTTTTTTATTGTGGCATGCGTCACACAAAGCATTTGAGAAAACAATCAAAAGAGCGCACAAAATAGATGCAAGCTGGGCTGCCAGACCTGCGATCTGTCAGCTCACCCAAAAAGCTAGAACCATGAAGGGTACCAATGTTGCTCGGTTCCAAGTATTTCACTAACTAACTATATGTATTTTGTAAAGCTAACATTTAGGGTGATTTGCCTAATCTGGTCCTTACGGTTTAGCTTAGCACCAAGAAACTTGGATCATGATTCATGAGCGAAGCCATAATTGTTTCAATTTTTAACAATCTAAGGCTAGTAAGCTTTTGTGAAGGAAGTCTCCCAAACTACTATTAGACGAACAGAAGCATCGCGCGCAGCTGAGCAAGAAGACTGTCAATACCCGAGCTTCTAACCCAGGATGCAAATATGATCCACTAATACTTTGATTCTCAGGACGTCATAGTTCAGTCACTCCGCATTGATTAAGGCAAGCCCAACAATAAGCATAGATAGCAATATCGTTCTCAGATATGGATTGTTATTGTGAATTTTTGCAGCTTTTCCAATAGTAATTCAACTATATGTAATGCAGAAGAACCGAAAGAAATCCTCCACATAGCAAGTAACTTTTCGCATGTTTAATACTGTTGTGACAGAAACGGATTACAGTACCTGGCCTTCTTATTGAGTTTGAGACCGAAATTCTCCCAAAAAATGTTGTCAACAAGCAGCTGATTTCTTCCAAAATTCGTAGAAGATCTTAGATTCTCAAATCTGCAAAATTCAAATGGCTTATGTGTGTGTGTGTGTGTGTGTGTGTGTGTGTGTGTGTGTGTGAGAGAGAGAGAGAGAGAGAGAGAGAGAGAGAGAGAGAGAGAGAGAGAGAGAGAGAGAGAGAGAGAGAGAGAATCTAGCAACAAACCGATGGATCGCAGAATCGACTGTACGAGCTTCATCTCCATGACGTGGTCAACTCCTTTCTATTTAGAGTTCAGCTAGCAGAAAATTTGTAGCACAGAGCCGTTTTGCCAGTTCTTTCGCTGCATGTTAAATTGGAAATCGAGTAACAATGCATCAACATTGAGGGATCCTTACATATTTTATGGGCAGAAGAAGCGATCTACTCGCAAAAGAATTTGATCCAAATCCTTCTAAAACAACTCGGACACATAGGTTTCTTTTAATCTTTACAGATTTTCGGTCGCTAATTCACTCGGTCGAAATTGGGAACAAAACTTTGGCTGATAAACTGAAATTGACACTTACTTGATAGGACAATCTTCTATTGAGGACATTCATGTATTTTTTTCTTAATTTTCGCCAAGAATGGCGTTAACTTTTTTATCAAACTAAATTGATAGGAATGGATTTCAAAGTATGTGCGTTACTGACGTGCCAAACCCGGGTGGAGTTAAGCCCAGATGCTATACTCAAACTTACGGGCAAGCTTTTGAGCTTAACTTTGGAAATTCGATGCTGGATCCAGGGCACAGATAGTTACTTAGAAAAGTTGACACGATGAGAAGTTTGGTCGTGTAGAGAGTACCACCAGAAAACATGGTGATTGATAGTGGGCATAGACGGTATATAATTAACCTTAATATTGCCTGCTGAAGTAGTAGACACGCATTTCTTTGTATTCGTCAACTACAAAGAATATTTCTCACTCCTAGGTCTTCCAGACGAGGCGCCGTCAAGGGAAAATTTATGCCGACAAGAAAGCCACATTATGATTCAGCGATATAAATTTACAGATCAGCCTTTCTCTGCATCTAATATCAGCGATTGCTATCAGCGGTCGCAGACTGCAACTGATGATCAGCTGTCTTCAATGGAAGAACAATTATATGGATTTGACAATTAAAATTTCAAAGCCAGTGTAGGGTTAGAAGTGATCTCTTCCATTAGCATTGCAATGATGTGCTAGAGAGATCTTTAAAGGATCTGAACAACTGTGCCTTGTAAATCGAATTCCATAAAGTGGTTAAGTCCTCAAATCAGCCACCTACAGAAAGTTCTAAGCTGGTTGATTGAAGCAGCATAAATCTTCATATTTCAGCTATTTCTTATATAAAATTAGATAACGAGAAAAGTTATGCATATCTAAGAAGGATTGTTTGGTGCATGCTAGAGTCCACAATGCAGCCCAGCAATCGTGATAAGGAGGACATATTTTTACTTTAGTAGTAAATTCAGACACATCAGTACATCCTGCTGCTGATCTGCAGTTATCTGATCAGAAATGACCTACTCAAACGCTTACTAAATAGCTGAGAAGCTGATGTTCATATGCATGTAGCTCGGAAGGGGGGAGAGAGAGAGAGAGAGAGAGAGAGAGAGAGAGAGAGAGAGAGAGAGAGAGTCGCGTACATCAGAAAAAAGTTGTGTTGTATTCTTTTCCAAAGAAACTTAGCGGACAGAGATCGTGCTAAAATAGAAACAAAAGACGATTGGAGATATCAGAGCTGCACTCCAAGATAATTGTTCATGATCTCCAAACACACATCCGACAGTTTCTATCAATATCGAGGCGCACCACAGCTACAACCCAATGAAGAAAAGATCAAACCTAACGAGGCACAATCAGACAATTCACGATCCTCAGACTCAGCAGACACAGACAGCAACTAGAAAGAATATAATACAAATCAAGGCTGCACAAATACAACAAAAAGTTGAGGGGAAGAAAGGAAGGGAGCTGGGGGCCGGCAGAAATAGTATAGGAGAAGCATGAACCCCTGCAGGAAAGCTCAACAGGTGGTCCTGGCTATGGTGGATCCCACTGCTCATCTCTTCCTCTTCCTCCTCTCACTTCTTCCTCCTCTCACTGGCCGTGGCCACAGCGATCAGTGAGCATCTCCCTGGCTTTCCGCACACTTTCTTTTTCAACGCGCCACCGATAGATAAAAAGATATCAATGTGAACCATCAATCCAAAAACACGTAGTAACTTCTCAGCGTCGCAAACACCCAAGTTGGGGATGTGTCATTCAGCTTTCTCTGGCTCTTCCATTCAAATTTGGGTACCCACCGATGATTATCCTGGGAAGCATTCAGATTCTGCCACGTTTAATTAAAATAGAGTAAAACGTGGGTATGCGACACGTTGCTGACATCTAACTGGGTGGGTTGATGTTTAGCCCTGGATTCGAGAGGTCGCTGGCTCGCGCGCGCGCGCGCTCTCTCTCTCTCTCTCTAACAAACACAAAAATGGTTGGGGCCATGCGCCCCTGGGGCTGCGCGCTGGAGAGAGGCTTGAGAGCGCCCGTGATTGGGCCTTGGCCGACCCATCAACGAATGATGACCATCCTTAACAAAAGAATGCTTTTTGGGGAGGTAGTTCCCAGCGTCATGAGAAGAGGGACTTCGGAGAAGGTTACTCGGGGGGTTGAGGTCCACTATCCAAGGGTGAATTGTCAAGGTAGTCTCAATCACATGTTATTCTCCTCAGCCTACAATAAGCAATAAATTTCATACCCTATCTACTATGTACATCACATTGCAACACGACATGTAACATTCCATAGGATAGTTTGTCTATCTTTCAAGGTGGTCTCAAAGATCACAAAAAAGTTAATTGTCAATAACTTGAATATTGCTTAAAACTACGTATAGAAAGATGTTGCAAATCAAAACAATTTGAAATAAATAAAAACAAGGCATTCTCATGCGCAAGCTCACTTAGTATAAACATGTCATCTTCAAATTATCACAATAGCATGCCGCTATCACAAAGAAGCTAAAAAAACTATTATTCAAAAATGTGACGCATGCCAGAGGATGGGGAAACCCAGCTTCGCAACTCACTAGTCACTTACACCTATTATTCCCTTAGCACCTTTTGAGAAATGGGGAATAGATTTTGTAGGACCAAGCGAGTGATAATGTTTTGGAACAAAAACTTTGCTACTGTTTTAGCATCATTTTTGGCGGTAGCTTCAGCTTCTATCATTTTGGTAGCATAGTCCGTCGCAACAAGTATGTAATGTCTTCAGGTTCTATGAGTGGTTGGTTTAATTGATCCTACAAAATCTATTCCTCATTTTTCAAAAGGTGCTATGGGAAAAGTTCCAAAACCCTAGTATGGATCCAAGACTATAGAGAGTAAACAGATTACCATGTTTTAGATTTAGCATGTACGGATATAAATCTAGGGTATGAGTGGTTATTTAATAAGATTTTGAGAAGCATGTTCTCTCTTTTCAGGAAATAGTTACACTATTTGGAGAAAATATGTACATCCATCGGGGCTGAATTCATTTGCTAATGTAATGGAAATTGACAATTCGCAACTACTTAGATACAATCCAAAAAAAATCCAAAATGGGCTTAGCAAATAAAGAATAATCTTCATACTGCGATAGAGATCCTAAATTTACAGGTCACTTTTGGTCACCTATATTCCATAAGCTAGAAACCTCGCTTAGTTTTAGTTTAACTGATCATCATGAATCAGATGGCTAGATTGAGAGAACTAATAAGACTATAGAGGATATGTATTTTGAGAGCATATGTGTCTCACAAGCAATCTAAGTGAGAAGATTATGTTCCTATAAGATCAAAAAATGGAGCAGATGGACAAATCAACAAGTACAAAGCATGGTTGGTTGCGAGAGGATTTGAGCAGCAAGAACTACTTATTTGAGAAAACCTTTGCACCCATAGCTAAGATGGTAACTATACATTCTATCATTGCTATTTCTGATGTCTATGGTTGAAAGATCCAGCAAATGGACGTTAAATTTGCTTTTCTTAATGGAGTGCTGGATGAAGAAGTGTATTTAGTACAACCTCAAGGATTTGTTGAGCCAGGGAGAAAGCATCTTGTTTGTAAGCTCAACAGAGTTATTTATGGATTGAAGCAAGCACCATGGGCATGGTACTCTTGCATTGATGAACACTTCAAGCGAAGGAAAATGGTAAAGAGTAATGATGATCCTAATCTTTACATTCTAAGGAAAGATTCAGATATAGTGTTCATTGTTTTGTACGTGGATAATTCATTATTACAGAAAGTAATGAGAGCTTAATTAATGAAATCAAATCAGATCTTTTCAATGCTTTTGACATGAGCGATCTAGGATTGATTACTATTGTGATTCATTTAATGCTCTGAATTTTTAAGATGCAAATAGGCCTTTACATGGATTTAGGCACTATCGCATATTTACATGTACAAAAATTTAAAATTTAAAACTTTATAGCAATTAATGGAATAATGTGGATACATAGGCCTCCACATATCCCCTTTCTCAAATGTGCAGCGGCTCACAAACAATAATCAGGTTCTTCTGGCTCTTTTCCTGGCTTCATTTTCTTCATTGACTTGTTCAATTGTCTGTTCAACTTTCTTGCCAACTATAGCGAGAACATAATCGTTCATCTCAATAATTTTCTTTCATAGCCAGATCAGGATATCCTCCCATTCCTTGATTTCCCAAAAGGTCCAAGTGGTGCATCAATCAATGTATTATTTTCCATGTAATTATACCATCCTCCTTCAGTCATTAGTTCAGACATCTCAACAGATGGGACAGTTAGGGCTAAGATTTCATATGTATATTCAGGAAATTTGTCTTTTATATACAAATGTCGGGTTGAGAGAAGTGCATAGAAAATGAGAGAAGCAAGGTCAAAGTGGCTGTATGTATAATAGGGTTTGGTAATTAGGTTTATGGATCGGAGTAAGGTTTGTTCCTTCAATTCTTTTAGGTATTGGAAATAATTTATTTCCAGTCTGCGTATAGTTTCCACAGATCTTCAAAATATGGTAGGTTAGTAAGTGTAACAGGTTTAACATTGGAATCAAACTGAATTCCACTAACCTCAAAAAGATTTATGGCCTTTAGTCTATTCTCATGGTCATAAAGAGCAAGTAGAATGGTAATCTCAATTTGTCTGAGGTATTCTAATATATATATGGATAAACATCCTATAACTGAGTTAATATGTTCAGGTCATGTACAATGGCTAGGGATAATATGCCTTTTTGGCAAGTTGTTAATTTTATCCAAAAAAGATAGAAATTGGAATAAGTCCAAGGACTTTCCCATTCTTCTTGAGTGAATCCAAAGGTTTTAGATAAGAAAAGATAATCTAGTCTCCACTGGAGTTCTGGACTATACAAAGGGGGGACAAAAAAGTGTCCTACTGAAATACTGACTGAATTAGGGCGTATGTTACCTTGTTCTTCCTTTTGAAGTTGCCACTGTCGCGGAAGCAAGAGTGTTTCGTTTTTTTCTTCTCTCTCTTCTTATTCGCAAACGATTTTATGTCTTTGAACTTTCTTTTGCACGGAAGCTTTTACAGAATCTCAGACACGCGGCCACACATCACAAAACACATTCTATTCTATCAATCAAGACACACAGCACAAGACAAGGAGATACACGAAAATAGAACGACTGTTTTATCATTTTAGTTTTAGAGCGAGATAGTCTATGTCTCGCTCGTTGGCGGAATGACACTCTGCTCTTTCGCTGTGTTCTGCTCGTTGGCAGACTTTCATGCACAGCTCTAGTATTTTTACTTTCCTGCTCTACTCGCCACGTCTCTCACTGTCGCTTACAGATTTCTGTTTTCTAATAATTTTGTGATCTAGAGAGGATCGTTTATATCTCCATTGTGTGGAGTCTTACAGGATAGCTAGACGTAGAATCACAAGACTAGTTAACGCTAATCAACTAGTTAGTTAGTCTCTGTCATTGCTATTTGTTTCAGCTGGGCGTGAAGCTCGTTGAGCTGCCTGTTGACAGCGTGGAATGGAGTGTATGTAGTGGTGGTACATATTCTGAAGGCATGGAGTGCATTACGGGGCAATGTGGATCCATCATATCCATGGTTGTGAGCCAGCAGGGATGGATATTATTATTTTTTATACTTGGGTGAGTATTCAGGTGAGCTGCATGGTTATATACATAGTGATCTCCAGATTGGCGTCACATGTTATTGTCTATCCATCATTCTTCGGTAAGTAGCATGTAGCTTTGTTGGTTAGATCCAGTTGGAGTCTAGTTGATCCACGAATAATTCGTGAATCGTTCATGCTTTGAGTCAAAGACACATTGATTGCCACAAATTGTTCTCGTTCGACTTTCGTTTCTTGTTCGTGCTGCGACAAAGTTGCAAGAGTTCACCATTTATGACAGTCCCTCTTGAACCTTGCAGCTTTGTTCATTTAATCCAATTGCCCTTCTTTGCTTGGCAAAGAGTGGCTTTTTGAGCGGTTTCGTGAGCAGATCTACAATCATATTTTCTGATTTAATATACTAGACCTGGAGCTCTCCTCTCGAGATCAAATCTCGAATGTGATGGCACTTCAGAGGTATGTGCTTTGTCTTGGAATGGAAGACGGGATCCATCATCATCATGCTTGGCCCTTCTTGTGGTATCCCGATTGTCTCCAACATCATTTGTAGCCACACTACCTCATTCGCCACTTTCGAGGCTGCGACATACTCATCTTCACAAGAGGATTGGGCAACCAAGATTTGCTTTTTGCATATCCAGTTGATTGTAGTTCCGCATGCTATTGTACATCCTCCAATAATGGACTTGCTGTCATCTTTGCAGTTCGCCCAGCTCGCATCACTGTAGTGATGTAGCTCGAATCATTTTTCTTCGTTTTCAGCTCTGTAGGTTAATCCAATATTCTGGGTACCCCGCGGATATTGTAGGATTTGTTTGGCCATTTGCCAATGTGCCATACTAGGATTTGAAGAGAATTGGCTCAATGTGTAAACAGAGAAAGCCAGATCGGGTCTGGTACAGATTGTCAAGTACATCAGACTATTTGTTCTTCCTCTTCCGTTTTTGGGCAATCTTGTTTCATGAGCTTGGCTCCAGCTATCATTGGTGTGGCTTTCTCTTTGCAGTCTATCTGTGGTACTGCTTCAGCACTTTTCTGGCATATTCTGACTGATTCAAGTGCATTTCACCCTTTGTTTGATCTCTTCTGATCTCCAGCCCTAGGCATTTTGTTGCTTCTCCAAAATCTGTGATTTCGTAGCTTTTAGAAATTTGACTCTTCGTGTCTTTGATCAGCATCAAGGAATTTCCTATCATCAATGAATCATCCACGAAAATGGTCAATATCACAAAATTATTTCCTACTCTTTTGATGTAGACATTGCAGTCTGGCTGAGTAGGATTGAAGTCTAGGGACTTCAGAAGACCATCAAGCTTTTTGTACCAGCACGTGATGCCTGTTTTAGATCGTAGATGCATCTCTGCAATCGACACACATATTGTATGTTTTCATAAGCAATGACTCCATCTGATTGGCTCAAAATAGCTCCCAATCTTGTGCCACTGGCGTCCACTGTAACCATGAAAGGTAAGTTGAAATTGGGTTGCACTAGTAACGGTGCTGTTACCAACGATTCCTTAAGAGCTATTTGAGTTTTCTCATTCCATTCAAACTTGTCCTTTCTCAGAAGATGAGTAAGCGGTGCTGCGACTTTTGAGAAGTCCTGAATGAATCTTCTATAATAAGATGCTAAAACCAGGAATCCTCTCAATTCTCTGATGTTGTTAGGTGAATTCCAATACTTGATTGCCTCAATCTTCTTTTGGTCCACCTTGATTCCCTCCTTGGACACAATATGTCCCAAGTAGTCCACCTCATCTCGAGCGAATTCACATTTGGTTATCTTTGCAAACAACTTGTATTCTCGAAGAATACTTAAAATTGTATCCAAATGTTTCGCATGCTCTTCCATGTTCCTGCTATATATCAGGATATCGTCAAAGAATACCAACACAAAAAATAAAGGTTAAGGTTCAAAAATTCAATTCATAAGAGCTTGAAAAGTGGCAGGAGCATTAGTTAATCCGAACAACATAACTTTGAATTCATAATGTCCCCTGTCAGTTCGGAAAGCTGTTTTATGCCGATCCTCTTCTTTGACCTTATTTTGATGGTATCCTGAACGTAAATCTATCTTTGAAAAAACGTTAGCTCCCTTTAACACATCCAACAAATCATCCACTCTAGGGATTGGATATTTGTTTTTGATGGTCATTTTGTTAAGAGCTCGATAAATAATACACATCCTGAATGTTCCATCCTTCTTCTTAACCAGCAATACGGGAGAGGCAAAAGGTGATTTACTAAACCTGTTTACGGACTTCTTCTTTTTCGGCCTTTGATAGTCTGTAAGGTGGTAAATTGACCGGTTTTTCCAATTCAATGGGATGGTCCACAGATCTGGTAGGAGGTTTTCCTTTGGGTAACTGATCAGCAAACACATCAAAAAATCTACCCAAGATCTTCCGAATTTTCGGATCTTTCACACTTTGTTTTACTTTGGCCAATGGTTTTGTTTTTACTTCCTTGACTTGTCCTTCAACTATTGGAATAATCTTTTGATTAATCACCTACTTGATCCCATGCACATATTGAAAAGTGTGAGTGAATCTATATGGAAACACTTGGTTGGTGAAAAAGATACCATTGCTGCAAGGCACGATCTAAAAGAATATTGGATAAAGGATGTAAAAATCATGCTCCAAAAATACCTTGGACATTCACTAAGGAGGAGCTTAACCATGTGCGCTCCATTAAAATGTGAAAAAAATTTACAACAGAGACAAAACTTCAAAATTGAAAGATTGAATTGCTTCTCTCTCACTTGGAAAACATCCACAATTTGTTTTCAAAATTATGGCAATTCTGACCCATCTCCACTAATTTGATCATAACTTTCTCAATATTCATCCAAATCAAACAAACTCAATACCTCTGAAAAGCTAACAACAAGATCTATCAGGGTATAAATCAGATTAATGATTGGACATGATTTCATAGGTCGAATCAATCACATAACAGGGCTACAAACTTTAAAGAAAGAAAAACTAGCAAAACTAGAGCTAGGAATCAAGAATTGTCATAACTCCTTGGATACTAATTCAAATAACCTGCCATATGGATCGCCTATTATAAGAACCATCAAGTGAAGATCTATAGGATTCCAATCACATTCCAACCAAAAGGAAACCTGTGGAGCATGAACCAGCCAACCAATATGGAGAGGCTAGTCAATACCCTAACCAATCCACCCCCAAGCCACAGTGAAGAACACAAGAGAGGAGAGGAAGAACTGGCTCAAGAATCACAATTCACAATAGGAGGATGGGCGAGTTTCCACTAGACCTATTCTTCTCAAGAGAGAGAGAGAATATTCCCTTTAGGATCCCCATGCAACCTAGATCGAGCTATTGATCTCCTTTTCTTGCATTAAAGCAGTCTTCGCCATGCATGTGCTCCTATGTCCAATTATAGGTCTGGGCCCTCATATGATTATTAATTATTTAATACGACCACGTCCGAAATGACGTAGCATAACTAATAACCACATACAATTGGAGTGACCGGCTATCCACGTCAGGAATAATTCCGATTCCCTTGTACAAGAATGGACATAACATTCTTCCCCCCTTAAACCATTTCTATCTCTAGAAATGAAAACTAGGGAAATTCTTCTTTATGATTTTTGACCCTTTTCCATGAGTCATCATCCTCGGTCCGTCCCTTCCACCTGATCAAGCACTCAGAGATAAAACAATTTCTCGATTGTTTATTTCTGGTTCTGAGTACCTTTTCAGGTTCCAAAGGAACACTAAGCGATGAGTCCTCCAAATGGGTAAGATCTTCCTCTGAATTAACTACTTGACCTTCATGCAAACTTAATTTCAACCGGCTTACATGAAACACTGGGTGAGCTGTAGTCTTGTTCTGAAGATCTAATTCGTAAGCTAAAGAACCAATTTTCTTCATAATCCGAAACGGTCCACAATATCTCGTAGACAATTTATAATGCTTCCCTGTACTCATAGTCTTAGAATCCTTAGGTATTCTAAGATATACCCAGTCATCAACTTTAAAATCTTTGGGAGACCTCTTAAGATCGGCATAGTGCTTAGCTCTATCCTGAACACTCCGGATACAATCACGGGCCACTTGCAACATTTCACGCATATCATGCAAGAAATCTGCAACTTTCTAGATCTTAACAGACTTTGTCTCCACATTTACCAGAGATCTAGGTTGAAAACCGTACATCAGCATAAACGGACTATAACTAGTAGCATAATGTTTCCTACTGTTATAAACAAACTCAATCAAAGGAATGTAATCTTCCCACTGAGATTGCTTGTGAGACACATAAGTTCTCACATGTCCTCCATAGTCTCATTAGTTCTCTCAGTCTGGCCATCTGATTCAGGATGATTAGAAGAACTAAAACTAAGCGAGGTTTCAAGCTTATGGAATACAGCGGACCAAAAGTGACCTGTAAACTTAGGATCTCTATCACTAACTATATCACTTGGCAGTCCATAAAGCCTAAATAATCTTTCCACAAAGATCTGGGCTAAATCCGAAGCCTTAGTAGTTGACTTGACTGGTATAAAAGTAGCTAACTCTGTCAACCTGTCCACCACAACCCAAATAGAATCATTTTGGTGTTGGGTCCTTGAGAGTCCAACCAGAAAATCCATAGATATACTTTCCCATCGTTTCTGAGGGATATCTACTCCAGTCTTTAAGCATTCAACTTTGGCTAACTGGCAAGGTCTACACTTAACCACATAAGACTCGACAAATGGCTTGAGTTTTGGCCAATGAAACTCTCTTTTGACCAAGTCCAAAGTCTTGTGTATACTCGGATGACATGCACAAGGAAGGTCATGACACTCATAAAGAATCTTCTTTTTTAACTCATCATCCGCCGGTACACAAATTTTCCCATTTCGAAATAGTAACCCACCTCAGATACAGAACTGTTCCGCTATCTTCTTATCTTTCCTAGGAACCTGAGACCCCTGTGAAAAAATCTCTATTCCATTCTCATTTTTTCTTGTCTCCACCATCTTCCAAATGGGACCAAAATGAGAATCTGATTCACATTTCTCTCTCAGTGAAAGATATAGATCAGTGGAAATTTGGGTGAAAGAAAGTTCATTTAATTCACCAATCCGACTAAGTGCATCCACAACTTGGTTAGAGCTGCCCTTGATATATTGGACCTCATGATCAAATTCCTGCATAAGCTCAGCCCATCGAGCTTTACGACCCCTTAGATCGTTCTGATTACAAAAGTAATTCAGAGGTTGGTGATCTGTATACACTATAAACTGAGTACCATAAAGGTAATGCGTCCAGGTTTTAAGTGCATGTATCACAACAAATAAATCTTTCTCCTGAGTTGTATAACACAACTGAGGCCCCATGAGTTTCTTGTTTTCAAACTCTATCGGCCTATCCTCCTGTAGAAGAACTGCCCCTATCGACGAATCACTTGCGTCAGTTTGCACGACATAAGGTATATCAGGATTCGCGATCTGTAAAACAAGATGACTCAAATGCTCCTTAAGCGTCCTACTGTAGATGAGAATATCATCCAAGAATACAACCACAAACTTCCCTAGATATGGACGGAAAAGATCGTTCATCATCTGTTGGAACGTAGCTGGTGCATTCGTTAACCCAAAAGGAAGCATGAGAAATTCATAGTGATGGAATCTCATCCGAAAACCAGTCTTCTGCACGTCATCCGGATGAATCCTAATCTGATCATATCTGGTTCCAAGATCTATCTTTGTGAAGTATTTAGCTCCACCTAATCGATCTACAAGATCATCCATATGAGGCAAAGGATATTTATTTTTAATAGTTACTTTATTCGACCCTTTGTAGTCCTGAAGCCTCCATCTTTCTTTGCTTTCAGAAGAACAGGAGCATTCCAAGGTGACTTACTTGGCTGAATAAGACCCATCTTCAGGTAATTTTTGATTTGCTTAGTAATCTCTACCTCTTCTTTCAGAGAAAACCTATAAGGTTGTCGAGAGATAGGGTGACTACCTGGAATTAACTCAATCTTATGGTCTACCAATCTGGACGGCGATAATCCATGAGGTAATTCTTCTAGAAATACATCTTTGAATTCAGACGGTAACTTATTCTTCTCAATTTGCTCCTGATCTAAGTCTATCGAGTTAAGAATTTTTGACAATTCACAACTACTTAGATACATTTCAGATAAATCCAAAATTGGCTTAGCAAATAAAGAATATGCTTCATATGGTGAATCAAAAATCTCCATTACATTAGCAAATGAAGTCATCCCAGATGGATGTACAAAATTGTCTCCAAACAATGTAACTATTTCTTTACCCTCCTAAAAAGAGAGAACATGCTTCTCAAAATCTATTTCAGGATGCTTATTAAATAACCACTCGTATCCTAGAATAATATCCGTACGTGCTAAATCTAAAACATGGAAATCAATCAACTCTCTATAGTCCTGGATCCAAACAGGGAGTCTTGGAACTTTCACATCCCACGTCTCCAACTCCGCTCCTGAAGCTAGATATACTCGATATCTACGGTTACTGACTTCAGTTTTGAGTCCGAGTCTCTGCACAAGACCAGAGTTAATGAGATTATGAGTAGATCCACTGTCCACTAAAATACTAACTTCATGTCCATTAATAGTGCCTTTCAAACGAAATCAATCATTTGGCAAGAATGAAGTAGTACTGAAAGAACAATCACACTCACAATAAATTTTATTAATTTCCAGCTTAAGATTCTCTTTACTTGGCATCTCAATCACTTGAGCTGCGCCTGTCTTTTGTTCTGGGCAGAATTTCATAACGTGTCCAGGCTGACCACAATTGAAACAAACATTGGTCCTTCTAGCCTTTTTCTGGGACAACTTTTTCTTTTGTCTAAATTCAGATGCAGCTTGATCCAGTTCATCGAAATATTTTTTATTCTTATTTCCACGAACTCTTTTCTTCCCTTTTTTCTGGCTGGGTCCGAATGATCCAGATGGATTAGCCTGTAACTGCTTCCTAGATGCCACCACCGTGGTTGTACGCTTTCGCGACACGAACTACATCATCAAAAGGTTTGAAGCACGTTACGCTTACACTCATTTTGATAATCTGCAGGCATACCTATGATAAACTGCCACAATGCCAGTTTTGCATCGAATGAGGGGACTTTATTCCACAAATCCATAACATCTTGTAGGTACGAGTCCAAACTCCGAGTACCCATTTTGCAATTCACAAATCTTTGGTAAAAATCCGAGTCGTCCACAACCACAAACGACTTTCTGAACACCTCCATAAACTTGTCCCATGTGGTAGGTTTAGGTTGTAAATCATGCCACCACGACGAAGCTTTACCACGGAAGAACAGAATAACACTCTCTATCTTTTTCTCCTCGGGAATTCCGTGTAGATTAAAATAACCGGTCCACTTGGTTAACCAATCATCCACAATTTCAGTCTTCTTCTCCTTCCCCCACCCAAAAAAAATGGTTCAGGCTGAAAGCCCAAATTTGGAGCAGACAAATCTCTCACTTGATTTAGTACTTCCATTTGTTGATCACGTAAAGTGTTCCTGTTGTTTATCTCATTAGGCGCTTGGCTTAATAACTGACAAATTTGCAGATAGGTAGGCATTGGCACCTGACCATCAAGAGCTGCATTTGCATTATTGTCTGCCATATTGATTTCCTGACATGCATAATTTGCTTAAATTAGTCGCGATCCAATCATCAACCAATAAGTGAAACGTTCAAAACCTTCATAACTGGCTGATATCATTCAGCAAGGTCTTTCACTCGTTTGAGCAAACTTTCACAAAATCAATATCAGAACAATTAAGCAACAACAACTTTTTATGACCAACCACTAACTTTTACGAAAAATTAAGATTTTCGAAATCCGTTCGAAATGGACCAACTGTGAAAATCGATTAATCAGATCGATTTATCAAAAACACAGGCACTGTCTCAAATCGATATCATTTCGAAAGATCCTGCATGGAACTAACTCGACATGCACTGACTTTTCCAAAAAAGTAAAAAATTTTCGTAAATAGCCTAGTTTTAGGAAATCTGCTTTTTGATCTAGAATTGCCAAAAATAGTCACATGCAAGAAGTCTACTGATCAGAATCTCTGGTTACGCATGCAACATGCATTTAAGCATGCATACATGTCTATCCATACATTTCCATCAACAGGAAATCACTATCCTGATTTACAAGCATGCATGCTCAGAACAATTCCAAAATTTTGCAAATTTTGGTTCAAAATTGCCAAACTTCAGATGACCATAACTTTCTCTATTGGAAACCAAATTGGTCGCTATAAAGCATAGTAAGGAGGGAGAGTGGGTCTACAAGGCACTTGCCACGTCACACTGCACCCCTGGATTCACACGTGTGAGCATTAAATGCCTGAAAAACAGATAGGAGGGAGCATTTTTGTGGAGAGGTATCATCAAAAAACACATCCCAGCCCAAAAAGCCTTGGATCAGAGGTTACAAGCACTACACTAAAGTTCATTAGAGAGGCATAGAATCTTCTAACAGGTCCAGCAAAGCTCAGATCATGCAAAAAATGCATTTTTGGCCTCCTTCAACAAGCAAAAGTACAATATGTTGGTGTCTAATGCACATCTATCCAAATTGGATGCATTATGGATCAAATTAGAGGAAATCCAACATATCTTTCAGCTTGTAACAAGAACCAATAGGTTCAGACCCCCAATTTAGAGGTATTCATGCTCAAAAATCATCAAAAATACACTATTTTTGAATGTTTTGAGCCCCCTAATGGTGTCTAATCCCTACCAAACTTCACGAAAGCTCAGGGACAGCTTCATTACATCTCTGAAAACGTCCATACTAATTCTTGGCTGAGAATTTTGAGATCTACCCCAAAATTAGTCCAAAAAACATCAAAAAACCATGATTTTTGACCAATTTTGACCCAAATTCATGGGGGAAATCCACAAATTCGTGCCTTAAAATCCAAATCCTTGTAAATCCATTGAATGAAAGCACTAAAAGTTCTGATTCAAGTCAAACATGGTTTCCATAGCCCATTTATGGTCCAAAAACCCCAACTTTTGGTCCAAAATCACTATCTAAACAACCTTTTGACTTTTCAACCAACATGCAATCATTAAATTCTGTAATTAATGACTGTAAAACAGCAAGTACAATCTGGAAAACGTACTACACCAGATCCTATAATCATTTCCTTGCAAAAAGCAACAATTCTAGGTGAAAAATTCACTAAATTCATAAAAAATCCAATGATTTCCTTCAAAATTCATGGAACAAATCCACAATTATGATCTTTAGGCTGAAAGTACACCAAGGATCTGAGAATCCACCTACTTAAAATTAAATTCCAACACCTGGAAGAAAAAGCAAAGAGCTATACCAAAAGAACTGCAAAATCCAAGATCCTCAAGCTCCACCTCCTGGTAGATGTGATCCAAGCTCTGATACCACTATAAGAACCACCAAGTGAAGATCTACAGGATTCCAATCACATGCCAACCAAAAGGACACCTATGGAGCATGAACCAGCCAACCAATATGGAGAGGCTAGTCAATACCCTAACCAATCCACCCCCAAGCCACAGTGAAGAACACAAGAGAGGAGAGGAAGAACTGGCTCAAGAATCACAATTCACAATAGGAGGATGGGCGAGTTTCCACTAGACCTATTCTTCTCAAGAGAGAGAGAATATTTCCTTTAGGATCTCCATGCAACCTAAATTGAGCTATTGATCTCCTATTCTTGCATTAAAGCAGTCTTCACCATGCATGTGCTCCTATGTCCAATTATAGGTCTGGGCCCTCATATGATTATTAATTATTTAATGCGACCACGTCCGGAATGACGTAGCATAACTAATAACCACATACAACTAGAGTGACCGGCTATCCACGTCAGGACTAATTTTGATTCCCTTGTACAGGACATGGACATAACACCAATTATCCTTATTAATTACTTTGAAGGGCCTTAAGAGGGAACCGCCTTGTTCTTAAGGCTAATAGCTCCTTTTGGGCCTACAAAGCTTACAATGGATATTCTGATGCATTGATAAGCATGAATGTACTAAAAGTACATGACAAGAATCTTACACAGAATTTCGTTGGCCCTCTCTGTAAGTCCGTTGGCTTTGGAATTGTATGGGGTGGTATGCTTGTGGGTGATGGAAAAATATGATAACAGTGCTTCAATGGTTTGGATGAGAAAATGGGTTCCCCCTATCACTAACTAATTCTAAGGGACAACCATAGCGAGTGATAAAGGCTAGCTGACTGGGGAAAGTAGACATACTAATACTCCTCGTGGCCCACACTAAGCTCTTAACTAAACCATTATTTGTATTAGCAATCAAGGCATGAACTCACACTAAGATTTTACAGTTTTAATTCACTTTGTCAATTCTGAACTTCCATGCCTATCACAGGAAAGATGCTCATAGCTATGCTCCTTGCAAGAAATGGGACACTCAATCTAATTGGTCCTTTCGCCGCTTCAAAATTTTTTAAGTTGGCACATAGCTGAGGGTCGTATCCCGGGACGCCTGTATGGACTAAAGCAAGCACCTAGGGCTTGGTACTCGGTTGCATAGGTACTCTATTGGTTTTGTGAAAAGCTCTTATGAGCCTTCATTGTATGTCAAATGTATAATGGCAAGATCATTATTTTGGTTTTATATGTTGATGATATTATTTTGGTACTTATGCAACCGAGTACCAAGCCCTAGGTGCTTGCTTTAGTCCATACAGACTCTTCTTCAAGAGGAAAACTTTGTCTTCATCTCCTTCCTTGATGAAGCCTCGGGTTGCAACATGTAGATCTCTTCTTCCAAGAATCCATTTAAGAAAGCATTAGTCACATCAAGTTGGAAAAGCTCCCATTTGAAAGAAGTAGCAAGACAAATAATCAATCTTATGGTGAAAAGGTTAGCGATTAGAGCAAAAGTTTCATCATAATCTATGCCTTTAGTTTGCAAAAATCCTTTTACAATGAGAGATGGAGCAAGAAAGAAGAGCAAGGACATCCGATTTCAATTCTATAGAGGTTCAATCTACTAATTGAAATAAACATGTAAAATAAATCACAAAGTACCACTATATAGTGTATTTTAGGGCTTTGGAATCAATTCCTATTGGCCATTTCCACCTCCCTTATTATTTAAAATTTGAAATTTGGGGGGAACCCTTTTTTATTCACTAACTTGACTATTACCTCTATCGCCCTTCTCGAGACAACCCTCCAGTTCCCCATGCTTCCTAACGTTGCTTGCTTCCCCATCCCACTCCCATCATTCCCCCTATTGATTCATCCATCTACAATGACGAGTCCAACAAACCGTTGGATGATGAAACAATCATGCAGAGAGAGTTTATGGCCTCACCTCAACATGCTAACCCCACCGCACCTGAAGGGATGATGGCCTAGAAAATTCTAATTGAAGACAACAATGATGACACTGTAGTACCATGGGTGACACCTCAACAAGCCCCAGCAAGCAGCACTACCCCGGCCGTGCCACAAGTCACCACAGCCTACCAGCACTTGGGCACCCTATCCAGGGCTTGGTAGCGGCCAAATCTACCTTGCACAGTCGGGTGGTCGAGTTGGCAACCAGCAACACGAGGTTGCGAGCGGAGCTCTCACAGCTCCAACAAGACATGCAAATTGCATAGCAGCACGAGCAGGCGGAGAAGGACAGATCCTGAAGCTGAAAAAAATGAGGCCAGCCTCCAAGATTATACCAAAGCGCTCTTCCAATCAGTGACGAATGTGGCCAACAAGGTCCAAGACTCTTAGCATCAAGCACAACAGCAACTAGCCCCGCCCTAGGCCCAGCTATTAGTGGCCAAAATGGGAAATCAATGTCTGGGAATGGAGTCGATGCCCACCAACCGATCGCTCACCCAACATGAGGCGGATTTTCTGACCCAATGGGTGGAGCTGTTTAGACTTTTGGCATGTACCAATAGACTTTTGACACGTACTACATTGGCACACACCAAGAATTAGTGCGAGCAAAGATGACTCTCAAGGATTGGCAACAATGCATTGCCTAGCATCCACAACTGGCCCCGGTGGTTATTTAATAAAATTTGAAAGTTGGTGAGACTATGGTGTGGTAATCTTGATACCATGGGCTATATGCAACCTTGTAGCAAACATCATAATTTTTATAGTCCATCTTTGAGGGTAAACATCAGCTCAAACACCTTAGATGTGAAGAGTATGGACATGGTGGATGTAATTTGGTCCTCATATATTTTGAGATGGAGGCATATGTAGAGAGAATCCAGTCATCCAAGTTGCTATTAATAACATTATAGAGGAAAGGCAAATGGAAATGCATCCATCATGAGAAAGCATGATCGTGTGTGTCATACATATGGTTGCAATGCCCAAATCCACATCGCTATCATTCAACCTCTTTCTGTGGAGACGTAGGGGGAGGAGGGCCAGTTCTGAGGAAATTTTTGCAGAAGCGCAAAAAGAAGATTCAACTCCCACAAGTCACCAGGACGACCTTGACACGGTTCTCGCAGAAACTTAGAGAAAAAGAGAGAAATCAACTCTTCAAATTTAACCTGTAGCGGCCGTGAGGACAACAACAGAAGGAGCTTCAGTTTTTTGCACGCTTTGTCTCTTTTGAGTTTGCTTGACCTTGAAGACTATTAAAAAGTCGTAGGCCTGTAGATAGGTGCTGCAGATCTGATAGAGGCAAACAAAACCAATGGAAGGCCACAAACATTAGATTAGAGGCCGCAAACAGCATATGGGAGGACCAATATGTAGTCAGTAGCTGCAGGCAACAAAAAACAAAATCTCCTCAACTATAAAGGGTCGTAGATAGTAGATGGAAGCCACAGATGGCCGTAGGCAGAGGCATTAGGGCTGTAGATAGACCCACAGTCAGGTAGGTAGGTGTAGATGGGCCGCAGATAGTGAGTAGGTAGCAAAAACTTCTCCTAAATTAGCTTTGTCACTGTTGAAAGACAAAATTCAAAGATAGTTCCGAGGAATACATATTCCTGCATCAGTCACATCAAAGTATGCATATCTTTCAGTGCATGTAGCTCCTAGGTGACGATTTGAGGCAATAGGGCTCCCAGAATCTCCAACTCTTCAACAGAAATCAGCACAGTTTCCTACCAGACCCGTGTTTGTCTGATCTACTATCAGTTTAGGGCAAAGGAGCAGTGGTGGAGCTTTCAAAACTTTTTCTATTGCTGGTCTTTCAGAGTTTTGGTGAGCGCTTTTGTTTGGGCAAGTTCTCCAGAATCTATTGCAAAAGGTTTACAATGGCTCATGA
The DNA here is from genome assembly GCA_029204225.1 of Diphasiastrum complanatum. NCBI lineage: Eukaryota > Viridiplantae > Streptophyta > Lycopodiopsida > Lycopodiales > Lycopodiaceae > Diphasiastrum > Diphasiastrum complanatum. The sequence continues at coordinate 52,425,230 of CM055102.1, read as the reverse complement.
CATTCCGTGTGAAGAAAAATCAAAAAAATATACTCAGTTCAGTTGGTGAGGTGGTCCATCATAGGGTTTTCTTTGTACAGTTGTTCTCATGGCTTCGGACATCTCCTTGCTTCGTCCTCTCAGTCTCAAATGACCTCTCCTCCTCGTTCGCGTCAGGTTGTGCTGGGTTCCTCGCTCGCCACAACACCCTCTGTTCCTCCTTCGCCCACCTCTTCCCATGGCATTGTTGCCCCTCGCTTGGTTGTGAACCTCCTTTGACCCTTGTTGCATTGCCTTCTCAACCCCTTGAATGGGTTCCTTGCCATGTTTCTGGTCATTTCTTCTCTCCTAGAGGAGGTCTTGCCCATCACCAGTGTTCTTGTCCTACGTTGCTTCAGTCGTCTCAAGATCGCCCTCCTCTTTCTGCACCCCATTCGCCCTCTAATTCATCTTGGTCTTGGATTTCTTCCCTTGACGTCCTCGGAGCATTTCACTTGGGCTTCACTCGTCCAAGGCTCTACTTTCATATTCTCCTCGCTCTCCGTCGTGAAACTCAAGTTGCTATGCGACTTCCTCTTGATCGCTTGGCTATTGACCACTTTGACATTGCGGCTTGGCATCTGTTTCTCCTTTTTTCCCTTTGAAGTCTAGTCCTTCCTCCGAGGGGTGGGGATGCTGGTCATAGAGAAACTCGTGCTCGCCTTCGTCGCTTTCTTTTGGGAGACTGGGAAACGCTTCATGATGAACACTTTGCATGTTGTCAGGCACTTGCTGCTCGCAACTCACAGGACTCTCAACCTCAAGGTGCCCCACCTCTCCACCATCACCTTCGTCGCACCCTACATCTTGGGCAAGTTGGTGAGTATTCTCGTGCATCTCGAGCTTTAACTCATCTCAGACCCGCTCCCTCTTCTGCTGATATTGTTCCTGCTCTTCAAGCTCTGCATCCTACTAAGGCATTCTTCTCTTGTTTGTGGATGACTTTGTGTCTGATATTGACTTGGTGCTTGATCGTGATTCTTTCTCTCGTGCCTTCCATCGTAGTCCTCGTCTTGCTGTTGGTGGTCCCTTCGGTTTGGTCTATGAACACCTTCCTGATTGCTTTCCACCTGAGGACTCTGCTAGTGGCTTTGTTCAACTCTTTTAGGTCTGCTCTTTTATCGCCTCTGCTCACATTCCTTCTTTTGTCGCACGTCTTTTGTCTGCGTCTCATTTGATCGCCACGTCTAAAGCCTCGGGTGGTGTCCGTCCCATCGCTATTGGTGAAGTTCTCCTCCGTCTTGTTAGTCGCTCTATCTGTTTTCAGTTTCAACATATTTTCGTCTCTTTTCTCTCCCCATCATCAGTTTGGCGTCTCTATTCCTGGTGGTTGTGAAGCTGTCATTCATGGTTTGCATGTCACCCTTGATCTCCATCCTGACTGGGTTGTTCTCCAAGTGGATGTTTCCAATGCTTTTAACTCTGTTTCCAGAGCTGCAATCTTTCAGGAGCTACGCGCGACTGGTGGTGAGTCTCATTTGTGTGGTCGTTCTATGCTACTGAGACTCCTCTCTTTTACAGTCACCATGTGTGCTCTGGGTATCTTTCTATTATCCAGTCTATAGTAGGTACTCGTCAAGGTGATCCTTTGGCTGGTCCTCTTTTCGCTTTGGCTCATTTTCGTGCACTTCGAGCTTCTACAGAGGCCTTTTCCTCCTGCTTATTTCCTTCGGTTGCTGATGACACTCATATTGTTGGTCCTGCTCCTACGGTGCTCCTCGCATTTCATCATTTCTTTGAGTAGCTGGCTTCTCTTGGTTTGTCTATTCAACCTCACAAGTGTTCAGTGTGGTCTCCAGCAGGTCTTCCCCTGGACTTTGTTCCTCCTCAAGGTTTCCCTGCTCCTTCGGATGGCATTCACAATCTGGGTGTTCCTTTTGGGTCTGCTTCCTTCAGCTCTGCTTTTCTTGGTGAGGCTCTCCAAGAGGATGTTGCTCATTCAGATCTGCTTCCCCGATTGGGCGACACTCAGGTCACGTTTGGCATCTTGACGTCTTGCTTTATCCAGCGTGGGCCCAGATTCTTTGGATGGTGTGGAGACCCTTTCAGCTCGGAACCAGGCTCGGTTACCCATTTCTTGTGGAGATGTGGGTCTTCTCTCTACGATTTCTTCTGCACCTGCAGCTTTTCTTGGGAGCTGGGCTCTTGTCGCCCTTGCTTTGTCTTCTCGGTTCCTTTCTGGCTTTTGCCCTCTCTTGGCGAATAGCATTGCTCATGTGGATAGCGGTTCTCTGCCTTTCCAACACCTCCTCATCGCTGCGCAAGAGCTCCTCCCCCTCTTTGCCCAAGCTTGTCTTCCTCCTTTTGAGCAACTCCTCACTTTCAGTTCAGATCACCTACAAGAGACCCTCTTGGAGCGCGTGCACAAGCATACCCTTTCCAGCATGCTCTCTGAGGCTCCTTCGACGTTGCATAGAGTTCGGTTTCTTTCTTGTGCGGGTCCTAGTGCCGGGGCTTGGCTGTCAGCTCGGCCTGTTATTCCTTCCTTCCGATTGTCTTCGGCCATCTTCACCACTGCTCTTCGTCTTCGCTTGAAGCATTCTCATCCTTCGGTCTTGGGTCTCTCCAAGTGTGTTTGTGATCACCCTATTGATGCTCTTGCTATCCATCTCCTCCGCTGTCCTTCTGGGAGTGAGCGCACAGCTACGCATGATGTTGTCAGAGTTGCAGTGGCCGCTATAGTCAGAGATGGAGGATTCCATGTCCTCAGAGAGCAGTCTCATGTATTTCCTTCTTTCGCGTCCCACTCTTCCCACAGGCGTATTGACATTGTCCTCTCTCGATATGGGCTTCGTACTTTGGCAGATGTTGTTGTTGCTGATCCCACGCGTAGTGACCTATTGCCTCGCTCTACCTTCACACCAGGAGAAGCGGCAGGCATGGCAACACAAGAGAAGGAAAAAAACTACTCCGACAGGCACCCCACTGATGCTTTCCTTCCCTTGGCTATTGAGACTTATGACACCTTGCATCGACGCTTTGAGGATTTTCTTCGCATGTGTTCTCATCAGGCGGCAGAGCATCAATGTATTCCTGGTTCTATTCTCATGACTTCTAATTTCAAACAACGTGTTTCCATTGCCCTGCAACGTGCTCAGGCCCTATCTATTCTGCAACGGGCGACGGTGGCTGGGTCTGCTACATCTCATCTCCCTTCATTAGCCGACTCACCACCTCTTCACTTTTCTGATTTGCTGCAGTCAGTTGACAGACTCTCACAGACATCATCATAGTTTATGCACTTTTATTTTTAATGCCAAGATTTGAATTGATCTTAACTTTACTGCAAGCTTCGCTCTTGTTTAAGCTTACTTTTGTTTAAACTTCCCCTTTGAGGTGTATATATCTTTTTCATCAATGTACCTACTACTTTTTCCTATGATTTTCCTATAAATAAATGCACCAAGGTTTTCTTTTTTCTTTTAATTGAGATCATTGACAATGCACTCACTATACATCTCCACACTAAACGAACTTCTTCAAGAGGGAGACATAGAGCGCGCGCGAGCGCGCCGAGTTAATTCCAAGCCTTGAGGGGGTGAGCTGGGCTTTGGGTCAACGTCCGTTTCAAGGTAGGGACTAGGGACCGTAGGCGAGGGTCTGGGCGGCGCCGCCCAGAACGCAGTGCGGCACCGGTGCACCACGCTCTTAACACTGGCCCCGCCTACCGCCTACCCGGGGGGTGGATGGGGGGGGCTCTGGAGGCCTGCGTCCCTGGTGGACGTTATGATGAGTCGTCGTGGTCACCGCCAGCCACTTGGCGACCATCGCGGAAGAGACACACCCTCTTGGCGGCCACGTGGCCCACAATGCAATGCGCCTATAATATGTGAAAAGGATAGAAAGATAAAAGGTGTATTTTGGGCAATTGAAATTCTACGTTATTGTTAAGTCGATGATTGGCGCGCTGTACTTTAGGGCTTACGTAATCAGTTTTGTTGGTTTGTTGGTTTTCCTTTTTCTTTTGAGAGCGACGGTAAGAGACAAGCACCACACCCCCCACCCCGTCCCCCCATGGCCACCTACTATCCATCGAATGATGAATCTAAAGTAATTTTTTTATTGCAACATGAATGCTCATCGTTTCCTCTTTTGGTTATCATGACTGATTGGTTCCAACATTCTTCCTCTCCTACATTCTCTTCTTTTCATCTATTCTATTATCTCACATCCTTTAAATTTCTTTAAAAAATGCTTCTTGGTTTTCAAGGGGAGGTTCGAACCTGTGACCAAAGAAACTTTGGATGCCAAGCTAACCAGTTGAGCCAACCCCGTTGGGTTCCTTTAAAAAATGGAATGATTGAGTTAATGTAGAGTATGCATTACCGAGGTGCAATAAATTGGTTCATCACTTGTGGGGTGGGTCCTCCTAACCAAACCCTTGAGAATATGATTAAAAGCTCCAAGCTCCAATACTTTTCATGAATTGTTGATTGGCATCTAGTTTCTCTCTACCAAGCTAAAATCAATGGTAATGGATGGATTGATTGATCCAATGATCCATATGTATATATTCACTCGTTAAGCCTTGTTATTTGTAGTAACATTTGTAAATTAGGGAATGTTGTAAGTCTCAAAATGAATCAAGTCAATGTAAAGTTAGGATTGAAAATACAAACAAGAGTCCATCTAGAAACTAAATTGCATTATAATGTAAAAATTGAAGAACAATAAAAAAGAATTTAGAAGAATTGGAAAGTGAATCGTAGCTATGTCTACATCAATTCCATTGATGAATATTGTTTGACAAGTATGCTAGTTCTTCTCCTTGTAGATCCATGGTCCTTCTCATCATTGTGTTCTACTAAAACACAAGTGTGAACAATAAAATACAACATAGTCAAGAGTCTCTCTCTCTCTCTCTCTCTCTCTCTCTCTCTCTCTCTCTCTCTCTCTCTCTCTCTCTCTCTCTCTCTCTCTCTCTCTCTCTCTCATATCCATACTTCATCACAAGAAGGAATATGAGACATGCAGACCACTACGTCACTTTAGATTTTCAAAAAAAATAAAAGGATGACACTAAAATAGGAACAAGGCCTAGCATACTATTGTGTAGACAATTTCACATGCTAGGTACGTAATTTTTGTTTGGGCTGATAGTGGACAGGTGTCACATTTTCATTGGCTTTGAACACAGATATTCAGAGCCATATTGTAATTGCCTTTCAATTGAAGGCCAAAACGAAATTACGCCAGGTAGTGGGCGTGAGCAGGCCTGCTACCCTCCTGTAGCAGGCACCCTTCAACGCACCTCGTCGTAGGGCGACTCGGTGCATGAAGGGTGTCTGCTACACACAGTAGCGGGCCTACTACCTAGTTCATAACATACATCCAAGATTCAACCATAAGTTAAAACGCCTAGTTTTGAGCCCAAGATGTCTCATTTCTATACAAATCAAAGTTTTGATCCCGAATGTTCATTTCATGAGGACAACTACTATCCAGTTCTAGTACACTGGGAAAAGTTGAAATATTTCAACATAATAATGCATAATTGTAACTTAATCATAATTTTTGACAAACGCCATGGTTTTAAGGACTTAGCTTTCAATGTTGAATATGAAAAAGGCTTGCAAGAATATCTATGGAAGAGTCTCTTCTACGTGCATATACACCTATTAAGTTTGCTACTGATTCCATTTTTCAACCTATTCTCATTGCATAATTTTGTGCAAAATTGCATCGACATTGAGTTTCATGACCTCACTTAATCAAGTTGCTTCTAGGCATCTAATGAGCTATGCAAATGAATGGGTGTAATTAATGCACACCAATACGCTAATAAAGATTATGCATGCAGATGAGCAACTATAGTTACAACATTAATTTGACATTTGTAAACTGCATATCTAAACACTTGATTCATATTGTGATTATAATGTATTGTGGCTATTGTAATGAATTACAATCATCATGATTTAGATTCTGGGCATAGGTTATAATTTCCTCATTCCAAAACAAATACCTTGTGGGCCTCATTGAGTGTTTAGCTGGAGGCAAGTCGACGGGACACGCGTCCCGCCAACGGCAACATGGGTCATGCATGGGTGTGACTCCTTTTGAGCATTAGACCACATTGTTACATTGTTGATCATGGGGCCTCTTATTGGCAAACATAATGTCCTCTTTTTTCTTGTTAGGTAGTTTGATGGGCTCTAGTGGGATTCGATACTCCCCTTTCTCTTACTACTATGTGCTCGTTCTTAGAATAACACATTTATCACTTATAGCTGGTGGATTATTTCTTGATGATGAGTCTCAATAATGGGTGTCAATGATGGGGGCAAGTATATTTCACATTGTTGATAGTCTTGACCTTTTCTTTTCTTTTTTTATCTCTCAAAAAGACTAACCATAGATTAATAATTTTATACAAGATACACACTGAAATCTCAAAGAAGTCAATCAAAGACAGATCAACTTATCAGCCTCTTTAAAAAGTAGCAGGGGGGGGAATAACAAAATCATTGTTCCTATTCCCTGCTATTTTTATCAAGCCAAATGTTCCAAAGGGTAATAACTCTAAGACCTTGCCAATAGGAATTGGCAGCAATAACATCAAAAAAAAATATCGTTTAGCAGTAAGGCGATATGGCTGAATCTTCTGAATCTGACATGAAAACGTGCAATAAAAAGATCAAGCCACTGATTTTCATAATGGAGCATAGCAATGGAAGAATAAGTGTGGCACGTCCTCAACTGATGTTTTTCATTTAGAGCAGACATGCGACACATTGCCCATATATTTGGCACAGAATGCACTTTTTTCAAGATTTTTTGAGTTTCCTTGGGAAGTAACTCTTGTAGCTTGGTGAGCAGGTGAATCTGACTGAGATACAAGTGTATACCAGTCTGTGAGGGTTTTTTTTTCCAGAAAATCTAAAATTTTGCAAAAAAGCCACAAAAAAATGCACTTTTTTCAAAAAAAATTGAGTTTTCTTGGGAAGTAACTCTTGCAGCTTGGTTAGCAGCTGAATTTGACTGAGATACAAGTGAATACCACTCTGAAAGGGTTTGAAAATTTTAAAATTTTGCAAAAAAAACCACAAACAAATGCACTTTTTTTAATATTTTTTGAGTTCCATGGAAAGTAACTCTTGTAGCTTGGTGAGCAGCTGAATCTAATTGATATACAAGTGCATACCCGTCTTCAAGGGTTTGTTCCTAGAAAATCTTAAAATTTTGCAAAAAGACCCCAAACAAATGCACTTTTTCCATGGCTTTTTGAGGTCTGCTAGGAAGTAACCTTCAAAAAGTGGAGCCCCGAAGACTAGTGACTATAGCATTCAACTCTGATATAACATGCTTGAGTGCATTGTTTCCAGCACTAGTGTGTTCCACAAAATAAAGCAATTCTTGATTTGCATGTTGCAATTGTTGATTAGCAAACTGTAATTGCTGATTAAGACAAGATATGCTATGCATTCCAATATCATGCAACCTTTGACAATATCAAAGTAACCCGTTATTTCCTTCGCATACAAATATGAGAAGATGAGTACGGACTTGAAATCTGGACACAGATTAGTAGTTGGATCTCTAGGATAAATTGATCCATCCACCCACAAATCTATTTTCTTCTGATTATTCATTCTCAATTCTGTAACTATTGCAGCAACATTCTCTATAGCTTATCAATTCTTCTTAATAAATGGAGTGCATTCCATAGGAAGTGCAACATGCAAATGGAACATTGCCATTGTTGAAAGCTACAATATGTAAATGCTTCAAAGTAAAATAAGTCAAACTGAATAGATCTAGCGTACCTTACTTTTGTAATGTCTATGTCGTGCTGAAAATCGTCCCGCCTCAAGCATACAAAGATTTCAAAAGTGCTCTCCCGCTTCAGTTTTTGCAGTGAGCACACCAAGATTTACAACAATACTCTTGAAGCTCTACGTCAGGCAAGGCTGGAAACTCAAAAAATGGCAACCAAAAGTTACCGGTTCACATTCTCTCTCTACATAGCTACTCTCTAAAGTCAAATTTCTTAAAGGTCCCATTTTGAGCCCATATTTTCCCTAATGCTTAATACCTTCGACAACTTCCCAAAGCTCTTTCGCTTGTAGGATCACTCTCATTTTGAATTTCCATAAGTGATAGTTGTTGCCATTAAGCTTTTTGATAGAATTAGAGGATGACACATTCATCATAGACAAATATGATATTGACAATCTGGCAGTAATACTGAAAGCTTTGTTACCAAAGCTTTGAACTAAGCTCTAATACCATGTTGGATAATAAGTTACGTATAGTCGAATAACTATTTGACTTCGATAGTTTTGACTCTATCATAAACACAGCTCATTATCATTCAGAAGTGCGAAAAATGAATGATAGAGCTAGATCGCATTATTGCCAATTGTAATAGCATGAATGACAGAAAAGTAAGACAAGACAAGTCATGTGTCGAATGCAATATGTATTGTTGAATGATGAAAAATACATCCGCTGTCTACTCTGATTACACTATAATAAAAGCGAATCTAATTTTGCTATAAATGTCACTCATACACAAACTGTAATCGTGATAGCTTATTAATGATTAGTCTATGTCTATGGCGGAAGAGAGAGAGAGATACACAATTTCACATAGTTCCTCTTGACAAAGCAAGACCAAAACCTTTGAAGCCTTTATTCATAAACCAACAAGGTACAGTAAAGCTGAAAAGTAAAATACAGTACAGTAAAGCACCGTATAGCATAACCACTCTCAAAACGTCCAGCTGATACCTGCCACCATCCCACAACACAAAATCGCACGAGTTAGTAGAGTGGGAAAGACAGGTGTCATAGTTGAGCGTTAGTTATTATCCATGTCCAAAAGAAGTTATACTACATATCAGCATAAATAGCATTTTAAAACATAGTCCAGTCTTCCCAAACACAAAGACAATTTTCTAGCGATAGGCCAAGCCCCTCCATTACCGTATCAGGGCGAGTGCCATGCTGATCAGTTTTTGGGCATTGGTCCATATCAGTTCATTTCGTTTACAACAAAAGTATGAAAAGTTTTCACTGTATATATTGCTTATTGCTAAAAGAAATGGTGTGAACACGTGTGTCGATGTCAGAGCAAATCCATGCTATTCTAGCCCTGGTGACTTAAGAAACGTCATGCACTACTGTCCATACTCCTGAGCATATCCATGCTTTCCAATCGTATCTCACCATAATACGATATGACAATTGAATGGGTAATAAATTGCACAAGCCATGATTGAATAGTGTAGTTACGAGTGAACGTACGTTTATCATAACTCCATATCCAGCCCGTGGTTTTTTAGGACCTTGTATCAGATAGGCTTCATTTTATTGATGAGGTTCACATGGTTTTTACAAGGTATTAGGGCAGATCCGTGCCATTTTAATCCTTTTGTAAGAACCGTTTATCTTATGCAAATCCATGCTGTCCAAGATAATTTGAGGAGAAACCTTGCTTCGGGACAGTGTGGGTGTCATAATACGCAGAAAATTTTCATTATTTATGAAGTGATATAGTTGAACTGAGTAGAAACCAACTAAATTCTGTATTTAGGATCATTATTAGTCACCTAGAATGGAGTATATTTGTGAAGAGACACCTTACCTTTTGAGCATAGGTGATGCTTGCAAAATCTGAAAACTGTTTGGAAAACTCATACCTGGATGATTATAGCAGTGGTTTCTTGTGAGGATGCCATGTTTAGTCCCTTGAGTGCTCTTGCCTTCCTTAGACTTAAGCCGTTCATAACGTTATTGTCAGCTATTGTAAAAGTGATAGTAAGTACGTTAAGGAGAGCCTACCACTCATTGCTTATACAAGTCTGAAAGCAAATGGTTTAATGTGCATACCCGTGCAAATGCTTATAGCTTTATGGTTCGAAACCGAACCTAATCGAAAACGAAGATAGTAGTAATATTCAATGCTACAAAGAGCGCAAGTTTTATTTGTTAGTGCTTAAACACAGTATTATTTCCTTTGAAATAGCGGTCATTCAAAAGTGTGATAGCAAAACATGTTACAGCATGAGGTATACTAATCATAATCAGAACGTGCCAGTGTCTGAGTTGTATCTTTAGTATAAAGCATGATACTACAATGGCTTCGTCTCTGGAGTATGTATGTAACCTTTCGTTACTTATAGAACAACCACAAATTCATGCTGTCCTTTGAAGGATAGTAAAGCATATTGTAAATTGTAGTTATCAAACCAAACTATCATCCTTTCATATCTATGATAAGGAGTTTGAATCCACACAACCATTCATGAGATAAGAAGTGCTTCATCACTGGTCATTATGAAGCTTTTGTCTCAACCTACCATATGTGATGCATACCTATCATTATCATGTTTTATAAAGTATGTGGAAGGAAGCATTGGTTCATCGCTGGACAGCTTACCATATATATCAATTTTTTGAGTATCTTAATCAAGATAAATTGCTGCAGGTCCATCGCGGGACAACAACTCATATATCTTCAACAAGCTTCTCCATATTTGAGCAAGCTCCATCGCTAGTCCATCGCTGGAAAGCGGATAGTACTTGAAGGAAATGCCATGCACAAGATGTGTATGAACCCTCGCTGATCCATCGCTGGACAACGGATTCATGCCATCACGTTTATCACCCAGAAAGCTTGATACCCTTCATAAGTAGGAAAGAGATGAAAGCAAAGACATGAAACGAGCAGAACCACATACCGTAGAGTAGAAGCAGACGACTTCAAGCCAGGGAGGGCACCATCTCTATTATGAGCATATCTTCCAACTTTCTTCTCACCGTATAGTAGAAAAAAACTCATTCAAGAATAGGCTACATATAGTGGTTTCGTAGGAAGTATCGTGGAAGCTCCCTTTCAGCCAAACTTGGTGGAAAAATATTTTTTTTGAAAAGTATCAAAATGGTTGGGTTGGCAACAAATTTTAGGACCATCAAATCACATATGTTTATTTATAGCATCATCAAGGGTGGTAACTTTTGATAAAGAAGAGTCCGAGAGAGAGAGAGAGAGAGAGAGAGAGAGAGAGGAGAGAGAGAGAGGGAGGGAGGGAGGGAGGGAGGGAGGGAGGGAGGGAGGGAGGGAGGGAGGGAGGGAGGGAGGGAGGGAGGGAGGGAGGGAGGGAGAGAGAGAGAGAGAGAGAGAGAGAGAGAGAGAGAGAGAGAGAGAGAGAGAGAGAGAGAGAGAGAGAGAGAGAGAGAGAGAGAGAGAGAGAGAGAGAGAGAGAGAGAGAGAGAGAGAACCCACCAACCGACCCGCAGCTAGTGAATCCCTTAGGGGACAGTTAGCTCCCCCAAAGGGGTAGCTAACTGCCCACCATCAGACCTTTAATACACTGTGGTAGATTATAGGACAAACCTGGAAAAGTACTAGTCAAAAGCAGTTTGTTAACGATAAGGCAAAGCTTTTCCTCATAATACCATTTTTCTGAAAAGCGTCTAGCAAGATTGCTACCTCTTTTATAAATGTATCGTGATCGTTGCAGCAATACATAGCAGAAATAACCTGGGAGATAATTACTTTGTACGAGTTGTAGACTGGCCTATTGGAAGCCAGATGTATGTACAGTAAGTATTGGAAAGGTAAGTCTCTTCTTTTATCAAACTTTGAGAGCTGATAAACACCGGTGTCAGGATTAAAAGTAATCAAAATGTTCAAAAAACTAGTGGTGTTTGCTTCACGAGACTTTTTTTCAATATCAAAAAATTCTAGAGGATAAATCCAGAAAGGGTTATCTGGTTTTCTAATCTAATTTTTATCCATAAATGCATCAGTATTGGGATTATTAATGAAGAAAATGTCATCAATATATCTAAACGAGTGACAGAAAACATTCATATCTTTTCTGAGACCTAACTTGGCTAGTCTCTTAATAAATTGAGCTTCAAAGATCGCTAGATACCAGTTACACCAAGTAGGTGAGCATGTAAAACCCATTGGTATACCACGAATCTATCTCTAGGTCTTGTTTCCTAACCTGACAATACAATTGTCTATTAGGAAGGCATTCCACAAGCATAAGAGATTTTTATCGATATTGTACCACCCTTCCAACTTTTTATTTTCCCATGACCATTTAAAAGCGTCCCTTTCTTGTTTCCACTTGAAACTCAAAAACATCTTATTAGAATGTTTGAAGCATATGTAATGGATTTATTCATGATAGTTTTCAGCCCATCAATGCCATCTAAAGGTATATTCTCATAGCACTTAGAGATATCTACAACCCATACATTGGTAATCTTTGATGGTAGATTGAGATAAAAATCGATCGAGGACTCGCATTGCCAAAATAAGCATGTATCCACATTTAGGATAACCCTTGTATGTTTTGCCTTAAGGCCTGCACTTTCCTTGAGGAATGGTGACAGCATACCAAGAGCTCCTGTTAGGAATTTTGCGAGTTTGGTAAAGCAACAGCCATGCGCATTGGTAATCCATCTAAAAGATTCGTTGTGGGCTTTGTACGTACATAGTAGATATGGCAAAGAGTCGTTCCCCCACGAAGATGTTGGGTAAAAATCTAGTTAGCTTTTCCATGACATAAGTGATAGTTTTCGTAACAAAGTTTCTTGATCATTAGGAAAGGGGCTGAAGTCAGGACTGTTAAGCCTATCTAGGGCAAGCTTCCGTACAAGGAATTTACATATGAAACTGGGATTGTGTTGTGCCTTGTCAATGCCATTGCAAATGCGGTGCATTAGAGGAAGTATGTGGCACATCAACAGAAGAATTACCATTCTCATTCTCAAGGCACGCAAAGACTTTCCTAATAGGTAGATTAAAAAATCTTGCATCTTCTTCAAATCTTTCGACAAATTCATTGAGCCGGCCATACAGATCTTCTACCAGACTCAAAGTATCCTTCTTTTTAACAAACTCTAGATAGATTTTAACCCAGTCCAAAGTCCCCAATAGATCAATCAAACATAAAACCTTATCTTCAGGTCCAGCAGAAGAACAAGTAGCCCTATCAGTGTCAATGATAAAAGAATGCGTCATTACGGCCTTTTTCATACAACAAATAAGCGTATGAATAAAATGGTTAGGTGGAGGTAGGGGCTCCCCATAACCCAATAAAGAGCAGCATCTTGAAACCATCCTGTGGACTAAAACATGAAAACAGACCTTTGTTAGCTTATGAACTAGATAAAAGATAAGGGTTTAGTACTATCCCAACCAAGGAATAGTCGGAGTTACACAACAAGGATGCAGAGAGAGAGATACACAATTTCACATAGTTCCTCTTGACGAAGCAAGACCAAACCCTTTGAAGCCTTTATCCATAAACCAACAAGGTACAGTAAAGCTGAAAAGTAAAATACAGTACAGTAAAGCACCATATAGCATAACCACTCTCAAAACGTCCAGCTGATACCTGCCACAATCCCGCAACACAGAACCGCACGAGTTAGTACAGTGGAGAAGACAAGTATCATAGCTGAGCGTTAGTTGTTAACCATGTCCAAAGACGTTATACTACTTATTAGCATAAATAGGCATTTTGAAACATAGTCCAGTCTTCCCAAAC